>OZ005738.1:53905771-55105771 GCA_963930755.1 Eudasyphora cyanicolor | reverse complement strand
ATTGGTTTCAAATAGAAGTTAATGCTAAGTACGCCATTTTTATTAGGAATGCATAATTCGAGAATGAAAAAATTAAAACTAATATTCGAAAAATTCAGCAGTTTTGAAAATATTTTTTTTAATAAAATATATTTGGATAAATTCCTAAATAATAATTTTATTTGTATTTAAACACATATTTTATTTGAGAAATTTAGTTTGCAAATATAATTTGTTGTAATATATTAATATATGCGTTCCAAATATATTTTATTGATTTTCAAATAAAATTTATTTGCTCGAAAATATATAATATTTAAAAATTTGTGTTCCAAGTATATTTTCTTTCGATTCAAACATATCAAAAAAGGCGATTTTGCCCCGTGTAAGAAAAAAAAATCGCATCTGTAGTATATTTTGTGGAAACATATTATATTTGGGAAAAATTACTTTTTTCCTATAGGTAGGAAAACAAATTCTGTAGCCGATATAAATATTTCCCAGTTTTTAAAGGTAATTTGCACGAAAACTCGAAAAAATAACATTGATAAGAGAGATATTCAAAAATTGTTTCCGGTATGTAAATATAAAATATTTGCACCAAAGTATATTTTATTTAAATTTTGATCCCAAACATATTTTGTTTCCTGTTTTTTTCTCCGTGTGCATTTTTATATATGTATAAAAATGTGTTGAGAACTGTGGATATAGAGGTTAGATGCAATATCAGTATGTATAGTATATATATGTATAGGGGCTTAATCTAAATGTGTACCAATTTTCTACAAATTCTATAGTGTTCTTCCGTGGATCAAGAAACTCATCTCTGCTCTGTATCATAATTATCGGATTTCAAATGCCCATGCAGTGAACAGTGTGGCGGATGATTTGGAGGCGGATACTTTCATATTCCTCGCAGTGAAAATGTTCAGCTATGTAATTATTCAACTTCTCGCAAATGCCAGCAAAATGTGGGCCCGACGCCAGAATCATGCAATCATCGGCATACTTCACGATTTCAACGCCATCAGGTGGGGAGATATGACCCACCTTGGAGTACTCCCTATTTAACTCCGCGGGGCTTTAACTTCTTGTTTTTGTATTTCACGTACAACTGGCGTCACCACATACAATTTATGATCCAGCGCTTCAAACTAGACTGGAGGGACGTGTTGACAATGTCCTCGAATAATGTGACAAGGTTGACCGTATCGAATGCCGTCGAAAGATCAAGTGCCACGAGGACGGCCCTGTCACAAGGCTTCTTCTGGGTGAGACCAAGAATTGTAATCCCAGGCTTTGCCGTAAGTATTTTTATTTTTTTTAATATTTTTACATTGTACTGCTTAATAATGACCTTCCACATCTTTTGTTTGAATAACAGATCAAATCTAAGTATAATTTTGCGCTGGATGATATTGTGGCTGTGTATATAATTTCCTAAGGAATCTTCCCTCCGCGTGATGGGTATCATGGAGGCCAGCAATAGGATTGGACACATGCCGTGGGCTTCGGTGTAAGCGAAAAAAGTATTTACACACAGACTAAACACTCGCTAAAGCAGGAGCCACTTCCTCGAGCAACGTCGATGTAGATCTTTTTATACCCTCCACCATAGGATGGGGGGTATATTAATTTTGTCACTCCGTTAGTAACACTTCTGAACATACAGGGTTTTCCAACATGAGGTTTTATTTGAATCACCCGGTATTTCGGTAGCGGTCACTTTTGAAGCTTTTATTCTTTGATATTTGATATTTGACAAGTAGAAACTACGCCATTACTAAAAATGGAACGATGCACGATCATCGAACGATACAAAACGATCGAACAAATAAACGATACGAACGACACAAATCTTCTTGACTGATGAGGCCCATTTCCTCCGCGGTGGCTACGTCAACAATTGTCTCATCTGGGGCTCGGAAAACCCAAGAGTTATTGTTGAGAAGCCTCTCCATCATCAACGTGTGACTGCTTGGGCGGTTTATGGTCCGGCGGGGTCATTAGACCTTACTTTTTCGAAAATGAGGTTGCATCAATAGTTACGGTCAATGGATTGAGCTATCGAGAGATGATTAATTATTTTTTATGGTCCGAGTTGGATGGTATTGATCTGGACAACGTTTACTTTCAACAAGACTGCGCTACGTGCCACACAAGAAACGAAACCATTGCTCTGTTACGGGAAAAGTTTCCAGACCGTGTTATCTCTCGAAGAGGTGATCACAATTGGCCACCGAGATCTTGTGATTTAACACTTTGCGACTTCTTCCGTTGGGGCCACGTGAAAGATAAGGTCTACGCCAACAGCCCAGCGTCGATTCAAGACCTCAAACATAGAATTCGTGAGGCTATCGTGGACATAGGGCAGCCACTTTGCGATTTGGTTATGGAAAATTTCATGAAAAGGATATGGTCCTGTAAGCGTGGTCGTTGTGGCCATTTGGCTGATGTTGTTTTTCATTATCAACGACAAACCTTCCTCTATATTATGAAATAAACATCCGATCATTTATCTCAAAAAATGACACTTTTCTTTGAATACCAAAATAACAACTCTTGTTGGAAAACCCTTTATATTGATCTGATACCCCATAAAGTATATATATTCTCAATCATCGTAAAATTCTTAGACGATTTAGTCATGTCCGTCTGTCCGTCTGTAGTAATCACACTACAGTCTTCAATAATTGAGCTAGATAACTGAAATATGGTAACTTGGGATTCAAAATGGGCAATATCGGCTCATTTATCAATATAGCCCCCTATATAGCATCACCCCGATTTCACTTTTTAACGTCATAGAGACCACAAATGTCAACTGATCGGGCTGAAAATTAGTAACTGAGGATTATTTATACCCTGAATCCTTCATAAGAACAACGGCGATCATAAGTCAAAGTTTTTATATAGTCTCCTCACATAGGTCCCTCTAGATTTGACTTCGTAATGCCACAAAAACCTCAAACTTAAACGAACTTAATCAGTCTTGTTTTGTATAAAATCGAAATGAAAAAAATTTGTCGTCTGAAATTTAAACTAACAGATTGGTTTGAGCAACCAAAAACTTTTTGGGACGAAATGTCTACATGGAACCCGGAGATAAATTGCACCTACGATTGATTGTGGGCGTTATCACTGGACATAACAGTCTCTGCAAGCATATGTATCAAACTGGCTAAGAAATTACCACTTTTGCCGCAGTTGTCGTAACCCTGACGTACAGAAGCAACAAGACACTTGTTTTTTATTTTAGATATAGTTTTCTAAATAATCGGTCTTTTGTTTAATATTATATTGGATACCTATCAATAAATATACAAATACAACACCTGCCTTTTATTTTTCTTTCAGGAGTTAGCTGAACTTAACAGATTGGACCCTCTCAGATTTCTACAATTCATTCAGATCGGAACTACTGACTTAACTGATGTTGCAGAAGAAGCAGCGCTTTTTTCATCTCTCTTGCATGATGTTTCCTTTTTATTATAACACGGAGGAAAATCGCCATTTTTGATATGTTTGAATTCAAAGAAAATATACTTGTAACGTAAATTTTTAAATATTATATATTTTTGAACAAATATATTTTATTTGAAAATCAAGAAATTTTGTTTGGAACGCATATATTAATATATTACAACAAAATATATTTGCGAACTTACTGTCCCAAATAAAATATGTGTTTACAAACAAACAAAGATATTGTTTAAGAATTTATCCAAATGCATTATATTAAAAAAACTGTTAAAACTTTGTTGACTTTGGCAATTTTTAATTTTATTTTTTCCTATACTTTATAGGTATACTTTATAGGTAAAAATGTCGTAAGCAGCATTTTCTTTTGTTTTACAGCACAAATTTTTTATTTATAAATAGTCCAATTGTCAATCCATCAATGCTATTTATCGTAACCCAAAATTATACGATTTAAATTTTCAAACATATAAAATTTCTAAGAAATTAAACCTTAAATTTCTAAAAAACTGAAAACTTTCCTTTAAATTAAGGCATCGATACATTGCCAAAATACTTAAATACAAATCATCATTGTTTTGGAAATATTATTTCCAAATAAGAGAATATTAGGATGAAAACATAATTTTGTTTAGAACAACATCCTCACAAACATATAATATTTGTGAGTGTCAAATATTATATATTTGGAGTGCACCCTAAAAATGTGTATGTTTCCAGCAGAATATGTTTGGAACAAAATACTACAGAAGCGATTTTTTTTCAGCGTGAACGCACATACCACAAGGCCGACCCAATATTTTTCACACAAAACACGACAAAAATGTAAAAAATTACAGCATAGGGCAACATGGAAATATTCGGTTGCTGGTAAGGACCTACAGATGATACGTGTAAGTATAATAATCTGTGATCGTCTTTACATATATAAATTTTCTTTTCGTACTTTCAGGCCGGGTGAGGAAAATACCCACACCCATAAAATGCCGACAAGACACCATGGTCTTTCCGGTGGCCATAGTATCATTGTGGCCAGTGCGCCAGTCATGGAATCCGAATGTGTTGGACCTGATTCCTTGCCGGGTAGCTGGTAGACTCCAAAACAACATCCGGTTGCCCAAGCCAAGAGGGATGCCAAAAAGTGCCATAACACCACAACGATACCAACATAAATGCACATTTTCTCGTGAATTAAGTGGCGAACAAACGCTAGAATCATCGTACCGATATTCGCAACGAGTATAAGAACGAACGCTCCAGACCAATAATCGTACGGTTTTGTGCACACGCATTATACAATCATGGAATTACGATTCCAGCTGGTGCGATAATCGGTATGATGATTGTACGGTACATTTGCTACTTAAAAGTTATTGTAAAACTGAAATAACATCGATAGCCTAAGATTAACAGACACCTTTTTATTAACAGTTGGACAATATGTGACATTGCAGAACATAAGGCTCTTTCGACAACCCGACACATGCCAGAATAAAGTCCGTAATAGGGAGTATACACAAGGAACATCACTACATCTTCCCCACGCTTCTTCAACAACAATAACTTATGGACGTTTCATCTTCCAGCATTAAATAATGTATTTAAACACAGGACAAGTCAGAAAATTCCAGTCGCCTAAACTGACCAAGGTACGTACAGCTGCGTTAAAAATAATAGCACCACGATATAGAAACATATTATAACGGATATAAATATTTCAAAAACTATTGCATTACTGACATTAATTTCTTTGGTTAAAATAAACACTATACTATACAAAAAAATTATAAGTAATGCAGATATTTCGGTATTTTAAATTATTAAATGAAAAACATAATTTCTGATATTGTTGACCTTTAAGTTGTTTTATATTTTGGTTTTTATTTTTCGGCTTTAGGTTCTTGATTAAAAAAACCGCTTTTTCCTTTAAATTTCAAAATTTATTCACGATATTTCGACTAGCTTCGCTAGCCATCTTCTGATGATCTATTGCAAAAATACATTAATTATTAAAACATATATATAAACACAAAAAAAAATAAATTTTACAATATAATGATGTTTGTTTGATTGTTGTCTGTCCTTTTTAAAATCTCGCTGTACCCGGATGTTTATGTCGTCCGTGTCTCTTAACAGTATGTCGATACATTTGAGAGCACCTGTCAGTGTCAGATTTGTAATTTAGTCTCTTCTCCGTAGGAACGTAAATTATGTGTAGCATCTCTAAAGTGTATAGTCTGTGGTAGTTACTCTCTTCTGCTAGTATCTCCACATTGTCAAAATTAGGTTTATGTCCAGTTAGCGCACAGTGGGCCGCAACTTTTACTAAATTTTTTTCATATATATTAGAATTTTTTAGCCTCTCAGAAAAGGTTTTCTATATCGTTGGTGTCGTTGTCTCCTGTTCCTTATCTATGTTCTTCTTTATCCTGGAGCGTCGTAGCAAATCCTCTATAGTCCTCTTGGGATAGTCATTCATTGTTAATATTTTCCTTATTTTATCTCTGTTGGTTTTATGGAATTCCTTGTCACTTATTGTGAGCACTCTTTCTATAAGGTTGGTAGCCGTGTTGATAATAGTCCTTCTGGCGTGTTTTGGGTGGAAGTTTATTAATCTTCCTGAAGATATGCCAATCCGTTCTCAGTAAGTTACCATGTCCATACATGTGAGTTTGTTGTCCTTTTCATCCTCTATTGTGAATTTAATTTGTCTTTTGTAGGAATTTAATATTTTTAGAGTGTTTTCCACATTTTTTTTCGCGATAATCCCAAATAAGTCGTCCACATATTTTGTTAAAATTTTTAGTTCAGTGTTCATCATATTTATTGAAACGTCGAGTAATTCTATCATTACTATATCTGCTAAGACCGGGGAGGCGGGCGATATCATCGGTAGTCCCTTACCTGGTCTATATATCCTATCCTCGTACTTAAAATGGCGGGTTTCTTTAGTGCAAAAAGTCAGCGTCTTCATAAATGTCTCTCTGGGTATTTTAGTGTGATTCTGCAACAAGTTCCATTTCCTCTCTATTGTCTCTAAAGCTAAAGTTATCGGCCTACTAGGGAATAAGGACACCAAGTCTATGGTGTCCAAAAAATCGGTTATTTCGAAAAGGCGGTTTCCGGTTTAACCGAAATATTACTTTTTATAAAACCCGGTTTTCGGTTATAATATTTTGTCGAAACCGGTTAACCGGTTTTAAGGCCGGTTTTTATATAATATACGAAAGTGATTAAAATTTCATTAAATGTTTATTGTAAAACAAAAAACAACTTACAATCATTTGTAGTAAAAATTAGTAAACAAAAATAGATTATTATTTCATTTAATACAGTTTTAATTTTTTGTTTACTTTAAATAGAAAGTATTATATTTCTGAAATTTCCTTAAAAAAATAATAAATTAAGTAGAATGTTTTTTTTTATAATAATATTGTTAACGCCACTGTCGTTCATGAAGTTATCGATTTATTTATTTGTGTCGTATTTGTCGATTAGTTGTATTTTTTTGTTTTTCGTCAAGTAATGTAATGTCAAAAGATAAAAGTAAACTCAAGCGAATGCAAGCTCCTTTTCTGCGGAAATAAGAAAAGTTGATTTGTGGTTACAACTTTTATATCTTTGTTTCAAAAAAATCTTATAAAGATCTTGTAATTATACCCTCACTTTAGTGTGACGAGGGTATATATCATTTGCTACGGAAAAAAGTGTAACACATCGAAGGAGTGACCTAAGACCCCAAGTATGTTCGGCGGAAATCCGTTTTGGGTTATTTTAAGTCGAATGAGCAATGTCCGTCCGTCTGTCTGTCTGCTGGCTGGTGCACACGATAACTCTCGAAAGGAGTAACAGATTGACTTCAAATTTCGTATGTGGTAATATTTTTTTCTATCTCCGGCTAAGTTTGAAGATGGGCCATATTGGTCCACTCCTTCTGGTACCTCCCCCACAAAGGGTTAAAATGTTGTGAAATATTGATTCTTTAATAACTGCTATTATACGTATTCGAATCTTCTGAAATTCCACACATAGTATTAGTTTGTTAGTCGCTATCAACTCGAGGTAAATGGGCGAAATTGCCACGCCCCTTTTGGTACCTCCGACACAAATGCACCATTTTGCACTAAAAGTTAAAAGCTTATAACATTAATACCAGTGTATACAATTACTTGAAATTTTGTACAGTGTAATGCTTTTATAATGCCTATAGTCCAGTGAAAAATTAGCGTTATCACCACACCCCTTTTTGTACCTCCCACACAAAATGGCCAAATTATACCACAATTTAATATCTCAACGTTAATATACCAGTCCATATAAACGGTTACAATTCGGCACTGTGCAATGTATTTAAAGTATCTACTGTTCAGCGAAACATAGGTGTATTTCTTAAACCCCTTCTGGTACCTCCCACAAAAATTGACATTGTGTAATATTCAATATTAAATTACTCACAAAGTGAGGGTATACCTTAGTCGGTTTACCCGACTGAAACTTTCTTACTTGTTTTAATTTCGAACATTTAAATAATTTGCGCTTTGTTTTCATACCAAATAGTTAGTATAAGTAGTATAAGTATAATAAGACATTGTGTATTCCTTTATAAACGTATAAATTCTTTGCCTTTTAATAGGAATTTTAATACTTAAATATAGAACCTTTGCTTCGAAATCTTGACTTTTGTATTTGGTGTTCAAAATTCCGTGAAAACTTTGCGCTCGGGCAATTCCCGTAACAAATATCTTAAAAATAGAATACAATTAAATGATTATTTTTAAATGATTTTTCTCTTAATTTGTTATGTAACTTGACGTTGAAAAAGCTCACAAACGTTGATGTAGTCAATATTAGTCCGATAGCATTGTATAAGTAACACAGCTCCTCCGTTTTCTTCTTAAACTTTTCAAAAAATGCAAAGTCATCATACAATGTTGCTTGCATTTCGTTTTCCGATTCTGTGTGTGACATAAATCCAAATTTAAATTATTTGACTCATCAATATAACAACTTATATATCAAACCGAATCAGAGGTATCGGGCTGTTCTGTCGGGATTTAACATCGCAAAAAAGTCGAAGCTATTTGTCTTTCCGTTCTTGAACGTACACGGAGAAAAAAATATGTTAAAAATATGTTTGGATGCAATCATATATATGTTTGTGACGGGCACAATCATATATATGTTTGTGGGTAAACATATTATGTTTGCACACAATCATAATATGTTCGGGGCAAAATTCTAGCATATTAAAAAACGATATGATTGTGTCCTAACATATTTTTGGCAAAATAATATATTAGAACATATTTTTTAGAGTTTTAGAGAGTATTACTCTCTGAGAGCCCAATTATATGACTCATAATTTTGTGCAAAGAAGGGTAATATGTATATGGTATTTACAAAACGTTCTATAATACTGACGCCGTTTTATTGCCCCACATAAATTATTTTGCCAACATACATATGTATGTACGTATGTATGTGTGCTTTTCATGTTCTTTGAACAAACACACTCCCGCACTAACAAATTGTTTTCATCTGAAATGACCCCAGGTACAGTAGTGAAGAGTGCACTGTACTATTGAAGTTTTGCCTTGCTCTGCACATTGCACAAATTCAAAAAATCAACTCATGAACTACTTTTCAGAAGCAAAGTGTGTATTACTGTTTGTTGTTATTGTATTTCTGTATTTGATGTAGTGAGTGACGATTTACATTAGGTTACTTGTTGCTGTGAACCGTTATAGTTTCATGAAGGAGCGAGAAGAGTAGAAGAGATACAATCATATATATGATTACATACAATCGTATATATGATTACATACAATCATATACATGATTACATACAATCATATACATGATTACATACAATCATATATATGATTACATACAATCATATATATGTTTGTATACAATCATATAAATGTTTGGTAACATTACCGCTACCCCAAACATAATATGTTTGGGAGCTGCTCCAAACATATATATGTCGCCTGCAAAATATGTTTGGGACAATATGTTACAGAGGCCGTTTTTTTTTAAATGCTTTGCTGTACTTCCTGACTTTATTTATTAAATCATGATATCAGGAATAAAGCCAAAATCATTTTCAAGATCAGTGAATTCATATTCACTTTCAAAATATTCAGAACAACTGTCAGAATTATCCGCCTCATCGTTGTTATTTGTTGCATCTTGTATAAATGGTATCTACAAGTAGAAAAAATATATCAATACTTTAATTTTTGTTTTAAACAATAAATAAAAAAACCGGTTAACCGACATGGAAAAACCAGCTTTCTCGGTTAACCGAAAATGCCATTTTTTAAGAAACCGGTTTTTAAGAAAAGGACAAAAAACTCGCATATATGGACGCATTAATCATTAGACATGGTAACTTACTGAGAACGGATTGATACCAAAAAAGCATATCTTCAGGAAGATTAATAAACTTCCACTCAAAACACGCCAGAAGGACTATTATCAACGCGGCTACCAACTTTATAGAAAGAGTGCTTACTATAAGTGACAAGGAATTCCATAAAACCAACAGAGATAAAATAAGGAAAATATTTACAATGAATGACTATCCCAAGAGGACTATAGAGCATTTGCTCCAGCATAAAGAAGAACATAGATAAGGAACAAGAGACAACGACACCAACGATTTACAAAACCATGACTTTTATACCGGGCTTTTCTGAGAGGCTACAAAATTCTAATATATATCTGACAAAAATGTAGTAAACATTGCACACAAAATACAGAACACAACAAATCTTCTATTCAGCAAAATAAAATCGAAAGTGATAAAGGACGAAAAATCAAATTTAATCTAAAAAATTCAATGCAAAGGCGACGGGTCCGAAATATGCTAAAAAGTATATGTCAGTACAACCAAGACAAAATTAAAAACTAGACTGTCACCGCACAAATCTAACTTAAAAGCTTTTGACAAACCAATAGAAAACAGAACGGGGCGTGCGGCCCACTTTGCGCTGACTGGACATAAACCTAATTTTGACAATGTGGAGATACCAGCAGAAGAGAGTAACTACCACAGACTATAGACTTTAGAGATGCTATACATAATTGACGTTCCTACAGAGAAGAGGCTAAATTACAAATCTGACACTGACAGGTGCTCTCAAATGTATCGACATACTGTTAAGAGAAACGGACGACATAAACATCAGTTAACATCGAGAACTTAAAAAGGACAGACAACAATTTTAAAACATCATTTTATTGTAAAGTTCATATTTTTTTGTTTTTATATATATGTATTATTAATTAATGCATTTTTGCAATAGATCTCCAGAATGATGAAGCTAGTCGAAATATCGAGAATAAATTTTGAAATTTGAAGAACAAAACTGTTTTTTTAATTGAGGACCTAAAGTCGAAAAATAAAAAACAAAATAAAAAACATAATTTCTTTCTAAAAAGTGCAAAAAATCTCCAGTCAAAATAATCGCACCTCTAGCATTTGCGGTTGTCTTAAAGTTATATTAGGTTAGATTAGGTTAAGAGTGGCAGCCTGTAAAACAGACTCACTTAGGCTATCCAGTCCATTGTGGTACCACTGGGACGTTAGGGAAAGCATAAGTTATTCCTAGCCCCTCCCGTTTGATTGCTCAAAAGTTGGCGGATTCCAACATCAGCCAAGTTAGCTAACTCCTAAAAGTAATAGGAGCCCAAGGTTGTATGCCGCCTTCTGGAGAGAGCAGAGAGACAAAGAAGGTGTTCTATTGATTCCTCCTCCTCTTTGTCTCCACAGCTTCTGCAAAAGTCATTATGCAAGACCTTTAATCTCTCTGTGTGCCGTCTAATAAGAAAGCGACCTGTCATGAAATCGGCAGCATTGCTTTGCTGCGTTTCGAGTCTAAACTCGGCCACATCAGCCGGAATGTGTGCAGTTCCTGACTAGTGACCACCTGTCATTTGTAGCCGTAAGTGCACTATCTCTCAAGAAGAGCTTGCAGGTTGATAAAGGCATGCCCACATGTTCCAGGTCCCCTGGAGCGTGTACGGTAATTCCTAGTCTTTTAAGTTCATCTGCCTTGCAGTTTCCTGGTATATCCCTGTGGCCCGGCACCCATATCAGGTGAATATTGAGCCATCTCGTTAAGAGATCTGCGACAGTCGAGGGCAGTTTTTGAATTTAGGAATACAGTTTCCAGGGACTTGATAGCAGCCTGACTATCAGAGAAAATATTCATACCGACTTTGGTCAGCACAATAATTTTCAGCCATTCCGCTACCCTTTAATATCTAAGATTTCTGCCTGGTAAACACTACAGTGATCAGGCAGCCTTTTTGCAAGTGATAGCTGAAGTTTCTCAGAAAAGACACCAAAGCCCATTTGGTTATCGAGTTTGGAATCGTCCGTATAGAAGTAAATAAACCACCTCTGTCCTGGGATACGACCATTTCATTCTGATCTATCAGGTATAAGAGTGAGATACTTCTTATCAAAGAGTGGTTCAGTACTAGTGTAATCAGCAGTGACCGGAAGGTCAGGCATTCTGTCAAGAGTGACACTATGTCCGTATGACACTATAAAGTTATATTAGTAACAAAATATTTATTCAGCAATATTACCAAATAATTGTTCTGCTTCTGACGTATGCTAAATCGAGTATTTAAATGACTTTCCCTCTTTTTCCTAAAGCTTCGTTGCGAGTTTTCTTTTATTCTTGTACTATTTCCCTTAATAATTACCCATTTTTATACCCTACACCACACTGTGGTACAGGGTATTATAAGTTTGTTTCATGGCAGATGTTTGCAACACCTGAAAATAACACAGCTGACCCACCTTAAATTATACCGATCGACTCAGAATCACTAGCTGAGTCGATTTAACGATGTCTGTCCGTCCGTCCGTCCGTCCGTCCGTCCGTCCGTCTGTCCATGTAAAGTTGTTCGTCGACTACAGGTCGCAATTTCACCCCGATCGTTGTGAAATTTTGCAGTTTAAAGTATTTTGCGGCTGTTAAGATCGCTATTGAATTTGGTTGAAATCGGTTCAGATTTAGATATAGCTCCCATATATATCTTTCGTCCGATTTGGCCCTTTAGTCCTATAGAAGCTGTATTTTACATCCAATCGTTTTGAAATTTAGAATGGTAAAGTTTCTTGACCCATGAACCAACATTGCCGAATTTGAAGAAAATCGGTTAGGATTTAGCTATAGCTCCCATATATATGTTTCGTCCGATTTGGCCCTTTAGCCCTATAGAAGCTGTATTTTACATCCGATCGTTTTGAAATTTAGAATGGTAGAGTTTCTTGATCCATGAACGAACATTGCCGAATTTGAAGAAAATCGGTTAAGATTTAGCTATAGCTCCCATATATATGTTTCGTCCGATTTTGCTCTTTAGTCCTGTAGAAGCTGTATTTTACATCCAATCATTTTGAAATTTAGAATGGTAGAGTTTATTGATCCATGTACCAACACTGCCGAATTTGAAGAAAATCGGTTAAGATTTAGCTATAGCTCCCATATATATGTTTCGTCCGATTTGGCCCTTTAGTCCTATAGAAGCTGTATTTTACATCCGATCGTTTTGAAATTTAGAATGGTAGAGTTTCTTGATCAATGAACCAACATTGCCGAATTTGAAGAAAATCGGTTAAGATTTAGCTATAGCTCCCATATATATGTTTCGTCCGATTTGGCCCTTTAGTCCTATAAAAGTTGTATTTTACATCCAAAATTTAGAATGGTAGAGTTTCTTGATCCATGAACCAACACTACCGAATTTGAAGAAAATCGGTTAAGATTTAGCTATAGCTCCCATATATATGTTTCGTCCGATTTGGCCCTTTATTTCTATAGAAGCTATATTTTACATCCAATCGTTTTGAAATTTAGAATGGTAGAGTTTCTTGATTCATGAACCAACATTGCCGAATTTGAAGAACATCGGTAAAGATTTAGCTATAGCTCCCATATATATGTTTCATCCGATTTGGCTCTTTAGTTTTTATACCCTACACCACACTGTGTTATACAATTTATACATGAATTACAAAATTTATATATCAGAGTTATTCAATATTACGAGAGTGGTGTAGGGTATTATATAGTCGGCACCGCCCGACTTTAGCCTTTCCTTACTGGTTTTGTAATATAGACAGTTCGGGGCTATGTGTGTCATTCTAATACGTTTATTTGGTTATTGGCAAAACGTTGTATCAATAAATTTCTCGAATTTTGGATCGTTATCTTGTTGGAAACTGCGAACGAGCAACATTTCTTCATTTGCATTAACCCACAATATCTCATTAAGAATTATATATATACGGATCGTTTTTATACCCGCCACCATAGGATGGGGGGTATATTAATTTTGTCACTCCGTTAGCAACACCTTTAAATATATACATTGATTTGAGACCCCATAAAGTATATATATTCTCAATCGTCGTAAAATTCTAAGACGATTTGACCATGTCCGTCTGTCCGTCCGCCTGTCCGTCTGTTGTAATCACGCAACAGTCTTCAATAATTGAGCTAGATAACTGAAATATGGTATAGATCAGGGATGTAACGAAAGTTGCTTTAGCGAAAGCGAATGCGAATATTGAAATATTTTTCTTGCGAATGCGAATATTGAAAAATTAATTTTTGCGAAAGCGATAGCGAATACTCGTATTATATCTTGCGAATACGAAGCGAATATCAAAAACTGATTTACGAAAGCGAGACATCATTTCTACATGCTGTGTTTTAAATTCAATATACATATATTGCAGTTGCAGTTGATTTCTTAAATATAAAATATTAAATTAATATTTAAAAACCAGTAAGGAAAGGCTAAAGTCTGGCGGAGTTTATTGTATTATGAACGGATGGACATTGTCCTTTCGAAAAATCTAATATCCATAGTTTAGCAGAGCCAAGTTATAATTCACAAAAAGTAGCTTCACTGTTTTTTCACTATTCAATCTTTCACTTTCGTAGGGATTCATAAATAAATCAGGCTCGGCTAAATAACTGTTACCTGGGGACAGGAATGCCAACTTAGTGCTTTTCGCACCAGATTTAGTGCTTTACCAATACGCGAACAGTGTTCACATAGTGCCAAACGAAAAAAAGCACTAGGTGTACGCTTTTCATGTTTTTGTTGGTGCTTTTGACGCTTTTCGTACATTTGTCAGATCAAAACTGGCAACATAATGAAATTATACTATTTTTGCTACTCCGTGTTATGAACATATTAATATGCACTTACATTTGACTCTCTGATTTGCATATTGCTGTTATAAATTCTGCAGTTTAAATTTGATTGATATGTAGACTTACAACAAGTAAAAGAAATTGCTTTTTTACACCATACAAAATTATTGGCGAAAGGGTTTTTGCCGAAAAATTATGGTTTTATAAGTACACAATTATGCTGTACAGTGTATTATACTTTTGTTTTCGACCAAATATTTGTAAGGCCCTAAAATATTGGGTGGCAATTCATAACGTCCAGGGACATAATGTCCATGGATCTTATGACACTTTGGTCCGCGTAACCGGCTTTGGAAAACATTTTGAATCCCGTCCGAAGGCCGACCACGCTGAATCACTTTGTTCCGCGTAGCCATCGTTGGGCATACATCAGAAGGGAAAATCTTTAACCCCGGCCAAAACCGATCACGCAGACACAGTTTGGTCCGCGTAGCCCGCTTTGGAGATATCGATAACTGGAAAATCATCTTAAAAGATAACTTACAGACTAAATGGTATACTGAATCAGAATCACTAGCAGATTCGAATTATTATAGGGATAAATCGAATCTGCTAGTGATTCTTTATTGCTCAGCAAGTCTTTATGCAATTTAGCAGAGATAAAAAGGTATGAATCTAAGCGCCAAAAAAAAAAACAAAAAGTTTGGAAGTATCATTTTAATCAGGGAAACAACTATAATTAAAATTTGATAATTATTTTTATTTTAAAATTTTTAATGTAAAATTAAACTTTTTTATTGCAAATGAAAGAAAAATACTTTAGTGCGTTTTTACGCCTTTGGTCTAGAATTTTACGCTTTCTAAATTTTTCATTACGCTTTTGCTCCCCAAATCGTTGGCATCACTGCCGGGGGACACTTCCCGGCGGTGTAGTTTAAAACTGGCGTACAAATTCTATTTTTTTGTTTAACCCTTTCGCTCCATTGTATCCATATGGATACATTCAACTGTGGAGGCATCTAGCAATCTCTAAATCAATGAATCGATTTGGATATCGACGAATAATTGTTATTTGAGGTCTTGTGCACAATTTTCATAAACAAATTTTTGGATTTTTACAAAACTGAGAAAAATATAGCAATTTTAAAAAAACTTTTTTTTTCTTTTTTTTTGTGAAAAAAGGTTTTTTTATTTTACAAATTACATGTATATAGGACCATCTTTTTTTTCAAAAACTTATCAATCATAAAGAGAAATGTTTATTTTAATATTTTGCATTTATAGTTTTTTGGTTGAAAACAAAAGAAGGCTTTGCGGATTTTTTAAACATTGTATGTATCCATATGGATACAAACGTAAGTTGTGGTAGTAAACATTATACTCACAATACAAATAAAATCATTTTGCGTTTGATGCTGTTATGAAGCAGACGTTCTTTTTTTAGCTCTGATACCATTTAAATTTATTTAGAAATATGGCAAGAAAAATTAAGGACTCTGAAATTGAACAAATTTTAACCAATTTTGCTGATTCCGATATTTCTGACATGTAAGAATCGGAAGAGTCTGAAGTTATAAACAACTTATATGATGCTTTTGATAATAATAACAGCTTTTTATTAGAAGAACTGTCTAGAGAAGGTCCATATGAGATCAACATACAAGATATTAATGTTGATAATAATAATGATATAGGTGATAGGGTTATTGAGATCGAAGAAAGTCTTGCAGTTGATGGAACCGTTCAAGAGAGTCCCACAATTTTTCAATCTCCACAAGTTCCACTTAAAAAGGTTGACCAATTTCGTTGGAAAAAAGCTTCTTGGACTAATCCAGAGACTTCTTTTTCTGAAACGTACCTAAAGAAAAATATTAAATTGCCTGTCGAGTATTTTTTGGAGTACTTTACAGATGACTTTCTTCAACAACTTGTATCTTCAACAAACCAGGCATCAATGATTAAATATGGGAAATCTCTCAATTTAACTACCGAAGAACTTCTTAAATTTCTAGCTCTAGAAATATTTATTGGTACCATTGGCTATCCGCGTTTGGAAATGTATTGGACAATGGGCACCGTAATACCGTCATTCCCAGAAAATATGACCAGGAATAGGTTCCATTCTTTGCGAAATAATTTAAAATTCACAATAGACCAACAAGGAAGCGATAAGCTTTACAAGATTCGCCCTATAATAAATATGTTTACTAAAAAATCGTACGCTATTCCAAAAGATGAAAATCTCTGTGTGGATGAGATGATGGTTCCTTTTAAAGGAAGAACCACTCTGAGACAGTACATGCGTAAAAAACCCATCAAATGGGGAATAAAGATATTTTGCCTTTGCAGCTCAAAAGGCATAGTTTATGATTTTGAGATATATCAGGGAAAAGGAACAATATTAACTGGCTCAAAGCTAGGGTTTTGCTCTGATATTGTGATTCATCTTGTAAAAACTGTTCCTGAACAAAAAAATCATAAAATATATTTTGATAATTATTTTACAACTCTTAATTTGGTATTATATTTACACAAAAAAGGAATTTGGGCAACAGGTACTATAAGAGGAAATAGATTCGGCAAAGTTGATTTTAAATCTGAAAAGGATTTGAAAAAAGAAGGCCGTGGAACTTTTGACTTCCGTATAGAAAAAGTAGATAATATTTTTCTTCTTAGATGGCTTGATGGGAGAATTGTGCAAATCGTGTCGTCAATCCATGGCCATGAGCCCGTTAACAAGGTGTCGAGGTTTTGTGCTGAAAAAAAGAAAAGTTTTGAAATAACACAACCAAACATGGACAAAATGGATTTTCTCCTTTCCTTATATAGAATTTCGATAAGATCTGGGAAGTGGACTCTTAAGATTTTTGACCACTTTATTGATTTAGTTGTATGTAACTCGTGGTTAGAATACAGAATGGATCACGAAAAAAATAATATGAAAAATAAGTATATGGACCTTCTGAGCTTTCGCAACTATATTGCGAATGGTCTTTTAGCACGGTCCAATCAACAAGCATGTTCTCGAAAGCGTGGACGCCCAACATTATGCCAAAATGAGGATATTCCAGCCAGTCCAACGACCTCCGATACGAAACGTAAACCTACACCTTCAATTTCTGTTCGACATGACGGAAATCAGCATTGGTCAGAACACACGACGGATTAAGGTAGATGCAAATTCAAAGGATGTAAAGGACAAACTCGATACAAGTGTTCAAAGTGCAATGTTTTCCTGTGCATTCCCAATGGATCGAGAAATTGCTTCAAGGAATTCCATTATATATCCAATGAATAAATTATTGGTAAGATATTTTTTTTTTTCAGATTATATGTATTAAATGTAGATTTATGTGTTATTTTTTGTCTAAATTTATTGTAAGTATATGAATTTTAAATGTATTATTTTTAGTTTGTGCATGTTAGTATATACAGTGTTTGATTTTATTGAAAAAAAAAATAATTTTATGTGTTACAACTACTAAAATAAATAAAACCTTAATTATAAAAAAACATAATATTCTAGCATTTTTTTTTACCATACACGAAATTTGTATCCATATGGTAATGGTTTTATAGTACTTACATTCCTGTTAAAAATGGACGTTATTACAATGCCCTTTTTGGTACGCCCCACACAAAGGTGCCATTTTGTACCAAAACTTAACAGCTTATAATTATAATAATAGTTCATACAGATACTTGAAATTCTGGACAGTGTAGAGCTTTTATAGCGGCTAGAGTCCAGAGAAAAGTGGGCGTTATTGACATGCCCCTTTTGGTGCGTGGGTTGTCTGCAGGACTCAGTCGCTGCAGTCCTTATGGCTCCGCTTATGCTCAGGCAGGCAGTTCTCTGAACCTTCGATAATAGGTAGGTGATGGTTAGTTTGTCAGTTGCCGTCCATCATACGACCGCAATGCCGTATAACAGTATTCGCCGAACTACTGCTATATATAGCCAATGGATGATTTTAGTAGAAAGGCCCCACCGCGACACCCTACAGTCTTTATGCAGGAATATAAGGCGACGTTGGCCTTCCATACACGTTTCAATACGTTAAGTCTAAATAAGAGTTTCTATCTAGAATTATTCCTAAAAATTTTGCACTTTCAGAAAAGACTAAATCTATTCTATATATTCGAGGAGATGGGTCCACATGTGCGACAATATTCATCTTAGTAAAGAGAACCAATTCTGTCTTGTTTGGGTTAACGCCCAAACCGCTGCTAGGACGTTTTCGAAACTAGTGAATAAGACAAATTAAATATTATTAATGTCATTTATACGACCAAAGGTGTTTCAAGCCATGTCTGAGTTTGGTATCCCTACAAAACTAATACGGCTTTGCAGGATGACATTAACTGATACGCGATCCTCAGTTAAAATAGGAAAGAACCTCTCCGAGCCGTTCAGTACCAAACGAGGTTTCAGACAAGGAGATAGTCTGTCGTGTGACCTTTTTAATATCCTGCTGGAAAAGGTTATGCGAGACGCAGATGTGAATAGGACTGGCACGCTATTCACGAAACAACACATGCTGCTCGCCTATGCCGACGATATCGACATCATGGGTCGAACATTGCGAGCAGTAACTGCCACCTTTGAAAAAATCGAAAAGGACTCTGCCAAAGTGGGTCTGGCAGTAAACGCCGATAAAACCAAGATGATGGTATCTACCACCAAAACTTCCAGCAAACTCGGACGAACAGTGGAAGTTAAAAACCACAACTTTGAGATTGTCAGCGACTTTATCTACCTCGGTACCGCCATAAACAAAACAAACAACATCAGTTTTGAGATAAAACGAAGAACAATCCTGGCTAATAGATGCTACTTCGGACTAAGTAAGCAGTTCAAGAACAAAGCCATCTCTCGACAAACAAAAATCACACTCTACAAGTCGCTGATACTACCCGTGCTGTTATATGGTTCTGAAGCATGGGTACTTGCGAAAGCAGACGAGGCAGTACTTGGAGTATTCGAGAGAAAAATTCTTCGTAAAATCTATGGACCAATCTGCGTTGACGGAGAATATCGGTGTCGTATGAACCACGAGCTGTACGAGCTATTTGCCGACATTGACATAGTTAAGCGTATTAAATTACAGAGATTACGTTGGCTAGGTCATGTGGTGAGAATGAATGAAGATGCTCCAGCAAAAAAGTCATTTCAATACGAACCTGATGACGGTTCACGCAGAAGGGGAAGGCCAAAACTCCGATGGAAAGATCAGGTGGAGGAAGACATCTCGAAACTTGGTGTCACAAATTGGAGAAGAAGCGCAGAAGATCGAAGCGCTTGGAAATCTATTCTACGTTCGGCTTCAGGAACTAATGTTCTGTAATAGCCGATTAAGTAAGTAAGTAAGTAATGTCATTTATCGACAGAAATTTCATGAATTTCTCCTGATGAAGTTGGAAAAAACAGCCAACGAAACGTTGAGAGCAAAGAATTGAACTGACTACTTTTATTTAACAACAAACTCTGTAGTCCATAGTAGTCCATACAAATATAAATTAAATAAATCCAGTTGGTCATAAATAAATACAATATAAATATCGGTAGTATTTTGGAGATATGGACAATGTTACTAAAAAGAAAATATAAGATAGATGTGATAAGTTTTGGGCTTTGGTGTGTTCTGACATATATAGGACAATTCTATGGCCAACATTTTTTTACCACCGTTATGTGGTAGAGCAAGGGGTTTAATAGGTTAGATAAGGTTGAAGAGAGGAGACGTTTAAACGTCTCATGTCCATCGACATACACTTAAGCCAGTAGTTCGGCCTGTTGTGCGCTCCTTATTTATGATCTTTTTATACCTCACGAGTTACAGAAAATCTGTACTAGACACGAATTTTCTCAGTATCTTCCAGTCATATTCTCTGAGATGAGTCAAGTCTGGTAATATGTCGGACCCGAAATGTTGGGGTCTTGCATGTGTGACACAGGCAATGTTCCATCGTTTCGATGTTTTCCCTGCATGCCCTGCTTTCGTCGTTTCCATGCGATGAAGATGTGTTTGTAAGCTTGAGTGTCCCGTTAGAACACTCATCATTTTACTAATATCGATCTTGTTTAGTTTCAGAAGACTTCTTGTTTTCTTTTCATTTGGGTCATCCCATAGTATCTTTGTAGTTGCTCCTACTGTTGCGCTATTCCACACAGTTTTGTGAGCCATCACTGCCCAGTGCTTCAACTCATTTTTGTGGCTTCGAAAGGTTTCCAATTTTCCAAGTTTATTACTCGAAGTTATCTTCCCTTTGAAGCCAAGCTGTTTGCCACTTCATTTCCAATCACTCCGTTGTGTCCTGGTACCCAGCAAATACGCAATTTACCGTGGGCTGAGTAATCATTTATCGTTCTTTTACGGTCCAACATAGTTCTGGATTTGACCCTTTCCGATGTTATTGCTTTAATTGCCATTTGGCTATCTGTGAAGATGTTGGCATATTTAGGCTTTGTCGTGTTACTGAGCCAGTTCACAACTCCGTGATTGCTCGAACTTCTGCTTGAAATATGTGTTATGGTCAGGGAGGCGGAAGTGAAGTTCAACTTCTGGTTCAGCAATAAAAAGTCCCAGACCCGTCCTTCCTCCTCGCTTGGACCCATCAGTGTAGCAGCTGGTTCCCACTAGCACATGGGCCAAAGTTCCATTTTCCCAGGAGCGTCTGTCAGGCACAAACGTATCACAAGTAGCTGTAAGCTGCACTTCAGTAATGCGGTCCGAGATTTCTGGCGTTTGAATGTGACCAACTAGATATTCTAAAATCTTCTGATGGTACGACTTGTAGTCTCGATTTATCCATTCACCCATCACTTGTAGACGTCTTGCTGTGAGGGCTGCCTCATACTTTATACGGATGTCTATTGGTTGGATGTGCATTATAGTCTCCAACGCTTTTGTTGGTGCAGTTCTAGATGCCCCGCTTATGCCTAGACAGCACATACGTTGAATTTTTTGCAAAGGTATTACGTTGCACTTCTTGTCCATTGATGTCCACCACACTACAGAGGCGTAGGTGATTATTGGTCTAACCACGCTCATGTAAAGCCAGTGAGTCATATTTGGACGTAGTCCCCATTTTAAACCTATAGCTCTTCTGCACAACGACCAACATCTGTGGGCCTTTGTAACTCTTTCTTCAAGATGATCTTTCCAGTACAGTTTCTGATCAAAGATTACTCCCAAGTATTTTACCTTTTTAGTTATAGCAATTGCCTTATTCAGGAATCGAGGCGGGGTAAAACCTGGGATCTTCGTTGTCCTTGTAAATAGACATATTTCTGATTTGTCTGGGTTAACGTTTAATCCCCTTGGTTGTGCCCAGTTATATGCTATGTTAAGTGCCTCTTCAGCTCTTCTGGATGAAAGCCTCTTAGAAGTATTACAACGTCGTCTGCATAACAGACTGGTTTAAGTCCTTCGTAGGTGAGGGCTTTTAGGAGACTGTGTATCGTCGTAACCCATAGAAGATGCGATAAAATGCCCCCCTGAGGTATACCACGATTTACCTTGTCTCTAATTTTTACGTCATATGACCCACAAATAATCCACCTATTCCTAAGCATATTGTTGATCCAGTTTTTTAGCGCCCGTTCAACCTGAAACTCGTCTAAGGACTGGATAAGTGTATCGGTCTGTACATTGTTAAATACGCCCTCAATGTCTATGTGATCCTCTTCTATGTGATGCACTACCTCATGCAGAGCTGTTTCCACTGATCTTCCTTTGACATAGGCGTGTTGTTTGAATTTTAGCCTGTGCAACCTTTTTTTCCATAACAAAGATAAACAATTAAAAACTTGCGTTTATTGTGTAGGTAATGGAAATTAAGTTCCTTAGTTTTTTATTCGAATTTTATTCATAAATATAAATGTGTACTTTAGTACGAGATCAGTAAAACTTTTTATAACAAAATAGTAAGAGTTAAAAATGTAATCTTCGATTTTTTGAAAGAAATATATCAATTACTTCATCGATTTTGACTTCATCTTTGTATATAGACATCAAAGCCAGATAAGATAGCCTTTCTCTTTCCATTCTGTTCCGGAGATAAGTTTTTATTCTTCTTAACGTCGAGAAACTTTGCTCAGCAGATGCCGCTGTCACTGGTCAGTATCTGCAAAAGGGTAAAAACTCTTGGGAACATGTCCTCATCACAAACTGAAATATCATCTAATGCATTTGATGGCTTATCATTCTTCTGCTTCCAATAATCAATCCATATACTTATTTCAGCTAAAACAGATTTTGCTGAATTTTTTAAATCGTTTTTGTAAAAAAGTGTGACTTCTTCGAAATCTTCCTTTATTAGATTTACAACTCGTATCGGAACGATATTAAACAGACTTGTAATTATAGCTTCATATTAGGAAAATCTATTATTTAAATGTGATATTACTTCGTCCAGATATGGTATGAACAATGTTGTCCTAAAATACGCCTTGGCATCTGAACCAGGAATATTAGCCCTATACTTTTGAGTGCCTACTCTTATAGGTAGTGCAGCTTCTATTTCAATACTTCTTGCAAGTTGTGTGGATTCTTCAAACAGTTTATCAAACTCCGCATCTGAATTTCTACGCATGTCACTTAATTTAGTCGTTGCCAATTTTATGATTTCGTTGTTCTTGGAACACATGTGTACAGAAAATAAATATATTTACATTACATTTCTAATAAAATACGAATCTATTTTAGATTCGGTAGTTCATCCAAAGATATAGTGCCTTATTCATAAAAAGTTAAAAAACACTGCTAAAGCGTTCCTCAAACCTTTATTAAATTTTTATGAATAAGGGCCATAAATACCAAGATAAAACGATATCCATTCACAACTAGTTTGCAGATGGCGTAAATAATAACCAATAGGGCAGCCATTTACACATTTATTCAAATATTTGGTGTTGCCGATTATCAAATTTGAACATTTTACAGGAAAAAATTAAATGTGCAGTGCAAATGATATGTGTAAAATGCGTTGCGTTGCGCGGGTTGGATTTCAATACCGCAATGCAAACATCTGATGAAAAACTCCGATTAAAATAAAACAATGCACTTTTAAAAGCCAGGGCGCATACGATTTTGGAGTTATCTTGATGACCGTTACATCAAATTGAAAGTAATAAACTTTGATTTTTTAGACTAGTAGCCAACATAGTCGCAAAAACGCAAATCTCAAAATAGAATCTACAATTTAAAAAATATTCTAAGAATCTCACTCGCTCCGTGGGTAGAATGGGGCCTATACAAACATCTTCCATTATTTCCATCATTTGCTGTTGCTTTTATTTCGTTCCAAATTCTAACGGTTTTTTCGATTTTCTTTTTCCAGGCTTCTCTTACAAGAGTTTTTTTGCCATCCTTTAAATCTGCTTTCTTGGACATATTAGATTTTTAGTTACGTTGAAATATCTGAAAAAGATTATTTTATTAAAAAAATCGAAAATACTTTCTTCACTAAAATATAAATAAGAAATTATAAGATTCAGAAAATCATTTAAATGCAGAGGACTCTTTTGAAAAATAAACCAGTAAGGAAAGACAGAAAGTCGGACGGAGCCGACTATATAATACCCTACACCTACCTATCAATGCGAAAATGGGAATTGCGGTAAGAATTTGGCAGTGTTCATACATGTAATAAGAAAACTCTCTCTGCCGATTTTCGTACTTATCGGATATAAAATATGGTGTTTACAGCGCTTACACGTCAAATCGGCTGAAACATATATATGGGAACTATATCTAAATCTGAACAGATTTTCCCCGAATTTGGCAGTGTTCACTCTCTCTGCCAAATTTCGTACTGATCTGATATAAAATACAGTTTCTACAGCGCTTACATGTCAAATCGGGTAAAACATATATATGGGGACTATATCTAAATCTGAACCGATTTTTACCAATTTCAATAGGGATCGTCCTTGGGCCTAAAAATACCACTATGCTAAATTTCATCACAATCGGAATATAAATACGACCTGCACCTGGATTACAAGAATACAGGGACAGACGGACAGACTGACGGACAGACAGACAGACGGACATGGCTAAATCGACTCAGAAAGTGATTCTGAGTCGATCGGTATAATAAACAATGGGTCTATCTCTTCTCCTTTTAGGTGTTACAAACAAATGCACAAAGTCATAATACCCTGTACCACAGTGTGGTGTAGGGTATACAAACATAAAATGTTCCAATTAATTTGGGCACTTTCTGAGACAATTTTGGGCGTGCAATAAAGACAAAAATACTAAAGATGCGGCGACCGACCTTCACAAATAACGACAGACAAGAAGTACTCGACGTAACGTTTGCTACTGACCGGCTGTCAGACAAAATTATTGGGTGGAATGTACTGGACGACCACTCATTCTCAGATCACCATTATATTGAGTTCAAACTCGCGGAAAAAGCGCCTAAACCCGCCGTCCACAGAAATGTAAGGAAGACAAAGTGGCATCTGTATGAGAAGAATTTCAAGAAAGTCCTCAACTCTAAACTTCTGTACGAACCGAATGACAAAGCCGGTCTGGATAATCTGGTCGATCATATCACCATATCATTCAATAGATCCCTTGAAGAAGCCTGTCCAAAAACAAGGTACAAGGGTAAAACTAAACCCCAATGGTGGACTTCTGAGCTAACGGCTATGAAAAAGACCTGCAACAAGCTATTCAATAAGGCTAAATCTACTGGGGTCGCTAATGATTGGGATGCCTATAAAGAGAAACTCAAGATCTATAAGAAGGAGCTTAGAAAGGCGCAAAGGCGCTCTTGGTATACCTTCTGTGGTGAAGTGGAAAAGGTCTCCGACGCCGCTAGGCTGTGGAAGATATTATCTGCTTCACCCTGTACATTGGGATATTTACAGGATGAGGCAAATAACTGGACCAAAAACAGCGAGCAGTCGCTCAATGTACTGCTCGACACACATTTCCCGGGGAACTCTGTAACAGAACCCGAGGATCAGCAGGACCAACAAGAGTGCGAGTGGACTGCGAGCGTCGCTAGCTTCTTGACTGAGAGATCCAGAATAAGCTGGGCTATTAACAGCTTTGAGCCCTTCAAGTCACCTGGACCAGATGGCATCACTCCAGCAGAAATGCAGAAAATGTTAAAGTACATTATGCCCTGGCTGGAGAAAATTTATGTAGGCTGTATCAGGCTTTCATACGTCCCGAATCGATGGAGGGATACCAAAGTGGTATTCATACCTAAAGCGGGAAAGATATCACACACTAGGCCAACATACTTCAGACCAATTAGCCTATCCTCCTTCCTATTGAAAGGTCTGGAAAGACTTTTAGATCATTTCATTAGGGAAAACCTGGATACAAAACTCCTGTCGGGGAACCAACATGCTTACAATAAGGGCAAGTCTACAGAATCAGCCCTGCACGAACTTGTGAGCACTATCGAATCGTCCCTGCATTTCAAGGAGTTCACCATGGTGGCATTTCTTGACATAGAACATTCACTCAGATGCAGTAATTGCGGCACTGTCACATCTAAAAGTTAACTCTAGTTTGATTAGACTAATTCAAAGTCTGCTCAACAGAAGACGCATAACATCATGTCTTGGGTCCACAACTCTAACAAGGTTTGTAAACAGAGGGACCTCACAAGGAGGAGTACTGTCTCCACTAATTTGGAACCTAGCGGTGAATGAAATCCTGCTAGATCTAGAACGTTGTGGCTGCAAAGTCGTGGCATATGCGGACGACGTGGCAATCGCAGTGAGTGGCAAATTCGTAAACGTCCTCAGAGACATCCTACAGGTGGCTCTGAACAAGTTGGCTAGATGGGCCAGAAGCAGCGGTTTAGGCGTTAACCCCAACAAGACAGAATTGGTTCTCTTTACTAGGATGAATAATGTCCCACATGTGGACCCTCCACCTCGGATAAATGGAACAGATCTAGTCTTTTCTGAAAGTGCAAAATTTTTAGGAATAATTCTAGATAGGAAAATGTTATTTAGACTTAACGTATTGGAACGTGTAAGGAAGGCCAACGTCGCCTTATATTCCTGCAAACAGGCTGTACGGTCACGGTGGTATGGTGGACGGCAACTGACAAACTAACCGTTACCAACCTACTAACACAGGTTCAGAGAACTGCCTGCCTGAGCATAAGCGGAGCCTTAAGGACTACAGCGACCGAGTCTCTACAAGCCCTACTCCATATACTGCCGATTAATATTGTGGCGAGAGAAGTTGCAACCAAAGCGGCAATAAGATTAAACTGCCTATCAATGTGGAGGTACAAGAACTATGGTCACATGAGGATATCAAAGTGTAGTGCTATGGTAACCGACAGAGTGGACTATATACCAACTGTGTACACCTTCGAGAGAAATTACATCACTATGATTCCCGCCAGAGATGAATGGGTCAGCAGAATACCAGGTAATAGAAACCATCTCCAGTTTTACACGGACTACCAGATACCTGCAGTGTCTATCAAGCCGAAATAATGGCAATATGGGAAGTCGCCAAGTGGCTGAGTCGCAACATAGTAACCAACACTGGCGTTGTCATTTACTCGGACAGCCAGGCTGCCATCAATTCTCTGGAGGCAACATCCCTAAATTCACAAACAGCCCTCGACTGCCGCAGATCTCTTAACGAGATGGCTGAGCAGTTTAATATACACATCATATGGGTGCCTGGGCATAGGGATATCCCGGGGAACTGCAAAGCCGATGAACTTGCTAGGAAAGGGACGACATTACAGATTCTCGAAGAATTTGCATATATTGGTGCGCCACTATCCACGTGCAAGCTTTGGCTTAGGCAAGAGGCAATCAGGCAGTCCAACGAAAGATGAACAGAAATCGGCACCTGCAGGGTAGCTAGACAAATCTGGCCAAGGTATGATCTGGGAAGGTCAAAATATCTTCTCGCGCTAGAGAGGAAACGATTGTCTACGTTAGTACAGGTTCTGACGGGACACTGCTTGATCGGCGAACACGCCAAAAGATTGGGTATTGACTCCAATGACTTCTGCCGAAGCTGTGGAGATGAGGAAGAAGTGGAGAGCATTGAGCACTTGCTTTGCGACTGTCCCGCTTTGAGTGAACGACGACTGGACATACTGGGGTCGACCTTTTTAGGCAGCCTAACAGATCTTTCCAGTACTGATATTCGTACTATCGATAAATTTATATATCAAACAGGTTGGTTTCGATGAGGGGCATTTCAGCCCGTGGTAACACTAGGGACCTAAACTGGTCTATGTGAGCTTGTAAAAAAAAAAAAAAAATACGGCTGCCACCCTAACCTAAACCTAAACCTAAAGATGCGGCAGATAGTTTGCACGCAATATAACTAAGATGGCGCTGTTTCATTGAGGCCCAATCTTTTACTCGAGAAACAGATGTCGTTAGTGCATAAGGGTCTAATATTTTTTCAAAGAACGGCTGAACTTTCGAAGCTCCCACATAATTATTTCTCCGGGACTTGGTATTATTAAGAAATGGAAGTAAAAGAAGAAATATCGTTAAAACTGCTGAAAACAAGTAAGAAAGTTTCAGTCGGGTAAACCGACTAAGGTATACCCTCACTTTGTGAGTAATGTAATATTGAATATTATTCTGTCAATTTGTGTGGGAGGTACCAGAAGGGGTTTATCAAATACACCTTTTTTTCGCTGAACATTAGATACTTTAAATTCATTGCACTGTGCCGACTTATAAGCATTTATATGCCTGGTATAAACGTTATGAGACATTAAATTGAGGTATGTTTTTGGCATTTTGTGTGGGAGGTACAAAAAGGGGCGTGGCAATAACTCCCATTTTTCACAGGGCTATAGACACTATAAAAGCATTGCACTGTACAAAATTGCAAGTATTTTTATACACTGGTTTTAATGTTATAAGCTGTTAACTTTTGGTGCAAATTGGTGCATTTGTGTGGGAGGTACCAAAAGGGGTGTGGCAACAACACCCATTTTTCCCTGGACTGTAGGCAATATAAAAGCATAATACTGTAAAAAATTTCAAGTAATTTTATACACTGTTATTAATGTTATAAGCTGTTAACTTTTGGTGAAAAATGGTGGATTTGTGTGGGAGGTACCAAAAGGGGCGTGGCGACTTCGCCCATTTTTCTCGAGTTGATAGCGACTAATAAGCTAATACTATGCGTGGAATTTCAAAAGATTCGAATAAGTAGTATAGCAGTTATTAAAGAATCAATATTTCACAACATTTTAACCCTTTGTGGGGGAGGTACTAGAAGGAGTGGACCAATATGGCCCATCTTCGAACTTAGCCGGAGATAGAAAAAAATTTTACCACATACCAAATTTGAGGTCAATCGGTTACTCCTTTCGAGAGTTATCGTGCGCACCAGCCAGCAGACAGACAGACGGACGGACATTGCTCATTCGACCTAAAATGGCCCAAAACGGATTTCCTCCGAACATACTTGGGGTCTTAGGTCACTCCTTCGACGTGTTACACTTTTTTCCGTATACCCTCACACTAAAGTGAGGGTATAGTTAATTCGTATTTTATTAGAAATGAACACTGTATATCTATGTACTGTACACATGTGTTCCAAGAAAAACCAAGCTCCATCTATGCGGTAAAAATTATTCCTATCTGGTAATTTGATTTGCCTCATCTTTAGAATTTTTGTCTTTGGTATTTATATCTTTGGTTCAGCCGTTCTTTGAAAAAAAGATTAGACCCTTATTCACTGAAGACATCTGTTTCTTGAGTAAAAGATTGGGCCCCAAGGAACAACGCCATCTTAGGTATATATTGTGTGCATACCATCTGACGCATCTTGTAAAGATGCGGCAAATCAAATCACGCGATAGGGATAATTTTAACTGCAAAGATGGAGCTTAGTTTTCTTGGAACACATGTGTAAAGTGCATAAAAATGCAGTGTTATTTTCTGGTAAAAAATGATTTATTATTCATTAGTTTAAATGATAACACAGGTCCACAAAAAGGAAATAATTTTTTGAGGCCTTGAGTTTTGCAGCTGATATTATTTGTACTTTTAACGCGGATTTCAAAACTGAATACCATTTTCCCTAGCAGCTCTAGTTTTTGAGTTACAGAAATATCCAATTTACCCTACTATGTATTTAAAAAGTGCATATGCTTTTCGGATATTCACGTAACAAACGTGTGTTTACATAATTTTCTTCTTTGTTATAGGTAGTGTTCATTTTCTTATCTTATTTTATATTTGTGATAAGGAATTACAGTAAAATAATCTCATCTTCTTACTATTAATACTGTAAGTGATTGAGAGCTAATTTTCAAAAATGTCGTTTAGCCACAGCATCTGTGTAAATCATCCCGAGTAATTTTGTTATATATGTATATATATACACGACAAAAAATACACATAAAAAATGTTTTACTTTCTTCTTTTCAGAATTATTTTGGATATGTCAAGTTTACACCACTCTACATGATAACGAAAGCTGCTAGGCAAAAACTGACTGCAGATTCGTATTCAGGAGGTCGAATTTACTAAAGAACTGTTCAAAAAGTATCGGCACCAAAATGTGTGTATACCGGTGTAATCATCAATTTCTGAATAAAAGTCTCGGTGATGGAATTATGGGGAAGTCTACCCCTTTCAACCGTTTTTGGAATACAACTTGGACCCTTATGCACAAATAACATCTGTTTTAGAGTAAAACAAAGCCAATCGAAGGTATAGGCACCTTATCGCAGTTGATATTAGATCCCAGTTCAACAGCTCCACCTTAGGCAAAGACAAAAAATACTAAAGATGAGGCTAATCAAATTACCCGATAGGGATAATTTTAACCGCATAGACGGAGTTTGGTTTTTCTTGGAACACGTGTGTACAGTACTTAAAAATACAGTGTTCATTTCTAATAAAATACGAAATAATTTTCACCATTTTTAACGATATTTCTTCCTTTACTTCAATTTCTTAATAATACCAAGTTCCGGAGATATAATTAAGTGGGAGATTGGGTCGTCTTTGAATGAAAGAACCCTTATACACTAACGACATCTGTTTCTCGAGTAAAAGATAGGGCCCCCAATGAAACAGCGCCATCTTAGGTATATTGTGTGCAAACCATCTGCAGCATCATTAGTATTTTGTCTTTGGTTGCTGTCTTTGATAACAACGAAAGCAAAGACGTACACCCTACAAATGTCGCTAAGTCACAAATTACACAGTTTCCGTCAAATACGTATTCTTTTTGACGAGCTATGCTTCAGTCTATTATTGTGTCGCTATTTTCATTTCAAATATATATACTTATAGTTATTCTAGGTTTGTCGTCATATTCCATGAGTCTGATTAAGTTGCACTGTCTTGTTACAATTAATTTGTCCATAAATAGCACTCACATGCAAAATATATAAACAATTCGTACCGACAACAGTCCAACTACTATTAGATGTCCGAATGGAAAATAGGTCAAAAGTATTCACATAATTTAATGTTATTAAAGAAAATTACATACATACATTTACGATATAATAGACATACATATTTCGAATAAGATTTTAAGAGAAAAGTTGAACCAGAGCATTGCCAAACTGAAGCTAAGCGGAAGTTACACGTTTTCAACAAAATGTATTGACCAACGACTAAGGTTATACACAAACAGAGATTTAGATGAGATGCTCGTATTCCCCCGAGACCCCCTCATATTTAAATTCCATTATAATGTTTATTTGGAAAAATGTGACGACAATGCATTTATTTGGAATTAGAAGAATTCATTGTTGCTGTGTGACTACTTAGGTCCGGCTCTGTATGTATGTATGTGCGAGTACACGTCTTCTAGCAGAATTGAACTTTTGAACTCTTCGATAGCGATATACTCTACGTACGTATATACATACATACGTATATACACACATACGAGCGTCTATAGAGAAGAAGAATCTCGATGCATATTAAATTATTGTCTACTGATAAGACCAGAAGAAATCCAACAATTATTTTGCACAATAAATGAAAATGAATATACATTCTAAGTGACAGTCAAAGTGTTTCAGTGAATTGTTAAAGAACATTATAGGAAAAAATAAAAATAATGAAAACAAAATTAAAAAAATTGGAAATAATAACATTTATTTCGATGATCATGCTAATAGCACCGATTGAATCATCCGATTTGGTAAATTTTAACTTTATACATAATTTAAATAATTTAAAGAATATCAAAATCATTCAAAATATTACAGTGAATATTATTTTAAAGCTTTAAACTACAAAACAAATTGAAGTGCAAGAAAAAATATAAATAATCGGTTAACAATTAACTAAAAGTGAAAAATATTTATTCAAAAGAAATACGTCCTAACTTCTCTACAAGAAAATTATGAAACCGGAATATAAAGACACACATAAACCGAACACAAATTAAAAACAGTATGGAAAGGCTAAAGGCGGGCGGAGCCCACTATGTATACTCGTATAATACTCTACCTCACCTTATTAGAGTAGAATAAAAACACGTATAGATGCTCTGTGTCTGAAACGATTACATTTAAACTCGCAGCGCACAGTGGTTAGAAATATTGTTATACTTATATTTCGGAAATTTTCTGCATTTTGTGAACGGTTGAATATATTTGCACAAAATTTCACATACTCTAAAATGATGATTTGGTGTTTTTGAGATGATTCTGCAAAGTGGCAGTTCATAGCTTTTGGTTGTGTGCTTTCAAAGTAGCTGAACTCGGGTATACAAAATTTTATAATTGTTGTCAAAAGTCAAAATATATATAGATATTGCAGAGATTTTCTTGACATAGAAGGACATTTTAAATACCCTCTGCTTAGAGTTGTGATAAATTTTAAAGCATCATTGTTTGCGCTTTGGAAGTGAGCAGATATGCTCCTATCAGCGCCATACAACGGCGCACTATGGACAGAAACTGAAAAAAGCGGCCAAAATTCAAATTTTACGGCAAATGTAATATTGATAAAATGTTTATGCGAATCTGTTGAGCAGATATCCATCAAAAATACAAACAATATATCTTAATATTTAGGTGATCATACACCTGTTCAAAGTGAGGCATATATTTGAACTTATAGAACAATTTTATGCAATTTTTTTTAAATGTTGTGAGGAGAGAAAAGTGAAAGTAATTGGACCAATGTAGGCATGAATTTAAGGCATGCTTTATGCAGAATAAAATAATATTTAAGCGTTTGAGTTTTTCTTTTATTTCGTTGTTACTACAAAATTGATTTGAGAGTCTTCGGTGAGGTATTCTGTAAAAATTGCATCTGCACCTAAGGTACACTTTGGACGCTACATCATGACATGACCTTCTACATAAAATTAAATAATGCATTGATTATCTTCAGAATGGTCACATTTCATTCACGGTCGATCAGACTTTACGATAAAATAATAAAAATATAGTGATTGTGCATTTCTCGATGTTTTTATGCTGTGTTTCATAAACAGCTAAAAAATTTCAGTAATTTTTTAGCTGTTTACCTTTATTTGGATAGATAAACAAGTCTCATCCCACTGAGAGACCACAAAGCTCTTAAAGGAAATGACCTAAGCTTTTGTTTGAGCATAAAATAAGAAAAATATATAGTTTTTGACAAAAATGTCAAAACAAGTTTTAATAAAAAAATTGCAAACATTTTTTAAATAAAAATACACTTAAACATAATAGGTAATTAGTTATAGAGATGTGAGAAAAGGATCATTGTTACTGAAGTTACCAGCGACATTCAAGAGACGAGTACTTCTTTTCCGACATCTCAAATCCTCCCGCGACGTGATAAAAGCTAAAACAAACAAAGAGTTGAACTTACCCTAAAATTACGTGAAACTTGAAGTTAAATTTAAAACTTATAAAGTGAATAACTAAAACTAAACTGAATTAATAAGTGAAACTAAGCTATTTGTTAAACAATTAAAATCTAAAAATTTAACTACTAAACATAAAATATACTTAAACCGTAAATATCATTACGAACTAAAATAAATAAACAGTGAACTAAAATTTAGAACTGAAATTAGAGCAACTGAAAATCAGTCTACTTTTGTTTCTTAAATCTAAATTTAACTAACTTAAACTAAATTTGCACATTTCCCTGTAATTTGGCAACATTGTTTTTACAAAATACAAACAAAAAAGCTCTCATATTCATTTAAATCAAAAACACACTCACAGAGGAACATATGATCCATCCATTGAGCCATATAAAGTGCAAAAAGTGATAAAGTTCAAAAATCAAATAATTACGAAAAGTGCTACAACAAATAAAAAGAAAAAATCTAAGTGCCCAGAAACGAAGAAATTTTGCTAAATAAATATTAAAACAACAACGACAGCTTGTGAGTTTTGGGACAAAAGCGAGATCAATTATAAAAAACGGTACGGCCGGGCAACAGAACGAGACCAAAACAAAAAGAGAGGATCCAGTCGACGAATGGATCGGCACAGGTTTGACACACACGTTACGAATATATAGGCGTACATGTATATATATATATCTATATACATTCAAAGTGAGTACCTACATATCTAATTTTCTGTGTCAACATAGACGACAGCGAAGAATACTGGGTGCAGCATTTTATTATCTTGGCGCTTGAACCTGTATACTTCACTCTGTCCAAAGAAGTTTGACTCGTTCAATTCTAAAATATACATATTCACGTTACTGTACATTCAAACAGATCCTTATTGAAGGATCCGTTATGTACATAATTCCACCAAATTCGCGAAATCAACGACTTATTTATACAGCATTATCATTTTTCCTCGAAACACATTTAGCTTTGAAGAAGAAAGAGAAACGAAAATTTTAATTTTTTCATTGGAAAATTCTATTGCTAGAACTTTTAACCGACCCCTCGCATCGGCCTTGAATACAGAGAAAAAAGCACAGCATTCGCATTTACAAACCATATTGTAAACTTCCATAAGTATTTCAGCTGATTTAAGTTAAAGACATACGAGTACATTACTGCTATTGAATTCTGAATATGATAGAGTGGTGTCTATGGAAACTGCAGTCAATTCTACCAGCAATTACAACTCTCTACCAATTTTTGAATTTGTTTCTATTACATTTTTGCAATACACATAAAGTAACTGAAACATATGGTCTTAAACCGAATAAATTCTGACTGACTAAGGAAAGAAAAATTGAATTTTTTCAAAAGAAAAAAGCTTTTTGCTAAAACTTTTGCTTAGTACAACTGGAGCAACAATACGTCGCTGTGAGAGGAGCTGCGGATTTTTTATCCTTCTATTTGGGCTGGGTCAAAATATTTAAAATCGACCTATGAAGTTAATTTGTGGCTAAAAAGCGTGTAAACAGTTGCTAAATGGTAAAGTAATATCTCGCTATAATTTTTTCGATTTTGAAAAAAGAGTTTTTGAATTTTACAAAATTTGTAATTGCTTTCGAACGTCTGAAACTATATTTTGCAAAGTTTGGTTTAAGAAGGACATAACGTGATATTTTTTGTAATTTTACGAATACTCGTCTCACAAATCCAAAACAGTAATTCTATTTTGTGAGCCTCAATATTAGTAAAAGTTACGGACGAAATACTAAGAATGGTTTGGCAGCTCTTTCCATTTTTCGTCTGTTTCTGCAAAACCCGGCGTGTAAAATACATATTATACAAAAAGAGATTTTAAAAATCATATGTCAAGGAACAGAAGAGAAATGCTCAAAATTGCCAGAGCAATCTTAGTATTTCGGCCATAATTTTTAAAAATATTGACTCCCTCAATATACAATTACCGTTTAGGGTTTATGAGAACGCGACAAGTATTCTGTATAAATTGAAGATAATCGCCCTTCGATTTTCTTAATATGTATGCAGAAAGCAATTTGTTTAAAAATTTGTTTTTCCTATAATTACAAAAAAAACCCGTTATGTCCTAAAACAATGTAAACTTTGCAGCCGCAATCGGTTCAGCCGTTTCAGAGCAAATACAAATTTCGTAAAACCCAGAAACTGATTTTTAAAAATTTAAAAAGCCCATAAAATTTATGAAAAAAAAAATTAAAAAAAAAAAGTATAGCGTGAACTTTTTTTACCATTTTGCAACTGTTAAAAACTCTTTAGCCAAAAATTAACTTCATAGTTCGATATTAAATATTCTGACCCTGCTTCGATTTGCGACAGACAGAAGGTCAACTTTCTGCATTTTTTTTCGGGGAAAAAGATGAGAAGTACAATTAATTAACAAAAAGGTTTTGCGATAACCAAAAAAATAATTACCTACATATATGCAAAAATATCAGTTTGTTGGAAATACGAAAAGAAAATAAGTCGATATTTTTCAACAATTTTTGAAATCCAGCAAAGGGTCCTAAGAAAAAATTTAAAATTTTTGGAAAAACGAAAAGAAATGAACTACGGCGATATTTTTCAAAACTCTTAAAATTTACACCGATCTACATTTTATTTTTGGAATTTACACCTGCCTACAAATTTTATATTTTATCAAACGTTTGGAAAAGACCGCTGACTACAAAAATTAAATGTGTGATAACTTTTGGAATTGACACCGGCTTACAGTTTTACTTTTGCCGATAATTTTTTTTCTAGAAAAATATTACTACAATTTAGTTCCTCGAAACATTTTTCATCGTTCAAAAAGTAAAGTTTTGAAATTTGCTGCTATTTGTATACGAATTTGATGTGATTCGTAAAATTTATTCTTAGAAATATTTATTTTCGTGTTCGGGCTCTTGGCAATTTCAGAGAAATGTTTTATATTTTTCTTCTGCAAGTTGAGCTAAGACCCAACCTCGTTCGAAATTTTTTGAAATTTGTTTCTCTTTTATATAAATTTGACCAACTTTCGTCAAATTTGTTATTGCATATATATATTTATGTGTTTCAGTATCTTGTATGTTGGAATGTCAGAGAAAAATTGTATTTTTTTCTTCTGCAAATAGACCTAAGACCCAACCCAAAAAAGTTTTGAATTTGTTGGTTTTATACGAATTTGACGAGATTCGGTGAATTTGTTCTTGAAATTATTTACCTTCGTATTCGGTCTCTTGGATAAAAACAAAAAATGGAAAATTTGGCAATTTGAGAGAAAAATATATTATTTTTCGTGTTAAAATTAGCATAGGCACCCTCGTTCAGATTTTTTATCCCATCACCTTAGAGAGTATACCCTACCATATCGTCATCAGAAACGAAAAAGGGCGTAACAACAAGAAAAATTGAAATTCAGTTTTTAATGGATTTTGGTACAGTGCATCAAAATACACATCCTGTCAAATTTTTAGCGACCCACTATCAAAAATGGCGAATTTATTAACAAAATTCAAAAGGGCCTAACAACAAATTATTTTTTTTTCATAGTTGAAAATTACTATTTTATGCAATTTTCACCAACCATTTATAAACCATGTTTGTGTGAATATATATATGCGTCCTTTTGTTTAGGAATTATCCTGAAAATCCCGTTTTTCTAACGTCGACATTTTCATTTTATACAGTTTTTTGCTTCTCCTGTAAAATTTTTAAATATGATGATAGGCCCTTTCTCGTTTCTGATGACGATGTATTACTTACACGCTGAAAAAAAATCGCCTCTGTAGTATATTGTCCCAAACATATTCTGCTTGAAACATAAATATTTTTAGGGTGCACTCCAAATATATAATATTTGACAAATACAAATATTATATGTTTGGGAGAATATTGTTCTAAACAAAACTTTGTTTACATCCTAATATTTTTTATTTGGATATGATATTTCCCAAACAAAGATCTCTTTTGCGTGAATGTATTTATACTATTCTTTAATTGTTTTAAGTTTACAGCAATTGAAAGGTAATTTTTTAAATTTTTAATTTTAGTAAAATTTCTTTATAATTGATGAATTGAATTGAATTGGTTTCAAATAGAAGTTAGTGATAAGTACGCCATTTTTAATAGGAATGCATAATTCGATAATGATAAAATTAAAACTAATATTCGAAAAATTCAACAAAGTTTTGAAATTTTTTTTTTTAATAAAATATATTTGGATATATTCATAAACAATAATTTTATTCGTATTTAAACAAATATTTTATTTGAGAAAATCAGTTCGCAAATATATTTTATTCTAATATATTAACATATGGGTTCTAAATACATTTTATTGATTTTCAAATAAAATTTATTTGCTCGAAAATATATAATATGTAAAATTTGTGTTCCAAGTATATTTTCTTTCGATTCAAACATATCAAAAAAGGCGATTTTGCCCCGTGTATATATCCTACTATATCCTACTTATATATCACTTGCTACGAGCCAAAAGTGTAACACATCAAAGAAGTGACCCAAGTCCCTAAGTATATTCGGTAGAAATCCGTTTTGGGTCATTTTAAGTCATTTGAGCAATGTTCGTCCGTCCGTCTGTCTGGCTGTGTGTATGGCTATGTGTCCGTCTGCTGGCTGGTGCGCACGATAATTTTCGAAAGGAGTAACCAATTGACTTCAAATTTGGTATGCGGTAATATTTTTTCTATCTCCGGCTAAGTTCGAAGATGGGCCATATTGGCCCACTCCTTCTAGTACCTCCCCCACAAAGGGTTAAATTTTAGTGAAATATTGATTCTTTAATAACTTTTAAACTACTTACTCGAATCTTCTGAAATTTCACACATAGTATTAGTTTGTTAGTCGCTAACACGTCAAGAAAAATGGACGAAGTGACCACTTCCTGTTTGGTACCTCCCACACAAATGAACCACTTTACACCAAAAGTTAACTGCTTATGGCTTTAATATTAGTTCATACAAATATTTGGAACTTTGTACAGTGTAATGCTTTTATAGTACCAAGAGTCCAGAGATAACTGACCGTTATTGGGACGCCCCTATTTGGTACCTCTCACACAAATGGACCATTTTGTACCAAAAGTAAACAGCTTTGAACTTTAATACTAGTACATACTTTGAAGTTATTAAAAGCAATTTAAATTTATAATAATTTAATTAAAACAAAAAAAAAATTTACGAATATTTTTTGGGACTCGAGAAAAATGGCCGAAGTTTCCACGCCCCTTGTGATACCTCCCACACAAATGCACTATTTTGCTCGAAAAGTTAACTGCGTATAATATTTATACCAGTTCATAAAAACACTTAAAATGATGCCCAGTGTAATGATTTTATAGTACCTATAATTCAGGGAAAAATGGGCGTTATTGCCACGCCCCTTTTGGAACCTCCCACACAAAATGGCCAAATCATACCAAAATTGAATAGCTCATAACCTTAACCCTCCTGGTACCTCCCACACAAGTTGACAAAATAATTCGAGTAATATTCAATATTATATTACCCTCAAAGTGAGGGTATACCCTAGTCGGATTACCCGACTGAAATTTTCTTACATGTCCTTCTGCATGTTGGCATAAAAACTACCCTCATTTCGTGTTTGTAAAAATTTACGCTTATATTAATTTGTTAAATTGGTATTCGGCACTTTAAAAACAAAACTGTTTTCTTTTTTTTTTCATCCATCTTTCAAATCTGTCTTATATTTTTTGACTGGAACAAAAACTCAGTACAAATTGATCTACCCGATGGACAAGATTAAATGCGACAAATTTGCCAGTTCTGTAAACCAACTCACAGAATTCGTGTACTTATAATCTGTAGAAAGCAGCGAAAACAACATACATTAACTGGAGATCTCGCGAGTGGAACTTGGCTCGTTCTGGGGTCAAGTAAATAGAGCCTATTTGGATTGTCGAGATCTTGTATGAACGGGTGAGGGAATGCCTATTGATGAAACCACACCGCGAACACACTATAAGGATGTCCTTAGAAGCTACAAACGAGTTTTGAGTCCTTTGCATGCAGAAATTTGGACCCTTTTTGCACAATAAGCATCCAAACTGTCATCAGGGGATTCCGAAAAGAAAGAAGAGGTACCTGAACCAACATTCACTTCAATTTCGAGATTACCACAATGTAACCCGGACACCTTCTTGGGGGGATAATACATGGGGGATATACTTACAAAATACAAAACTGAGTAATTTAGAAAAAACTTTTTAATTTGATCCAGAGGACAACAGCAATGTTCCTTTAACAAATGATTGGTTCGAGTTGGCTTGGGGCGAATCTGGTCGATCAATACGAGAATAAACGGATGCACGTCTATGAGCAGCTGAAGAAAGAATTACAACGTACAGTAAACAGCTGCATCAAAATTCTGGAAACTCTAAAACTCGCAAAGGATTGGGACCCGATCTTCATATATTTAAGTTCAGCAAAACTGCTGCCATTCTTTCTTGAAGACATCGAAAACTCTCTGGTGGATTTAACAAAGCTTCCCACGTGGGCGGAGTTTGATAATATTTTGACTCATGATCATTCACTTTTGATCTGACCATTCACTTCAAAATATAATTATAATAAACACGATTTAAATACAAAAGAAATACATCTCATACAAATATTTTTCAAAAGGCACAATATACCGGAAATAAAAATAGATTTAGCACTAAGTCTCCAAACAGGGAATATAGACCAAACTGAACAACGTTGTCCACTTTGCAAATTGAATCATTTTATTCGGGATTGCAAACAATTCTTAGAAAAATGAATTCAAATCGTAAAATTTTCGAATTTCTGTTATATTTATCTCTCAGCCAATCAAAGATTTGAAAGTATGTTTAGTTGCCGGAGGTGTAATTTACGACATCATTCCCTGTTCCACAAGGGTACTGATGTCTAGTCAAGACACTCATACATTCCACACAAACTCTAGAACCGCAAACATTACCGCCTTGACTCTCCGAGAAAATCAACCTAGTATATAGCTAGTATCAACTATACAGCGAATTGGCCAGGAACTTTACCTTTCACCCTCATGATACAAATTGAAGCTCATGGGCAGCTTTATTATCCCAGGACCATTTTTTGATTCCACCAAAACCCTAGTTCATGTTACAGGCTTTAGTCAAATAGTATCAGAAACATCTACCAAATATCGTCTCTTCAATATAAGTTCGCGATTAGACCCCAGATTTGAATTAGACGTTGGACGGCAGGTTTTGAAGACGCTTCCTTCCTATTGACCGTCACATACCTTAGACAAACGCAACTCAGAGATGTTGGTAACATTGAATTACCAGATCCACGATTTTACGCAAGTCAACCGGTATTTTTTGATTGGAATTGGCTGAAGTCCTAGAATTTTTACCACTGGAGTCCCAATGAAGTAAATTGAGAAAATTATAGCACAATGGACCATATTTGGATGGATTACACTGGGAATGGGATGAGACCAATTGCAAATGAAAGTCGACATTATCCATAACAAAACCTTCAAGGGTTTTTTTCAGTTCAGTGCGAGATTTTTTTTTACACTCATTTGAAGTTGGTGATTTCGGAACGCTGTCTAACACGAAAACATATCGAGAGCTTATATTCAAAACCCTCTATCTTCAATTTTTGCAAAATTGAGATTTTTATGTTAAAATATTCGGTTAAATAAGGCGCATCTATGGTACTAATTTGGAAATAAAAAAACAAAAATTGAAATTTTATGGTCATTTTTGTAATTTCTCTATCTTACACACTTATTTTTTCTGAATGCAATACCCTCTATCGCTTCATATAATTTGGGACTATTTTTTTGTTTGTTTTTTTTTTCTTCTAAAAGATGGTTCTTTGGTGAAAAGAGTATGCTAAACCCGAATTTGGTTAAATTTTTTTAGTCGAAGCTTTAGTTTTCAAATTATGACTATTTTTATATCTAACCTGTGATTCCACAAGAATACCATTTTTTCTATGACAATTTGAAAATGGATTCAAAAATGAACCCCAAGAAATAGATAATACTTAAATAAAAAAATGAATCATTAATTCATTGTTATTATTATTTATTATAATATGTATAATTATATATAAAAAAATTTGTGGAATTCATAAATAATTTTTTTTACTGTGCAAAACCCTCTATCTTTTTTTATACATGAAGAATTTTTGAATAGCAATACCCTCTATGTTCCCTAAAATGGCTCGTGGTGCAAATATTAAAAAAAATATTATTTAGTAGTTCACGTAGTTAGGTGTAATAAACATTGTAGAACAAACAATTTTAATTTTCTTTAAAATTAGGGATATAAACGGTTTTTTGGCTCTACTGAACAATTGTGTTTTTTAAGATAGAGGATATTGAATATAAACTGTCGATATTGAAAATTTGATAAAATAATGCTTATTTTTTTATTATCATGGAATGTTGTGGTATCTTACTGTTTTTTGGGTCGAGGAATTCATTTTTGATATTTATTTTACCTACAACTCACGCTAGATGGCGCGGTCATACAAATGTTGCTATATCTTGTCGATTTTCATAGAAAAAAACGGTTCCAAATCACCAACTTCAAATGCGTGTAAAAAAATATTGCACTGAACTGAAAAAAAAACCCTTGAAGGTTTTGTTATGGATAATGTCAACTTTCTTTTGCACTGTTTTATTGGAGGACGAATAGAACAAGGGACTCAGAAGGATCACCGAATTTCGTTATATAACACAATTTCAATCGAGGAAATACTTCACGTTTTTGGGAGAAGATTTTGCGGTCATAAGAAGATTCATTTTGCAAACAAAAATATATTGTGACCCTACCGTTAAAAAATTGTGAGGAATTGGGCAACTCTAGAAAAATTGCATTGGCTCAACTTCATAGAGTGGAAAGGAAATTGTTAAAAAAAACGTACGACGGTGTAAAATCGACTTTTTTCATATGTTTGAATCGAAAGAATATATAATCGTATTTAAAACAGAAATTTTTAAGTATTATGTATTTGTGAGCAAATAAATTTTATTTGAAAATCAATAAAATCATATATTAATATATTACAACAAAATATATTTGCAAACTAAATTTCTCAAATAAAATATGTATTTGTTTAAATACAAATAAAACTTAATGTTTAGTCATTTTCCTAAATATATTTTATTTAAAAAAAACTTTTGTTGACTTTTTCGAATTTCAGTTTTAATTGTTCCTTGGTTTTAAATTGTACCTCCCAGTTATGATACCATATCGTTAGACTAATTCAGAAAGGGCGTAACTAACCATTTTTTAGGCATTGCGTTTTTATGTTGATTACCACAAAATTCGATATGTATATATAAAACACATCTCCTGTGTAAAAAGGTGCGATGCGCGAATTATGGAAGACTTCAACACATACAGGATTACCATAGCCTTATTTCGGAAAGGAGGACTTTTGTGTCAGAAAAGGAGGACATTTGGAACATTTACAAGGAGACAATGATAATGATGTGTACAACAATTTGTATTTTATAGCGCTTAGATGCCAAATCGGAGGACTATATCTAAATCCGAACAAATTTTCTTCAAATTTGGCAAGGTTTGTACTTGGGTGCTAAATTTAAATCTGAGCCGATTTACACCAAATTCGACAATGTGGGAACTTGAATCAAGAAACTCCATCCCGCTTAATTTCAAAGTGATTGGATATGAAAAAGCTCCTGTAGCGCTAAAAGGCCAATTAGGAAAGAGAATTTATATATGGCCTATATCTAAATCTGAAACGACTTTGACCAATTTCTTCCCAGGTATGAAACAGTCCTTATTGTCAAATTTCAGCACGATCGGAATGAAAATGCGACCTGTACTTAAGGAACAATTTCAAAAATACAGACAGACAATCGGTGTACTATAAAGTGGGTCTAGCTCCACTATTTTTAGGTGTTAATTATAATAAATAAGTGAAGCGGTGTTAAGATCTGACATTCCGAATTTTGCATACCCTACACCATAGATTGCTTGTCAATGGTTTTTTGATTCTTTGAGATTTGTTGCGCTAAGAAGTAAAATCTTGAGGTACCTTTGTCTGGGGGCTATATCAAAACATGGACTTATGATGACCATTGTTCGTCTGAAGGGTTCTGGATATACATACATTACCAATTTCAGTCCAGTTGAAATTTGCAGTCTCTATGGCGTTAATAAGTCAAATCGGACAGAAGATGCTAAAAATTGATCGATATTGCTTATTTTTAATCCAAGTTACCTGCAGCTATAAGAAGTACATATATGTACCAAATTTCAGTCATCGAGCTCAATTATTGTAGTACTAACTTTGTACTAAAAGTAGTTGCGAATATAATTCATGTGGAGGTTTACTGTTTATGAAAAATTTTAATTTGTAACAAAAGGAGGACAAATCCAGGAGGGAGGACGAGAGGACACTGATTAAAACGGAGGACATGTCCTCCCAAAGGAGGACGTATGGTAACCCTGGACACATACCTCTTTTAAAAATAAAAAACTGCATTAGAAGATTTTTAAAATTTTTATAATGTCAGTTATGCCTTTTTTAAGTTCTAAAATCTGATTATTCTGTTTTAAATCAATCATTTCAAATTTCTGAGTATTTCAAGTCATCATTAGTTGTCAATCTTCCAAGTAATTTGTATTGATCCAAGATTATACGATTTCAAGTTAACTAAAAAGTTAACTTTGAATTACTAAAAATTAAACACAATTATATATTAGGCGTGTTTTCGTTACACCATAAGTGCTTAATATGTATTGGGAGCTAAGCACTTTTAAGCACTATTAGTTCCCGATGAAGTTTGGTGGTGGTGTTCCTGTCTTAATCGAGTATGATGTTGCCAGATTGGGCATCCTATATTTGTTATCAAATATTGTGAATTAAAGGAAGAAGAAGAACAAAAACGGGAAATTATTTTAATATTTGCAAAAAGAGTGTAAACTATTGAACGTAGAATAGTAAATATATGTTTTATAAATACTTTTCACGAATTTTTTGTCTGTTTCGCACTATTCTTTCTTCGCAACTCATGCCACCATTGGTACCAGATAGTTAAAATCCGCCACTTATTGCTTATGTGCCAGTTAGTGGAAGTCAGTTGTTTTCGTTGCAAAGTGCTAACCTAAAATTACTAGCTTGTAACGAAAACGTGCCTATAATATTTTTAGAGTGTACCCAATACTAGTACTTGTATATGTTTGGGACACTTTAGTGATACGAGGTTATATATCATTTGCTACGGGCCAAAAGTGTAACACATCGAAGGAGTGATCTAAGACCCTAAGTATGTTCGGCGGATATTCGTTTTGGGTCATTTTAAGTCGAAAGAGAAATGTCCGTCCGTCTGTCTGTCTGCTGTCTGATAACTCTCGAAAGGAGTAACCGATTGGCTTCAAATTTGGTATACGGCAATATTTTTTTCTATCTCCGGCTGTGTTAGAAGATGGGCCATATTGGTCCACTCCTTCTGGTATCTCCCACACAAAGGGTTAACATTTAGTGAAATATTGATTCTTTAATAACATTTGTACTACAGAGTTTTCCAACAAGAGATGTTATTTTGAATCAACCGGTATTTCGGTAGCTGTCACTTTTGAAGCTTTTATTCTTTGACATTTGACAAGTAGAAACTACGCCATTACTAAAAATGGAACGATACACGATTCAGCAACGCATTGAAATTATTAAAATTCACTACAAAAATGGTGAAAATCTCGTCGTGAAGCACCTTGTCGGACCGCAATACAGAAATTGGTGGAAAAATTCGAGCTGTTGGTACAACTTAGTGATGTGAGAATAAAACCCGTGCACGTCGCTCAAGAACAACTGAGAATACTGCTGCTGTAGCCCAAAGTGTTGAAGAAACCCCAGGTTTGTCCATTCCTCGTCGTTCTTTGGAATTGGGCATTCCACAAACGTAATTACATCGAATCTTGCATAAAGACTTGGGTCTTAAGGCTTATAAAGTTCAGTTAACACAAGAACTCAAGACGGCCGATCATCAACAAAGTCGTGTCTTTACTGATTGGGTCCTTGAAATGCATGAAAATGATCCGGAATTCCATCGAAAAATCATGTTGACTGATGAGGCCCGTTTCCACCTCGGTGGCTATGTCAACAAGCAAAATTGTCGCATCTGGGGCTCGGAAAACCCAAGAGTTATTGTTGAGAAGGGGTCATTGGACCTTACTTTTGCGAAAATGAGGTTGGATCAACAGTTACGGTGAATGGATTGCGCTATCGAGAGATGATTAATAATTTTTGTATGGTCGGAGTTGGATGGTATTGATTAGAGTTGTGTAGTTCGTGAACGAACTAGTTCAAATAAATGGGTCACTTTACTGAACGGTACGAACTAGTTCACACAACTCGTTCATTTCAGCTCAGTAGTTCAACCCCGTCATTGCGTCCTCTCTTCTCATTTCGTTCTCTCTTCTCAGCTGTTTTTTTATTTTTATGTCATCATGAATGTAGGATTTTTCCTATACAAACGCGTTGTTACCTATTCATTCATGTTCCAATCAGATTCCTTTAGTAGCGGCTGATTGGAACTGGTGATCTGAACGAAAGATCTGATTAAGTTAAGTGAGCTGGTGAACTAAATGAACGAACTAGTTCACTCAATTGAACTGAACTAACAAGAGCGATCACTTAAAAGAACTAAAGTGCCCAACTCTAGTATTGTTCTGGACAACGTTTACTTTCAACAAGACGGCGCAACGTGCCAAACAAGCACGAAACCATTGCTCTATTACGGACCGTATTATCTCTCGAAGAGGTGGTCACAATTGGCCACACCTTGCGACTTCTTCCTTTGGGGCCACGTGAAAGATAAGGTCTACACCAACAGTCCAGCGTCGATTCAAGACCTCGAAGATAGAATTTGTGGGGATATCGCTTATGGAAAACTTCATGAAAAGGATATGGTCCAGTAAGCGTGGTCGTGGTGGCCATTTGGCTGATTAAATTGATAATAATTTAATTAAAACAAAATAAATTAACGAACATGTTTTTGGGACTCATGGGGAGAGGATTCATAAGTCAGTTTACCCGACTGAACTTTCTTACATGTTTCAAATTTCTGAGTATTTCAAGTTGTCAAGCCTCCAAGTAATTTATACGAGTATTGATCCAAGATTATACGATTTCAATTATTATTATTTATTATTTTTACAAACATTAAAAATTTCTTTAAATTTAACGTTGAATTACTGAAAATTAAACACAATTTAGGTACTTTCTGAGCATTAAATGCAAATAAATATTTTTTTCGGAAATAATAGTCCCAAATAAAAACATGTTGGGATGTAAACAAAGATTTGTGTAGAACAACATATTCCCAAATACATAATTTTTGTGTGTACCAAATATTATATGTTTAAAGTGTACCCGAATATGTTTGGGACAGTATACCATAGAAGCGATTTTTTTAATTTTTCTTTAAAATTTTAATTTTCTTGGAAGATATCTTTAGTATTTGGATCATATTTTTTGAAGTGTATTCTCATTAAATCCCGTACATAATTTAAATTAAAGAAAATTACGAGGACAAATGTTAGTAATGTAACTTTCACGTGGAGACAGAAGTTTAGAAACTGTCGTTAAAATGATTAGAAAGAATTTGATTTTATGTCCAAAAAATCGAGTTTTGCTGGCACGAAAAAAACCATAAAAATAGAAAAAAGCAGCAAAAAATTGATTGTTAAAATTGTTGGAAGCTACCTAGCAAGGGTATATATCAGATGCTGTATGTCTGGTTGGTGCGCACGACAACTTTCGACAGGATTAACAGATTGACGTCAAATTTGATATGTGTCAATATTTTTTTCCATCTCAGACGAAGGTCAAATATGGACTATGTTGGTCCGTCCACTCCTTCCAGTATCTGCCCCACGAAGGGTAAAAATTTGGTGAAGTATTGATCATCTCATAACTTCTATACTACTATTCAGAATCTTTGACCATTCCACACATAGTATAAGTTTCTTTATCTCTATCATCTTGAGAAAAATGGGCGAAGTTGTCATACCGCTTTTGGTACCTCCCATACAAATGGACCATTTTGCATAAAAAGTTAACGGCTTATAAATTGGTGTCCTGCACAAACAAATACCATAGTATATTATATTAAAATTGGCGTTTTTGCAACGCCCCTTTCGGTACCTCCCAAACAAAAAAATATTTTTTTTATTTCCCATATTTTTCTATTTTTATACATTTTTTCGTGTCAGCAAAAAATGATGTTTTTGACAAAAAAATAAAATGTTTTCTAATTGTTTTAACGACAGTTGCTAAACTTCCGTTTCTACGTGAAACTGATGTTTTCATCATTTCTAGCCCTTATAATTTCCTTTAAATATAGCCCAAATACTAAAGGTAAACTCCACAGAAAATTGGAATATTAAAAAAAAAATTTAAAAAATAATTTGATAATAAAAAAAATTGTTTTGGCTTCATAAAATAGTTTGCCTCATTCTTTTAAAAAAGTTTTTTTTTTGTTGCATAGAGTTATCGGTGAAACCCACAATAGATGAAGCTATTAGATCTCGAAAAGAATTAATAACAGCGTTAGACTCTGTAGGATATCAGGTTATAAAGTGGACTTCAAACGAACAAAAAATTGTTAAAGATATACCCCTGCGAGATTTCTTCCAGTAAATTGAAAAAATCGTTTCTGTAGCATATTGTCGCAACCATATTCTGCTTTTTAGAATATTTAGATCACTTCCATGTAGTGGTAAAGCCAAATGATCTACAAATTAGTGGTTTTTCTTTACAAAAAAAACTTTAACACCGGGGTGTGATGTGACCTCGTGCCCATCGATGTATGGTTTGCAGTCAGGGTTAACTGACTGTATGTATATGTAGGGAGCCTTGCTGATACTTGGGGCCTTAGCCAGTAATAGGTGTTGAGCCACCCAGTCTTTGCAACGGTCCCGGGGTTATGCCGTGGTGGACATTAGAGTGAAGAGAAAATTAATTTATGTGCAGACAACTAATCAACTGACTCAACGTTTTGAGTTGCCTCAAGAGATCTTAATCTACCGCCTGTTCATTAAGACAAGGCACAAGGCAAGGTGCTAGAAGGAGTAGCCAATATTATTTTGGAAAAAACGAAGTGACTAATTTTATTTTTGTAGTTCCTTGTTCAAATTAATTATAACGGGTAGAATATATGTTAGAGAGAAAAAGTGGCACATAACCCTGCTAGTCATTTTTTCTTCAATATAACCAGCACAAATTCCGTGTACTTCATAGTAACACGAAATGAAATACAATTTTAAGCAATCCCTTTGCTCAAAAATTCTTGAAATAACACTCTCGGGCGAATGTCACCGTGTATTGCTTAGTATATATTCACTCTCGGCAATTTGTTTCCAAACAAGTGTCATAGTTTGTGGGAGAGAGGGACAGAGATCTCTTTCCGCCTGCCTCTCTCCCCAACAAACTTTGACACTTGCTGGAAAAAATTGCCGACTGTGAATCTGGATTCTAGTTTTTGTTGAAAGAGTCCTCCCACTAAACCAGACACCGCCTGTTGCTAAACCAGCCATATTTTGCAAAGGAATTTTGCACGACCCAAAATATTCCTTGAAATCGGCCCAAAATCTGCCCAAACTAAAAATTTTTAATTTTTTCTGCCCAAATTTGGTCCGAAATGCCCGAAACGGCAACACAGCTTAGAAGCCAAATCGGAAGGAACATATATCAATATGAAAATCTAAACCGATTTCCACAAAATTTAGTAGCCTTTATTAATAGGTAAAGAGACTTGTCTCTGCCAATTATGTGGTACAGAGTATTATAACTTTGTGCATTTGTTTGTAACACCCAAAAGGAGAAGAAATATACCATCGCTTATTATACCGATCGACTCAGTATCACTTTCTGAGTTGATTTAGCTATGTCCGTCTGTCCGTCCGTCTGTCTGTATTCTTGTAATCAAAGTGCAGGTCGCAATTATGGTGCTATCTCATCTTTTTTTTGGTCAAAGGATAATCCATTTTGAATTTGGTTGAAATCGGTTCAGATTTACACATGGCTCCCATATACGTAGTAAGTTCAAAAAAATTTGCGAATTTTGTATTTTTTCAGAAAGTATTTATTTATTCATGAATATCTATTTTGTCCCCTTCAAAGTAATTCCCCTCGCATATAATATTCTGCCAAAAGTTTTTTCCAATCCTCGAAGCACTTCAAATAATCATTTTTTGTGATCTTGTTCAGCTCCTCCTTCGATGCCGTCTTTATCTCCTCCGTTCATGGGCCCTTTCAGGTTTGGGAACAAAAAATAGTCACAGGGGGCTAGGTCAGGGGAATACGGTGGCTGCGGCACCATAACTGTGTTGTTTTTGGCCAAATATTCGCGCACAAGCCACGATGTGTGTGTAGGGGCGTTATCATGGTGCAAAAGCCAGTTTTTGTTCTTCCACAAATCCGGGCGTTTTTGGCGGAATGCTTCGCGCAATTTGCGCATAACTTGCAGGTAATATTCTTTATTGACCGTACTACCCTGTGGCAAGAACTCATAATGCACCACGCCCCTAGTTACATGGGTCAAGTACCCACTGTATATTTACACTCCTTACTTATGACATATTGACTCTACTTACTTATAATATATTTACTCTCCTCACGAATTGAGTATTCGTTTGTTTCTCTTATAATATTAAGTATAAGCAGGGACGTATCCATTTATTAAAATTTTCTCAAAAAACATGATTTTTTTCAATACTTTGTAAGATATTGTCGAAACCGCTGAAAATTGTATTGTGCGAAGGCTACTTAATTCTGAAGTTTGTAAAGCTTACCTGAACCAAATCGGATGAATGGTTCTCTAGTTATGCCATAATATGTGGTTCAACCTCTTTTTTTTCTTAGCCTAAAGGGTTGTCTTTTTAAATTCTCGCGATAAGCTGTGATATGGAAATAAATTAGTGGTTGAACAAGATATAGTGGCATAACTCCATAACACCATTTATCCGATTTGGTTGAGGGAACTTTTAAAGAATTAAATATTAGGTAGCCTTCAACTTCATATAATACCATTTTCCATCCGTGCAGCGGTTTCGACGATATACGAGTATTACAAAATATTGCAAAAAAATTTGATTTTTTGATAAAGTTTTAATATTTTTAAAATAAAACTCCCATAAAACAATCTAAAAATGAACAAATGTTATATTTTTATGATTTTATCGTAAAGTCTGTTCGGTCATGAATTAAACGAGCCTATTCCGAAGAAAATTGATGCATAATTTAAAAAGTTATAGCTAATTTAGTAAGGTTTTAACTTTAAAACTTTCTTATCGATGTAAAATTTACAAAAACAAACTTTAAAAGCAAAGATTGGAGATTTTGACGTTTTTTGACGTCTAGAATCAGAATCTATGCATTAAAACAGAAACCCAAGAAAAAATGTTGTTTTTGTCGACCGGTGTAATTATTGGTTGGCTTTAAATGTATGATAACCAGATATGGCGAAACTTAAGTTAAAATTACATTTATGATTTCTTATCTATCTACCTTTTTAACATGTAGGTTGCAGTGATGGAATGAGTTTGCACAACCGTGTAGGTAAATTTGACTTTATATTGGGTGTGGTAATAAGTAGTACGGTTTTGGCCATTACACAGAACTTATCACGGTATTTGCAAACGATTAACCTAGATATAATAAAGGCTTACGAAATCATAAAATTGGCAACGACTGCGTAGAAATTCAGATGCGGAGTTTGATAAACTGTTTGAAGAATCTACACAACTTGCAAGAAGTTTTGAAATAGAAGCTGCACTACCTAGAGGAGTAGGCACTCAAAAGTATAGGGCTAATATTCCTGATTCAGATGCAAAGGCGTATTTTAGGACTACATTGTTCATACAATATCTGGACGAAGTAATATCACATTTAAATAATAGATTTTCCGAATATGAAGCTATAATTACAAGTTTGTTTAGTATCGTTCCGATACGAGTTATAAATCTAATAAAGGAAGATTTCGAAGAAGTCACACTTTTTTACAAAAACGATTTAAAAAATTCAGCAAAATCTGTTTTAGCTGAAATAAGTATATGGATTGATTATTGGAAGCAGAAGAATAATAAGCCATCAAATGCATTAGATGCTATTTCAGTTTGTGATGAGGACATGTTCCCAAGCGTTTTTACCCTTTTGCAGATACTGGCCACAATACCTGTGACAACGGCATCTGCTGAGCGAAGTTTCTCGACGTTAAGAAGAATAAAAACTTATCTCCGGAACTGAATGGAAGGAGAAAGGCTATCTTATCTGGCTTTGATGTCTATATACAAAGATGAAGTCAAAATCGATGAAATAATTGATATATTTCTTTCAGAAAATCGAAGATTACATTTTTAACTCTTACGTATTTTATTATAAAAAGTTTTACTGATCTCGTACTAAAGTACACATTTATATTTAGGAATAAAAAACTAAGGAACTTAATTTCCATTACCTACACAATAAACCAAAACCGACCGAACCAAAATCCGTCCCTGAGTACATATCTTAGTGTTTTTACCTCCCACTCTCTCCAAAAATAAACAGTGATGAACACATAAGAGAGAGAGATGGATTACCATTAGGCCGGGTCGATTTGTGGGGAGGCAAAAAAAAGTCGCCATTGCTCAGTGATTCTGATGTCCCGGAATTTGGGTCGAACTTTTGGGTAGGGGCAAATTTTGAAAAATCCCACTTTGACCCATTTAAAGTGCTCCAATCGAGTATGACAAATGTATGACCGACCCCCACTAACTTTGGTGGCCTGACCCACCCATGCCAGTGGCACACCCACTGGAACCCCATGGGGGGAATACGATTTTCACTGAGCACTTAGCTGAGTGGGGGTCGGTCATACATTTGGACTCGATTGGAGCACTCTAAATGGGTCAAAGTGGGATTTTTTCCGGGACATCAGAATTCGTTTTAGAGGTATGGTTCCTTCGGCAAAGTTTCTTATTTTGATCCCTAGAATACGATTTTCACTGAGCAATGGGCGATTTTTAAATCGACCCGCCCTAATTACCATATTTCTTAAGTTATCATTTATTCTTTATTAATTTCTCAATATTACTCTAAGCTATTTTTTCTGATTATTATTTAAGATGATATCATCTCAATTTGGAGTTGAGTTCTATCTGTAAAGCCATTTGTTAAAGTTGGTTTTAAATATTTGTTGACGTAGATTTAATAAGAAATTGATTGAAATAAAGTGAATTTTAAAATAGAATAAATACAATGTTTTATTTCTAAATCATAAAACATAACTGGCGCAGTCGGACTACGAACTATATTAGTGAAAATTTTAAAGCATTTTCACAAGCAAAAACTATAAGTCGTTTTTGCGAAGGAAAAATCACGGAAAAGTGGAAAACGTGTTTTTCGCGTTGTGATACAGAAGGGAATATTTGTCATAATTCCATATTTAAAAGAATTCAAATCTTCGATGTAACAAAAAATAACGCTGTGTATTTAAAGAAAGTTTAATAAATATACTTTAATATTTTATACACCACAAGTTATACTAAACGGTGATTTTTGGTGATGTGGTCAACGATACGAATTACAAGCAACTAATTAGCGATACAAACAAAAAAGCTGGTTTTGGAAAATATGAAAAAATAGCGACATAATAATTTTGAACATGAGAGAATTGGTGGAAATAGTGGCTTCTCATAAAAATTAGACAATTTAATTTTTTTAAAAAAACCAATTACGTGACCATTCAAACAAGAAAAACCGTTATACATAAAATAAATGTGAATACATAAACATAATAAGAAGACTTAATTCAGTGTAATACACAAACCACCCCCTCCCCCAACGTAAACTACGATCAAGAACTTCTTCTTCAATTCGCAAAGACCTTTGAACATTTCTGGTGCACAGTGAATAAAAGTGGAAGAGACAAATAGCCAAAGTGTTACAAAAAAAAACATAAGAAAGAAAGTTTGGACACCTGCAGAACAAAACTTTGTTGCTATCAACCTTGCAAAACATACTCTGCATAGCAACACAATATTGACAACAACACATTATCATCGGTGGGATCCAATTTTGTGGAGCTGAAGGGTGAGCAAAAAGAAGAGAACAACAATCGTAAACATAGAGAGGCGACATAGCAACAAGATCCAATTCGCCATGGCAGTGTACAACGTTTTTGATTTTTTAAAGAGTGTTCCGGAATTTGATCGAAAACTCTTTATAACGTACAAGGTGGCGCAAAAGTAATCCTACTATCAGAAAATGCTATAAATTTTGCGATTGGCCCCTAATGTCAGTTCTGTTTTGACATTTGTGTAGTAAACACATGCGAAATACACGTTAATAAACAATGTTACGCTACACTGCTCCAGAACGCGGAATATTGCTGACTATTTATTTGACCAATAATCGGTCGGTGACTTTGGCACAGCGTGAATTTCGTCGCAGATTTCCTGGCCATCCAACGCCTACTGGTGAAACACTGTGACGTTTAGCCGCTCGCCTCGAAGAGACTGGCACAACACGAGATGCTGCCAGGCGTGGCAGACCCCGGAGTATCCGTTCTGCAGAGAATATTGCTGCTGTAGCCGAGGATGTCATGGAAGCGCCGTCGGCATCGACCAGACAACGTGCCACGCAAATGGGTATCAGTCGACGGTCTCTACAGCGAATTTTGGTACAAGATTTGAAGATGTTTCCGTACAAAGTCCAGACGGTGCATCAGCTGTTAGCTGCTGACCGCCAATCGCGTCTAACATACGCTCAAGCCATCCTTAATCACCACCAAGAGGAAGATGATTTTTCATCAAAAATAATCATGAGTGATGAGGCCCATTTCCATCTTAGCGGGTACGTAAATAAGCAAAATTTACGCTTCTGGGGCACTGAAAATCCGCGTGTAACACACGAAGAGCCATTACACCCGCTCAAAGTGTAATGGCTTCGCTGGAGGAGTCATCGGACCTTTTTTCTTCGAAGACGTCGCGGGCCAAACGGTTACTGTGAATGGTGAGCGCTACAGGGCAATGATCAACGAGTTCTTTTTGCCGCAACTTGATGAATTGGGATTGGAAAACATGTGGTTCCAACAGGACGGTGCAACGGCACACATTTCCCGGGCGCCTAATCTCCCGTTTTGGCGATTTGCACTGGCCAGCAAGATCGCCTGATTTGACCGCTCCAGACTTCTTTTTGTGGGGCTTTTTGAAGTCGCGGGTTTATGTCAACAAGCCTCAGACTCTTGCAGCTCTTAAAGACAATATCCGTCAAGAATGTGAGGACATATCGCCGGAAGTTCTGGCCAAAGTGATGGAAAATGCCATAAAAAGGGCTCAAATGACAATCAACTGTGGCGGCGGCCATTTACATGACATCATATTCTCGACTTGATGTAAAAAAAAATTAAAAGACCAAATAACAAGTAAGAAAGTTTCAGTCGGGTAAACCGACTAAGGTATACCCTCACTTTGTGAGTAATGTAATATTGAATATTACTCGAATTATTCTGTCAATTTGTGTGGGAGGTACCAGAAGGGGTTTATCAAATACACCTTTTTTCGCTGAACATTAGATACTTTAAATTCATTGCACTGTGCCTACTTACGAGTATAAGCATTTATGTGCACTGGTAAAAACGTTATGAGATATTAAATTGCGGTATGATTTGGGCATTTTGTGTGGGATGTACAAAAAGGGGCGTGGCGATAACGCCCATTTTTCACAGGGCTATAGACACTATAAAAACATTACACTGTACAAAATTTCAAGTATTTTTATACACTGGTTTTAATGTTACAAGCTGTTAACTTTTGGTGCATAAAGGTGCCTTTGTGTGGGAGGTACCAAAAAGGGCGTGGCAACAACGTCAATTTTTCCCTTGACTGTAGGCAATATAAAAGCATAATACTGTACAAAATTTCAAGTTTTTTTATACACTGTTATTAATGTTATAAGCTGTTAACTTTTGGTGCAAAACGGTGCATTTGTGTGGGAGGTACCAAAAGGGACGTGTCAACTTCGCCCATTTTTCTCGAGTTGATAGCGACTAATAAGCTAATACTATGTGTGGAATTTCAGAAGATTCGAATAAGTAGTATAGCAGTTATTAAAGAATCAATTTTTCACAACATGTTAACCCTTTGTGGGGGAGGTACTAGAAGGAGTGGACCAATATGGCCCATCTTCGAACTTAGCCGGAGATAGAAAAAAAATTACCACGTACCAAATTTGAAGTCAATCGGTTACTCCTTTCGAGAGTTATCGTGCGCACAAGCCAGCAGACAGACAGACAGACAGACAGACGGACGAACATTGCTCATTCGACTTAAAATGACCCAAAACGGAATTCCTCCGAACATACTTAGGGTCTTAGATCACTCCTTCGATGTGTTACACTTTTTTCTGTAGCAAATGATATATACCCTCGTCACACTAAAGTGAGGGTATAAAAATAATCCACAAGAAGAATCAAACTTTTTCATTTTTTTTTAAATTACAGCCAAAAAACATCGAAAGGTTACTTTTGCGCCACCTTGTATATTGAAGAGGTACGACAATATGCAGAAGGCCCACAGTTAGTTCTCTTCGACCTTAAGATTAGACATAAGATAGTTGGTAAGGCAAATATTGCCCTTATAAATAATAATAATCCCATGATATTAAAACTGTCCTTAAGACAAATTTTACTACTACAGCAAGTATTGAGAGCATAATCAATAAAATAAAGACAACACTATTGATAATTTTTATGAGTATGTGATGAGTCTGTTAACGAAATTAAATTTAAAGGCAAATGTAAATAACGATGAGACGTGGTATACATGTGAAAATAATGAAAAGATGGTGCTTAGGATTTTTATTAACAAATTGCCTGGCGAACCGAAATTAATTTTGAATGCAAGAAATCCCTCTTCGTTATTGGCCGCAAAGGAAATTTTGGTAGAAACAGACTACTTTTATAAAAATTTTAATGCTAAAAATCAGAAGGGTAAAACTCTTACGCAATCTTTATCTTCAGTAAATTCTGGCAGAGATAGTAATCTTAATGAAAATACCACCAAGGATGATAGTAATCGAAATGGAATGCGATTTCAGGGTAGTTCCCAATCACGGAATTCTGGCAACAGATCGGGACATTCGTCTGGTGGTAGTGGACAATTTAACAGAGAGCGCGAAGGGATTTTTAATCAACAGGGTAATAATCAGGATAGTCAGATTGCTATGGAATTAGGAATTGTTAGACCGTCAAATTTTCAGTCGACAGCCGAAGATCCCTTCCCTATATAATCGTAGGGACTAGCACCATTCCGATTAAATTACTTGTAGATTCGGGTGCTGTGACATCATTAATTAGAATGGGATTCTTTCATGATTCATTCCAGACAAGACTAGAAAAGCCGATTATACTTAATACGATTAATTCGAAATCGATAACTACATCTAAAATTACAATACCCCTTTTTAAGGAATTCGATAGCCCGGGTACAAGGATTGAAATGTTGGAGTGCGATTTGTATGGTGACTTTGATGGGATTATAGGATGTAACATATTACGGCCATTGGGTGCCAGGATAGATTTTCATCGGAATGAGTTAGTGACTTCTAGAGCTAGTTTGCTCTTGGTATTAGATAACAGTCAGGATGAGACGCCGGAGGCCAACACATCTTTCTGTGATATTGATGTGAATTTTCATAGACCGGAATTGGATGCATTGACTAATCGACTGGAACTGGATCATTTGAATAGGGAGGTAATTTCGGAATTGTTGGAGATAATTCCTCAGTTTTTTATATCGAGGGTGATAACTTGTCTGCTGTAGGAAGATATAGACACAGGATCCCTACTGTTAATGATATTCCTGTGTATTCGAGGACTTATTGGTTTCCTGAGGTTCATAGGTCAGAAGTAGAGAAACAGATAAAGGAGATGCTAGATTCGGGAATTATAAGAAAATCTTCAAGTCCTTACAATGCTCCTATTTGGGTGGTTCCAAAAAGGGTTGATAACTCTGGGAAACAGAAATGGAGAGTGGCGGTTGACTACCGCAGACTTAATGATTTGACCATTGGCGACAGGTTTCCTATCCCGAATATGGATGACCTTTTTTCCAAGTTGGGAAATTGTTTGTATTTTTCGACTCTGGATTTGGCAAAAGGGTTTCATCAAATCCCTATCCATCCCGATGACGGTCATAAGACGGCATTTTCCACTCATATGGGTCATTATGAATTTACACGGATGCCATTTGGATTGAAGAATGCTCCAGCTTCTTTCCAAAGGATGATGAATGAAGTTTTACATGATTACATTAATAATATATGTGTCGTTTATCTTGATGACATTCTGATTTTCTCTACGTCGCTTCAGGAACATACAGTTTCATTACGGAAAATTTTTCGACGATTATCAGAACTTAATTTGAAGGTCCAAATAGATAAGTGCAATTTTTCAAACGCGAATCCGAGTACTTAGGACACATAATTACACCTGCTGGTATTAAGCCCAATCCGGCTAAGATTGGGGTAATTCGGAAAATTCCAAAATTCTCCCAGACTGGGATTCGATCATTTTTGTGTATTACTGGGTTCTATCGCAAATTTATCAGGGACTATGGGAGGATTGCACTACCTATGATAAGATACTAGAAGAAGGACTCGAGAATTGACATATATAATTCTCATCTGTCAGAGCCCTGTATTGTCGTACCCTGACTTTGACAGGCTTTTTGTTTTAACGACAGATGCTAGTAACGCGGCTCTGGGTGCGGTATTGTCACAGGATGGCCATCCCATAGCGTATAGTTCTAGAACTCTCGACAAACATGAGTGTAATTATAGTACAATTGAGAAGGAGCTACTTGCTATTGTTTGGGCTACTCGATATTTTAGACCGCATTTGTTTGGAAGGAAATCTAAGATTCAGACCGATCACAGGCCACTGGTATGGCTTAATTCTTTGAAGGAACCTAATATGAGATTAACAGAGGTGGAAAATGCGTTTGAATGAATACGATTTTGACATTGAATACATTAAAGGAAAGACTAATCAGGTTGCTGACTTCCTCAGCCGCATGGATATTAATGGAATCGATGATGGTGATGCTCATTCGAATGAAAATAGTGGCGTTGAGGATTTGGATGACCATATTAGATTAAGTGAATTACCAGTTAATATCTACAAGAACCAGATAGTTATTGGGCTAGGTTCCAAGAATAAATGTGTCAAAGATACTTTGTATGACAGGAAGATCAGATTTACTCTTACTTTGGATGGGTATCACGAGGATACGGTATTAGGTATTCTTCGAGGAATTTTACCTATTCGAGGGAAGATAGGTGTATTTGGTCCTAACTTCGAGATTTTCAAATATTTTCAGGACACGATTGTGACATTTTTTTCTAATCTAATTTTTAAAGGATATTTTCAGAAAGGACATTTTGTTGGATATAATTGGGAAGTACCATAACGAGAAAAATCACAGAGGTATCCAGGAGACCTATATTGAGTTGAGGTCTATCATATATTTTCCAAATTTGAAGACGGAGATCCACAAATTTATCAATAATTGCTTGATTTGCAATATGTGCAAGTATGACAGACATCCTATAAGGCCAAGATATTGTTTGACAGAGACGCCTATTTGTTCCAATGATGTTATTCATATTGATATTTGGTTTTTGGACAAGAGGAATACTTTTTTGACATGCATAGACAAATTGACGAAACACGTTTCGGTGCACTACTTGACTGATAGGAATTCTTTGACAATTGTTGAAAGATTGAGGGAGAGATTTGCGATAATGGGGAAACCTCGGAAGATAGTTGCGGACAATGAGTTTAATACGGCTTATATCAGGGATTTCCTGAATTCAGAGGGGGTTGAATACCATTTTACGTCACCAAACACACACACTGGGAATTCGGATGTGGAGAGATTCCATTTGACCCTGAATGAACATATACGATTATTCAAACTGGAGAAGAAGGATTCAGACATGGATGATATATAAGGCTGTTCAGATATACAACGAGTCAGTTCATTCAGTTACTGCGGAGAAGCCGTCTGACTTATTACACAACAAGGTTGATAAATCTGTTTGGGGGAGACTTCATGATAGGATTGTAGGTGAGAAGGAGAGAAGGACCAGGAAATTGAATGAGGGGAAAACTGAGTGTCAGGAATTTCGTGATAGAGAATTGGTTAAAAATCTTCGATTTCAGAATATTAAACAGAGACCTAAGTACATAATTAAACCTGTGAAAGAAAGAGGTGAGCACAATTTTATAGATGATAAAGGTTGCAAAAGAGATCGAAATGTTGTGAAGAGGAAATTTAAGTACCAGAACGAAGTTGAGGATGTGCATTTTGAAAGGAAGTTAACTGGAAGGAACTATTCTAGAAAGAGGGAAGAGTAAAAAATATGAATACAATGTATTCTTGTTAAAATTATATTTTTCTTATTGATTATTCATAAGTAATATAAATATTGTACTTTAATACACTTTAATAATTTAAGTATTGTAATAATAAATATATATAGTATTCAATATTATGACATTGATGTGTAATGTACATTTGTGGTGTAATGTACCGTCAAGGTGTGGGGGAGTTACATGGGTCAAGTACCCACTGTATATTTACACTCCTTACTTATGACATATTGACGAATTGAGTATTAGTTTGTTTCTCTTATAATATTAAGTATAAGATATGTATTTACCTCCCACTCTCTCCAAAAATAAACAGTGATGAACACATAAGAGAGAGAGATGGATTACCATATTTCTTAAGTTATCATTTATTCATTATTAATTTCTCAATATTACTCTAAGCTATTTTTCTGATTATTATTTAAGATGATATCATCTCAATTTGGAGTTGAGTTCTATTTGTAAAGCCATTTGTTAAAGTTGGTGTTAAATATTTGTTGACGTAGATTTAATAAGAAGTTGATTGAAATAAAGTGAATTTAAAAATAGAATTGAGCGCCCCAGTAGGTGAGTTGGTAGCGAGCTCGCCTATGAGTTTGGGGGTCGTGGGTTCGATTCCCACCAGAGGATCTGGTCTGTCGCAACAAAAATTTACAAGCAACATGGTCTTTGTCACCCGGCTTCTCCCTGGACCGTAAAATTAGAATATAAATTAACTTTGCATTGTAATTCATATAAATAAATAAATAAAAATATAATTATTTCTAGATCATAAAACATAACTCCCTGCAATCAAAGAAAACTGTGAGCTCGGGCGTCCGGCACGCTGTTCGTCCGTCCTAAGAACATTTTGTACCACCGATAAACGTTGCTTTGGTCCAAGGTAGCTTCACCATATGCCACAGTCAACATTCGGAATGCATCAGCGCACTTTATTTTGTTTTTCACACAAAATTTGATGCAGATTCTTTGATCCATTTTCTGAAATAGATAAAAATCGAAGACAAGTTAAAACACATCCAAGCACAACAGCTGTCAATAATTAACTAAACATTCAAAATGACCGACCTCGTCAGCATAAGTAAAGGACATGAGTACCAACATAACGCTACAAAAATATCAAAAATTAAATACACGTAGCCCGAGGAAATTTTTTTGAACATACCTCGTATGTACCTCCGATTTGACATATATGCACTGTATAAGCAATATTTTTTAGCCGATCAGTAAAAAAACTAACAGAGAGAAATGTCTTGATACACATAGAGCAAATACAGGTGGGGGGGGGGGGGGAATTAGTGCAGATTTAGATATATCCCCCATATATATGTTTCCCCCGATTTGAAAAGTAAGCACTGTAAAGGCTTTATTTTATATCCGGTCATTACGAAATTCGGCAGAAAGACGTTTTTTATAACATGAATGAATACTGCCAACATTGGGGAAAAATCAGTTCGGATTTAGATATAGTCCCATACATATGTTACCCCCGATTTGACATATACGGAATTCGACAGAAAGAGAGTAAACAATGCCTACTTCGAGGAAAATCGGTTCAGATTTAGATATTGTCCCTATATGTTCCTTCCGATTTGGTATCAAAGCTATCTAATTTATTATGATCAACATCTTACCCTCCTCGTTGGAATAAGCCTTGATGAGGAGGTGGAGCAAAGTACTTTGCTAACTGAAACGGAACTAATGATTCCAATTTATTATCACAATGCCCCTTTGCGCATTGTTAGGGAGTTGAAGAGTACCTCTATATGGTGTAAAATATACCTCCTATAGGTCTAAGAAGCCAAATAGGAAGGAACATGTATGTATATGTGAGCTACCTCTATAACTGAACCGATTTCAACTAAATTGAGTAGACTTTTTTATTGGGTGAAGAGATTTGACCGTGGCAACTTTAGCTCGATCTGGTGTAAAATACACCTTCTTTAGACATTAGAACCCAAATAGGAGGAAAATATATGTATATATAGAACCAATGTCCACGAATTTCAATCAGAATCGTCCCTGGGCTAAAAAAGTGGCTTGTGTTAAATTTCATCACAATCGAACCATGAGTACGACCTGCATTTTGATTACAAGGATACATCTACAGACGGATGAACCGACGTGATTAAATCTACTAAGGAAGTGATTACAAGTCGATCGGTACAATAAACGATGGGGGTATCTCTTCTCCTAAAGATTCTATTGATTTAGCACGATTTCTAGTTATTGGTTCGGATTAAGTTCGGCAATGCGGAACCATGGATCGCATGCGAATGGTTTCGGGTAAAAATTAACTAATTGTACCAAAATTCAGCCCAATTCGTTGAAATTTGAGGTTTTTGTGGCGTTACGAAGTCAAATATAGGGGGAGCTTTGTATGGGGTCTATATCAAAATATGGACCTTTGACTACTGTTGTTCGTGTGAAGGATTCCGGTTATAAATAAACACCGAATTTTCAGCCCGTATATACTTAGTAGGGACACAAATGCTGTTACACACCTTTAATGCTATAACGTTAAAAGTAATAGCTGCTTTTGGACCAAATTTATTGTATATATTTATTGATATATATTGTATATAAAAAGAAAGCACTCATTTGAAAACTCCGCTTTTGGCCTTCACACTTGCCTTAAGTCGCACTGACCAATCATCTATAGCCGCACGCACCTCTTCCCTTTGGGAAAGTGGCCACAGCACGAATCAAAGCAGTCCTAAGAGAATTGGTGTTGGGTTATCATTTGTGGCAGACCATTTCCTCTAAAACTGTCCAGTAATCCAGTGGGTTTAAATCAGGGCTTCCAGAGGGCCTTACTTCAGATGAAATTAAAGCTGGTAGATTCTTTCGAAGCCATGTCTAGGTCGTGTTAGCCTTATGGGCCGGCGCAGAATCCTGCTGGAAAGTCCATGCCTGGTTTTGGAATAGAGAATGGTTAAGTGGCTTCACAACAGCTTCCAAAACGGTTTCTTGGTAAACTTTGGCCGATGTTTTGACCCCTTGTTCACAGAAATGCAAGTCAGTGATCCCTTCGTAAGAGACACCCCAACAAACCATGACTGAAGCTGCACGCAGAAAAAAATCGCTTCTGTATTATATTGTCCCAAACATATTCGGCTTGAAACATATATATGTTTAGCGTATACTCTAAATATATAATATTTGGTACAAACAAACAATATGTATTTGGGAAGATGTTGATCTAACCAAATTTTTGTTTTCATCCTAATATTTGCTCTTTGGGAATATACAAATATTCAGAGAATATATCGATACCTTAATTGTGCTATGTTTGTCAGCAATTCATAGTCTATTTTTCAGGAATTTGTAATGTTTGTAAAAATACTTTATAATTGAAATCGTATAATCTTGTATAAATTGGATAACTAATAAATTACTTGATTATAAACAACAAAAGATGACTTGAAATATTGCGATATTTGAAGTGAGTTCTTTGCAACAGAAGTAATAGTTCGAAACTAAGGAAAATTTAAAACTTAAGTTCGAAAAAGTCAGAAAAGTTTTGAAAATATTTTTAAATAAAATATATTTGAAGAAATTCTAAAAAAAATATTTTATTTGTATTTAAACACACATTTTATTTGAGAAAATTAGCTTGCAAATATATTTAGTTGTAATATATTAATATATGTTCCAAATAAATTTTATTGATTTTCAAATAATATGTATTTGCTCAGAAATATATAATATTTAAAAATTTGTGTTCCAAATATATTTTCTTTTGATTCAAACATATCAAAAAAGGCGATTTTGTCCCGTGCGGATAATGGCCTTTTTCGATCCGTGGAATCAGTTCAGATGCTTCCTTAGGCGACCATGCATACACCCTATCATTTCGTTTGTTAAATTTTTTTTTGCACGGTAAAAATGTTTTCATCAGGGACGTTTGCATTTTCAATGGATGTCCAGTACGGCGTGTGAAAGCCCCAAATCTTTTTTGATAATTCGACTCATGGATTTTTTCGTATTATTCATCTCATGGGCCATGATTTTCTGTTTTCTGAGCGGATTTCACAGAATTCTTGATAAATTCACAGAATGAAAAAATACCGAATTCAGTGGAAAGTCCAGAAAATAGAAATGTATACTTATAAAATTTCCAAATTCTTGTTTGGAAATTTTATAAGTATGCGATTGTATTGGAGTGAGCAGCTGTAATTATCACATACCGAGCATTTTTGTTCATGTGTTTCCTATATAATACTTGCAAGATATATCAAAATATGGGCTGTGCCACGCCCACTGGTCCTATTCCGCCCATTTGTAAGCCAATCACGTAGACTGCTACCAGATACATATACGCAAAATGTCAACACTCTCGCTATCAAAATGAGCAAGATAATTCAATTTCAAAATTTGGCTTATATGGGCGGTGGCACGCCCATTGGTCAGATCCCGCCAATTTTTGGACCAATCTCGTGGACTGCCACCATATACATATACACAAAATTCCAGCACTCTCGCTAACATATTGTGCAAGATATATCAATTTCAAAATTTGGCTTATATGGGCGGGGCCAAGCCCATTGGACCGATCCCGCCCATTTTTTGACCAATTACGTAGAATGCCACCAGATACATATACGCAACATTGCAGCACTCCCGCTAGCAAATTGTGCAAGATATCAAAATTTCAAAATTTGGTCTAGGTGGGCGGGGCCACGCCCATTGGGCCGATCCCGCCCATTTTTGGACCAATCACGCAGACTGCCACCAGATACATATACACAAAATTCCAGCACTCTCGCTAACATATTGTGCAAGATATATCAATTTCAAAATTTGGCTTATATGGGCGGGGCCAAGCCCATTGGTCCGATCCCGCCCATTTTTTGACCAATTACGTAGAATGCCACCAGATACATATACGCAACATTGCAGCACTCCCGCTAGCAAATTGTGCAAGATATCAAAATTTCAAAATTTGGTCTATGTGGGCGGGGCCACGCCCATTGGGTTGATCCCGCCAATTTTTGGACCAATCACGTAGACTGCCACCATATACATATACATAAAATTCCAGCACTGTCGCTAACAAATTGTGCCAACTATCTCAATTTAAAAATTTGGCTTATATGGGCGGGGCCACGCCCATTGGTCCGATTCCGCCCATTTATGGAAAATTCACATAATCTGCTACTAAATGCATACACACAAAATTTCAGCACTCTAGCAAAAAAATTTTCTCAATATCAAAATTGGACCCACTCCCACGTGATATATCGAAAATTCAAGTACCCTATTTTCAGCACCCCCTACACATGTATATTCTGTGAAAGTTTCAAGATAATCGGTCAAGCCGTTTAGACGTCTATACGGAACAAACAAACAAACAAACAATAGGGCTGCCTGATTGCCTCTTGCCTAAGCCAAAGTTTGCACGTGGATAGTGGCGCACCAATATATGCAAATTCTTTGAGAATTTGTAATGTCGTCCCTTTCCTAGCAAGTTCATCGGCTTTGCAGTTCCCCGGGGTATCCCTATGCCCAGGCACCCATATGAGGTGTATATTAAACTGCTCAGCCATCTTGTTAAGAGATCTGCGGCAGTCGAGGGCTGTTTGTGAATTTAGGGATGTTGCCTCCAGAGAATTGATGGCCGCCTGGCTGTCCGAGTAAATGACAGCGCCAGTGTTGGTTACTATGTTGCGACTCAGCCACTTGGCTACTTCCCATATTGCCATTATTTCGGCTGCACTTTGATATCCTCATGTGACCATAGTTCTTGTACCTACACATTTATAGGCAGTTTAATCCTATTGCCGCTTTGGTTGCTACTTCTCTCGCCACAATATTAATCGGCAGTATATGGAGTAGGGCTTGTAGAGACTCGGTCGCTGTAGTCCTTAAGGCTACGGCTTATACCCAGGCAGGCTGTTCTACTGCTATATATATCAAGTGGACGATTCTAGGAGAGAGGCCCCACCGCGACCGTACAGCCTTTGTGCAGGAATATAAGGCGACGTTGGCATTCCTTACACGTTCCAATGCGTTAAGTCTAAATAACAGTTTTCTATCTAGAATTATTCCTAAAAATTTTGCACTTTCAGAAAAGACAAGATCTGTTCCATTTATCCGAGGTGGAGGGTCCACATGTGGGACTGCATTCATCCTAGTAAAGAGAACCAATTCTGTCTTGTTTGGGTTTACGCCCAAAACGCTGCTTCTGGCCCATCTAGCCAATTTGTTCAGAGCCACCTGTAGAATGTCTCGGAGGACGTTTTCGAATTTGCAGAATTTCATTCACCGCTAGGTTCCAAATTAGTGGAGACAGTACTCCTCCTTGTGGGGTCCCTCTGTTTACAAACCTTGTTAGAGTTGTGGACCCAAGACATGCTGTTATGCGTCTTCTGTTGAGCAGACTTTGAATTAGTCTAATCAAACTAGAGTTAACTTTTAGATGTGACAGTGCCGCAATTACTGCATCTGAGCGAATGTTGTTAAAAGCCCCTTCTATGTCAAGAAATGCCACCATGGTGAATTCCTTGAAATGCAGGGACGATTCGATAGTGCTCACAAGTTCGTGCAGGGCTGATTCAGTAGACTTCCCCTTATTGTAAGCATGTTGGTTCACCGACAGGAGGTTTGTATCCTGGTTTTCCCTAATGAAATAATCTAAAAGTCTTTCCAGACCTTTCAATAGGAAGAAGGATAGGCTAATTGGTCTGAAGTCTGTTGGCCTAGTGTGTGATATCTTCCCCGCTTTAGGTATGAATACCACTTTGGTATCCCTCCATCGATTCGGGATGTATGAAAGCCTGATACAGCCTACATAAATGTTCTCCAGCCAGGGGATAATGTACTTCAACATTTTCTGCATTTCTGCTGGAGTGATGCCGTCTGGTCTAGGTGTCTTAAAGGGCTCAAAGCTATTAATAGCCCAGCTGATTCTGGATCTCTCAGTCAACAAGCTAGCGACGCTCGCAGTCCACTCGCACACTTGTTGGACCTGCTGATGCTCTGGTTCTGTTAGAGAGAAATGTGTGTCGAGAAGTACATTGAGCGACTTTTCGCTGTTTTTGGTCCAATTATTTGCCTCAACCTGCAAGTAACCCACTGTACAGGGTGAAGCTGATAGTATTTTCCTCAGCCTTGCGGCGTCGGAGACTTTTTTCCACTACGCCACAGAAGGTATACCAAGAGAGTCTTTGCGCTTTCTAAGCTCCTTCTTATAGATATTGAGCTGCTCTTTATAGGCATCCCAAACATTAGCGACCCCAGTAGATTTAGCCTTGTTGAATAGCATGTTGCAGGTCTTTTTCATAGCCGTTAGCTCAGAAGTCCACCATTGGGGTTTAGTTTTACCCTTGTACCTTGTTTTTGGACAGGCTTCTTCAAGGGAACTATTGAATGATGTGGTGATATGCTCGACCAGATTATCCAGACAGGCTTTGTCATTCGGTTCGTACAGAAGTTTGGAGTTGAGGACTTTCTTGATATTCTTTTCATACAGGTGCCACTTTGTCTTTCTCACATTTCTGTGGAAGGCAGGTTCAGGCGCTTTTTCAGGGAGTTTGAACTCAATATAATGGTGATCTGAGAATGAGTGGTCGTCCAGCACAATCCACCCAATAATTTTGTCTGACAGCCGGTCAGTAGCAAACGTTAAGTCTAGTACTTCTTGTCTTGTCTTTAATTGTACAGGTCGGTTTATTACCTATGTTACAAATACTTAGGTTGGTAGTTAGAATAAAGTCAAGGAGCGAATCACCCCTATTGTTTATATCCATACTACCCAAGATAGTATGATGAGCGTTCGTGTCTGCGCCAATAATCAGCTCGACCTCGTCAGACATTGCTTCTTCTACTACTTCTCTGAATAGAGCAGTCGGTACTACAGCTTCATAAGGCAAGTAACTGTAGACCACCCAATATATGCGATTACCGATCTCCAGACTAGCAGATGTTCGGTCTTTACCACTTAAATTAGCCAGGAGAAAGATACTTAGATCTTTCCTGGCCAAAATGCAGGTTCTTGGAGTGCCTTCACAGTTGCCCACAAGCAGTTTAAAGTTTGGTGTCCTGATACCGCACACCCTTCCTCCCACTGCGTAGGACTCCTGTATCAGGACGATGTCTATTATAGTATGTATACCAATCTTGACAAACGCCTTACAAAAATCCAAAGAAATAACGGATAAATGACCTTTGCTGGAAAGGGAGTCAGTAATAAGATTATCTAAGAACAATAGACTCACTTCCCCTGTTTGAATGCAGTCTGTTGACTACTGATCAGTTTATTTGTATTGATAAACCACCATAGTCTGTTGGCAACAATCTTGTCGAGTACCTTCGAGCAACAAGAGTTTAAGGATATGGGTCTATTGGATGTGAATACATTCTTTTCAGCATTTGGTTTCAAAATGGGGATAATTAGACTTCTCTTGTAAGCCTGTGGAATGTAGCTGTGAAAGATAATATTAAATAAATTATGTTGTTTAATTAATTGTTGACCTTAGTGTTATTAATTCGTTCTCCTTATTGTTTGGTCCTTGATTAAAAGACTGATTTTATGCTTTTAATATCACAATTTTTATTTTCTCGATATTTCGAGAAAATTTTTTTAGTCGTCATCAGGAGATCTAATACAGAAAAACAGAATAATTTAAGTTAAAAAACACTTACAAATACGCAAACATTTTAAGTATAATTACATTGAAAAATTTGCTGAACGTAAAAGAAATTGTCGTCTTTCCTTCGCAAAGCTAATCACACCACTACTGTTTTATTCGTCCGTGCTTTCTCACTATGTGTCGGTACATCTGAGAGCACCTGTCAGAGTCCGATTTATAGTTTAATCTCTTCTCCGTAGGAACGTCAATAATATGCAACATCTCTAATGTATGGCGTCTGTAGTAATTACTCTATTCTGTTAGTATTTCTACATTATCAAAGTCTGGTCTATGCCCTGTTACCGCACATTGGGCCGCGGTAACAATTTGTTCAATTATTTAGTCTTAATTTCACATCCCTAGGCATATTTCTCAACATAGGGTAATTTATACGGTCCTCTCCTGGAGTCTACCCTTTAAATTTGCTAATCGCAGAATTCATCTCAATAAATGTTATATCCTCTTCTATAATAACGACTGAAGCAGAAGTGTGTATCCAAGGGATAAGTTGGTTTCAGCTTTGTGTCTATTAAATTCGCGATGAAATTTTCCATCCCTTGACTTCAAATTCTCAAGTTCGCTATTCCACCATGCAACTTTGAACTCTCCAGCCCTTCTGTGGCTTTGTGGTATGGCTAAGTTCGCATATTGATTAATAATCCTAGTAATATTGGCGGCCTCCTTGTTAACTTCATCAGATACAGGTCGAGCCGAATTAAATTCCGACAATTTCTGTGCGTATACATCCCAATTGGCTGAGTTTGTATTATATCTAGGTTTGAGTCTCACTGACTCATGCCTTCTTTCAGGGAAAAGTGTAATCAATATCGGGAAGTGGTCACTTCCATTAAGATTGTCCAGCGTTCGCCATTCTCCCCCCAACGCCAGTTGAGGTGAACAAAATGTCAAAACAATGTGAGAAAACATATTCGGCCTGTTTCTGTATTTCTACCGAAAGTCTCTGCGAACGAAAAGCACTCACTCACTTTCGTCAGGAATTTGGTTTCTCTAACGTTCTATCGTTCGTTCGCCTGACCTTACGTCAATGACGTTAGCAATTTACCAATTGGAAAATAATATAATTGCCAGATCAATAATTTCACAACTTCCTGTCTAAAAAAGCACACATTTTTGTATGGTCGACCTTAGCAAATACATCTCTGTACTATTTACACTAGTGGTGGCAAAAAAAGCAACCCTGGGTGGTCAGCTGAGCTGCACCAAGATGCTCATTTCTTTCTCTCTCTCTCATTGTGCACTGATAATTTTTTCCATCTTAGCGAACAACCAATATTGACTTCATTATGCTAAAATATGTACACATATGCACACAATTTTATTATTATTTAATTGTTTTTACCATAATTATATTAATATCTACTTATTGTTTGCTTTTAATGATGTTTATTTTGTCATTGTTCCTATCAGTCGACAAATAAAATAATGTGACTCGATCTGACATTTGTGTTCGCCGAGATGACAGCAAAGAGAGATAGAGAAACCAAAATTTGCACTGAAATGATTACGATTTTGTACGAGTTCATTATCGTGCGACTTCTCGTTGTTATGGTAGTTAGTGAAACAGCTGTCTGTCGTCTGGCAGGCGAACGAAAGCAAATTTTTAAGTTACAGAAATAGGCAGATTATGTGTACTAAAGTGGGTCAGACTGCCTAAAGTGGGTCGGACTGCCATCATTCATAAGTAAATAACCGGATTGTAGTATACAATTTGCCAAAATATTACCTCTCCTTTTATTAATTTAATAATCATGAAGATCAAAACCTATACTAGGTGATATGTACACCAACGTTACCATTAAACTCCTCCTAGAGTCAATGGTATTCGAAACCACGTCAAAACTGTCTGTGTTCACATTAACACTGTGCTGTATCTGGTCATGAACTAAAATAGCAGCACCTCCAAAAGAGCTGCCAGAGTTGTTCGTATTGTCCAGAGACTAATTTACTGGTATTGGTACTCCAGCAGTAGACTGTAAATGAGTCTCCTAAGCGACTTAATGATCAACTGAAGTTCATGAAAATTATTTAAATAACCCTTCATGTTCCATTGCATAATTCTTAATGACATTATATAAAGTTAGAGAAAAGAGTGAATGTAAAACTTAACTTAAGATAAAAAGATTTAAAACAGAAAATATTAAATTAACATATTAAATAAACTTATGTATTCTCAAATATATCCTCGTCGTCAGAGAAGGGCAAGTCCATGGTCATCGACGGTTTTACAGATGTTCTTGTTGCAGTTTTTCTCAGCTTGGCCTTGAGTTCATACTTTTTGCGTTTAGACAAATTTTTTGGCACAACTTGAATTTTTGAAGATTTCGAGGATGTCATTGGTATTTCGGGTTGTTTTGTTGTAATTGTTGTCGATTGTAGTCCAGATCATGGAGATGGGGATACTGCTGTATTGATGCTTTTGTTGTCTGGTGATTTTGAGATTTGACCGTTCGTTGAAGTTGGAAGAGTTTTGTCGAACATGTTTAATGTACAGGGTGGCTGATGAAAGCTGCTACCAAAAAAAAATTAATAACTTGTTTCTATTTAATGAATCTGGTTAATTTTTTTTTATTTTGCAGAATGATTTTTAGATTTAACAAAAATGGATAACTGGGACACTGAAACAAGAATTTGGATTGTCCGCCGTTTCGGTTCAAAGAGAGTATAGGGGCACGTTTGGCGGCAATCCTCCGAGCAAATGGACCATACAGAGACTTGTTAACAATTTTTCCGAACATGGGACAGTCAACAGAAGACCTTACCTTCGAAACCCTTCAGTTCGGACGGAGGAAACAATCGCTGCTGTAGCTGATGACATACAAAACAATCCAAGAGTTTCGACAAGAACCTTATCTGCTCAAATGGGTATAAGCAGACATTCATTGCAGTCAATTATGCACAAAGATTTGGAGTTATTCCCATATAAAATTCAAATGGCCAATAAAGTGAACTCAGCAGACTTCCCGATTCGCTTGGAATTTTGCCAGAAGATGTTTCAAATGGTGGAAGAGGACGGAAACATGTTGAACTGTCTTTTCATGTCTGACGAGCCCCATTTCGATCTAAACGGCAACATAAACAAACAAAATTGTCGAATATGGAGTACTTCCAACCCACAGATACTCCATGAGACGGAATTGCATCCACTTCGTGTCACAGTGTGGTGTGCAGTTTCATCACGCTGCATTGTTGGGCCCTACTTCTTCGAAGAAAACGGTCACACCGTTACAGTTACTGGAGGCCGTTACTTCAGCATGTTGAGAGAGTTTTTCTATACAGAATTACGACGAATGAGAATTTCTTTCAACTCTGTGTGGTTTCAGCAAGATGGTGCAACTCCTCACATAGCCCGGCCTGTTATGACAGAATTGCGGCGAAAATTTCCCAATAAGCTGATATCCAGAAACTCCACATTCCGTTGGCCCCCCAGGTCGCCTGACCTTACTGCACCTGACTTTTTTTTGTGGGGTTATTGCAAACAGGAAGTCTACAAAGCAAAACCAACAAATTTGAATGAACTAAAGCAATCCATTCGAGAAACAATTGCGGCTATTCCCGTCTCAACTCTCCAAGCAGTAATGAACAACTTTTTGGTAAGATGCCGCACATGCATCAACGAGCAGGGGGGGCATTTAAATTCCATTATTTTTAAAACTAATTAAGCTATATTTAATTAAATTTAATGAGCCTTAACATGAATAAAAGAAAACTGAATTCCATACACTGAAAAAAGTTATTTGAGTTTCTTAATGTAGCAATATTCATCAGCGACCCTGTACTATAATTGACGGATGGTCTAGTTACAGATGCGAAACTTGCATTGGTTTGATGTCTTTCGTTATATATTTCACGAGCTCTCTTGTTGTCAACCTTTCTCGTTGTTTTAACTGCCTCAATTTCATTCTCTTTTAAAAATATGGGACATTTCTTAACCATTGTGTTGTGGTATTTGTCATCAATGTTATGAGCATTGCAATTAATGCATAATTTTTCGTTTTTGCATAGTTCGTTAGTCTCAGGATTTGTATGGAAAGGTTGACTGCAACTGCAACATTTTTTTTCCAGACTACAGAAACTTTGTTGGGTGACCAAATTTAAAACATTTAAAGCATCTTAGAGGGTATGGTATGCCGGAGTATTTTCATAACCGACTTTTACTTCATCTGGATGTTCGGGCTTGGATTATTAAACCTATTTCCAAACGATTATCTCCATCTTTTTTCAATATATTCTTTATTTCGGAAACTGCTTGTGGTTTCTTTTCATGTAGAATCTCTTCATCATTTGTGCCAATTAAATCACCAGCGTATACAGGGCGGCTGATATGTATTGCAACCAACTTCAGGTTGCTATCATTTCTAAACCGCTAGTCTGATAGCTGACAGATTTATTTCAGTGACAGTTCATTTTATTGTTTACAAGCTTACAAAATCATTTTGATCTATTGCATTCAGAAAATAGTTATTCGTGATGGAATTCAAGCGTGATAGTGTGATTGCTTTATATTTGGGTGGAAAACCACAAGTGGCTATCGTTAGAGCCCTCCAGCATTTAAATGTGAATAAATCTTTTGTTTCTCGTACCATTATACCGTAATACTGGCAGTGTTGCATCGCGTCCAAAAAGTGGACGAAAAAAAACGGTAACAACACCAGAAATGATCCGAAAAGTGAAGGCCAGATTTGATCAAAATCCACGCCGCAGTGGAGCTGAACATATCGCGAGAACGGATACAACACATATTAAAAAATGAGCTTGGGAGCCATTGAAGTTCCAAAAAGTGCAAGAGCTCACCGATGCACAAAAAAAAGTTAGACTGGAAAGAGCCAAGGAGTTGCTTCGCTTGCAAGAAAGTGGCCAGATACCGAATTTGGTTTTCTCCGATGAGAAGCCATTCCAAATTGAGCAGTTTGTGAATGGCGTGGGCCGCCGATGGTAATGGTGTGGGCCGCCGTAACGGCCGATGGTCGCTCCCCGCTCGTATTCATCGACCTTGGGGTCAAAATAAATGCCGAATATTATCGGGAAAATGTCCTAAAGACAGTATTGAAGCCCTGGGCAAACAAACATTTCGGCCGCAGACCATGGACATTCCAACAGGACTCAGAACCATCGCACTCAGCACGCGTCAACAAATAATGGCTTAAAAAGGAGGTTCCCCGCTTCATTTCTACCGCACAATGGCCACCAAGATCTCCGGATTTCAATCCGTTGGACTTTTGCGCCTGGGGCATTTTAGAGAGTAAGGTTCGCACTAAAAAATACCAAAGTATCGATCATCTCAAGACGGCGCTTCGCCGGGAATGGCCCAAAATACCACAGAGCCACTTTCGTGCAGCGTGTGATGGCTTTGTCGGCCGTTTGAAGGCCATAATTCGTGCCAAAGGTGGCCAATTCGAACAAATCTAAACTGTTTCTAAAATTTTATGTTATTTCCGAAATTTTTTGCTTTTGAACAATAAAATTTAAAAAAAATTAAAAAAATATAGTGCTTTACTTTGTTGCATTACATATCAGCCACCCTGTATTAATAAAGGGTTTTTCAACAGGGACGCTACAAAAGTAGACCGACAGGGACAGCAAAGCCGCTCTTTTGACATTTCTCTTCAGTAAGGTTTGCCATTTCATGATGGAAAGATATACGAGCCAACAACGAGTCGAAATTATTAAAATTTACTACCGAAATTCGGAGTCAGTGGCCTCAACGTTAAGAGCGCGAAAAATCGAAAAATCATCTTCAGCGATGAGGCTCATTTCTGGCTGAATGGCTTCGTCAATAAACAAAATATGCGTTATAGGTCAGACAACAATCCACACGTACTCCATGAGTCATCATTGTATCCCGAAAAAAATACGGTTTGGTGCGGTTTATGGGCCGGCGGCGTCATTGGACCGTACTTCTTCCGTGATAATCAAGACCGGCACATGTGAATGGAAATCGCTACCGTTCAATGATAACAGAATATTTTTGGCCCCAATTGGATGAAATGGACTTGGAGGACATGTGGTTCCAACAAGACGGCGCCACAAGTCACACAGCGAATGCCACATTCAATTTATTGGAAACCTAGTTTGGAGAACGTGTTATCTCACGAAATGGTCCAGTCTATCGGTCGTGCGATTTGACGCCGCTGGACTATTTCCTGTGGGGCTACGTCTAGTCTATGCCAACAAGCCAGCGACGATTGATGAACTTTTGTACGAATATCGAACGTGAAATTGCAGCTGTATCGGCCGATTTATGCTTGAAAACCGTTGAAAATTGGGTTCAGCTTCTGGACTTCTGCAAGCGTGCCCGTGGTGGCCATGCAAAAGAAATCGAGTTCCATACATAATGGCATCGAACGTACTTTCACAGGAATAAAGAATTTCATTGATATCCAAAACCGTTTTTGTTTTATTTAAAAAAACTTTTGTAGCGCTCTTATTGACGGACCCGATATGTACACCCATGGTAATAATTATACTTCCACATTGTAAAATGCACATTGTGACACCATAATTACCTCGTTCAGTCGTCCTGACATGGACGAAATTAAGTTTGTAATGTTTATTATTTGTTTATTTCTATCGTTTATTTATTTTTATAAATTTGTGGCCCAAAATATGTTTTCCCTCTATTCAAATATCAAAAACGGTGAATTTTCCCCCGTGTATAAATGTGTGTGACACATTTACTAAAGAAAATTTTTGGTAAAATAATTTTGAAAAAAGAGGAAAAATTAAAAATGGGTACAACCGTTGAACTAACCCCTTTCACAGTAAAATCCATTTTGTCAGAGATGCTGATACAATTTTAAAAGAAATTTGTGAAACATTCTTTTCAATTAAAATTATGTTTTAATAAATGCTTTTCCACAAATAATTCTAAGAAATGATATGATATTTGGTGAAACAGTATATTTTTTCTTAGATTTCCCAAAAAAGTACTTTATTGAATATGAGGTCGATATGAAATTTGCCAGAGAAAATACGTTACATCATTGGAGCTCCACATTGGCTCCAAAAACCAATGCCTGTGTTAATTGGTCCAATCAATGCTAGATTTCATTGATGATATGATGGAATTTCTTTCAGTGTAAAAGCAATATTTTCTCATTTTCCAGATGTATGATTCCTGCGATGCTGATGATGCGGCCATAACGGATTTATTTGATCAAATACAAGAGTGTTTTCGTGCCAAAAATGATCTTAATAAAATAATAAAGCAACAAAATGAAGACATTGCGAAGATGAAAGCGGATATACTCCAAACTATAAATGAACAAAATGCAAATTTAATGGAGACCATCACAAAACAGAATGAAAAAACTGAAGCAATATATAATATGATGAGTGAACTATTTGCAAAACATAAACGAAATGAGCAAAACGAAGAGCTAATTTTGCAAATTGAACAACTAAAATTGCAAAAAAGCGAATCCGATAATTATAAAGAGAACAATCAAAAGCTACTTGTGCAAATCGAAGAAATTAAACAGAAAAAAAGCGAATCCGAAGTAATAATGAATAATTACAAAGAGGAAAAAGCAAAACTGCTCTTAGAAGTTCAGGAGCAGCGGAAGCAAATTGCTCAATTTCAACAAAATCAGAAGAAATGTAATGAAAAGAATGAAAAGTTGAAAAAGCCGCTAGGTTTAATAAAGACATTTGAAGAACTCAACGATGAGATATCCCAAAACAAACCCATTGTCATTCAAAGACGCATAGATGGATCTGTGAATTTCGCCCGCACTTGGCCTGAATATAAAATGGGTTTTGGGAATAGTTCGAGCGAGTTTTTCATAGGACTCGAAACTTTATACAAATTAACAAACAATCGTTCCTATACTCTCAGGATTGAGATGGAGGATTGGGAAAACGAACGCCGATATGCGGAATACAATCATTTTGTGATTGACAATGAAAACGACAAATACAAATTATCAAGTTTGGGTCAATATTCGGGTAATGCTGGAGATTCCTTGGAATATAATTTGGGTGGAAAGTTCTCAACGAAGGATAAGGATAATGATGAATGGAGTAGAAATTGTTCTTTAAAATACCGTGGAGGTGGAGGATGGTGGTTCGGAGGGTGCAGCCGAAGGTAATTTTCAAAATTCAAATATAACGAGTCACAAATAGAAATTTAAAACAAACGTCTTTAAGTAGACAAATAATCTTATGTTGTCGTTATTACATCTTTATTACTTCTTGAACAAAAGCTTAACTCTATAATTTAAATTCAAATATTTTAAGCGTTTCACAAACAGATATTTGTTCCACACAAATGTTATATTTGCATATTATTAAAATAACTTCTAAACTATTTAGGAATATTTGAAAATGAAAACAATTGAGAAAAATTTTGGTAAAATTTTAACGATGTCTAATCAGAAAAATGTCTGCCTCAATATACAAACATATACAACTTTGTGGGTTGTTTGTCATTCAAATTCAGTAATATTCTCGCGTACTGAATTGAGTTCTTCTTAGAAAATAAGAAAAAAAACATTTTAAACAAGAAATCCGATAGACAAAATCTGAAAGTTTAGGTTTAGTCTTTAAAATAAAAGCAAGTAAATTCGGCGTTAAGATTGGCCACCAATGACCGCATTCCACAGTATAACAAAGAATATTGGAAATTATATAAAAAATGCATATAAAGGAGGATCTTTGTATGTGATCTACATCAAAATGTACACCTTTGATGAGCGTTATTCCTTTGAATGGTTTTGGGTAATAATAAACTCAAATTATCAAATTTTAGTCTGATCATTTGGAATTTGTGGTCTCTTTGGTGTCGAGAAATCAATCGGGCGGTGGCTTAATATGGGTTTAACAAATTGCACCGATATTGCCGCTACTCAGTCCCAAATGAACTGCAGGTTTAAGAAAAGTTGTACCAAATTTCAGTCATCCAGTTCAATTATTTTAAATTGCAGCGTGATTATTACCGACGGACAGACCGGCGACGGTAATGAACAAAAGAGAATTTATCGCTAACTTGCGTCAAAAGTGACATAACTCAAAATTAAAAATTTTTTAGATAAGTAACTTTAAGTGTAATCAGATAAGTGACATAAAATAATATGTTTTTTAAATATAGTTCTCTAAATAATCAACATTTTATTCAATATTATCAATGTCGGACTGACCACGAACTTGTCATTTAAAAAACAAAAACAATATGAAATAATATGTTTAAAAACGCTGGAATTAACCGAAATATGATTGTTTACTCATAAACTAAAATTCGCTTACATGAGTTTATGGATATGTGCACAATTCGCATTTCTATAAGGCAATCTCAACATTTTAAAATGTTGAGTTATGTCACTCTTGAAGTAAGTGAGCGATGTATTCTTTATGTGGTTCCTTATCAATATTTCAAGGTGTTTTTAATAGAATGACAATGTTAGTTTAATCCCACTCTATGGCGGAGGACATACTTGGACCAATATTGCGTCTATTCAATTCCAAGTGATCATATAGTTGATGTATATATTTGTACCAAATTTAAGTCATCTAGATCAAATATTTTAAATTGTAGTTTGATTTCAACAGACGGACGGACACATGGAAATTGCTACATTATCTCAGAATTGGAGAATTAAGAATATATTTACTTTATAAGGTCTCTGATTAATGTTTGAAGATGTTGCAAGTAGAATGTCAAAGTAATGGTGATTTCGTTTGTGCAAAAAAATGTAAAATTTTGTCTACATTTTAGATTGAAACCGCATTTTTGGTTCTTTTGTAAAAATGGTGCAGCCGTATGATCGGTTTTTGATTTCGTTTGTAAAATTATTACACTCCGAAAATGCGAAAATATCGCATTTTCGACACTCAGCCCAGTTCACGGAGTGGTGTGTTGCACCGTCAAAAAGCAAACTTCAGAACCAAACCTAAGCGTACATTCTTAATGCACTATCAAATGGTTGCGCCATAATGTAGATATGGGTTTTACTGTCCTCACTATTTTTGTTCGATTGTTCGCATGCAAAATGCGAAATTAGCAGTGGGTGCAGGGGAAATTTTTAAAATGTCGCAACATGATGCGGTGACCTTATTTTTCAGGAACGAAATCACCATTAGTACAACTTCATCTGAATCCCGTTAGAATTTTACGATGGCATACAAATTGTAGTTTGGATCGCATGTGAATGGTTACGGCTACAAATAATTCCATATTACCAAATTTCAGACCGATTCGTTAAAATTTTTGGTTTTTGTTGCGTTACGAAGTAAAATCTAGAGGGACCTTTGTATGGGGGCTATGGCAACTGTTGTTCGTGTGAAACGTTCTGGCTATATACCAATTTTCAGCCAGATCAGTTGAAGTTTGCGGTCTCTATGGTGTTAAAATGTCTATCGGACATATATGGAGACTACATCAAAAAATGGACCAATTTTGTCCATTTTTCAGTTCCAAGTTACCTGCAGCTATGCAGAAGTATCTGTACCAAATTTCAATCATTTGGCTCAATTATTGGAGACTGTAACGTGATTACAACAGACGGAGAGATTACCGAACAGACGGGAATTTCTAAATCATCTAAGAATTTAGGACTGTTAAGAATATATATACTTTATGAGGTCTCTGATCACTATTTCAAGGTATTACAAATATAATGACAATGACGAACTTTACGAGGACATACAAATTGTAGTTTTTTAAGAAAAACTACGTTTTTAGTCTTGAATAATATAGACAAGAGTTTTCCAACTATCGTAACTACTCTTAGAACCAATGATATATAAGATTGTAAAAAGTAAATAATAGAGGCATTATTCATAATAATTTCAGAAGATTTATTGACTTAATTCTCTTCGGTAAAGTGTACGAGGTTTGTTTAAAATATAGCTGACCTATTATTTTTCTCAAAAAAATTTTTTTGTTCATTAAGAACAAATTGTATCCCCTCAGATATAATAAGTACACTTGTGCCAACGATTGTTCTAATCTTCGGAGCACTTGGGACAATAACTTTTTTGTACAACCTTTAGCTCTTTAGGCGATGCTGGGTATATTTCTTTAATCCTTGCAATTATCCGTCCTTCCATGAGTCATTTCTTGGTTTTGCAAACAGGTAAAAAGTCACCGGGAACAAGTCCGTGAGACATGAATACGGGTTCTTTTAATGCAAAATATGTCTAACAAGTAATGAAGTGTGCGCATTAATGTGGTAAAATATCCTTGAGTTGTTGTTGCAATTTCTGGTATTTTTATTTCTCTATTGCTTCACGCAAATGGCGAATTGCCTAAAAGTACTATTCCTATACTATACAACAAACCATTTGAATCGAAGAAAACAGTGAATAAATCTATTGAACGAACTTGGCCTGCTTTTGGGTTTTGAGTCTTCTGGCAGTTTTCATTGCGATTGGGCATTGTTTTCGATGTCATAACTATACAGAGGAGAACCACGTTAATTGTACATAAAAATTGCCTAGAGTCTCCGATTTTAATGAAGCTTGGTGGAAATATAAAATACGGTGCTCTAATATGGGATATAAAATTTTATTGTAAGTCTTCAAAACTATGGGAGATATGTATGTTTATTTAAACTTTACAAATTGGGCAAAAATATCTTGTATTCGAATGCTCATAACTTTTGCTCTACGGGTGATATTTACATAAATACTTTGTTCTGACCTAGATTCCTAAAGACTTCTGCTATAGTAATGTCGAGGTGGATACTGTTTGGAAGCTGTATTACATATTTACATTTTTAAAACACTAATTAAAATATAGATTTTTTTAAAAAGTAACATATTTTATATTGAAAATTTGTGGATCAGATGATAACCCATATTGTGCCGTATTTGTCCAAAAAAATCATTTTGGGATTGCCAGTAGTTTGGGAGATATCAATAAAAGAATAAGATAACTTCACAATTTTCTCCAATTTATGGGGAACAAAATTATCAAATCAAGGGAAATCAAAAACACTAAATATAGGTTTTAAAATACGAGTACAAAAAAACAGTTTCCAAAAACTCAAATGAAATATAGGAGAAAAATGTGAACTTATCTTATACTTTTATAAATATCTCAAAAACTAACGGTGATCCCTATAGGGCAGAATATGGATTATAATCAGGTCCGCATTTTGTCAATTTAAAAATATTACTTTTTGACAAAAACCAAATTTTTAATTAGTGTTTTAAAAATAAAAATATGTCATGCAGCTTCCAAACAGCATCCACCTCGATATTACTAAAGCTGAAGTTTTTCTAGGTCAAAACTAAATATTTAAATATCTCTCGTAGAACAAAAGTTATGAGCATTCGAATGCAAGCACTTTTTGATAATTCGTATTTTGCCCAATTTATAACGTTTAAATGTACATATCTCCCATAGTTCTGAAGATTTTTCAACAAACTTGTATATCCGATATTAGAGCACTATAATGAACATTTCCACCAAGTTTCATCAAAATCGGAGATCATAGGCAATTTTTATGAACAATTTAAGTGGTTCTCGTCTATATATATTTCGCCAAATGAGCAAATATGAATAGTCGTTGACATTATTCAGCAGATTCTTATCTAGCAAACACAAACTATAAATGCAAAACGCTAGAGTCAACCCAGCAAAATCTTGGTAAGTACCTGTCATTATTCCCTGCATTACCAAATAATGACATCTCATTATTCGCTGCATTACTTTCGGCTTATTCATAATGACTTACCAATAATAAGAGAAATAAGTGATTTTTTGTTATCAAAATCATTTTGGCAAATTTTTATATAATGCAATTTTGTCTATATGTGGGTTATTGTACAAGATTTATTTATATTTCAACATCTTTTCGAACAATACTTGCAGCTTTGAATGAAAATACCAGAAATTCGAATCTGGCATGAGGACATTGTTTGTTTCGAGAAATATACGCAACATTATGCACAAAATCATTTTAAATGGCCATTTCTACATAATACTACTTATTTTATAACTTATTGGTATTGCATTATTCAAGTACATAAAATCGAGCTACAAATTAGTACTTATTATGCTACTTTATTGTATGCTTTTGGGAAGTACTTTCATTCAATGACATCCCCAGGTTAAAATAATGAGAAAAGTGGCTAAATAATAAGTACTTACCATTATCGAACTTTGCTTACTCGTCGGATTATTTGGTAATGAGAAATTTTGCTGGGAATATATGTTGGGGACATATCGTCGCATTGATGACCAACTGACGGAACTGACAATTTTTTGGAAATTGAGTTAAGGCCACCAATGGATTTGCCTAGTCATAGTTGGAGCATGTTGCAGTTAACGTTATCTCCGAAAACGGTAACATATTTTCGACGTATCTGCAAATATGTCACCTAAAATTGCATTCTTTCAGAAATTACTTTAATTTTTTTTAAGAATATTCAAAAAGAGGAAGTTCAAAAGAGGAAGTATAATAAATATTACTCCATGAGGAGAAGCAAAATTGTCTCAAAAACAGAAAATCTGCTCTCCTGAACAGCTTTGAAAATGTTGGTTATGTCAGTAGGTCATCCTAGCGATGATATGTATGTACATTTATAACAAAGACCAAAAACAAAATCCGGGGTATGAAGTCCGCGAAATTTGAAAAGCTTCATTTTTTTGAACAATTCTCGTATATTTATTTTTTAGTAAAAGCATATTCAAAAAGAATGAAATTATTAATGACAATTTCATCTCTTTTCACAGTAATCTGAACGGACCATATAAAAAGGACGGACAAGGGGCCAATAGCCTTGGTGAGGTTATTGTGTGGTATCATTTCAAAGGCTACTTTCACTCTCTGAAATTTGTGGAAATGACGCTTCGTCCCAATTAATGTGTGTGGAGAAGGTTTGCCAATGCCAAGACTCCTGTGGGATTAGGCAGTAAACGGATGACGCAATCAAACATATATCATTATTTGTAAATAAATTATATTTGCAAACAATGTCCATATTAACAAATATGCAAAACCGTGAGTCGATGTTGAGCGGAGCGGGGATCAGAGGTAAGTTGGTGAAATTTGACTAACGCTAAGTAACAAGTAGACTTCCTAAAAAAGTGTTTATCCGAGCGAAACAGAGTGTCCCGTGATTTTATGGAGGAATTTCGTTTCTTTATATGAATGAAGGAGAGTCGGTCAGTGTTATACTGCAATATACTGCTACTCTCCGGATCCTGTCCCTCCCTCCAACACCATTCCTGCAAATGAAGATAGTGCCACGTGAAACTTCGCACCAACAAAAGCTCATTCTAGATAGGCAAAATAGGTGCCTCTTCGCTCAACCCAAAACGATCCAATCCGAACAGTGATCCGGCTCCGCTAGGACTTCCTGATGCAAAGGTAATTAATTTAAAACCAACTAAATTATGTTTTTGAAATATATACTCCAATATTGTTTATTTTAATCCGAACTACTAACAGCAACAACAACAAATTATTTCCTTACACAGTACAGCATTTTTCAGCTCATTGATTTGGGAATCAATTCTGAGAATTGGACGTGAATGTAGCCCCAAAAATAAGAACTTCTGCATCATTCGTTTAGTCAAGTTGGCTCGATTGCGAATTTAATACGATTTTTTTTGCTCGGTGGATTTTTAGCACTAGTTCTATATTTTTTTCTCGGCATACGGTACGGAATATCTTTTTTATGCCTGAAGTAACAAAGTTGTAGATATTGAATAGGAGAAAAAAGCGAAACAAACCTGCCCGAAAAAAGTGCATCCAGTGCCTTAAAAATCGCAAAAATGTTCTGTTTTGTTTTATAGTGTTCTATTTTAATGTTCTCGCGTATTACGCATACGTATTTTTCAATAGTTTACTGACAAATATTTTATGACTTTGTGGGCATTTTTGCGATAAAGGCACTGTATGCACTTTTTTCGGGTAGGTTTGTTCTGCTTTTTTTCTCTTATTCAATATCTACCACTTTGCTTCAGACACAAAAAGGATAATCCGTACGGTATACCGCAAAAAATATATACATATATGTATAGGAAGAGTGCAAAAAATCCCATTGAGAAAAAAATGCGTATGGCCAAAGAAAAGTGCAAAAAATCCCATTGAAATGCAATTGGCCATTGAATTACACTGTGCTAGTCCAAAAATGTAACAGAAAGGAGACCCTATGGATAGACCTATTTCGACCATGCTGAATCCAGTGGCATTAGCCGTTTTTCTATGTTAGCTCTTGTTTTCGCGATATTCGACCACAAAGTTTTTTTGGACTTTAGGTGACTTTAGGTGACTTATCTCTTTGGTTATTTTGAAGTGGAAGGAAGACTTCGGAATATACGCTTCAGTTCAAAGATCGAAATAAAGGGAACATTTAGACATTTTTTATCTCAATACAGTCGTCCACGCTTCTCACCCCCTTACCCACCAAAAAGTTCAATGAAATCTTATCATATGTAAAAAATCACACATATCGTCGACAATTTTAGTAGGGAAAAATATTTCTCACAAAGAAATACTATAAATCCTTTCTCAACTTTTTAATGAGAATTTAGAAAAATTCGAGTTATTACATAATTTGTGTATTTTTCTGCTCATAGCAAAAAATATTTGAAATAAAATGGTTTGACTTCAATTTTTGTAAATTATTTTTGGTTAGTGTTAATGGAAATTTCAAAGGTAACCAACAAAACCTGCTAAATTGTGAAACCTGTTATGTTTTCATAAATATGTTGAAAGGAGGCTCATAGTAATTTTTCGCGAGGGACATTTTTTCAAAGACACAAACTAAAAATGTCGGCGATTTGTATGACGTTTGACATACGGTAAGATTTGAGTGCACTTTTTCGGGGGTAAAGAGCTGAGAAGCGTGGTTGACTATTTTGAGAGAAATAAATCTCGATGGGTTCACTTTATTTCGTTCTTTGGATTGAAGCGCGTTTTCGGAACTCTTCCACTACAAAATCACCTGCAAAAAAATCAGAGAGGTTAGTTATCTCTCTGTTTTTTTTTTGAAAACTTTGGGTCGAATATCGCGATAACAAGAGCTAACCGAGAAAAACGGCTAGCTCCGTTGGATTCATTTTTAAAGTGTCCATTTCGAGCACAGTGAAGAGAAGAGAAGTTCTTAATTTTGGGGCTACTTTCACGTCCAATTCGCAGAATTGAGTCCCAAGATCAGGTGTTTTACTGTGTTATGAACGACAATAGACAACGACACTCCAAATTTCCGCTAAACTAAATTTCCCTTCTGGAACACATTTAAAATACATTGCACATATCGATACCTTCATTCTAAACCATGAATGCTAAGTGCAAAATGGTAGTATAGGAGAGGCGATCATCGTTTGAAAATTTTTTGAATTTGTGTGGAATCTCCGTAAAAACATGCTATGCCGACTTTGCGCATTTTAGAATGGATCTATCCATATCTATACCTCCATTTCAAAGTATGCTATGTCGAAACAGTTAGTTTTTCAGGAGAGACAAAGAAAGTTTTGTAAAATGTTTAAATTTTTATAAAATTTCTCTATAATGCAATTCGAATGACCTTCATTGTTTGAGCTTAGCATTTTTGATTGGGTTGATAGATAAAAACCAAAATTTGCGTGAATAGAATTGGAAATATTTAGAATTTCAAAATGAAATATCCCTAAAAACTTGCTAATGTGACTAAGCATACTTTGAAATGAATGTATCGATATGTCTGCCAACTTAATTATACGCAATGAAAAAAAATACTTTCCATATGAACGGAATTTTGCGCAATAATACTATGTATTTCCGCCTAATATCAGTTGTTGGAAATAATTTCTTTTTTAATAATTTTTAGTATCTAAACTTAAATTGTATTTGTCTGAAATGTGGAGAGTATTTGTCTAAAACTTCTTTCACAAGGAAATATTTGTTCTTTGCGTTTAGTATTCAGGATTAAATAGACATTATTGCAGGATAAATTTCAAACATAAAATGTGGTTGATTGTACAAAAAATATATTTGCTTTAGGGATTCGAAGTGAAGCGGGTGCGGATTGGAGCGATTTTAATATGTCTGGTGTTGAGCGGAAAAATAACAGAACACATATTTGGCCGATGTAGAATGGATTTTTGTGCGAAGTTTGACGTGAAGAGAGCATAATTTGCCAGAATGGTGTTGAAAGAAGTGACATGATTCGGAGCGAAAATAGACTCCCGAATACATTAACATAAAACGAGATATTCTACCATAAAATCACTATACACTCAACTACGCCCTGATAAATACTTTTTTCGAAACCCTCTTAGATCACCACTCGTCAAAATATGACTATTACGATCTGCACCCCGCTCCACTCGGTCTAGCATATTCTTGGTTTGCATATTTGTTAGTGTATACTTTGTTTGAGAATACAAATTATTTACATATATATATAGTCATCTGAAACGAAAAAAGGCCAATAAACCAAAAAATCCAAAATGTAATAAATGATAGGTAATTTCCATTGCTTCAAAGTACACATCCTGACAAGTTTTTAGCGCCCTACTTTCAAAAAATGATGAATTTATTAACGGAACTAAAAAGGGCCCAACAATAAATTTTATCTTTTTTTACAGTTAAAAATGAATATTTTACACAGTTTGCAAAAATAAGTTATGAATCATGTTATGTGTGAATTTATATATGCATTATTATGTTTGGGTATTAGCTTCAAACCCCCCTTTTCATATTATTTAGTTTTTTGTAAATTTTTCAAAAATGATGATTGGCCCTTTTTCGTTTCTTGTGACGATATATGTTTGTAATTTAATTTCAAATTTATACTTTCTTAAAATGTTTACTTTCAAATTACAGTTAATATTCAATTATAAAATATGTTTCAAAAAAATTTTCTATATGCAAATCTAAATGTTTTTATTATAATGTACTTTTTATTAATATATTTTTTTTAATTTCATACATTAATTTAAATAATTTGAAATTGTAATAGATTAAAATACAAACCAACATTATTATTATTTGGTCAAAGTAATTTTCAAATTCTAATGATTCAAATTCTTTTAAATTGTAATCAAATTAAGAATCTTTGTAAAAATTTTGTTATTGTTTTCCATAAAGTGTTTTATGTTTTGTAGTTCTTCAAATATTCTGAAACTGTTTTAAATTAGAACCCAAAAACTTTACTTATTAATTCAAATTTTATATCCAAATTTTGTAATTTTATTGTAGATTGTAATCAAATCGAAAAGCTTTGTAAAACTAAACTAAAACTTTTTAATAATAACTTCAATTCAATAAAATTTTGCTATTATGAGAAATAAAATTTCTTAAAGCATTAATACCGGCGATTTCGTTTCTGGAAAAATATGAAGCATTTTCTGTACACTTTTCCGGAAATCAACAACTTTCTAACATATTTTAGGAATTTAAAAAATTGGAATTAAATTAAATTTGAGGACTCCTTTAATTAAAAAGGTTAAATATTTTCTAGCATTTCACGTAGACAGGGCAACATTTTCTCCAGAAACGAAATCCCCATTAAATGTTCTTTAATTTCTTATTAAATACAAATGTAAGTATGGGAACATATTTAAAAACAGGTAAGAACATTTCAATTGTGTAAACCGACTAAGGTATACCCTCACTTTGTGAGTAATGGAATATGATACCTTTTGTGGGAGCCAGGGAGGTGGAATAATTTTACTAAGTCAAGGTACCTTATGTGGAAGCCAGGGAGGTGGAATAATTTTACTAAGTCAATAGTCATTGTAAATGTCTATAACAAACAAAATATGAAATCATTTAGTTGATTGATGCCGAGGTAATGGGTAAGTTGTGGTCGATTAAAGTTGTCAACCTGCGGGAGGGGCTACAACAATTGATTGTAAATATGCCTTCAACGATATTGCACTGTACCGAATTGTAAGTGCTTATGTGCACTGGTCTTAAAGTTATAAGATATTCAATTCTGGCATGATTGGATCATTTTGTGTGGGAGTTAACAAAAGGGGCGCGGCCACTTCGCAAGGTGATAGCGACAGACAAACTATTACTATGTGTGGAATTACAGAAGATTCGGGTGAGTAGTAAACAATTTATTATAGAGAATCTAAATTTCACTATATGTTAACCCTTAAATTTAGAGCGCAGTGTCTTATCTTTTCCAATACACCACAAAAACCTCTCTTTCGAAAAGAAGAGTTGATCGAAAAAGCTGAACAATTGGGATGTGGAAACATTCAATAAATCTAATAAAATTAAAATTAAATCGATCATTAACAAAAAATTTCGAAAAACATTTAGAGTCATTTACTTCTTTCGAGAGCTATCGTGTTACTTCTTTCGAGAGTTATCGTGCGCACCACCCAAACAGGCCGATATAAGTACACGTTGAAAAAAATTCGCTTCTATAGTATATTGTCCCAAACATATTTGGCTTGAAACATAAATATCTTAAGCGTACACTCTAAACGTATAATGTTTGGTACACACAAAAATTATATGTTTGGGAAGATGTTGTTCTAAGCAAAACTTTGTTTACATCCCAATATGTGTTTATTTTGGACTATTTTTTCCGCAACACATATATTTTTTAGCATTTAAGTATTCACAAAGTACCTAAACTGTATTAAATTTTTCAGTAATTGAAAGTTAATCTTTTAGAAATTTTTTGTGTCGTAAATATAATAAATAATTATTCAGTCAGAATTTATTTTGGTTCGAGACCAATGTTTCAGTTACTTCCTGTCTATTGCAAAAAAAGTAATAGAAACAAGTAAGAAAGTTTCAGTCGGGTAAACCGACTAAGGTATACCCTCACTTTGTGAGTAATGTAATATTGAATATTACACAAATTATTCTGTCAATTTTTGTGGGAGGTACCAGAAGGGGTTTAAGAAATACACCTATATTTCGCTGAACAGTAGATACTTTAAATACATTGCACTGTGCCGAATTGTAGCCGTTTATATGGACTGGTATATTAACGTTGAGATATTAAATTGTGGTATAATGGCCAGTTTGTGTGGGAGGTACAAAAAGGGGCGTGGTGATAACGCTAATTTTTCACTGGACTAGAGGCATTATAAAAGCATTACACTGTACAAAATTTCATGTAATTGTATACACTGGTATCAATGTTATAAGCTGTTAACTTTTGGTGCAAAATGGTGCATTTGTGTGGGAGGTACCAAAACGGGAGCGGCAATAACGCCCATTTTTCACTGGACTGTAGGCACTATAAAAGCATTACACTGTACAAAATTTCAAGTATTTCTAAATACTGGTATTAATGTTATAAGCTTTTAACTTTTAGTGCAAAATGGTGCATTTGTGTGGGAGATACCAAAACGGGCGTGGCAATTTCGCCCATTTTCCTCGAGTTGATAGCGACTAACAAACTAATACTATGTGTGGAATTTTAGAAGATTCGAATACGTATAATAGCAGTTATTAAAGAATCAATATTTCACAACATTTTACCCGTTTGTGGGGGAGGTACCAGAAGGAGTGGACCAATATGGCCCATCTTCGAACTTAGCCGGAGATAGAAAAAAATATTACAACATACGAAATTTGAAGTCAATCGGTTACTCCTTTCGAGAGTTATCGTGCGCACCAGCCAGCAGACAGACAGACAGACAGACGGACGGACATTGCTCATTCGACTTAAAATGACCCAAAACGGATTTCCGCCGAACATACTTGGGGTCTTAGGTCACTCCTTCGATGTGTTACACTTTTTTCCGTAGCAAATGATATATACCCTCGTCACACTAAAGTGAGGGTATAACAAATACAAAAGTTGGTAGAGAGTTTTAATTGCTTGGTAGAATTGACTGCAGTTTCGATAGACACCACTCTATCATCTTCAGAATTCAATAGCAATAGTGTATGTCCTTAAATTGAAATTTAACAAGAACTGCTAACCAAACCCTTATTTTGCCGAACTAAGTCAATATACTAAAACTCTAAACTACCAATACATTTTTATACCCTCCACCATAGGATGGGGGGTATATTCATTTTGTCACTCCGTTTGTAACACCTCTACATATTGATCTGAGACCCCATAAAGTATACCTATTCTTAATCGTTTTAAAATTCTAAAACGATTTAGCCATGTCCATCCGTCCGGCTGTCCGTCCGTCTGTTGTAATCACGCTACAGTCTATAATACTTGAGGTAGGTGGCTGAAATTTGGTATAGATACTTCTTATAGCTGCAGGTAACTTTTTCAGTCTATTGCAAAAAAGTAATAGAAACAAAAACAGAAATTGGTAGAGAGTTTTAATTATGTATTTATATACAAATAAAATTATTGTTTAGGAATATCTTCAAATATATTTAATTTATAAAAGATTTTCAAAACTTTGGTGAATTTATCTTATTTCATTTTTAATTTTTCCTTCGTTTCGAATTATTTCTTCCAGTCAAAAATACCATTATCAGCATTGCATTCTGTTTTAAGGGACTCATTTTAAATTTATGGGTATTTCATGTCAGCATTTTTTTCAATCCTTCGAGTAAATTAATGTTATCAAAAATTATACGATTTCAATTAAAAATTTCTAAAAAATTATCATTAAAATACTGAAAAACTTAACACAATTAAGGTTCGATATTTTCGGAATACTTAAATTTAAATACATTTTTGTTTCGGAATTAAAATCCCAAATAAAAGGTATTAGGGTGAAAACAAGGATTTGTTTAGAACAACATCTTCCCAAATATATATCAAAAATTATACGATTTCAATTAAAAATTTCTAAAAAATTATCATTAAAATACTGAAAAACTTAACACAATTAAGGTTCGATATTTTCGGAATACTTAAATTTAAATACATTTTTGTTTCGGAATTAAAATCCCAAATAAAAGGTATTAGGGTGAAAACAAGGATTTGTTTAGAACAACATCTTCCCAAATATATAATTGTTGTGTGTACCAAATATTATATATTTAGAGTGTACCATAAACATATATATTCTTCAAGCCGAATATGTTTGGGACAATATACTACAGAAGCGATTTTTTTCAGCGTGTTTGTTTGGAACTATTAATATATTAGATTAACTACTAATATATTAGCACAAAATAACTGAATTTCACAAAAATATAATATGTGTTTAACTACAAACAAAGTTATTGTTTAAGGAGTTTTCCAAATATATTTTATTAAAAAAAGATTTTTACAACTTTGTTGACTGTTTTAGTTTAGAATGTCATAAGCAGAATTAGATTTGGATTTGCAGTACTAATTTTTAATTTATAAATAATCCAATTCATCACTTTTTGTCAATCTTAAATGCCATTTATAGTAACGAAAGATTGAACGATTTAAATTTTTATCTAATTTTACAAAAAATAAAACAAGTAAAAGCGTTAAGTTCGGCCATGTCGAATCTTATATTCCCTCCACCATGGATTGCATTCAATTTTATTACTGGAAAAATCTTTGGATATGGAGCAAATCATGAAATGATCCTTTTTGTTTAAGTAAATTATTAAAAAAACGATCGCTGCAATTTAAGGCCGCAAATTCTTTAGCCAAACTCTTAAAAATGTGGTATTTATGGCCTAAAAAAGCTTTTTTGAGAGCTACATCTACATGGGGACTAAAACAAAATAAAATTTTATTTGTATAAATTTTATTGAGATGAATTCTTGCCTAAATAGAATACAATCTGCAAAGTTTCAGCTAAATTTCTTAGAAAATGTGTTGTTTATGGCTTAAATAAGCCTTTTTGGAAGCGACGTCTTTAGGTGGACTATAACAAAATGTGAACTAATTTAAAGAATTTTTACTGCGATGATTTCTTGTCTTAAATAAATACAAATTGCAAGGATTCAGTTAAAATGCTTAGAAAATATGGTATCTATGGCCTAAATACGTATATTTTGGAGCGACCTCTACAGGGTGACTGACTATAACAAAATATGAACCGATTTGTAAAATTTTTCCTTTGATGAACTCTTGTCAAAATAGAATACAAACTGCAAAGTTTCTGCTAAATTGCTTTAAAAATGTGGTATCTATGACTCAAAAAACGTATTTTGAAGCGACCTCTATATGGGTATTAATAAATAAAAAGGTCGAATACTAAAACAAAAATTGTAGCAAATATTTTTTCCATTTTTAAAAATAAGTACGTTTTTAGTTTTTCGCATAAAATGTTAACAACTTTTGTTCAGCATATTCTTAGCTACATTATTTCCAAATTTAGTTAAGTGGTACCTTTTTCAAGGGGCCCATTGATTTTCCGAAACTTTGGAGGTCCACAAAAAAAATGGTCACCAATCTGTCAAACCGAGTATAAACATTTGGAAGTAGAATCGAACCTATACTGTGAAGTCATTCATTGACAGCCAAGCAGCTATAAAGGCATTACAGGCGACGGATATAAGGTCAAAGGTGGTCAGCCGCTGTCGTAGAGAATTGAAGATTATCACTGAGCAGCATAATACTCGTATTACCCTGTGCTGGGTGCCAGGCCACAAGGATAAGTATGGCTAAGTATGTTTATGTATGTTCATGTTTTACCATAGTTATCTTATTATTTTCATTTAATTAGAGAGAGGAATAAAGAGAAGTGGCACAGACGTTGGATTACATTCACAGGCTGTGAGCAGACCAAACTACTGTGGGACGAAAAGTCAAAGCGGAATTTAGACTTTATGTTGAATATGAACAGGGCAAATGTGAAAGCAACTATTGGCGTGATAACTGGACATAATACCCTTGGCAAACACATGGTAGGAATCGGTATTAGAGATGATGACATATGTAGATGGTGTGGCGCGACAGAACACTAGGAAGATAGTTATCACTTCCTCTGTCAATGCCGTGCCTTAAGCCTAAGAATAAATAATATATACGTGTTTTTTTTTTCTTTTTAGATTCTGACGGAAATTCGAGGAATCGAACCAGATAAAATGTTGGCCCTCGTTAAGGCATCGAGATGGCACCCATAGAGTTACACGAAGTTTGTAGGCGGAAAGTGGAGTCTAAAAACTGGACTACACTTTTCATGGTAATACCTTTGGCAAACAATAGACGAAGAAGACGAGAAGAAGAAAGAAACTAAAAATTAGGAATAACAATGGATCAATAATGGTCTAGTTTGGACGCCGGACGGGCTCCGGAGTCATCCTCCAATAACCTAACCTAACCTACTGTCAAGTCCGTGTATTTTTCAAAAAGTGTTCATTTGTTGCATACCCTAATGTTACACATAACATTTAAAATATATATAACATAACAGGTAAGTTAGTTAGTAGGAAACTATTCATGATAATGTTCATGATTAATATACAAATTTTGGAAACACCATTAATATATTGATAATTGAAGATTATTTCCAACAATTATTCGAAATTTATGTTGCTTGCTTGCTTTTATTCGGTCCGCAAATCTTTGTGATTCTAACTAGGATACTCTCCCGGCTTCAAGATCATTTTGTTTCTATATTATTATAGAAACAAGTATTTTATACATGGCGGTGTATAAATATATATTAAAAATTGGCAGCACACATACTGGATCATCATTTCTGAGCCGTGACACTCGTTATCAACAGTTCTGCTGCAATTGTATGGGAGATACGGAGCTCTATATGGTTGACTTCAACACGCAAGCGAATGAGAAATCTTTGTGAAACCTATTATCGCTCTATTATCAACGCAAAAACTCCCAATTTGAATGAGCTCCAATCTTTCTAGTTTTGCTTCTATTCTCTGAAGAACATTTCAATTAATCACATTCTAAAAGGTTTTTGGCAAAATGCATAAATGTTAAAATACCTGGAAAGTTTATCATTTAAGAGAGTATTTGTAAGCCCATAGCTCCGAAACTATGAGAAACATTAGAACTTCGTTGAATTCATGGAATAAAGAATATTTTGAAGTGCTCGTTTGCATTGAAAAAATGCACTTTTATTGTCCTTTTCAAGCCGCGGTTTATCTGTATGTTGGCAAAAAAAAACTAAAGGGTAATTAACACTTTAACGATTTTAATTGTAAATAAAAAAACTAAAAGTTTTCAGAGAATTATCTTAATATTTTTTCTGATTATTCAGTCAGAATTTGTTTTGGTTTAAGACCATGTGTTTCATTTACAATCTGTCTTATGCAAAATTGTAATAGAAACAAATACAAAAATGGGAGCGAGTTTGAAAAATTGCTGGGTAGAATTGACTGGGCAGTTTCGATAGACACCACTCTATCATAGTCAGAATTTAAAGCAAGAGAAATATGTTCTTGGTTGGCAGTTCTTATTAACAATAATAAACTGCCTCCATAAGTATTTCAGCTGATTTAAGTAAAAGACATACATACTATTGCTTTGAATTCTGGCGTTGAATTTTTTACCCCACAATTTTTTAAACTCGCTACCATTTTTGTATTTATTTCTATTACATTTTGGCAATAGACAGAATGTAAATGAAACACATGCTCTTAAACCAAAATAAGTTCTGGCTGAATAACAAAAAGCACAGATCAACAATAAACAACAACAACAACACATATTTTTTATTATGATAGAAGGATGTATGACATTTATATAAGTAAGTGAAACAAAATGTCGGCCAAATGCAAAAATCTTGACGTTAAGGTGTGACTCACAATTAACATCGTGCATTATGATTGGACCACCCTTCTTAAGAGGGAAACTAATAAAGAATGATTTTATTTTGAGGTTATGTCAATTTTGCAATGTGCAAAATTTGCACAATCATCAAAATAAAATGATGGCACAGTGGTTCGGAATGGTTTATTTAATGTCCTAAACTCTGTTACTTTTTAACCGATAGAGATAATTTAATAATTTTTGGTCAAAACAAAACGCACGATGTTAATTGAAAATAAAACAAAATGTTTTCAGAGGATTATCTTAATATTTTTGACTATGTATTATTACACTGTGATTGTCCAAAAATGTAACAGAAAGGAAACCCTATGGATAGACCTATTTCGGCAAAGCTGAATCCAGTATCATTAGCCATTTTTCTATGTTAGCTCTTATTTTCGCGATATTCGACCACAAAGTTTGTTTGGAAATAAGAGAGGTTACACGCTGAAAAAAAATCGCTTCTGTAGTATATTGTCCCAAACATATTCGGCTTGAAATAAACATATGTTTAGGGTACACTCCAAATATATAATATTTTACACACACAAATATTATATGTTTGTGAGGATATTGTTCTAAACAAAAATATGCTCCCATTCAAATATTTTTTATTTGGAACTAGTATTTCCGAAACAAGGATTCATTTGTAATTATTTATTTTGGTAATGTATTAAATGCCTTAACTTAAAGACAAGTTTTCTGTTTTTCAGATTTCCAAAGAGCAATTTTTTTATAAATTTTATATGTTTGTAAAATTTAATCAAAACTTAAATCGAACAATCTGTCGTAAATATAAACGACATTGATGGATTGACAAAAAGTGATGAATAGGAATATTTATAAATAAGGACATTTTTAGCTATAAAGTTTAACACGAAAACTAGGAAAAGCTAACTAAAATTCGAATAAGTCAGTAATGTTTTAAAAATCTTTTTAAATAAAACATATTTGGAAATCTTCTTAAACAATAACTTTGTTTGTGTGTAAACACATATTTTATTTGTAAAATGCAGTTTGCAAATAAATTATGTTCTAATATATTAATATATGCGTTCCAAACAAAATTTCTTGATTTTCAAATAAAATTTATTTGTTAACAAATATATAATATTTAAAAAAATCGTTTCCAAGTATATTTTCTTTCGTTTCAAACATATCAAAAATTACAATTTTCCTCCGTGTACTTATCTCTTTGGTGATTTTGTAGTGGAAGACTTCGGAATATACGCTTCAGTCCCAAGATCGAAATAAAGAGAACTTTTGCAGAATTATTTCTCTCAAAACAGTCTTCCACGCTTCTCACCCCCTTATCCCTGAAAAAGTGCAATGAAATCGTATCATATGTTACAATCATACTTATCGTCGACATTTTTAGTAGACATCGTTGAGAAAAATATTCCTCGCGAAAAGATACTATAAGTCCTTTCTCAACCTTTTTTATGAGAATTAAGCAGATTTCGAGTTATTACATAATTTGTGTATTTTTCTGCCCATAGCAGAAAATATTTGTTAATAAAATTTTTTGACTTAAATTTTTGTAAATTATTTTTTGGTTAGTAACAATGGAAATTTTAAAGGTAACCAAAAAACATGCTAAGTTATGAAACCTGTTAATTTTTCATAAATATGTTGAAAGGAGACTCATAGTAGTTTTTCGCGAGGAATATTTTTCTCAAAGACACAAACTAAAAATGTCGACGAATTGTATGACGTTTGTCATATGATAAAATTTGGTTGCACTTTTTCAGGATAAGGGGGTGAGAAGCGTGGATGACTGTTTTGAGAGTAATAATTCTCCAAAGGCTCTCTTTATTTCGATCTTTGAACTGAAGCGTGTATTTCGTAGTCTTCCACTTCAAAATCACAAACGAGATAACTAACCTCTCTGATTTTCAAACATACTTTGTGGCCGAATATAGCGAAAACAAGAGCTAACCTAGAAAAACGGATAGCACCATTGAATTCAGCAAGGTCGAAGTAGATATATCCATAGGGTCTCCTTTCTGTTACATTTTTAAAGTATCCATTTCGAGCACAGTGTTATTATATGATAATTATGTGTGAAAGAAAATATCCTCCAAAGGCAAAAAACTTGACGCTAAGGTGCGACTCACAATTAACATCGTGCATTATGGTTGGACCACCCCTTACATTCGCGAGGCAGACCTAGCTAGCTCTTGACGTTAATAAAACATTGATAAACTAACGTCTTAGTTAACCAATGCAAAAAGAAAATTCTGATTATACTTCCAAACATTGAATTTATTAAAGAAAAGGAATAACTAATCTACAAAAAGCAACCCAAAATTACTGTTTCTTATACCCTATTCTCTCTATAGATAGTCTCTTGACTCTCAAATATAGACTAAGAAAATTTGAAGGAAACCGGTTCAGATTTCGATATAGCATCCATATATATATTCAATTCGATTTTATAGATAAGCGCTATAGAAGTCAAATTTTTTAACCAAAGTGTACGAAATTTTACAAAAGAAAACCCTTTAGACAAATAGAGATGCCAGCAAATTTCAACAGAAATCGGATCAGATTAATTTGGGGAATTTCATGTCAAGTGAGTAATTTTTTAAAACCGATGTCTGCCAATCGCGATGAAGGTTGCACCAAGTTTAGTCCTATTGGACAGTAGTTATGACGCAAAATTTCAACCAAATCGGTTAAGGAGGGTCCGAGTTGGAGGGTGTTGAATTTTGTAGAAAACGGACCTTTTGTCCCATCCATATAACTTGTTACCTATTGTATTTTGAAGATTTTGCCCGAAGCATTTTCGATAGCTTTTTCTTCAATCTTTCTAAAAAAATACAAAAAAAAATCACAAAAAAATTTTTTGTGAATTTTTTAGCGAAATTAAAATATTAAAAATTGTATTTAAATTTGTTATTTAAAAATTAAAAAGTGTATTTGCATTTTTGGCAAAAACTATATTTTATTCTTTTTTTGTTCAAACGAAAGCTAAAGCAATTTATGGTGATGGGACCTGCTTATACTCGTGTATCGAAACAAAGATAAACACCAAAATAATAGAGTTTGCACCACATTTTTTAGCATAACTAAAAAAGCATCTACCCTAATTGGTTGAGAACGCTTTAAAGAATCCTAAATTAAGTAACCTTCATCTTCTTCTAATATAATTTTTTCATCCCCATTAGCGGTTTCAAAGATAACTTACAAGATTTTCCGGAAAATTAAAATTAATTAATTTTTTAATTAAAACCTTTTAAAAACTTCGGAGAATACCCAACTACGAGTATTGAATTGTTCTTATTTTATTCATGAATAAAATGAGACTATTCCAAAGAAAATCGATAATAATTTAAAAAAATTTAGTTATTTTAGCAAATCTGTTATCTACAATAACCTAAATGAAATACCAAATCGGAGGTATCGATTTTTCGATTCTAAACTATGCTAAGTGCAAAAAGGTAGTTTTTCAGGAGAGGCGATCAAAGTTTGATGATTTTTTTAAATTTGTGTGGATTTCCTTTGTAATGGAAATTGAATGACCTGTACAGTTTTGTGAATAACTTTTGATTGGGTTGACGGATAAACACCAAATTTTGACTGAATATAACATGTAATATTTAGAAGTTAAAAATGTCATCTCCCTAAAAACATGCTAAGTCGACTTAACATGTTTCAGAATGGAGGTATCGAAATGTAAAATAACATAACAGCATACTTCTAAACCAAATATTCAAAGTTTGTAGACTTACTTAACTAGCTGAGCATTTCCATGTTAAGTGCACGGGGAAAATCGCCTTTTTTGATATGTTTGAATCGAAAGAAAATATATTTGGAACACAAATTTTTAAATATTATATACTTCTAAGCAAATACATTTTATTTGAATATCAGAAAAATTTATTTGGAACGCATATATTAATATATTACAACAAAATATTTTTTCAAATAAAATATGTGTTTATATACGAATAAAATTATTGTTTACGAAATTCCGGAAATATATTTTGTTTGAAAATCTTCCCAAAACGTTTCAGTTTCTCGAATTTCATTGATTTCGAGTTATATCCTAAAGCACTAATTTTATATTTATGTTTATTCCAAATCGTAATTTGTTATCAATCAATCGAGCAATGTATCATTTAAATCATAAAAGTATTTTACGAACTTTTAAAATGTCTGAAAAAAATTATCGTTGAATTACTGAAAAACAGCTCAAATAAAATATATTAGGATGGAAACAAAGATATGTTTAGAGCAACATATTCAGAAATATATAATATTTGTATGTGGCACATATAATATACTTCGAGTGTACCCTAAATACTTATATATTTCAAGCAGAATATGTTTGGGAGAATATACTACAGAAGCGATATTTTTTCAGCGTGTGAACACAATATTTTTGGCTCATGTCACAGATTTTTATGACATTTGGTATAATGGTTGTACTACTCGTAAGTGTTGTCAACAACCCATGTAAATTATGTACATATTATATACTTACGATTACATACACATGTGTAAGAAGAGAAAAAGAAAATCGATTAGATTTTATGCATTGACTACTGATAAGACCTCATCATGTCTACCATTTATTTTGTTAATGATAAGTGAAGCTGAATATTCATTCTAATTGTCAGTCTAAGTGCTAGAGCGATTTGGTAAAGAACTCAAAAAGAAAACATTAATGAAATGTTTAAAAAAAGTGAAATTATTTAAAATTTTATTTATTATTTTACCATAATCTTCAAAAAATAAATGCCAAAGAATGTTTTTCAAGTGATAATAAAAATTCCCCATTCAATTTGAATTTTCTGAGTTTTTTTCTTTAAAAAAAGTAGGGAACCCCGAAATGGATCACCCCTTACAGTGTAGCGTGAGTACCAGAGACGGACGAACGGACAGACGGACATGGCTAATCGTCTTAGAATGATACGACCATTAATAATATATACTTTATGGGGTCTCAGATCAATATTTAGTGGTGTTACAAACGGAGTGATAAAATGTGGAGGGTATACCTATATGTGGTATAGCAAAATGTGGAGTGACCTATGGTGGAGGGTATACAAATATTCTTTAAAGTACTGTGTATAAAGCGCGGACTATACTGAACAAACATCCATTTTGAGATTTTTAATCTATGAAAAACGCTGTCTCTATCGAGACATACCCATTCGGTTTTGTAATTTACAAGCGATTACAGGAGATTCTGAGGAGATGATTTCAATGTTGTACATACCAAGCTAAGGGAAGTCTTAGTAGTATGTTTTGGTATAAAAATGTTTTCACATTGCCATCAAAATATAATATTAGTAAATATGAAATGTGTAAATAAAGTTACGGTTCAGGGAGTAATAACCCCAGTACCGGCAGCAATTGTTGATGTGCTCCCTAGTCACGTGCCGTCGTTATCCCAAGATAGCGAGCCAAAAAATTGTTCAATGTCTCCTACAGGTGTGGCTGCCTTGGCACCTGTAGTCGTAGTAAGTGAAACAAGCGCAACCAATCCTCCTACAGGTGTGCCTTGGCGCCTGTAGTCGCAGACTTTGTCGCCGCCCTCTCCTGGTGGAGAGGGCGGCGACAAAGTCGATCCAACTACAAAGGAAGCGAGCGCAACCACGGAACCCTCCGGAAAGCATAGTACATCCAAAAAGATGTCACGATCTTTACGGAAGAGGAAGTTGGTTGATGAAAAAGGTAAGAAGCCACCATCTTATGCCAAAGTAGCCAGAAAGCAATATAGAGACGAGCTCTGCTACGCAGTGATCGACATCAACAGAGCATCCGGCAAAATCCCCACTGACCAACACAACAACGTTGAAGACTTGGTGAATAATAAAATTGTGGAGCACGCTCTCAACTCCGACGACGGGCCCCCAATTCAAATAATGAGCAGCGAGTTCAAAGGGGACACACTGAGGATGAATTTCGCGTCACCAGAATGTATAGAGACCCTCAAAGAGCTTGTGGATAGCATCCCCTCTCCCTGGGAAGGCGCTAAGCTGAAACTGGTAAGGAGGAGGGACATCCCTCAGCTCATAAAAACAACAGTACACGTCAAAGGATGGGGCAGCAATTTCACATCAGAACGCATGCTCAAACTCTTTGGCCAGCAAAACAAGGGACTGGACGTGAAGAGGTGGGAAGTCTTCCACAGAGAGAATGACCGTGATGGCACTCTCCTTGTGGTGGGTTTGGATCGGCTCTCCATGGCCAGCCTGGTCAAGACGAAGGGTATGGCGTTCTATGTGAACAAAGCAGTCTTCTTCAAAATTGGTAAGGCTTTGGTTGGCGCTGAAAACCGGACAACTGAGCCAATAAATAATAAAGGCAGCGATGAAGATAAGCGCTCACTGCAGCCAAAAAATGATGAGGGAGCCGAATCTACAATCACTGACTCCCAAGAAGACCGGTTACTGGAGGACCAATGATTGAAGTCGTCCAGATAAACCTCCATCGGAGCGAGGCGGCAACCAACGCTTTGATGGAAATAATAAATAAAGGTAAGACTCATATTGCTTTAATCCAAGAACCATGGACGATTCGAAACAAGGTTACTGGCTTAAATCACGTTAATTACCAACTGTTTTATGCAAATACAGGAACTAGACCAAGGACTTGTATTATATGCCACAAAAATTTATGTTATCTTTTTTCTCCAGAGTTGTCAACATCGGATGCTACAGTACTGAAACAAGGGAATGGAAGTGTATACCTAGCATCAGTATATCTGCCTTTCGATTCACCGACATTACCACCTACGTCGGAACTACAACGCTTGGTGAGGAAAGTCAAACAAACAGGTAACGAAGTACTAGTAGGTTGCGATGCTAACTCTCACCACGTCGCGTGGGGTAGTACTAACATTAATAAACGGGGCCAGGCCCTAGTAGAATTCTTGAATACTAACGACCTAATAACACTTAACATAGGTAACACGGCTACCTTCGTTAATAGAATAAGGGAAGAAGTATTAGATATAACAATATGTTCAGAAAATCTAATAGACGTGATACAGGAATGGAGGGTCTCTGAAGAACATTCTTTTTCTGATCACCGTTACATAAGGTTTAAGATAGCACGGCCACCGCCGAACCCAATAAGTTTCAGAAATAAGGCCAAAACTAAATGGACAAAATTCGGGAAGCTAATTAGAGAAAGACTAGGGCATGGACTTTTCGAGTGCCTAAGTGTTGAGGATATTGACACTAATGTTGACTACATTACGGATATATTAGTAAGGTCTTTCGAAGACAGCTGTCCGCTTCGAGAAAGGAAATCAGCCCAAGAGAAGCCTTGGATGACCGGGGAGATTCGCAACATTGGGAAAGAGGTCCGTAGACTTTACAATAGGGCACGCCGTAAAAAATCTCCAGTATACTGGGACGACTACCATAGAAGACTCAGAGAATATAACAAAATCACAAGAACAGCAAAACGAAACTCCTGGAAGCTATTCTGCGAACAGGTCGATAGCGTTAACGATGTTTCTAAAATTAAAAAGTTCCTCTCAAAAACCCATACCCAAACCGAAACAATGGTAGACGATATGGGCAGAAGAGTGGACTCAACCGAAGAGATGGTAAGACTTTTGATGAACACCCATTTTCCGCAAGGTACGACGGGCCAGACTGAGATACCGAACTACAGTGAAAATGAGGAACAACTAAGTCATATCATTACAGACCATATGGTCAATGAAGCCGTAAGAAGCTTTTCACCATTTAAGGCACCAGGACCTGATGGAATATTTCCGGCACTACTACAGATGGAGGTGGATTACATATCAACTCATCTAGCCGCCATTTTCACAGCATGTCTAAAATTCGCATACACACCGAAAGCCTGGCAGGAGGCAAGGGTAGTTTTCATACCTAAACCCGGCAAGGCAAGTTATGCAACACCTAAGGCTTATAGACCAATAAGCCTAACATCGTTCTTACTCAAAACCATGGAGCGTATAGTGGATACCATGATTAAAAGTAAGATACCAGGCGAAATGCTAAAATTTAGACAACATGCCTATGTTAAAGGGCGATCGGTGGATACCGCCCTACACGATGTAGTACACAACATAGAAGAATCCTTCAATGGAAAGATGTATACACTTGCGGTATGTATAGACATTGAAGGGGCGTTCAATAATGTACGGACCGACACACTCATCCAATCCTTAGACCAGTTTCAGGTGGACCGGGCTCTCCGAGACTGGATAAGCCACATGCTAAGGAATAGATGGATAAATTGTGGGTCCCACGACATAAAAATAAGAGACAGAGTAGCACAGGGAACACCACAGGGCGGTATTTTATCACCACTCCTGTGGGTCACTACTATAAATAGTCTCCTAAGGATACTAACGGATGAAGGACTTAAACCAGTCTGTTACGCAGATGACGTTATAATACTTCTGAGGGGGAAGAATCCTAATCAACTTTGTAGAAGGGCCGAAACGGCTCTAAAAATTGCATATGACTGGGCTCGACCGAGAGGCCTAAATGTAAACCCAGAAAAGACAGAGATATGTCTGTTCACAAGGAAAACGAAGATTGGTCAGTATGATGACCCGCATTTCCTAAACAAAACAATTCCAGTTTCCAACAGGGTTAAATACTTAGGTGTTATCCTGGACAGGAAACTAAATTGGAAGTGCCACATAGAAGAACGAGCAAACAAGGCTCACATATGCTGGGCACTATGTAGAAGAGCCATTAGCTCAAAATGGGGCCTTAATCCAAGTATGACACAATGGCTCTACAAGAGCGTAATCAGACCTATTTTGACTTACGCATCAGTAGTGTGGTGGACATCAATGAAGAATAAGTGCAACATAATGATATTACAAAAGGTCCAACGAATGTGTTGTCTCGGCATAAGCGGGACAATGAGGACCACATCCAGTAGGGCATTGGAGACGATCTTGAATATCCAACCAATAGAAATACAGATTAGATATGAAGCTGCCCTCACGGCGACGAGGCTCAAAGTGATGGGCGAATGGATCGAAAGCGATCACGTGTCATATCATCAAAAGATAGCTGAGGTAGTGACGGTGGATTTAACTGACATATCATCAGTATCCGACAGAATACCTGAAAGATCAATGGTTGCTGAGTGTGAGACCATGATACCAGACAGACAATCCTGGATTGATGGAACCGTAGTACAGACAACATCTGGAAATTGCTGTTATACAGATGGATCGAAACTAGGGGAGAGAACGGGGCTAGGACTTTACATCGAAGAACCGGAAACCGAACTCTTATTCCGTCTGCCAGACCATAACACAGTCCTGCAGGCGGAAGTCCGAGCAATTACAGAATGTGTGAGCTGGCTTGGGACTAACACAAGACCAACAAAAGTGAATATTTTCACAGATAGCCAAATGGCTATTAGGGCGATAACGTCTAGAACGGTGAGGTCGAGGACCGTTTTAGATTGTAAAATGGCGATTAACGCCTACTCCGAATACGGCACTATATGCATCATATGGGTGCCTGGCCATTGCGGAGTAAGGGGTAACGAGAAAGCAAACGACTTGGCATCTAGAGCCAGAGACTTGCAAACAACAACATTAGAGAACGCAAAACCCTTCAGAGTTATGCGTTCTGAACTACAAATATGGGCGAAGAACGCCCATATCACGCTATGGAATAGTGAAAACGTTGGGAAGACAACGAAGGTCTTGTGGGGTGACCCAAACGAGGACAAGGCCAAGACCTTACTGAGATTGAGCAAGGTAGAAATTAGTAAGATCATGGGCGTCCTTACAGGACACACATGTTTACAAGCACACCTACATAGGATAGGAGTTGTAGTTGACAGCATATGTAGGGCATGCGGGGAGGATGATGAAACGTTGGAGCATTTCCTCTGCCACTGCCCAGCGTTCGCCAACAATAGATCACGTTTCTTAGGAAATGATGCTATACCAGACTTGACCCAACTTAGGGGCGTAGACTGGAAGAAAATTAAGGACTATGTCGACAGTACAGAGTTCCTAAAATAGCTTACCGACCTTTCTAAATAATAACAATTAGAGCGCACAACAGGCCGAATACTGGCTTACGTGTATGTCCAAGGACATGAGGTGGAATTTCACCGCCTCCTCTTCTCAACCTAACCTAAAATATATCATTTAAATATTCACAATATTTGAGAGACTGTAAATCTTTACTGAATAACACCGCGATGTTTCTCTTAAAAAAAGATATGTAGAATTGTGCCAAGTGTCCATTATTTCCTTTGGTCACTTTTTCCTAGGACTAACCGCGCCCGCGATTATTGGATTTTATAATTAAATAATTCAGAGATATGTTGTGTTTTTTCTTGAAACTTTTTAATCGCGGAATGGCTATCGCGAAAAATTTTATATTAATCTATTTGTCAGATGTAAATCTAAAAACTCTACCCACAATATGTTTTTAGAAACTTGGCGGTGTTAATCATTTTTATAGGTTACAAAAAATTCGCAATATGGAAATATTGCAAACATTGCGTAAACTTTAAAACGACTTACAATTACTCGTGTTTATTGCAAATTGTGTTACAGTTCTAAATATCCGCGATTTTTTCTATAGTTCATTGTAACTAACTTCGTTTTTTTACTGTTTTCGCGATATCTCGGGAAGCTAAGCAGATCCAATTTTGATCTCTTTACAGTTGAGTAGAGGGGATGATCCTGAACAAAACCTCATTAACATTTTTGGCGTCAAACTAGCTAAACCTTTTAACCCTTGAGGTACGCTGTGTGTAGAAGAGTTATTAGAGAATTTAAATTTAAATGTGGGCCCTCTATAACATAAGGAGCGGAGTTACATGGCTCGGGTGTACACAATATATGTGTCCAATCTACTAACTGTGGTCCTTAAGAAACCTTTTGCTCCTAATGGTGTTCTCATGTAGTTTACGATATATCTGCATTCGAAAAATTATTTTTTGTTTGTTTTTTTTCGACGCTGCACAGCGGTCTCAAACAAAAGATTCTTAGACCACAAGTCTTGAAAGTGTTTTTAAATCTTTCATTTGAGATTCTTACATAATAAAATAAATAATAAGTTGTTTTCGCAAGCCTTTGATTGTATTATTAACCAGGAAGAAAGGGCTAAAGTCGGGCGGAGCCGCTTATGTGACACCACTAGAGTAGAATATGAAGAAATATTTTCATGTTTTATTAATGTAGTCTGATAATAATGATCTGTTGAAAAAAATTATTTTAAAGCGCTAAGATTAAAAATCTGCAGATATCCTAATCTGGACCGATTTTCTTCAAATTTGGCTAAGTTTGTTCCTCGTTCAAGCAATTGTTGCCTGCTAAATTTACAACAATGCTCTTGTTTAGAAATGCTCTTGTCACATGAAACTTGTATCTGCCCTAAGAAAAAAATCGCTTCTGTAGTATATTTTCTGGAAACATATTATATTTGGGAAAAATTACTTTTTTCCTATAGGTAGGAAAACAAATTCTGTAGCCGATTTAAATATTTCCCAGTTTTTAAAGATAATTTGCACAAAAACTCGAAAAAATAACATTGATAAGAGAGATATTCAAAAATTTTTTCCGGTATTGTAAATATAAAATATTTGCACCAAAGTATAACTTAATTAAATTTTGATCCCAAACATATTTTGTTTCCTGTTTTTTTCTCCGTGTGCATTTTTATATATGTATAAAAATATGTTGAGAACTTTGGATATAGAGGTTAGATGCAATATCAGTATGTATGGTATATATATAGGGGCTTAATATAAATGTGTACCAATTTTCTACAAATTCTATAGTGTTCTTCCGTGGATCAAGAAACTCATCTCTGCTCTGTATCATAATTATCGGATTTCAAATGCCCATGCAGTGAACAATGTGGCGGATGATTTGGAGGCGAATACTTTCATATTCCTCGCAGTGAAGATGTTCAGCTGTGTAATTATTCAGCTTCTCGCAAATGCCATCAAAGTGTGGGCCCGACGCCAGAATCATGCAATCATCGGCTTACCTTACGATTTCAACGACATCAATTGGGGTGGCATGGCAGAAAGTTAGAGGTCGGAGATATGACCCACCTTGGAGTACTCCCTATTTAACTCCGCGGGGCTTTAACTTCTTGTTTTTGTATTTCGCGTACAACTGGCGTCACCGCATACAATTTATGATCCAGCGCTTCAAACTAAACTGGAGGGACGTCTTGACGATGTCCTCGAATAATATGACAAGGTTGACCGTATCGAATGCCGTCGAAAGATCAAGTGCCACGAGGACGGCCCTGTCACAAGGCTTCTTCTGGGTGAGACCAAGAATTGTAATCCCGGGCTTCGTCGTAAGTATTTTTATTGTTTTTTTTTAATATTTTTCCATTGTACTGCTTAATAATGACCTTCCACATCTTTTGTTTGAATAACAGATCAAATCTAAGTATAATTTTATGCTGGATGATATTGTGGCTGTGTATAACTTCCTAAGGAATCTTCCCTCCGCGTGACGGGTATCTTGGAGGCCAGCAATAGGATTGGATACATGCCGTGGGCTTCCGTGTAAGCGAAAAAAGTATTTACACAAAGACTAAACACTCGCTAAAGCAGGAGCCACTTCCTCGAGCAACGTCGAGGTAGATCTTTTTATACCCTCTACCATAGGATGGGGGGTATATTAATTTTGTCACTCCGTTAGTAACACTTCTGAACATACAGGGTTTTCCAACAAGAGGTGTTATTTTGAATCAGCCGGTATTTCGGTAGCTTTCACTTTTGAAGCTTTTATTCTTTGACATTTGATAAGTAGAAACTACGCCATTACTAAGAATGGAACGATACACGATCATCGAAGGATACAAAACGATCGAACAAATAAACGATACGAACGACACAAAATCATCTTGACTGATGAGGCCCATTTCCACCGCGGTGGCTACGCCAACAAGCAAAATTGTCACAACTGGGGCTCGGAAAACCCAAAAGTTATTGTTGAGAAGCCTCTCCATCCTCAACGTGTGACTGTTTGGGTCGGTTTATGGTCCGACGGGGTCATTAGACCTTACTTTTCCGAAAATGAGGTTGGATCAACAGTTACGGTGAATGGATTGCGCTATCGAGAGATGATTATTGATTTTTTATGGTCGGAGTTGGATGGTATTGATCTGGACAACGTTTACTTTCAACAAGACGGCGCTACCATTGCTCTGTTACGGGAAAAGTTTCCAGACCGTGTTATCTCTCGAAGAGGTGATCACAATTGGCCACCGAGATCTTGTGATTTAACACTTTGCGACTTCTTCCTTTGGGGCCACGTGAAAGATAAGGTCTACGCCAACAGCCCAGCGTCGATTCAAGATCTCAAACATTTGCGATTTGGTTATGGAAAATTTCATGAAAAGGATATAGTCCTGTAAGCGTGGTCGTTGTGACCATTTGGCTAATGTTGTTTTTCATTATTAACGACAAACCTTAATCTATATTATGAAATAAACATCCGGTCATTTATCTCAAAAAATGGCATTTTTCTTTGAATACCAAAATAACACCTCTTGTTGGAAAACCCTTTATATTGATTTGATACCCCATAAAGTATATATATTCTCAATCATCGTAAAATTCTTAGACGATTCAGCCATGTCCGTCTGTTGTAATCACACTACAGTCTTCAATAATTGAGCTAGATAACTGAAATATGGTAACTTGGGATTCAAAATGGGCAATATCGGCTCATTTATCGATATAGTCCCCTTATATAGCATCACCCCGATTTCACTTTTTAACGTCATAGAGACCACAAATGTCAACTGATCGGGTTGAAAATTAGTAACTGAGGATTATTTATACCCGGAATCCTTCAAACGAACAACGGTGATCATAAGTCAATGTTTTTATATAGTCTCCCTACATAGGTCCCCCTAGATTTGAATTCATAATGCCACAAAAAAATCAAACTTAAACGAACTTAATCAGTCTTGTTTGGTATAAAATCGAAATGAAAAAAATGTGGCATCAGAAATTTAAACTAACAGATGGGTTTGAGCAACCAAAAACTTTTTGGGACGAAATGTCTACATGGAACCCGGAGATAAATTGCACCTACGATTGATTGTGGGCGTTATCACTGGACATAACAGTCTCTGCAAGCATATGTATCTAATTGGCTAAGAAATGACCACTTGTGCCGCAGTTGTCTTAACCCCGACGTACAGAAGCAACAAGATACTGGTTTTATTTTTATTTTAGATATAGTTTTCTAAATAATCGGTCTATTGTTTAATATTATATTGGATAACTGTCAATAAATATACAAATATAACACCTGCCTTTAATTTTTCTTTCAGGAGTTAGCTGAACTTAACAGATTGGACCCTCTCAGATTTCTACAATTCATTCAGATCGGAACTACAGACTTAACTGATGTTGCAGAAGAAGCAGCGCTTTTTTCATTTGACAGCGCTTTTTCCATCTCTCTTGCATGATATTTCGTTTTTATTATAACACACATACCACAGAGTCGACCCAAAAAATAATATTTTTCACACAAAGCATGACAAAAAATGCAAATAAATAACAGCATAGTGCGACATGGAAATATTCGGTTGCTGATAAGGACCTACAGATGATACGTGTGAGTATAATAAACTGTGATTGTCTTTACATATATAAATTTTCTTTTCGTACTTTCAGGCCGGGTGAGGAAAATACCCACACCCATAAAATGCCGACAAGACACCATGGACTTTCCGGTGGCCATAGTATCATTGTGGCCAGTGCGCCAGTCATGGAATCCGAATGTGTTGGACCTGATTCCTTGCCGGGTAGCTGGTAAACTCCAAAAACAACATCCGATTGCCCAAGCCAAGGGGGATGTCAAAAACCACAACGATACCAACATAAATGCAACTTTTCTCGTGAATTAAGTGGCGAATAAACGGTAGAATCCTCGTACCTATTATCGCAACAAATATATCGTAAGATCGAACGCGCCAGACCAATAATCGTACGGTTTTTTGCACACGCATTATACAATCACGGAATTACGATTCCAGCTGGTGCGATAATCGGTACGATGATTCTACTGTGTATTTGCTACTTAAAAGTAATGGTAAAACTTAAATAATATCGATATCCTAAGATTAACCGACACCTTTTTATTAACAGTTGGACAATATGTGACCTTGCAGAACATAAGGCTCTCTCGACAACCCGACACATGCCAGAATAAAGTCTGTAATAGGTAGTATACGCAAGGAACATCACTACATCTTTTCCACGCTTCTTCAACAACAATAACTTATGGACGTTTCATCTTCCAGCATTAAATAATGTATATAAACACAGGACAAGTCAGAAAATTCCAGTCGCCTAAACTGGCCAAGGTATGTACAGCTGCGGTCAAAACAATAGCACCACAATATAGACAGACATCACAATGCATATACTTCAAAACTACTGAAGTACGAAGGTATGTACAGCTGCGGCCTAAATAATAGCACCACGATATAGAAACATATTATAACGGATATAAATATTTCAAAAACTATTGCTTTACTGACATTAGTTTCTTTGATTAAAATAAACACTATACTATACAGAAATTATAAGTAATGCAGATATTTCGGTATTTTAAATTATTAAATGAAAAACATAATTACTGATATTGTTGACCTTTATGGTGTTTAAAATTTTGTTTTTTTTCGGCTTTAGGTCCTTGATTAAAAAAACAGCTTTTTCCTTTAAATTTCAAAATTTATTCACGATATTTCGACTAGATTCGGTAGTCATCTTCTGATGATCTATTGCAAAAATACATTAATTATTAAAACATATATATAAACGTAAAAAAATATGAACTTTACAATATAATGATGTTTGTTTGATTGTTGTCTGTCCTTTTTAAATTCTCCCTGTACCCGGATGTTTATGTCGTCCGTGTCTCTTAACAGTATGTCGACACATTTGAGAGCACCTGTCAGTGTCAGATTTGTAATTTAGTCTCTTCTCTGTAGGAACGTAAATTATGTGTAGCATCTCTAAAGTGTATCGTCTGTGGTAGTTACTCTCTTCTGCTAGTATCTCCACATTGTCAAAATTAGGTTTATGTCCAGTTAGCGCACAGTGCGCCGCAAGCGCCGTTCTGTTTTCTATTGGTTTGTGAAAAGCTTTTAATTCGGATTTGTGCGATGACTGGGTAGTTTTTAATTTTGTCTTGGTTCTACCGACATATCCTTTTTTTCATATTTCGGAACTTTCGCCTTTGGGTTGAATTTTGTAGATTAAATTTGACTTTTCGTCCTTTATCAATTTCAATTTTTTTTGCTGAATAGAAGATTTGTTGTGTTCTGTGTTTTGTGTGCAACTTTTACTAAATTTTTGTCATATATGTTAGAATTTTTGGCCTCTCAGAAAAGGTTCTCTACATCGTTGGTGTCGTTCTTCTGGCGTGTTTTGGGTGGAAGTTTATTAATCTTCCTGAAGATATGCTTTTTGGTACCAATCCGTTCTCAGCAAGTTACCATGTCCAGACATGCGAGTTTGTTTTCCTTTTCATCCTCCATTGTGAATTTAATTTGTCTGTTGTATGATTTTAATATTTGTAGAGTGTTTTCCACATCCTTTTTCTTGATAATTCCAAATAAGTCGTCCACATATTTTGTTAACATTTTTGGTAGTGTTCATCATATTTATTGAAACGTCGTGTAATTCTATCATTACTATATCTGCTAAGACCGGGGATGCGGGCGCTATCATCGGTAGTCCCTTACCTTATCTATATATCCTATCCTCGTACTTAAAATAGCGGGTTTCTTTAGTGCAAAAAGTCAGCGTCTTCATAAATGTCTCTCTGAGTATTTTATCGTGATTCTCCAACAAGTTCCATTTCCTCTCTATTGTCTCTAAAGCTAAAGTTATCGGCCTACTAGGGAATAAGGAACTAGTAACCAAACCCGTATTTCGCCGAACTAAGTCAACATACTAAAACTCTCATACTTATCGCGATCCACGAAAACAAATTAGTGGGATATATCAGAGCAATGTTCTTGGGGTTTATATAATTGAAGAATTCCTTTTTATTTATACACATATTTTTCCAAATTATAAATTTATTTTTGCCACATTAGGACGAAAGGGTAACAAAAAAGACTATTGAAACTTGGGGATTTGGCGAAGATACTTCGGCTTAAAATATAAAAAATATCGAAAACAACGATTTATAAAGATATATAAAGATTTAGCAATATTCCTATCATTTAAACGAGAAATACAAGTAATTTTTCATATTATAACATTGAATGCGATCCATGATGTTGGGTATATAATTATACTCTTAAGACGGGTCACATTTCTACTTGTTTTAAATTACTTTTCAGTATTTTTATATCTAGTTTACATATTTTTTTATTATAACTAGCATATTTTTTATGTTAATTAACTTTTCCAAAAATTCCAAGTTTCATCAAAATCTGAAAATATTGTCACCAAACTTTACCAGATACCAACTACTTTAATTTTAAAAAATTGGTCGGCTACAACGGTTTTTGGTCGGTTTTAGAGAACATTTTTGTCGGAAAATGGTGATACTCTCTCGCACAGTGAGCCGCTAATGCCGTTTTTGATGAATTATTTCGAATTTTTAGATCTGATTTATGTCTAGATATTCTATATTTACATTTCCGAAAAAGTGCAGAGAAAATGCTGCAATTTTTCCAGAAACGAAATCCCCATAACTAATGCTTTAAGAAATTTTATTTCTCATAATAGCGAATTTTTTATTTGACTAAATTTTGTTGTTATTAACAATAAGTTTTAGTATAATTTTTCAAAGATTTTCGATTTGACTACAATCTACAATAGACTTGGAAATTTAGATATAAAGTTTGAATTTAATAAATAAAATTTTGGCTTTTATTTTAATTATTTTTTACAATTTACTAAAAATTTTTCGAAAAGTTGATTTGCCACTGGGATATTCTCCTGGCTCTAGACCACCTTTGCCTCCATTATGTATTATAGAAAGCTATTTTTTAATGGCGAAACAAATACTATTACTTGACATCTCAGCTCCTCGTATAGCTATTTCACGGATGCTGCACCGATCATACAGCGAGGTTTAGACGTGATTATCGAAAAGATTAACAAATATTTTAACAAAATTTCTCGATTTAATGACAATTAAAAATAAATTTGAATCATTAGAAATGAAAATTACATTGACCAAATAAGAATAATGTTTGTTTGTATTGTAATCTATTCATATTGTAAATTATCTAAAAGAATATGTGAAATAAAATAATTGTCAAATATTTATAAAAAGCACATTATTCAAAAATTTTTTTTGAATAATAATGAATAATTTTTGAAAATTTTTATTGAATTGAATGTGAACTATAAGCGAAAGTAATTTTAAATTTCGATACTTCCACTCTAAACTATGCTAAGTGCAAAAAGGTAGTTTTTCAGGAGAGGCGATCGAAGTTTGATGATTTTTTTAAATTTGTGTGGAATTCTATATGATTCAAATCGAATGACATGTACAGTTCTGTGGATAAATTTTGATTGGATTGACGGATAAACACCAAATTTTGACAGAATATAATTTGGAATATTTAGAAATTAAAAATGTAATCTCCCTAAAACTATGCTAAGTCGACTTAACATGTTTTAGAATGGAGGTATCGATTTGAAGAAAGTATAAATTCGAAGTTAAACAATACAATTTATAAATTGTATTCGCAAACAATTTTCATAATAAATATTCAAATCAGAGGGAGTCAGAGCAGAGCGGAACGGAACGGGGTGCAAAACTACAAAAAGCCTATTTTGATGAGTGGCGACCTAAGAAGGTTTCGAAAATACTTATTATCAGAGCTGAACTGAAAAAATCACTTTCACAAATATTTATTTATTTTTATTTATTTATATGAATTACAATACAAAGTAAATTTATATTCTAATTATAAGGTCCAGGGAAAGGCCGGGTTACAAAGACCATATGGCTAAATGTTTGCAGCGACAGACCAGAGCCTCTGGTGGGAATCGAACCCACAACCCCCAAACTCATAGGCGAGTACGCTACCAATTCACCTACTGGGGCGCTCTATTTTCACAAATAAAGTATGTGTTTACACACAAATAAAGTTTTTGTATAATTTTTTTTCCAAATATAGTATATACAAAAAATGAAACATTGCTGACATTGTCGTGAAGAAATAGATCCATAGTTTATTATACCGATCGACATAGAATCACTCTTTGAGTCGATTTAGCCATGTCCGTTCGTCTGTCTGCCGTCGATCTGCCTGTCCATGTGTCCGATTGTGATGAAATTTAGCGCAGTGCTGTTTTTGGTCCAAGGACGATCCCTGTTGAAATTGGTCAAAATTGGTTAAGACTAAGATATAGCCCCCATATATACGAGTATGTTACACCCGATTTGACATATAAACGCTGTAGAAACCGTAGTTTATATCCGATCAGTACGAAATTCGGCTGACAAAGATTTCTTATTACATGAATGAACTCTACCAAACTCGGGGAAAATCCTTTCAGATTTAGATATAGCCCCCATATATATGTTTCACCCGATTTGACATGTAAGCGCTGTAAAAACTGTATTTTATATCCAATCCGTACGAAATTCGGCAGAGAGAATTTTCTTATTACATGTATAAACAATGCCAAATTCGGGGAAAATCGTTTCAGATTTAAACATAGTCCCAATATATATGTTACATCCGATTTAACATTTAAGCGCTCTAGAAACCGTATTGTATATCCGATAAGTACGAAATTCGGCAGAGAGAGTTTTCTTAATTTCGGAACTAATACTTCTTATAGGGGTTAATCGGTTCAGATTTAGATATAGCCACATATATACTACGTTCCTGCCTATGCAGTATTTAACGCTATTGAAACTGTATTTTACGTCCGATCTTTGTATTATTTGGCAGAAATGAGGTTTTTGATCCAAGTTGATGAAAATCGGGTTAGATTATGTATAGCCCCATCTATTTGTTCCTTCCTTTTCTTGATCTATGAAAGAATACTGCGCATTTTAAGATTATCATTTTAAACTAGTTTATTACGATCAACATCATCAACTCCTCCTTGAATAAGCATTGATGAGGAGGAGGAGCTAAGTACTTTGTTAACTGAAAAGAATCGAATTATGCCAAATTATTATCGCAATACCCATTTTCACATTATGAGGGAGGTGTAGGGTATTATATAGTCCGCCCCGCCCTACTTTCTGCCTTTCCTTACTCGTTTTTATTTGGAAAAGTTAGTTTGCAGATATGTTTTGTTTTAATATATTAACATATCGTTCACTTACTTCAAGACTGTCATACCTCAAAATTGAAAATTTTCAAGATGTGTAACGTCCGTATAAAAAGATAAATAACATAATATACGATATTTAAAAACGATGAAAAATTTCTAAATTTCTTTGAGATTAATTTATGGATATTTGCAAAATTCCCATTTCTGTAAGTCAACCTCAAAAATTGTAAATTTTGAGTTATGACAGTCTTGAAGTAAGTGAGCGATATGCTCTCCACATAAATTTTAATAATTTTCAAATAAACTTAATTTATTCAGAAATATATAATATTTAAAAATCTTTGTTCCAAATAAATTTTCTTTCTATTCAAACATATCAAAAATGGCGATTTTGCCCCGTTTAGAGATTTTATGGATGAATTATGCTTTTTTGTATGAATGAACTCTGTAGTCTATTTCCGCCCCGGGCCCCATCACTCCCTTCAACACCATTCCGCCAAATTGTGCTCTCTCCACGTCATCTTTCGCGCAAATTAATACAATCTACATCGGAAAAATATGTGCGCTCAACACGAGACCTGATAAATATTCCAAATTCTATTCACTCAACATTTTGTGCTTATCCGTCAAACCAATAATAAGCTATACGCAAGACAATAAAGATCATTCGATTTGCGTTATAAAAGCATTCCATATAAATTAAAAAAAATTCATAAAACTTTCATAGCCTCTCCTGAAAAACTCCTATTTCAATTTAGCATACTTTTGAGCAGGTAAAAACCAGGAGTTTTGCATCCAGGGAAAACCTGGATGCAAAACTCCTGTCGAGAAACCAACATGCATACAATAGGGGGAAGTCTACAGAATCAGCCCTGCACGAACTTGTGAGCACTATCAAATCATCCCTGCATTTCAAGGAATTCACCATGGTGACATTTCTTGACATAGAAGGAGCTTTTAACAACATTCACTCAGATGCGGTAATTGCGGCACTGTCGCATCTAAAAGTTAACTCCAGTTTGATTAGACTAAGTCAAAGCCTGCTGAACAGAAGACGCATAACAGCAGGGTCCACAACTCTAACCAGGTTTGTAAACAGGTGGACCCCAGAAGGAGCAGTACTGTCTACACTTATTTGGAACCTAGCGGTGAATGAAATCCTGCTAGATCTAGAACGTTGTGGCTGCAAGGTCCTGGCATATGCAGACGACGTGGCAATCGCAGTGAGTGGCAAATTCGAAAACGTCCTTAGAGATATCCTACAGGTGGCTCTGAACAAGTTGGCTAGATGTACCAATTGTGTCTGGTTTGGGCATTAACCCAAACCAGCCACAATTGGTTATCTTTACTATAATGAATAATGCCTCACACGTGGACCCTCCACCTCGGATAAATGGAACAAACCTAGTCATTTTCGAAAGTGTAAAATTTTTAGGAATAATAATAGGTAACTGTAATTTAGACGTAACGTATTGGAACGTGTAAGGAAGGCCAACGTCGCCTTATATTCCTGCAAAAAGGCTGTAGGTTCCTAAAATAGTCCATTGGTTATATATTGCAGTAGTTCGTCCAATTCTGTTATACGGCATTTTGGTATGGTGGACGGCAACTGACAAACTATCCATTACCAAACTACTATTAAAGGTTCGGAGAACGGCATGCCTCTGCATAAGCGGAGGCTTAAGGACTACAGCGACTGTGTCTCTACAAGCCCTACTCCATATACTGCCGATTAATATTGTGGCGAGAGAAGTTGCAACTAGAGCGTCACTAAGATTAAACTGCCTATCAATGTGAAGGTACACGGTACTACGGTCACATGAGGATATCAAAGTGTAGTGCTATGGTAACGGACCGCGTGGACTATATACCAACGGTGTACACCAACCGAGAGGAACTACATCACTATGATACCAGCCAGAGATGAATGGGTTGACAGAATACCAGGTATTAAAAACCAACTCTACTTTGATACGGATGGTTCGAAGCTTGATGAAAACTTTGGCTTCGGAGTACACTGTGAAGAACTTAGTTTGGATATAGCTCACAGACTAACAGATACCTGCAGTGTCTATCAAGCCGCAATAATGGCAATATGGGAAGTCGCCAAGTGGCTGAGTCGCAACAGAGTAACCAACACTGGCGTTGTCATTTACTGGTCTCTGGAGGGCACATCCCTAAATTCACAAACAGCCCTCGACTGCCGCAGAACTCTGAACTAGATGACTGAGCAGTTTAATATCGTCATCAGATACGAGAAAAGGGGTATCATCATACAGGGTTTTCCAACAAGAGGTGTTATTTTGGTAGCTGTCACTTCTGAAGCTTTTATTCTTTGACATTTGACAAGCAGAAACTACGCCATTACTAAAAATGGAACGATACACGATTCAACAAATCATCTTGACTGATGAGGCCCATTTCCACCTCGGGGGCTACGTCAACAAGCAAAATTGTCGCATCTGGGGCTCGGAAAACCCAAGAGTTATTGTTGAGAAGCCTCTCCATCCGCAACGTGTGGCTGTTTGGTGCCGTTTATGGTCCGGCGGGGTCAATGGACCTTACTTTTTCGAAAATGAGGTTGGATCAACATAAAATCAAGATAAATGGAAAATGATAAAATGAAAAATGTTGTCGTTGGAAAAACGGGGCTTTCGGGACAACACTTAAACATAAAGTGATTTATAACTTGTTTGTGAAAATTGCATGAAATAGGAATTTTTTACTATGAAAAAAGAAATAATTTGTTGTTAGGCCCTTTTGAATTTCGTTAAAAAATTCAAATTTTTGATAGCAGGTCGCTAAAAAATAGCAGGTCACTAAGAAATCCACCAAAAACTGAATTTACATTTTTCCTTGTTATGCCCTTTTTCGATACTGTTGACGATATACACCTCGTATGGGTGCCTGGACATAGGGATATTCCGGGGAACTGCAAAGCCGTGGAGCTTGCTAGGAAAGGGACGAAATTAAAAATTCTCGAAGAATTTGCATATATTGGTGCGCCACTATCCACGTGCAAGCTTTGGCTTAGGCAATCAGGCAGTCCAACGAAGGATGGACAGAAATCGACACATATATGGTAGCTAGACAAATCTGGCCAAGGTATGACTTGAGAAGGTCAAAATATATCCTCGCACTAGAGAGGAAAAGATTTTCTACGTTAGTATCAGTTCTGACAGGACACTGCCTGATCAGCGAACACGCCAGAAGATTGGGTATTAACTCCAATGACTTCTGCAGAAGCTGCGGAGATGAGGAAGAAGTGGAGAGCATTGAGCACAAGCTATGCGACTGTCCCGCTGTGAGTAAACGACGACTGGACATACTGCGGTCGGCCTTTCTAGGCAGTCCAACAGATCTTTCCGGTACCGATATTCGTACTATCGATAACTATCTATATCAAACAGGTTGGTTTCGATGAGGGGCATTTTAGCCCGTGGTAACACTAGGGCCCTAAAATGGGCTATGTGAGCTGACAAGAAAAATACGCCTGCCACCCTAACCTCAAACCTAACCTAACCTATGTATGTATTGTATTTAAAATGTGTTCAAGGAAGAAAATTTGGTTTATCGTAAATCTAGAGTGTAGTTGTCTAAAATTTCGTTCATCAGTAAATAATGTTTTCTTTGCGTTTAAATAAATAAAATAAACATTATTGGAGGGTACATTTCAAACACATTATATAGTTGGTTTTAAATACATTATCTTTGCATCAGGGATTCGGTTTTAAGAATCGGATCGGTTTTAATGTGGGTTATTTTGAGCGGAAATGTAACAGAACACACATTTCGCCTATGCCGAATGAGCATCTGTGCGTTCAACATAGAGTGAACATAATCTGCAGGAATGGTGTGGGAAGGAGTGACAGGATACGGAGTGGCAGGATTTTTTGATATAACTCTAATCGATTCTCTTTCAGTCTTACCAAAAAAACGAAATTCTTCCATAAAATCACTTTAAACTCTGTTCCGACTCTCGGGTTTGCATATTTATTAGTATGTGAATACATTGATTGCAAATATAATTTATTTACAAATATATAAGTTTGATTGCGTCATCCGTTTACTGCACCTTCTCGACACACATTAATTGGGACGAAGCGTCATTTCCACAAATTTCAGAGAGTTTTTTAGGCCTTTGAAATAATACCACATAATAATTTCATTCCTCCACACGGCAGCGTTCCCGTCCTTTTTATAGGGTCCGTTCAGATTACTGCAACAAAAAGAAACAAAAATGTCTTTAAAAATTACGTTCTGAATATTCTTTAACATATATATAAAAGGTTTGTTAAAAAAAGGATACCTTTAAAATTTCGCGCTCTGCATACATTGGATTTTACATTTGTGATCTTTTTTGTATATGTACATTAGAGTGTCCCAAAAAAATAAAAGTTATTTTTTTTCAACGCATACATACCCTTTAGTTTTGTTCCCGTAATAAAATTTGAACAACGGCAACCAGTGCCGACTTCCATCGAAATTTGTCAGAGCTTGCATAATAAGCCGTGAGGAAGCTGACACCTTGATATGCTTGTTCAGATTTTAGTATACGCAAAATTTCGTTCAGTAAACATGCCAGTGGAGTTACGTAGCGCTAAAATTGCACATGCTGATGCCCTTAAATTAATGCGGGTAAATGAAGATAGGATGTAATTGCAACAGCAGAGAGAGGTAGAAAGACTAGGCCACTTAGATGGTGTAGACAAAAAACATTGAGGACCAAAACCGGCGTGCGATATACTTTTCAACCATTACTCCTTCGACATCATATTATAAACCCCTACAAGTTACAAGATATCGAACCTATCCACTCGAGTGACAAACTATCACCGGCTTTAGATTCACGCAAATCTAAAGAAGAAAGTCTACCGATAGTTATTGCTTACGATAACAAAGAAGAACTGATCGCTGTTCCGAAATTGGACGACTCTACAGCAAGTGAAGGGGCACAGGTTATTTGAAACGCTATTGGAATCACAAAGACAATGGGCAAATTTTAGGTTATGATAGTACTGCTTCACAGATGCCGAATTAGAGGAGTATGTATGCTTCTCGAACAAAAACCATCAGGTCTAAAAATTTTTATTAAATACCGTATTTAAGTAAAACTTAATGAAGTCGACTTTTTCGACTTTTTTCATGTACCAGTATTACCAAATTTATATTACATTTGGCTAAAATGAATAAATGCGCGTTATGGGTTAGAACAAAAACCTTTTTTTAGTTGTATCAACAACAATATCGAATCAATTTAAGAGTTAACAGGTAAGAAAGTTCAGTCGGGTAAACCGACTTAAAAATTCCATCACCTTCAGTCTCAAAAAAATTTAATTTATTTATTATTATTTTAATAATGCAAAATGGTCCCCTTGTGTGTGAGGTACCAAAAGGGGCTGGGCCACTTCGGCAAATTTTCTCAAGCTGATAGTGACAGATAAACTATTACTATGTGTAGAATTACAGAAGATTCGGATAAGTAGTAAAGAAGTTATGAGAGAATCAATATTTCACTAAATGGTAACCTTTTGTGAGGGAGGTACTAGAAAGAGTGGACCAATATGGGCCATCTTCGAACTATTATTACATACCAAATTTGAAGTCAATCCGTTACTCCTTTCGAGAGTTATCGTGCGCTCCAGCCAGACCGGCAAATGGTCAGACGGACGGACAAATGACTTCAAATGTCCTAAAACGGTGACTTTTTTCCTGTACCCAAAACTGAGATGACCAATGACTCATGGAAGGACGGAGATTTTCAACGATTCAAGATATAAACACTGCATCGCTGAAAGAACGCTGTGTAAAAATTGCTGATCATAAGTTCTCCGAAGATTGGAACAAGCGTTGGGACAAGTGTTTTATATCTGAGATGCACAATTGATATTATGAACAAATAAATGTTCACCATAGTGTTTGACCAAACCTCGCAACGTTGGTAATCAGTTCTACGAATAATGTCTTTATTATTTACTTTTAACAATCTCATATAACTTCCGTTCTTGTTGCGATAGTTGGGAAACAGTTGCTTATATTATTTATGACTAAACACATATTTTTTCTAAAAAAGTTAACATTTTTATGACCTCCTCCATAGAATGGGGTTATATTAACTTTGCTATACTATTTGAAAATAGTATGGGGACACCGTATAGTATTGTAACACCGTGAAATATTAATAAAGGACCCAAAAAGTGAATATATTCTTTCGTTGCAAAAATCTAAGAGCAATTTCCGTCTGTCGGTCAGTATGTCTCAATTACGCTGCAATTTAAAATAATAGATCAAAGTGACGGAAATTTGGTACAAATACATCCTATAGCTGAAACATCACTTGGGATTGAATAGCGTCAATATCGGCCCAATTTGAAAATTACCTGTAGCCGCAATATTTGCCGTACCACCATCCTCCACCTCCGCCAAAATCTGAAGAACATTTATCCTGATCCTTCGTTGCGAACGGTACACCTAAATTAGATGACAATGCATCACCTGCATTACCCGAATATTGGCCCAAACTTGATAATTCGTATTTTGAGCTTTCGCTGTCAATTACAAAATGATTGTACTCGGAATATCGGCGTTCGTGTTCCCAGTCCTCCATCTCAATCCTGAGAGTATATGGACGATTGTGGGTTAATTTGTGTATGGTTTCGAGTCCTATGAAGAACTCGCTCGAACTGTTCCCAAAACCCATTTGATATTCCTGCCAAGTGCGGGCGAAATTCACAGATCCATCTAGGCGTCTTTGAATGACAATGGGTTTGTTTTGAGATATCTCATCGTCGAGTTCTTCAAAAGTCTTGATTAACCCTTTTTGTTCTTCTTCGGGCATTCCATTATTCTTAGTACATTTCAAACCATTTTCTTTAAGCTGAGCGAATTGATTTTCCTGCTGCTTTAGTTCTGCAAGCAGTTTTTCATTTTCTTCTCTATAATTAATGAGTATTACATCGGAATCGCTTTTTTGCAGCTTCAATTGCTCGATTTGCGAATGAAGCGCTTCATCCTGCTCATTCTTTTGATTTCGATTTATTTCACTCATCAATTTATATATTGCTTCATCTTGTTCATTCTGCTTTATGATATTCTTCATTAAGATTGCATTTTTTTCATTAATTTTTGCGAGTATTTCCGCTTTTGTTTTCGTTTTCGTTTCCTCATTTTGCCTTTCAATAATATTATTCAGATTTATTTTACTTTGATTGACTAAGTTCGTTGTGACCGCATCATTATCATGGCTGGAGTCTATATCAAAGGTCTGGAAAAGGAGAAAATATTGAAAGAAAATCCATCATATACATAATTAATAAAATCTTTCAATGATTAAATTAAAGAAAATTACATTGGTTTTTGGGAACAATGTCGAGCTTCTCCTGACAAATTTCATACCGACCGGATGTTAGATAAAGCTTCTATAGCAGTTTTATAACAAATCGGAAGAAATATACATATATTGAATTGTCTTACTTACTATGTTATTTTAACTATGTTAACTTACTCAAATACTCTAGCATAACAGTCACTGTAGAACAGTGTAACTCTCGATAACATTGTAACCCTATATGGGATCGTTACACTCACTTGTACGCAGAACATAGTTCTGTGCGACTCTCTCGCAGTTCGTTGTAATGCAAGAACATTGATATTTTTCATAGACATTTTTTACGCAAAGAGGAAGAAATATATGTACATATTTCCATCTCTCTAAAAAATTGTTTTCACTGACATTACATTGACTTTATGATACTTGTTGTTATATTAATGACTCTAGATATCGCCTAAGCTATATTTTGTAATGAGAAAGTCCCTTTAATTGTGAAAAGTTTTACTCCAGTGCTTTATTATTCATTTCTGTATTAATTTTGATACAATATTTTATTATTATGCCTGCTGTCTAATAATAATGAAGACAGGCGGAGCACGGCCTGCTTTTATGTCGTAAGGCTAAACAATAAAAACAAAATACCATAAGGAAGGTCTGAAGTCGGACGGAGGCCTTCACTACCCTTCCGAGCAGAAAAGGGACCAATATTGTCAAGTTTGTCAAATAGTAATGATATGTTCAGAATTTTTTTTTAAAGCGCTTTGATTACTGCTCGAGAAAGGCTACATCTAAACCTGAACCGATTTTCTTCAAATTTGCAACGGTCTTGACTTAAGAAAATATGATTTGCTAAATTTTCAACGGACATGCTGAGAAGTATTATTCGTACAAGAAACTTTTTTTATCTGCTAATTTGGATAAAGATGTGTTGAAAAAAAGGGATATATCGGTTAGATGCAAAATCGGCTACAAATTCGATAGTGTTCTTCATTGGATCAATGAACTCTTCCCTCCTAAGTATTACAATAATCGAATTCCAATCACCATCTAAAATCCAAAATGATAATATCAGTAATAATATCAGTAATATCAGAAAATCAAAATGAATGTTATGCATGATTATAGACTATTAGACTACACATTCCAACAAAATTTGGAGTTCAATATCGAAAATTTAAAATTTTGTGCGTAAAATTCCAAATGACGCAACAACAAACAAGGTCATTAAAAAGTGGAAAGATTCATAAAATTGTATTTATTTATTCGGAATGTACGCCAAAAATATTTGCACTAGATTTCTTATTTAATTTCGCCTTAATAGTCTGGAAATCCATTAAAGCTTAAAATTACTTTAACTGTTTTTTTACTTTACTTGAAATAGCATGAACATGTGGGTTACGTCATTTTGGATTTCAGGTGTCGAAATACAGCTTATATAGAGATTAGATGCCAAATCGGAATAAACATATCGTCATTAGAAATGAAAAAGAGCTTAACAACAAGAACCAGTAAGGAAAGGCAGAAAGTCGGGCGGGGCCGACTATATAATATCCCATGCTATAAGGGTCATTGCGATAATAATTTGGAATAATTGGTAAATGGGTAAGAACTAGAGTGATCAAAAAACCGGTTTTTTGAAAAAATAAAAACCCGGTGGAGGGTTTATTAAAATTTTTATAAAACCGGTGGACGGCTTTTTTCGACTTTGAAAACCGGGGAAACCGGTGGAATAGGTTTTTTCGGCATAACATAAAAGTATGAACTTTGCAGTTTGAATAATATTTTCTTTTTAATAACGAGAAACTTAAGTGTTTTACTGATGGCCTCTTCTTCAATCTTTTTAAGAAATTCGCAAACATATTTTTGTTGCGAAATTCAAACTTTTTTGACATTTTTTTTTTTTTGAAAAAACCCATATTTCTCATATTTTTCCCATTTTGTTCATAACCGATCAGACTACGACTAAATGAAAATGAAAAATAAAAATATAATAAACATGAATTTTTTGACGTTTTTAAGAAGTTTTAACTAAACAAATATTAATTAAACATTTTATTTTTTTCGCAATATCTCGTAAGATATCTTTCAAACCGCTGATGCGATGAAGAAATTATATTAGAAGAAAATAAAGGCTACTTAATTTGTACACATATTTATATCTCTACTTTAGTGAAGGAGGGTATGTACCTTAGTCGGTTTATCCAATTGAAATTTTCTTACTTGTATTTGTTTCGGTTTGGAATTGGGAAAAACTCGTTCGCTTTTCAAATAACTTCTGTGCGTATGAATCAATTATTTTGTTTAAATTTTTGTATAGAAATTGATTAATTGCCTCGGATTCTAACAAAGTTGCCCAGTTTTTTTGGCGCCATATAAGTAGATCTTTTATATATTTATCTTAATTTTCGATATTTGGTATGTATAATTGTAAATAATTTTTAAAATTTTAGAGATAATAAAAAAAACCCGAAAACCCGGTGGAAACAGACGAAAAAACCGGTTGCACCGGTTGTTCGAAATTCATGTTTTTGAGAAAAACCCGGGACGATGGAAGCAAAAAACCGATGGGCCGGTTTGTTTTAAACCGGTTTTGATCACTCTAGTAAGAACATATACATATATGTGGATATATGTAATTCTGAACCGATATTCGCTAAATTAAGCAATATTCGTTCCTAAATTGAGAAACATCTTTCTGGAGAATTTTGTAATGATCGGAAGTAAAGTACAACTTCTACAGCGCTTTGTAACCAAATCAGGAGGAACATATATATATGGAGGTTATATCTATATCTGAACCGATTTGCTCCAAATTAGGTAGTGTTCTTTCGTGTAATAATAAATAAAATAATAATAATAAAAATAATAATAATAATAAATAAATAAATAATAAATCGATTTTCTTTCTTTCTGCCGGATTTCGCTGTGGTCGAAAATAAAATACAGTTTCTACAGCACTTGAATTTCAAATCGGGGGTAACATATATATGGGGGCTATATCTAAATCTGAGCTGATTTCCCCCAAATTTTGTATTTTTTCTAAGTGTATCATGAGACTACTCTCTGCCAATTGTAATCGGTTCAAAAATGTTGCTTATACAGTGCATATATGCCAAATCGGAGGTACATATATACTCGTATGGGAGCTATATGTAAATCTGAACCGATTTTATACAATAGGGATCGTCCTTGGGCCTAAAGAAAGATATGTGCAAAGTTACGTTGAGATCGGACCATAATTGCGACCTGTACTTTGATTACAAGAATACATCTACAGACAGGCGGACAGACAGACAAACAGACCGACTCAGAAAGTGATTACAAGTCGATCGATCTAACAAACAATGGGTCTATCTCTTTTCCTTTTGGGTGTTACAAACAAATGCACAAAGTCATAATACCCTGTACCACAGTGTGGTGTAGGGTACAAAAATGGTAATTCAGTTTTTGATGGAGTGCGATACACTGTAAGAACGACAAGCGACCCACTATCCAAAATTGCGAAATTTTTGACGAAACTCAAAAGGGCCTAACTACAAATTATTTAGTTTTTCATAGTTAATAATTCATATTTCGCGCTGTTTTCACAAACTACTTATAATTTATAAATCATTTTTGTGGGAATTTATATATGCTTCGTTATGTTTAGGTATTATCCTTAAGAAACCGTTTGTCTAACGACAAAATTTTTAATTTTATTTAGTTTTTTCCTTCTCCTGTAAAGTTTTCAAATATGTTAATACGTACTTTCTCGTTTCTGATGACGATAGACATGAGAGTTACATCTAAATAGAAGAACAAAAACGTTATAAAAGTGTATACATATATATACAGCAAAAGAGAATATTAACAGAAACTTATAGAACGAATAAATAACGTAAATTATTTTGACAGGACTCTTAACGATCTTTAAAAATGCCACAATGTACCTCTACCCCCAGCGCGAAGAAGAATGCCTCTAGACTAAGTTTTTATTAGTAATCTAATTTAGAGAATTTAATTTGAAATTATAAACTTTTCTTTAAATGATTTAACAGAATACAAACTACAACGTAAATACGTAAATCATTTAAAAAAAACATAAATCGGAAATCATTTAAAAAAAGTTTATAACTTAAAATAAGATTTTCTAACTTACATTACTAGCAATAACTTATTTTTGTCATTATTTAGTTAGTCGTTATTTATTTACCGAAAGTAATGCTGGCGATAATGAGATATCATTACCTGGTAATGACATTTACTTACCACGATTTTGATGGGTTATATTTTTGTACTTGATTATTAAGCGATTTGTCTATGAATCGAGAGGTAGGCCAGTGGTTCTGATGCTAAACTACGAAACCATGAGGTCGCGAGTTCAATCCCACCTCCCGGTAAATGAAATTGTTCGTCATATGACGACAATTATACGCTCTACCAGTGTTGCCGTTTTTGGGTTTTTCTACCAAAATTGGTAGAATTTTTTTAGTCTGGTAGAATCGATGTAAATTTGGTAGATTTAACGCTTCTCAAAATATTTTTTATAGAAGTTCTGACAAAAATCGTGTATTAAATTTCTATGGTTTTGCAACAATTACCCGATACAAATAATAAGTAATATCGCTGACTGTTGACGACCTAATTATCCTAATTTTTTGTAGAATGCCAAACAAATTTAATATAAAAACTTGAAAAAAATGTGAATTGAACAGAATGGAGAAGTAAGATTATACGTAAAACAAATGTGAACAAACTATATAAAGGCTAAAGTCGGGTTGAGCCGACTATATGACCACTTTTGTCCGAGCAGAATAAGCAAACATACTGTGATTCTAAATCTTAAATTTGAACTCGCAACGTTCTATCCAACGTTCTGTACTTAACAGCCTGTTTCTGTAACTTAAAAATTTTCTTTCGTTCGCTTGCCAGACGACAAACAGCTGATTTGGGTTTCACTAACTACCATCACAACGGCAAGTCGCTCGATAATGAACTCGTACGAAAACGTAATCACTTCAGTTTGAATTTTGGTTTCTCTATCTCTCTTTGCTGTCATCTGGGCGAACACAAATGTCAGATCGAGTCACTTTATTTTATTTGTCGACTGATAGGAACAATGACAAAAAAAAGTTATTAAAAGTAAAAAATAAGTAGATATTAAAAAAATTAAATAATAATAAAATTGTATACATATGTTTACATTTTCAAGCATAAAGAAGTCAACATTGGCAGCTCGCTAAGATGGAAAAATTCATCAGTGCACAATGAGAGAGACGTGTGTGAGAGAGAGAAAGAAATGAGAGTGTTGGATCAGCTCAGCTGAACCACCCAGGGTTGATTTTTGGTCACAAATAGTGTAAAGGATACATAAGTGTATTTTCTAAGGTCGACCATACAAAAATGTGTCCTTTTTTAGACCGGAAGTTGTGAAATTATTGACCTGGCAATTACATTATTTGCCAATTGGTAAATTTCTAACGTCATTGACGTAATGCCAGGCGAACGAACGAACGAAACTTAGAGAAACCAAATTCCAGACGAAAGTGAGTGATTGGTTTTCGTTCGCAGAGACTTTCGTTAGAAATACAGAAACAGGCCGTAATTTCATAACGATCGGATGTTAAAGAAAGCTTCTAAACTCATTAATCCCGAATTGGAAGGAACATATACGGGTATATGGGGGCTATATATAAATCTGAACCGATTTTCTTCAAACTTGTCAAAGTTCGTTTCTGTAGCAATAAACTTCTCTGCCAAAATGCATAACCTCCGATTGTTATTCAATAAAGTTTCTATAGCACTTTGATAAAAAATCTGAAGGAATTTATATGTGGGGCTATATTTAAATCTTAGCCGAAAGAAACTGTTCTCTCCCAAAGTTCATGATGACCCAATGTTAAATAAAGTATATATAGCACATCGATACCAAATCGTAAGGAACGTATATATGGGGGCTATATCTAATTCAGAACCAATTTCGTTCAAAATTTACAATGGTCATTCCTGGTTCATTAGTGCCAAATCTAGTAATGTACGATGTAAAATACTAGTTCTATCGCGATTTGATGTCAAATATATGGGAGCTATATCTAAGTCTGAAATTCTGTACCGTTCGTCCTCGTTGCGAAAATATTGTCCGTGCCAAAATTCTTCCGGATTTTGTCTAGAATTGCGACCTGTGCTATGGTTACAAAGTTTACATGTGCAGCGGACGGACGGATAGACATCGCAAGATCGAATCAGCAGGTGGTTTTGAGTATATCCGTATAGTTTAGGTTAGGTTATGGCAGCCGTATTTGTTTTATACAAGCTCACATAGACCAGTTTAGGTCCCTAGTGTTACCACGGGCAGAAAAATGCCCCTCATCGAAACCAACCTGTTTGATATACAAATTTATCGATATTACGAATATCGGTACTAAAAAGATCTGTTGAGAGTTCGATCGTGACAGTGATGAGTGACGGACGTATCACAGTGATCAGAATTTGTTATCAGTGTAAATTTGTACATAAAACCACATATTTACATAACCAATTGAATACAAATAACCATTTGAGGTTCCTGAATAATAAACTCATAAAATTTAAAACGATTAACAATTTAATCCAGTGTTATTGCAATAAATATTATGAATGAGCTTGCAGCTCACATTTCAGATAGTAAAAATGTGACAAGCAAAGACTCCCACATCATTAACCAAAACAGAAAACGAAAAAACCACGCAATGAGTGTAAATACGCAAAACAAGTTGTTCAGAGCGAACTATTATTCAGTGCTTGACATTGAAAATGACAAACAACGGGATGACCAAATAATAAGAGAATTTGAGAAACATGTAAATGTTATTAAAGAAAAGACCCAACCAAGCATTGCAAGAAGCGATAATCAAAACAAACCATCCACTAGTAAGAATGTCATTAGTGCCAACAACAATAACAACTTACACACCAAAGTACCACCAATTAATATCATAGATATTGAAACAAAACAATTAATAAATTTTATAAAAAATGGATTGAAAATTAATGAATTTAAAATAAAAGAATTTCGCGATAAAAAATCATTATTTATGAACAATTTACATGACTACTCAAGAGTTAAAGCATATCTTGAAAAAACAAAGGCAAAATTTTTCACATTTACACCAAAAGGTCAAAAAACAAAAACTTTTCTCTTAAAAGGTCTTAATGCAGACACAAATACAAATGAGATTTTAAATGAACTCAATGCCTATCAAGAAGACGATTTACAATTTATCAAAATCAGCAATTTTTCAACAAAAAAATCTAATAAAAATGGTTATGCATTACCAATGTTTTTGGTACAAATCACTGCAGACAGCAATGTCACCAAATTAAAACAAATCAAAACACTATTGCATCACGTCATACATTGGGAACAATTAAAACATCCGGAAATACCACAGTGCAGAAACTGCCAAGGATTTTTCCACAGCGCGGCAAATTGTTTTTTAACACCTCAATGCGTAAAATGCTATCAAATTCACGAAAGAGGAAAATGCTCGTTGGATACAGTGCCATCTACCGAAAGGGAAAAACTATATTGCGTACTTTGTAAAAGTCATGGTCATCCAGCATCCTATAAAGGTTGCGAGGTTTATAGAAATCTTCAACAAAAACTTAGAGAGAGAAAACAAAATAATGTTGTTAATAAATTTAATTCAAATAATTATAATATAGAAGCTGGAATAAGTTTTGCAAACAAAGTAAAAGGAAATAATGCACCATCCCAAACTAATCCAATTATCAATTTACCCAATACATTTATGGAAGAAATGAAAAATATGTTGTTAAATCTAACTACACAAGTGGTTAATCTACAAAAACAACTTCAAATACAAGTCGCGCGTGTGGATACTATCTTTTCTATGTTAGAAGTATAATGGCGTCCAATTATCAGAATAGCGTAAATACTAAGAACCTTAAAATAATACAAATAAATGTAAATTCTATAATTAAAATAAGTCGCAGATATGAGCTTCAAAATTTGCTTGATGATTACGATCCACATATAGTTTTATTAAACGAGACAAAATTAAATTCTAGGCATAAACTAAGTTTTCACGGGTATAAAATTATTAGGAAAGACAGACCAGGATCAGTAAGAGGAGGAGGTACAGCCATATTAATTAAAGACAATATTAAGCACATGTGCTACGAAAATCGTACTATAAACTCACTAGAACATCTAGAATGTTGTGTAATCAGAATACCAATTAGAGGAAACAGAAACTTGTTTATAATTTCTGCTTACTATCCAGCAGGAAGTAATAGTAACAGCATAAAAACCGATCTATATAAAGTATTTAGTTCAATGAAACTACACGATCTTAACAATTATTACATCCTAGCCGGAGATCTGAACTGTAAACACATCAACTGGGGAAATCAAACAAATAATCCGAGGGGAAATATGTTGCATAAATGGCTAGACGATTACGAAATAGAATTTAGGTGCAAATTATATGCGTCCACTTTACCATCGTTCCCCAGATGTGGATCCTTCTTAGATATTTGTATAGCTGACTCCAGAATCCTCATAGATGTTGAAAACAATACCCCAAACTGTCTAAAAACGATAAACTACGACAGCGATCACAATGCATTGGAAATCAACGCAACATTGAGTCATGAAAACGATGTACTTACATATTTCAAGGAAGAATCGTTACTTCAATTTAATTTTAAAAATACAAATTGGAAAAGATTTGAGGCCAATATAATGAAGAACATGGACAGTTTTCCCAAAATTCCAAACAATAGAAATTTATTGAACTCTGAAATTGAGGTATTCATTGAAGATTTAAATAACTTAATTATGCTATGCATAGAGAAATCCACACCAAAATTTAGGAAGTCGAACTACTTTTCAAAAATTACTAACACAATTATTAAAAAATTGCAAACAGAAAAAAGTAAAATTCTTACTCATATCAAAAGACACAACAGACTTCAACGCACATTACCCGATTCAGTTATCAACGTTTTAAAGGCTAAACTAAAACTTATTAAAAAGCTTATAGAAGAAAATTTCAAATTAACACTAAATAAAATATTTCAGGACAAACTATCTCATTTACACCCAAGAGATTCTGGTAATATGTTCAGGGAAATAAAGAAATGTTTTAGAAGTAACAAACCTCTAAATCTGATGTATATACATATGGAACCGAATATGGAACATATTTTAAGAAGAGCAGGAATTGAACCAGCTGACCTTGAACGGACAGAATCTGGTCAATTTATAGTTAGGGATGAAATTCAGATACTAGATTCAATTGGGGCATACATAGAATCATTTCATTCTCGAAAGGAGACCGATAATGAGAATACTACTCACACTCTCGTGACAAATTACTTTAACAGTTTTTTGAGTCTAAAAGACGACTTCGAAAGAAATTTTAATCACATCGTTGAGTTTAATGACCAATTGTTATCTAATAGACTCGATGAATCGCAAGCGAGAGAATTTTTTGTGACCTTGGACCAAATTATACATATTTTCCGACAATTAAGAAGTAAACTTTCATCTGGGTTGGATTCCATCCCCAATATAGTCCTAAAGAAATTACCAATACAAATAATATCGCAATATTGTATTCTATTCAACAACATGATAAATAATGCATACTTTCCCAAAATATGGAAAACAGCAAAAGTGGTGTTATTACCAAAAAAGAATAGGAATGCAGCCGACTTAAAAAACATAAGAGCTATTAGTCTCCTCCCCAATATAAGCAAGCTTTTTGAAATCTGCATTAACAACGTAATAAACAATATATGCATAGAGAAGAATATAATAAGTGAAAAGCAGTTTGGTTTCAAACACAAACATTCTACTATAAATGCAATACATACCTTAATATCAGATATAAATTGGAATTGGAATAAGGGTTTCTGTACTGGAGCATGTTTCATTGACATGGAACGAGCATTCGACAGTATATGGATACAGGGTCTTATATATAAATTAAGTAGACTTGACATCCCAATTAGGTTAATAATAATTATATATAATATGTTAAGTAGCCGTGAATTTACTATTTCCCACAAAGACAAAACCAGCACAAAAACGTATTCAATAGAAAATGGCTTGCAGCAAGGAACAGTAAATGCCCCTTTGCTCTTCAATATCTACTTAATAGATTTGGTCGAAATGATCAATAATATAATCTCGTTTGCCGATGATATTGTCATTTATCATCCTAATAAAAAGATATGCAAAATAAATGATAATTTGCAAAATCAATTTGACATTGTGGAAAAATATACAATGGACTGGATGTTAAAAATAAACATACAAAAATGTGAATCTATTCTCTTCAGACCCCCTGTAGGCAAATGCAATGGCGATATTAGAAAAAATTGGAAACAGTTTGGAATAAAATCAAAAATGAATAATGAGAACATACCCTCAAAAAAAGTTGTAAAATATTTAGGTGTCTATCTAGACAACTTTTTGTACTACAATGTACACATAAAAGAATCTTTACAGAAAGCTTCAAAAGCATATTTTATTCATAGACAATTATTTCAGTCAAAATATATTTCGCAGACTGTTAAGATAATTATGTATCAAAGTCTCATTCGCCCAATAATAACCTACGGATGTCCAATATGGTTTAACATATCTCCCTCTGTAATGGAAACAATTCGAAAGTTTGAGCGTAAATGTTTAAGAGCTTGTACTTCATTGTATAGAACACCTGAAAGTAATTACGAGAAATATGTTAAAAACAAAACATTGTATAAAGAAGCTAATATAATCAGAATAGACAATTTTATAATCCACTTAATACGTAATCATATACAAAGAAGAACATATTGTGATACTAATAATTTAATCAAAGCACCGTATTTCACTTCTGATAATTATTTGCTGAACTCAATTTCAAAGGGTCACGTACCCCCAGAATGCTTTGTGCTTCTGGATAAAAAGGGATATATCCAAAACGAATGTGGCATACCCGTCTTTTACCACATATATAGACGGGCTACAGATAAAGCTATTAGGTTCGTAGAATTTAATAATACTACTAAACGCTACGACTGTAGTACCTCTGATAAAGATAGCAAATTAGCTATAAAATCCACGAAATATTGGTGGTTAAGTTAATATGGCAATACAGTATATTTCCTTTTACTTTAAGACTATTTTAATTTTATCATAACTCCATTAAATACAATTATGTGATGTTTTTTGCTTAAATTTTTCTTCACAACAAACTATAAGTATGAATTGTATACTCTTACAAATGATGTATTAATCAATGTTTAACACATACCCATATATTATTATAGTATACTAGAGAGCTCTATTAGGGACAGTGTATAAAAACTTACAATTACTGTTGTTTATTGTAGTAATAAGACTTGTATATGAATTTTCCCATCAATAAACAAAAAAAAAAAAAAAAAAAAAAAAAAAGATCTGTTAGGCTGCCTAGAAAAGCCGACCCCAGTATGTCCAGTCATCGTTTACTCAAAGCAGGTCACCTCTTCCTCATCTCCACAGCATCTGCAGAAGTCATTAGGGTCAATACTAGGGTAATCAAAAACCGCACCGGTTAACCGGTCAATCGGTTTCTCTTTAAAAACCGCCTATCGGTTTTCGGTTTTCTGCATTTTCGAATAACTCGAACCGTCGGTTTTTTCAACTCGGTTTACTCGACTTTTCGGTTTTTTGAAACCATTATAAAATGATAAAGAAAATATTATTTTTGAAATGGAAACCTACCTAAAATTTTGAAAACATCTTGACTTCATTTGCGCATATCCATCGATTTCAAAATGCAGTTTTATATGTATTTATACTGCATATTTTATCGAGGGTCTAGGTGATTATTGCGGTATAGAAATTAATTAACAATCCTTTCTAATTGAAATGTAGGTATAAATAAAAATACATTTGTCCAGTTTCACATTTCGACAAGTTTTCATCTCTATAGTATGCTCAAGTCAGAATCCGCTACTACTGATAATATATATATATAATCGGTTTGCCATTTGAGCCATTCATATGAGGCTAAAACCTAAGATTTTGCCGATCTTCACTATTAGTCAAGATTTATAAAACTCCTAATCAATTTTTTTGTAAAGAAATCTTTTTAAAAATTGAACATAAATATTATAAATATCGCAGATATTATAATATTATAGCATAAATGAAATCGAAACAATTACCTATTATAAATACTCGTAAAAATATGAAGTGTTTAAAATACAATGTTCCAATAAATCTTAATTTAATTGAAATATGGTTGCGTATTGAATTTGCACTACGCTTATTTTACGTCATCTAACAAAATTTTGAGCATTATTTATGCATTTTATTAAAAAAAGAAAAAAACCGAAAACAACCGGTTCACCGGTTTTTTATTTTCGGTTAAACCGAAAACCGGTTTTAGAGTTAACTTAATTTTCGAAGAAACCGAAAACCGTATTTTCAAAATATCCGGGTTTTTGATCACCCTAGGTCTCTAGTGTTACTTCGAGCTGAAATGCCCCTCATCGAAACCAACCTGTTTGATATACAAATTTGTCGATAGTACGAATATCGGTACTGGAAAGATGTGTTAGGCTGCCTAGAAAAGCCGACCCCAGTATGTCCAGTCGTCGTTTACTCAGAGCGGGGCAGTTGCATAGCAAGTGCTCATCTCCACAGCTTCTGCAGAAGTCATTAGAGTCAATACCCAATCTTTTGGCGTATTCGTCGATCAAGCAGTGTCCCGTCAGAACTGATACTAACGTAGACAATCTTTGCCTCTCTAGTGCGAGGAGATATTTTGATCTTCTCAGGTCATACCTTGGCCAGATTTGTCTAGCTATCCTGCAGGTGCCGATTTCTGTCCATCTTTCGAAGGACTGCCTGTATACTTTAAGGTGGTTCTGGGTCTGGGTCTAGAATTTTAATGCGTTACAAACATCTGGACCAAAAAAAATTATAATAACCTCATTGAAAGAGCAATCAGAATCGGAAAATAAAAAACCTTCTTCAAGTGATTAGTAGAAAAGGAAACCAAATAAAAAAAATTTAATTCAAAGTTATATTTAAATACAAATAAAAAATACCAATTATGCATATGTTTTTCGTAAAATAAAAAATGGAAGATTTCAAACGATTTTGGTATAAAAAAATTTATTGTAGTGGCAACACTGTGATCTACCAATTTTACGTTCTTCTACTTTCTCACCACATTCCACCACTGGTGGTGAACAAACAATGGCAATTAGGAAATATCCGCTACCATACAAACCCACTCGTAAATTTTTTTCTTTTGTCCACGCTTACTTTTTGAATAATTGTAAGCGTGGGAGTAAGCGGTTACTTTTCAGCTGCTTGTATGCTTGAGTGGAAGCACTTTCCTCCAATGGCAATGAAGAGAGGCCAAATATAATATATTATAAGCAGTTACTAGTTTTGAATTTAGCTTACCCGTCAGATTATTTGGTAATGGGAAATTTTGCTGGGTTGTGCATTGACAACATTAACACTACGCTGTATGCAGTTTTTATTGTTTACGAAATGGCCTTTGACTCTATAAAACAAGTAAGAAAGTTTCAGTCGGGTAAACCAACTAAGATATACATACCCTCACTTTGTGAGTAATGTAATATGGAATATTAAACGAATTATTCTGTCAATTTGTGTGGGAGGCACCAGAAGGGGTTTAACAAATACACATATTCTTTGCTGAATAGTAGATACTTTAAATACATTGCACTGTGCCGAATTATAAGCGTTTATGTGCACTGGGATATTAACGTTATGAGATAATATTAAATTTTGCTATGATTTGGCCATTTTGTGTGGGAGGTACAAAAAGGGGCTTGGTGATAACGCCCTTTTTTTATAGGGCTATAGGCACTTCAAAAGCGTTACACTGTGCAAAATGTTGTTGCAGTTTCGTGCATTGGTACTCACGCTGTAAGCCCTTAACTTTTTGTGCAAAATGTACACCTTCGTGTGGGAGGTACAGGAAGGGGCGTGGAAATAACTTCCATTTTTCACAGGGCTATAGACACTATAAAAGCATTACACTGTACACAATTGCAAGTATTTTTATACACTGGTATTAATGTTATAAGCTGTTAACTTTTGGTGCAAAATTGTGCATTTGCGTAGCAACTTCGCCGATTTTTCTCGAGATGATAGCGACTAACAAACTAATACTATGTGTGGAATTTCAGAGTGAATATTTCACAACATTTTAGCGCTTTGTGGAGGAGGTACTAGAAGGAGTCGACCAATATGGCCCATCTACGAACTTAGCCGGAGATAGAAAAAATATTACCACGTACCAAATTTGAAGAAAATCAGTTGCTCCTTTCGAGAGTTATCGTGCGCACCAGCCAGCAGACAGACGGACGGACATTGCTCATTGGACTTAAAATGGCCCAAAACGGATTTCCGCCAAACATACTTGGGGTCTTAGGTCACTCCTTTGATGTGTTACACTTTTTTTCGTAGCAAATGATATATACCCTCGTCACACTAAAGTGAGGTTACACTATGCAACAAAAATTTTGTCCAAAGGATGGTGATAACAGTTTCTGGTGTAATTTGATGTCACAAACACGAAAAATATTAAAAAAAATGTTATGGTAATTTTTTCTTTTTAATTTTTTTTTTAATTCAAACTTTCATGGAAAGTACATTTAGTATTTGGACCATAATTTCAAGTATAAGCCTGATTGAGCCGTGTTATGCGTTAAATTAAAGGGAATTACGAGGGATACATATGCTGCAAATATCACTTTCACATAGAAAAAAAGTCGAAAAAAATATTTTATCACATTTTTAAAAAGCCAGCATGCTAACGAATAAAACACTGTCTATGGATAGATGTAAAAGTTATGAGCCATTTTGTAAACGTTAGGAAAATTCAAAAAATATTGTGTCATATTTTTCCGTTTTTAAATGATATTTTTGCTTACGTTGAATTCGCCATATGTGAGAGAGACATATAAGAGACATTGCACTTGCATTTTATTTTATGAGGATTGAAGTCAGACATTATAAAATTATAGAGAGGACGAGGTTTTATGGCCGTTCGTATCCCTCCATAAAACATTATATGCAATGTGAGAGCTATATTGGGTTTCTACTTTCGAAGAAAACTATATGTCAGCTACAGGTACTGCAACTTATGTACATTAAACCCGGAATTTATGAATGAAATTTCTAATTAATAAATTAGTGGAATTAAGCGCCTTAAAGAGATAAGTCGATTTTCTGAAAAATATTACAAAGTTATATTTCGAAGTATGAGTAAAAGGCAAAGAACTTTTCAATGTGTAAATGATCCCGACAATTTCTGCTACATCTGCGTAAAATATGTAATTAAAAAAAATCGACATGCGTTTAGTAAAATAATAGAAGAAATATATGTGTAATATTTTGGTATACGAGTTATGAACGAGTTGGTATAATAATATGAACGAACCGTGGACACCTAGTATTTTGTGCAGTTCGTGCCATGTAAATCTTACACTATGGACTAGTGGAAAAATGCGGTAAGTACTTTAAAATTATTGTATTACAATGTTTTGTGGAATAAAACGTTTTAATTTTAGACATCACGTGCAATTTTGAATGCCAATGATTTGGAGACAACAACCATTGATTCACGATACGGACTGCTAGTTTTGTCTAAGTAAACAGATTGGAGTAAAAATGAGCATTCGCTGCAGTAAAATCTGTCACTTTGCCAGTTGCACATTCGGAAACAATAGCAATTCCCAAGTGCCCTAGTATAGCTAACAACCTAATTATGGGAACATCATCAAGTTCAACTGAGTACTCAACTCTGAGCGATTCAAGTTTGAGTCAGAAGTCATGGCTTTTAACTCAGTTTCAACTCAATGGTCTAGTGAGAGATTTGGAACTGACCAAATATAAGGCAGAACTACTTGCATCTCGGATGAAACAGTACAATATTTTGGCCCCAGATGTTAATATACTATATTATAGATTCCGTGATATACCTTACAAACAATATTATACAACAACAATTTTATACATACAATTCAAAGAAATGGCTTGGGATGTTATGTGGAATGCAAGGCGGATATACAAAATAATGCTGTTTTTATGCCTCTGGGATAGTCGTGCTGGCGAAGATCAATACAGAGGAAAGAAACGACCAACAAGAAAACATTGGCTGAAAACAACATAAAATACACACCTCTCGTCCAAAATAAAACATGTTTTTGCCACCACTGCATATTAAGCTGGGGCTCTTTAAACATTTTGTAAAAGCCTTTAAGAAAGATGTCAATTCACTCTCGTATTTAAAAAGTTTATTTAAAAGTCCTTCTTTTCAAAAATTCGAAGAAGGCGTTTTTGATGGGCCTAAAATAAGGAAACTGATGAAAGATGTAAATTTCGAATCATATTTGACGTCGGATGAAATTGCAGCATGGAGGTCGTTTAAGCTTGTAGTTTCAAATTTGCTTGGATCCAATAAATGCCCGCAATATCAAACAATGATTAATGATTTGTTAAAAAATTATGAAAAAATTGGTAAGAGATATATTTTTCTATATTTATGAATATAATATATTTTTCTATATATATGTATGTATTCTTCTAACTTATTTTTCGCTTTATGTATTCTAACAGATGTAAATATGTCCCTCAAAATTAATCTCTTGCATTCTTATTTAAACTTTTTCACCGAGAATCTCGGCGACGTAAGTGACGAACATGGCGAAAGGTTTCACCAAGAATTGAAGTCCATCGAGCGGCGTTACCAAGGGCACTGGAATGAAAGAATGATGGAAGATTATATTTGATTCCTCATTAGAGAAACCGATTCCGAAATCTACAGACGTCAAAAAGAACTAACAATTACTTCTAATGAAACTTGTTCATGTAAATAAACTCAAATGAACATAATATAAATAAAAGTAAGAAATAAAATCGCTATTTAAACAGAAATTAAAAAACAAAATTTTTGAAATTCTCTGACCTCTACCAAAAGGTCTATAATTTCTACATTTATCCATAGATTTTTTTCAAATAGTCATCATCGCTAGGATGCAAAAAAACAAAATATTTTTTTTTACTTTTTCCAATTTGTTTAATGAGTGTTACTAAACCGCTGTTTCTAAGTGAAAGAGATATTTCCAACATTGGTAGTCCACATTAATAGCTTCAATTTAACGTATAAGTCGACCTGAGCGGGCATATACTCCAAAAATTATAGTGCATACTAAGAGTACCTTCGACGATAATAGTATTTTCAATAAAATTTTTTTAAAAAAAAATTTATCAATAAAAAATTTTTATTTTTAATTTTAAAAATTTAAAATTTTTATTTTAAAAATGTTATTTTTTTTTATTTTGTATGCCACAATCTATACTAATAAATGACTTTTAGGTCTGAGACACAAAAAAAAATTTTTTTTGTTGCATAGTGTTTAATTGTCATAAATATACGTTTTTATACATACGTCACATGTTTTGCATTTTTATGTGAACGTTTCACTGCCAAAGTGGGAGAACAACATAATGGTGCTTTCTTTTTCTAGATAATGTATATTTAAATATTCTATCATTCTATTAAAATATCAATTTTGATGAAATTGGATTTAGCATATTTGCATGTTTAGCTAACGACAGTCTATTTAATGCACAAAATACGTGTTTATTTATTACGGAAAACATTAGACTACATACACACATTTCTGCATTGTTTTTGTCAAAGTAATAAATTCGTAAACGCACAGAGACTCCACTACTCTAAATTTCCGAGACAGATTTTATGACTCTTTTTATTATCAATTCGCGTAACTACAGCGCACACACTCATATTTTTTAATGTACCCATTTTTATCTTATCGTCGTATGAGCCACCAATCGAAATTTCCAGACAATTTATTTTCGGTTACATGTGAAAAATCATCGCCGCTTACATTTTGTTAGATGGCACAACCACTGCCGACAAACAGCCGCCGACATTGATGAACAAAAAGGGTCTAAATTCTCCTCTCGCAGTTAAAAATTATCTCTTAACTAAAAGATAACAAATTCTTAATTCAACGTTACCAAAAAACATGACATAAAATTAAAGTTATATTGTCTTTAAAAACATAACATGAGAATTTCTAAAATTTTAAGGGAAAAAATCTTACAAACTATTAAAATTTATACTTGAGCTAATGACAGTTGTACTACAATCAATTATTATTTCTTTAATTTTATTACGTAACGTGAAAAACAACATGGCATAGTGTTATGGACATCTTATCAATTGGTGTGGAATAATTTTGTCTCTTTAATTTGATGTAAGTGACATGATTTTTGCTTTAATTTAGCGGAGATTTTTTAATATTGGAGAAACACTAATCCGCGGGGTTTAAAAGAGACAATTTTGCGAAGACAGTTTTGCAAAGACAATCCGATTTCGTATCGGATGGCAGACCGATATCGGTACCAAAAAAACATGAAGTGGTTGTCGGAACGGCACGTCTGAATTAAATTCCAGGGAAATTCAGAAGTGAAATTTGACGTGTCGTGCGAAATAGGACCGAATTCTTGCCAAATGTCATATAAAATTCGGATGTTTTGGCCGTCGAATCGGTCCGATTGCTGACCGAATGTCATATAAAATTCAGATGTTTTATTCGACGAATCGGCCCGAATTTTTAGTATATCGGTGGGTCAACTTCTGACCAAATTTACTAAATCTAAAGTAAGGACCCAGCAAACAAAGTGTTCGGAATTTGGTTCGATATCGGATAAATCATCCGATTTCGTATCACATTTCAGACCGATATCGGTACCAAAAAACACATTTAGTGGTTGTCATGTTATGTTATCGGATCGACACGTCTGAGGGAAATCTGACCATTTTCGTACCGACTTCTGAACTAAAATCCTGGGAAATTATGAAGGGATATTTGACGTTTCGCGCCGAAATCGGACCGAATTCTTGCCAAATGTCAAACAAAATTCGGGTGTTTTGGCCGACGAATCGGACCGATTGCTGACCGAATTCTTACCGAATGTCGTATATGTCGGAACGAATACTTAACATGTCTTCTCTTTTTTATATTTCCCACTGCCAAATCTATTATAATCCAAACAATTAATAACCAAATTAACTTGGAAAATCCATAATAATACCTTGAAGGAGTCGTACAATAGATAATTCTTTCATAGCAGTATTGGTCTTTCACAAAATATTTGTTAATAATTGATATTGACATCACGAAATAATTTTAAAATTAAAAAAATTAGAACAAACAGTACAAAAACCAAAAAAAAAACTACAAAGCAACAACGCAAATACACAAGCAACCGCAACACAGAAAATTCTTCAAAAAAAATGACATCAGATATTGAGTTTCGAAGTCGTTCAGATTTGGTACAGACACGTCGGAGCACAAAATTCTCTCAGACGTGTCGAACTGAATTCTGTCCGAAGTCGGTAAGAATTGGCGTAGTGGATCCGACTTTGTGCAGACATGTCTGATGTCAGACAAATTCCGGGCATTTTGTTAGCTGGGTATTTACAATATATTATGGAAATATTTATATGCAGGATTCCCAATAAAAATATTTTATAGACAGTGTTGTCAATAAAATATTTCTCTGACAATGGCGCCATTCTAATGGCGCACATCTAACAATCTGCAAATTATCTTATACAATGACTTTTCTGCCAACGTTTCAAGACAAAAATTGTATGGTGGTACGTTCACGGGATTGCTTTTTTTCCGACAGTATTGTCCGATCTGGCAATCGTCTGTACATAGCTTCAGGCATACATTTGAACCTGAATTTAGAATACAGTTTGCTGAAATTTGAGAAGATAGAAATGAGGAAATAATTGCACCAAAATACACATTCAAAAACAATATAATTTAAGAAGACATTCCTTCCTGTAGCGAGTAATTGTCAGTTACGAACGAATGGGAATTTGATTCCAACGAGTGAGGTTTTCGCGGATTTTCAGACCGTTTTTCCCGAATTTTTTGTAATTGTCACAATTAAAAAATTAATATTAATCGATAAGTGCACAAAAGTTTAATCAATGTTCGCGGAATACTGTTTTTTCGCGTGTTACAATTCATTCCTATTCTTTCGTAACTGATCGATTTTGACGTTTCGGCCTGAAGGAATGTCTTCTTATATTCAATTTGTCTTTGTACACATTAACTTAAGGCATGCTTTATAGGGTATGAAATCATATATAGACGCTTGATATTTATACCATACACCACACTGTGGTACAGGGTATTATAAGTTTGTTTCACGGCAGATGTTTGTAACACATGAAAATAACACAGCTAGACCCACCTTAAAGTATACCGATCGACTCAGAATCACTAGCTGAATTTGGTTGAAATCGGTTCAGATTTAGATATAGCTCCCATATATATCTTTCGTCCGATTTGGCCCTTTAATCCTATAGAAGCTGTATTTTACATCCAATCGTTTTGAAATTTAGAATGGTAGAGTTTCTTGATCCATGAACCAACATTGCCGAATTTGAAGAAAATCACTTAAGATTTAGCTATAGCTCCCATATATATGCTTCGTCCGATTTTGCTCTTTAGTCCTGAATAAGCTGTATTTTACATCCAATAATTTTGAAATTTAGATGGTAGAGTTTCTTGATCCATGAACCAAACCTACCGAATTTGAAGAAAATCGGTTAAGATTTAGCTATAGCTCCCATATATATGTTTCGTCCGATTTGGCCCTTTAGTTCTATAGAAGCTGTATTTTACATCCAATCGTTTTGAAATTTAGAATGGTAGAGTTTCTTGATTCATGAACCAACACTGCCGAATTTGAAGAAAATCGGTAAAGATTTAGCTATAGCTCCCATATATATGTTTCATCCGATTTGGCTTTTTAGATCCAATCGTTTTTATACCCTACACCTCACTGTGGTACAGGGTATTATTTAAGTATAAAATGTCCCAAAAGTAAATTTATGTAAACAATTTATACATGAATTACAAAATTTATATATCAGAGTTATTCAATATTACGAGAGTGGTGTAGGGTATTATATAGTCGGCACCGCCCGACTTTAGCCTTTCCTTACTGTTTTTTTTTGGTTTCGTTGTTAAAATTTACATACAGAAAAATTTTCTTTTTTTACATTACGTTTTTTATAACTAGAAAACGTCACGGAGTGTTTATAATTTTTTTTTAGAGTCTTCATTGGGTCTTTCTGTAATATTCTGTTAAAATTTCACCTTCGCCTTCGGTGCACTTTTAGCTCTATATCTTACTTTCAAATTTAAGTGACTTGACTTCGCATCAATTTTCTTTTCTTGATTTTAAAAGTAGTATTGTTTTTGTTTTATTTCAACTGTACTCTATAAGAATAGCTTCAAAAGAGAGAGTATTCGAATAATTATTTGTTTTTTGCTGAGAGTGCAGTTTAAAAATGAAGTGAAACTTAAAAAAATAAAAAGGTGTTCAAATCAACTACATTTTGGAAAAAATCACAATGAATATTGAAAAGAAAGGTATTAACTTCATTCTCAAAGAATTTCAATGATCTTAAAGTGTTCAGTAGTTTTTGTAAAATTTATTTTTCCTGGTGAAATACACTGAAAACAAATTTACATGAAATTAAAAACAAGTTTGCCCTTAAATCATAGATTTAATCTGTCTTTGTTTGAAGAACAAATTTCTTTAAATTTCTTTAAATTTACTTGATTTCAAAGACATTTTCATTCGTTTAAAGTAAAATTCCTTACATCTATGATAAGATGTCCATAACACTATGTCATGTTGACTTTAACGTTACGTCATAAAATTAAAGAAAAAATTATTAATTGTAGTATAAATGTTATTAAGTTAAGTACACATTTTAATAGATTGTTAATTTTTTTACTTAAAATTTTAGAAATTCTCATGTTATGTTTTAAAGACAATTTACCCTTCATTTTCAGTCCTATTCTTTGGTAACGTTGAATTAAGAATTAGTTATCTTTTAAATTAGGAGATAATTTTTATCTGCGAGAGGACAATTCAAACTCTTTTTGTTCGTGAGAGTTAAGGTAAGTACACACGATTTGCTGATCGGACAACATTGCCAGAAAAATGGCGGAAAAATGCAACCATTTGCAACCGTGTGAACATACAATTTTTGTTTTGCAACGTTAGCAGAAAAGTCATTGCGAGATAATTTGCTGATTGTTATATGTTCGAAGTTTATGCATGTGACAACGGCGCCAAGGCCAGAAAAACATTTTATTTGCAACACTGTCTATAATATATTTTGATTGGCAATCCTGCATATCAATATTTACAAAATATATTATAAATATATGAAATTGTAATGTTTTCTTGCAATCGTCTGAACGGTCAATTCACCTTTGCCTAACAATCTGTCATTGCCCGTATATTTGCAGCACTTTAACAGGGTTGATAACGTTTGCCGATCTGGCAATCGTCTATACCCAGTTTACAGTGAATTTTGTTTGGAATGAAATCAGTTCTTGTGGAGCGGTGGAAGAGAAAGGTTGTGTGCGCTTGTGCGAGTGGAAATTTTGAATCCTACATTCATAACTTCAAGTGTTCAGTAGTTTTTGTAAAATTATTTTTCTTGGTAACATACATTGAAAACAAATTTACATGTAATTGAAAACAAGTTTGCCCTTAAATCATAGATTTAATCTGTCTTTGTTTGAAGAGCAAATTTCTTTAAATTTAAGAAAATTTACTTGATTTCAAAGACATTTTCATTCGTTTAAAGTAAAATTCCTTACTTCTATGATAAGATGCCCATAACACTATGTCATGTTGACTTTAACGTTACGTCATAAAATGAAAGAAAAAATTATTGATTGTAGTACAAATGTTATTAAGTTAAGTAAACATTTTAATAGTTTGTAAAATTTTTTACTTAAAATTTTAGAAATTCTCATGTTATGTTTTTAAAGACAATTTACCCTTAATTTTCAGGCCTATTCTTTGGTAAGGTTGAATTAAGAATTAGTTATCTTTTAAATTAGGAGATAATTTGTATCTGCGAGAGGACAATTTAAACTCTTTTTGTTCGTGAGAGTTACAGTGAATTTTGTTTGGAATGAAATCAGTTCTTGTGGAGCGGTGGAAGAGAAAGGTTGTGCGAGTGGAAATTTTGAATCCTACATTCATAGCAACCATCTAAAAAGCGTTAGCGGCGATGATATTTCACAGGTAGTCGAAAATAAATTGTCTGGAAAGATCGATTGGCTGCTCATACGACGATGAGACAATAAAGGGTACATTAAAAAATGTGAGTGTGTGTATCGTAGTTTCGTGAAATGATAACAAAAAGAGTCATAAACCTGTTTCGGACATTTAGAGAAGTGGAGTTTCTGTGCGTTTACAAATTTATTACTTTGACAAAAACAGTAAAAAAAACCGTAATGTATATGTATTCGAGAAAGAAAGAAATAAAGCCGAAAAATTTTGATCGAAAATGTAAATTGCAAATATTTTGTGCAATAAATAGAATATCATTAGATAAACATGCAAATATGCTAAATCCAATTTAATCAAAATTCCGTTTTTTATGGAATAATAGAAGATTTAAAAATACAACATCAAGAAAAAACACTCCATTATGCTGTTTCCCTTCTTTGTGCAGTTATATGCAAGTATTATTAAAAACATGTAAAGTCTGTGTAAAAACGGATAATTGTGGTAATTATAATTACAACTTATTGATATTTAATCGGAAGAAATAAAAGATCATTCGCGTATTTGCTGAAAGAAAATTATATAAAATAAAAATTGCTATGAAATGTTCGTCCTTCTGAAAACTTTTTGAAACTGGACTTGCATGTTTTGCTAACGATATGTCATACTAAATAATTGCAAAATAATTGATACAAAAATTTTGATGTGAAGAATTCTTCATTTATAAGTAAGAAATATTTACATGTGTACGTACCTTTTGTTAATTTTCGTTTTGATAAATTCTATTATACTAACATTGTTTTTTAAATTCTATTGTTCATTTCAAATAACTGGTAATCGTTTTCAGATGTTGCAATTTTCACAAATTGTACGACTTTATGAAATATAAAAAATATTCGAATTACGAGTAAATTGTGAAAAAGGCTTGTTAAAGGCGGTATATTTTAAACGATTCAAACTCCTGTATCGATTTTCGAATTTAAATTTGATATTAATATATATTTTTAAATTTCTTTGAACAGGTCCCGAGGGAAGTGTTTATGAAAATTGGAGGAACAAAAACTAACTTCAGCATAAAGATTTGAACGAGGATGTCATTGGATTTCATGTCTAAGTAAATTTATTGTAATGTAAATATATGTATCTTAATTTATGTAACTCTTATGAATAAAACATCACATATTGTATTTTAGTTTGTTTTATTTTGGCCTTTAAACCGTTATTGCTGTAACTAGGATATTATCCTGCATGAGAACATCTTTGTCTTTATAATATTATAGAATCCAAACTTATTTATAAAAAGGTATGGCAAATACAACTACTTGACAGCTCAACACCAATCATTCAGCAAGGTTCAGCTTTAAAACACCAGATCTAAGAGGCCTAGCTTTCCCCAAACGAATAAGAAGTAATCCTCACTTCTGGTATTTAATTTAAAAATAACCACGTCAAGTAATGCATTTACTACCGCAGCTCATACGATAAAAATATGATTTATTTATCCAAATATCATTTATTTATCCATTAGAACAAGTATTCCCTCTAATGTGATGAATAAACTGTTTATCGAAATTAATTGTTTTAAAAGATAATAATTTAAAAAAGAAGCTAATAATAAAAATGATCATGAATGTTTAGACAAATAATTAAGTAAAGAAGTTTTTCTTAATTACAGAATATATTTAATCTTAAGTCATTTTTTTTATTTAATGTAAGCACAAGGCGTAATAAAATTAAAAATGTGAAGTCGTTCATCAAAGTATAAGGCGTAATTCTTTCCAAGACGTTTGACGTCCTGTTTTAAGGACGATTAATGAATTTAATTGTCGTACAAGATGTACTTACGTTAATAATCTTTGTCTTTGGAGTCAAATCAAAGAAAAAATCTTAAAAGTTAAGAAAATTTCAATGATTTTTAGTACACTTATTTTCAGTGTTCAGTGGTTTTTTTGTGAGGAAGAAAAAAAGTTGGCGTTGATCAAAGCTTATATGCAAATTTGTTTTTTTTAAGTATATCAGCAAAATATTTAGTTTCTGTGATTGCGAAATTAGAGTCTATTTGCGGTTGAAATAACCTCTAAAAATCATGTTTTCTTTTAATAAAATTGTCAATTTTTATTACTTTTAGGAATTGACCTCTGGACATTAAAATCTGGAGCATTATTTATAGCGCGACGTGAGTTTCACTAAAAAATGTCAATGTAAATTCACTTTTTCCCGATTTTATTGCAAATTTTTGTGCATTTTTTAAAAAATCGGAAACAATTTTCACAATTTTAGTCCGATTTTCACTTTTCATGGCTTGTTATAGAACTGCTGATCTCTGGATTTCATTTTTATAAAAAAATTAACACTTTCAGGGCCGCAAACTTTTTATTTGATTACACTATGCAACAAAGAAATTTTTTTTTGTGTCCTAGACCTAAAAATTATTTATACCCTACACCACTCTGTGGTACAGGGTATTATAAGTTTGTTTCACGGCAGATGTTTGTAACACCTGAAAATAACACAGCTAGACCCACCTTAAAGTATACCGATCGACTCAGAATCACTAGCTGAGTCGATTTAACGATGTCTGTCCGTCCGTCCGTCTGTCCATGTAAAGTTGTTCGTCGACTACAGGTCGCAATTTCACTCCGATCGTTGTGAAATTTTGCAGTTTAGAGTATTTCGCGGCTGTTAAGATCGCTATTGAATTTGGTTGAAATCGGTTCAGATTTAGATATAGCTCCCATATATATCGTTCGTCCGATTTGGCCCTTTAGTCCTATAGAAGCTGTATTTTACATCCGATCGTTTTGAAATTTAGAATGGTAGAGTTTCTTGATCCATGAACCAACATTGCCGAATTTGAAGAAAATCGGTTCAGATTTAGATATAGCTCCCATATATATCTTTCGTCCGATTTGGTCCTTTAGTCCTATAGAAGCTGTATTTTACATCCGATCGTTTTGAAATTTAGAATGGTAGAGTTTCTTGATCCATGAACCAACATTGCCGAATTTGAAGAAAATCGGTAAAAATTTAGCTATAGCTCCCATATATATGTTTCATCCGATTTGGCTCTTTAGATCCAATCGTTTTTATACCCTACACCACACTGTGGTACAGGGTATTATTTAAGTATAAAATGTCCCAAAAGTAAATTTATGTAAACAATTTATACATGAATTACAAAATTTATATATCAGATTTATTAAATATTACGAGAGTGGTGTAGGGTATTATATAGTCGGCACCGCCCCACTTTAGCCTTTCCTTACTGGTTTTTTGTATAGATTCTGGCATACTGTTATATAAAATCAAAACCAAAAATTTTTTTTATGGATAAATTTTTTTTAAAAAATTTTGTATTAAAAATGCTATTATCGTCGTATATTTGCACTATAATTTTTGGAGTATATGCAAGAGCAGGTCGACTTTTACGTTAAATTGAAGCTATTAATATGAACTACCAATGTTGGAAATCTCTTTCACTTAGAAACAGTGGTTTAGTAACAGTCATTAAACAAATTGGAAAAAGTAGATTTTTTCAAAAAAAAAAATCCTGGGACAAAAAAACATAAAAAATAAAAAAAATCAAAAAAAAATATTTTATTTTTTTTAAAAGTTTGCATGGTAGCGAAGAAAATCATGCCTATTTGAAAAAATCAATGGATAAATGTAGAAATTATAGCCCCTTTGGTAGAGGTAAGAGAATTTAAAAAATCTTTTTTTTTAATTTCTGTTTAAACTGCGATTTTATTTAATACTTTTATTTATATTATGTACATTTGAGTTTATTTACATGAACAAGTTTCATTAGAAGTAATTGTGAGTTCTTTGTTGACTTTTGTAGATTTCGGAATCGGTTTCTCTAATGAGGAACCAAATATAATCTCCCATCATTCTTTCATCCCAGTGCCCTTGGTAACGCCGCTCGATGGACTTTATTTCTTGGTGAAACCTTTCGTCATGTTCGTCACTTAAGATTCAAGGGGAAAAAGTTTAAATAAGAATGCAAGAAATGAATTTTGAGGGACATATTTACACCTGTTGGAATACATAAAGCGAAAAATAAGTTGGAAGAATACATACATATGTGTTATATACATAAATATAAAAAATATATTTCTAACCAATTTTTTCATAATTTTTTAACAAATCATTAATCATTGTTTCATATTGCTGGCTTTTAAGGGATCCAAGAAAATTTGGATCAAAAGACCTCCATGCTACAATTTCATCCGACGTCAAATATGATTTGAAATTCACATCTTTCATCAGTTTGCTTATTTTAGACCCATCAAAAACTCCTTCTTCGATTTTTTGAAAAGAAAGACTTTTAAATAAACTTTTTAAATATGAGAGTGAATTGCCATCTTTTCTTAAGGCTTTTACAAAATTGTTAAAGGGCTCCAGCTTAATATGCAGTGTTGGCTGAATATCGGCTATCCCAGAGGCATAACATACCAACTGCTTTTAAATCGCAACAAATTTTCCATTCATGTTCATATGTTATGTATTTTATCAATTTAGCCATTGTTTGTAAAAGTTCTGCTTTCAAACTTTCTTTACTGCTGTCAACAAGTAACCGCCATTCCTTTGAATTGTATGTTTAATTAAGTTCCTCGACCAATCCGGGAATGTCCTTGCAAAAGCATCTGTTATCCACAGTTGTATAAAATTGTTTCTAAGGTATATCACGGACTCTATAATATAATATGTTAACACCTGGGGCCAAAATATTGTACTGTTTCATCCCAGATGCAAGTAGTTCTGTCATATCTTTGGTCAGTTCCAAATCTCTCACTAGATCAATGAGTTGAAACTGAGTTAAAAGCGATGACTTCTGACTCAAACTTGAATCGCTCAGAGTAGAGTACTCTGTTGAACTTGATGATGTTTGCGTTATTAGGCTGTTAGCTATACTTGGACACTTCCTACTCCAATCTATTAACTTAGACAAAAATAGCATTCCGTATCGTGAATGAATGGTTGTCTCCAAATCATTGGCATTCCAAATTCCACGTGAAGTCTAAAATTAAAACGTTTTATTCCACAAAACATTGTAACACAATAATATTAACGTACTTACCGCATTCTTCCACTTGTCCATCGAGTAAGATTTACATGGCACGAATTACACAAAATACTAGGTGTCCACGGTTCGTTCATATTTTGAACTCGTATACCAAAATATTACACATATATTTATTCTATTATTTTACTAAACGCACGCCGATTATTTTAATTACATATTTTCCGCAGATGTAGCAAAAATTGTCGGGATCATTTAAAGATTGAAAAGTTCTTTGCCTTTTACTCATACTTCGAAATATAACTTTGTAATATTTTTCAGAAAATCGACTTATCTCTTTAGGGCGCTGAATTCCACTAATTTATTAATTAGAAATTTCATTCAAAAAATTCCGGGTTTAAGCGACGTAAGTTTCAGTACCTGTAGCTGACATATAGTTTGCTTCGAACCTGGAAACTCAATATTTTCAAGACTGCCGCGTACTACTTTGTATTGCGTACATATAATTTTACTATCTGTATATACAACTGGGATGTCCATGCCCCTAAAAGGCGTAACTGAATGGAAACCTCATAAATAAAAACCACAACTATTGTTGAATGACCCTCTATCTGAGCGGATCTCATCCAATATAGCTCTCACATTGCATATCATGTTTTATGGAGGGATACGAACGGCCATAAAACCTCGTCCTCTCTATAATTTTATAATGTCTGACATCAATCCTCATAAAATAAAATGCAAGTGCAATGTCTCTTATATGTCTCTCTCACATATGGCGAATTCAATATAAGCAAAAACATCATTTAAAAACGAAAAAATATGAAACAAGTTTTTTTTTTAATTTTCCTAACATTTACAAAATGGCTCATAACTTTCGCATCTATCCTATTTTTTTCTATTTTTTATGGTTTTTTCTGTACCAGGAAAAAGTGTTTTTTAAAAAAAAAAATAATTTTTTAAAAAAAAAAAATCATTTTTTTCTCATATTTTTGATGACTGTTACTAAACCAAAGACTCTACGTGAAAGCGATATTTGCAGCATATGTAGCCTCATAATTCCCTTTAATTTGAGGCATAACACGGCTCAATCAGGTTTATACTTGAAACATTATGGTCCAAATATTGAATGTACTTTCAATGAAAGCTGGAATTTAAAAAAAAAAAATTTTTTAATATTTTTTTCGTGTTTGTGACGCCTAATTGCACCAGTAACTGTTATTCGCATCCCTTGGACAAAAATTTTGTTGCATAGTGTTAGTGGCCCCAAATGGGTTAAATCGAATTAATTGCCATAGAAATGATCCTACACTCAATATTTTAACCTCAAAACCTGAAATTATTACGAAAATAGGCATTTTGTAAATTTTATTCGAAATATGTGCCCTAATCTTATTTCGCGATCGCAGAAACGAAATATTTTGCTAATATATATACTTAAAACAAACCAAATTTTCATATCGATACCTTCATTCTAAAATATGCTAAGCGGACTTAGCATGTTCTAAATATTCTAAATTATATTCAGTCAAAATTTGGTGTTTATCCGTCAACCCAATAAAAAGTTATTCACAAAACAGTAAAGGTCATTCGATTTCCATTGCAAAGGAATTACACACAAATTTAAAAAAATCATCGAACGTTGATCGCCTCTCCTGAAAAAGTACCTTTTTGCACTTAGCATAGTCTAGAATGAAGGTATCGATATAAGCTTTGATCAACGCGAACTTTTTTTTGACGCCACTCTAGTGTTCATTAGCCCACGTAATACAATTTCTGGTAAAGTTTTTGTTGCTTTCCCCCCTGATTCCTTCATTGGGAGTTTTTTCTTAATATTCATCAACGTTTTAAGGATTATAAACTGCTCATATCAGCTGTCATCAAGTGCCCGTCTTTCTGTTATCTTCCGTAGACAAAAGCGATCTCTTTGATTTTACTTCAATTTTCGCCTGTACCACTGTGACGTTTTGTGCTGTGTTGTTTGTTCTGTTTACATTTTGGTGTTCTGTGTTGTTGTTGTAATTGTACAAATAACGTACTGTGTTTGGTGCATTTTCTCTATTTGATTTGACGTTTTTATTGTAATAATTTCTATGATAGGCACATCTATTATATGAAATTGCTCGTATGTATATTTTTGACAAAGCTGAAAAGGCAAGGAACATAAGTGATGATTCGGCAAATAAAATCGAAAATGAGAGTAACATGGTTGAACCAATTCAAATCAAAAGCTATGAGAATTACAATTGCAAAAAAATTTTAGAGTTGTGGCGAAAATTCCAGCGAGCAAAATTAAATGTTTTGAAACCACATTCTGATCGGTTTGCACAAAAGGAATCGATTTTGCTAACCAAAAAATTCAGAAACACCTGGTACAAACAGTTTCGCAGATTCTTCCAGAAGAACGAAGCAACGGCGAATAACTTAACTTGCAGATATTAACTTTTTTGCTGCTGATGACCTACGTTTTGCTACAAACGTAACCATCGGTTTCGGCATCAAAAATTTATGAAGTAATAACGCTTATGATGAAAGCAAATTTAACAAAGCATCAGTATTGGTTTACCTTCATAAACAGCAAAGTTTCTGCCGGTTTATTACCCAGCTACGACATAATTTTAAAAGGAAATTTACCCGGAACAAATTACTATAAGCGATTCTCACGCTGAAGTTGAGTTGCAAAGTTTATTGGACCATACCGCTACTCGAATACTACAGCTCCAGAGCAATGTAATCAATGAATTTTTAGACAAGCCAAAAAAACGAGCATACACTAATAGGAAAATGGGGTTTTGATGGTATTTCGGGGCACATAAAAAATAAACAGAAAGTTGTTGATAATAATTTTGAAGATAGCAATTTATTTGTCACATCATATGTCCCACACCAACTTGTAACAAAGCCAGATGAGAATAATGGAACCAAATTAATTTGAAAAATCCGCGACCATCATCCACCCGTAACTGGCCCCCTATCAGGTTTCAGTTCAAAAAAGAGTCCACTCAGTTGTCCATTGATGAAGAGATGTATATTAAGAAGAAAATTGGTCTTTTAATCCCCACACATTTCAATACAGCTCAGAAACTGATACATGTTGAACATATTTTGCAACTTCATCTGCAATGTGTAATGTAATATATAACACTAGCTTAACCCGGTGCGCTTCGCAGCCCCATCATTTATTTATTTTCCTTTTAGGGTACTGTAGAATAGTTATACCTCTTTCTTTTAAAAACAAATTGCTCTTCCATATGGGGAATGGAATGTTCCTGACATCAAGGTACAATATTTATGCCTTTTCCTTTCTGTGCCTCTAAACGTCAAAAACTATTTTTTGGACCATATTTAACCTTTTTCCCCTAGTTTACGTTTCAATAGCTACATTCACACCCTGATACAATATAAAACAATGTTTGCCCCACCGTGTCTTTAAAAGTTTTAATTAAAAAAAATGTAAAATTAATGCCTAGTTTAAGTTGCAAGACTTACAATTACCACTGGGATTATATTTAATCATTCTCGTTCCATTCATTCAACCCAATGTATCATAATTTACCATTTTTGCACCACTGTACAACATTTAATCGTTTTTGCCCCAACAGCGCCACTAAAAGTGTGCATTTAGAGAAATCATAGTTTACATTCCAAGAGCCATATTCGCAACCTTAGACCTATTTTACCCTCCTTTATGTCCCCTATCTGTGACACGTTTAACTTTTTACCATACCGTGCCTTGTTTAACTTTTTCCCACGGTTGACATAGAAGCATCGCACTCTGGTTATGAATCACTGCACTACTTAACTTAATTCAATATTTTATTATTCCACTGTTCTTCTAAAGTATGAAATTGTATACATATCTGGGACTATGTATAACACTTTTTCCCCACTTACTTCATTTACCATTTTGCCACACTTTACCGTATTTAAAAATGTTGTACCCCACTGTACCACAACCCTTCCTGCTTCACTGCACCACATTTAAGCCTTTTTGCTATACTCAACCATATTTAACACCCTTTAGCCACATTTCAAAAAAGGACTTCTTATCTCATATTTATGTTCCAGATGTTGCCCTCTCTCCCCAGATCCATGATTTTGCCCATATTTAGCACCTATTTGTATTACAGTACCATATTAACCCATTTTTGTCCTACGGTGGCATTTTTAACCATTTTTCCCCACTGTACCATATTAAACCCTTTTGAGCCACTGTATAATATTGAACCATTTTTGTCACATTGTATCATATTTAATCATTTTTGTCCCTCTGTACCATAGTTAACACTTTTTTGCCTCACTATTTCCGAGGTAACGCTTTTTGGCCCACTGTACCCCATTTTGTCTCACTTTACCATTTTTAACTATATTTTCCCCGCAGTACTATGGTTAATCCTTTTTTGTCCCATTGTGGAGTATAAAACCCTTTGTCTCCCTGTAACATATTTAGCACTTTTTGCCCCACTGTACCATATTTAATCCCATTTGCTCCACTGCATCATATTATACACCTTTTTGCCCCTTTTTGACACACTGTACCATAGTTAACAGTTTTTGTCACACAGTACCTTATTTAATCCTATTTGCTCCACTGCATCATATTTAACACCTTTTTGCCCGTTTTTGACACGCTGTACCATAGCTAACAGTTTTTGTCACACAGTACCATATTTAATTCGTTTTGCCCCACTATATCATATTCAATCCTTTATGCCCCACTGAATCATAGTTAATAAATGTTTGCCCCACTGTACCATATTTAATCCATTTTGTCCTACTTTACCATATTTAACCAATTTTGCCCAACTGTACAATACATAACCCTTTTTGCCCCACTGCGCCATATTTAACCCTTTTTGTCTCACTGTACCATATTTAACACTTTTTGTCTCACTGTACCATATTTAAAAATTGTCACCACTCTACCATACAGAACCCCCTTTTCACCCATAGCTAACCATTTTTTGTCAGACTGTACCATATTTAATCCTTTTTGCCCCACCGTATCATAGTTAATAAATTTTTGCCCTACTCTACCGTATATAACCCTTTTGACTCACTGTCCATTTTTAAAATTTGTCCCCACTCTACCATACTTAACCCTTAACTGTAACATATTTAATCACATATTATCCACTGCACCATTTTTGCCCACTATACATTATTTAATGTTTTTGACCCATTGTTCTCTTCACATCTTATGTTTAAGTTCCAATTTTGCCAGATTGATTCATTTTTGCCACAATTAACCCCATTGTGCCTCTTAAAGCTAGAATTTCCAAAAATCACTTCCGATCTCTAGTTTGTGTTACAAAATCAACCATGGGAACATATTTAACATTTGGCCCCACTGTGTCCCGAAAAGTACGATTAAAAAAAACTGACTACTTCGATCCGTTATCCTAAGGACATCCCACGCTTCAATTTTCACCATTCTAATTCTAGGCGTTAAAATTGGCGGTGGTACCATATTTATCACTTTTTGTCCCGCTGTGCCCCTAAAATTTTCAAAAAAATTCGGTCCTTTTTTTATTTACGTCCCAAGAGCTACTCTCGCAGAAAATTTCACGATTCTAGCTCTTACCATTTGGAGTTGGCCGTTGCACCACATTTATCCCTTTTTACCCCAATGTGCGCGTAAATGTTCGGGATTTTAAAAAATCCAGTCAATTTCTGGGTCTACCTCATAAGGGATACCCTCACAACACTCATTTCACGATTCTATCATTTCACAAAATCCCGTCTTATTGCACGTCTACATCCCAAGGGCTACCCTCCCACCAAATTTCATGATTCTAGCTTCAGCCGTTTGGCCTGGCGATGATCAGTCAGTAAATCAGCCAGTCAGCAAGTCACGCAACAATTTTATATATATAGATTACACTAATAAATCTGTCAATCTCTGTGGGAGGTACCAGAAGGGGTTTAACAAATACACCTATTTTTCGTTAAACAGTAGATTCTTTAAATACATTGAACTGTGCCGAACTATAAGCGTTTAGGCGCAGTGGTATATCAACGTTACGAGCTATTTTGGTATGATTTGATCATTTTGTGTGGGAGGTACAAAAAGGGCGTGGTGATAATGCCCACTTTTCATAGCATTAGACTGTACAAAATTTCAAGTATTTCTATGTACTTGTATTAAAGTTATAAGCAGTTAAATTTTGATGCAAAATGCTCCATTTATGTCCATATTTCTCGAGGTGATTGTGACTAATAAAATAACACAATGTGTGGAATTTCAGAAGATTCTAATAAGTAGTAACTAAACTAACTAACTACATGTAAACCCTTTGTGTGGGAGGTACCAGAAGGGGTGGACCAATATTGGCCATCTCCGAACTTAGCCGGAGAAAAAAATATTACCGTATACCAAATTTGAAGTCAATCGGTTACTCCTTTCGAGAGTTATCGTGAGCACCAGCAAGCAGACAGACAGACGGACGGACATTTCTCATTCGATTTTAAATGACCCAAAACGAATATCCACCGAACATACTTAGGGTCTTAGATCACTCCTTCGATGTGTTACACTTTTGGCCCGTAGCAAATGATATATACCACAAAAGTGAGGGTATAAATGTAATGATTGTGCATTTTTCGCTTTTTATGGCGCTTTTATATATATTTTTTTTTATATATAATTCTGATATATAAATTTTGTAATTCATGTATAAATTGCTTACATAAATTTACTTTTGGACTTTTATAGGACTAAAGGGACAAATCGGACGAAACATATATATGGGAGCTATAGCTAAATCTTAACCGATTTTCTTCAAATTCGGCAATGTTGGTTCATGGATCAAGAAACTCTACCATTCTAAATTTCAAAACGATCGGATGTAAAATACAGCTTCTATAGGACTAAAGGGCCAAATCGGACGAAACATATATATGGGAGCTATAGCTAAATCTTAACCGATTTTCTTCAAATTCAGCAATGTTGGTTCATGGATCAAGAAACTCTACCATTCTAAATTTCAAAACGATCGGATGTAAAATAGAGTTTCTATAGGACTAAAGGACCAAATCGGACGAAAGATATATATGGGAGCTATATCTAAATCTGCACCGATTTTCTTTAAATTCGGCAATGTTGGTTCATGGAGCAAGAAACTCTACCATTCTAAATTTCAAAACGATCGGGGTAAAATACAGCTTCTATAGGACTAAAGGGCCAAATCGGACGAAACATATATATGGGAGCTATAGCTAAATCTTAACCGATTTTCTTCAAATTCGGCAATGTTGGTTCATGGATCAAGAAACTCTACCATTCTAAATTTCAAAACGATCGGATGTAAAATACAGCTTCTATAGGACTAAAGTACCAAATCGGACGAAAGATATATATGGGAGCTATATCTAAATCTGAACCGATTTTCTTCAAATTCGGCAATGTTCGTTCATGGATCAAAAAACTCTACCATTCTAAATTTCAAAACGATCGGATGTAAAATACAGCTTCTATAGGACTAAAGGGCCAAATCGGACGAAACATATATATGGGAGCTATAGCTAAATCTTAACCGATTTTCTTCAAATTCAGCAATGTTGGTTCATGGATCAAGAAACTCTACCATTCTAAATTTCAAAACGATCGGATGTAAAATAGAGTTTCTATAGGACTAAAGGACCAAATCGGACGAAAGATATATATGGGAGCTATATCTAAATCTGCACCGATTTTCTTTAAATTCGGCAATGTTGGTTCATGGAGCAAGAAACTCTACCATTCTAAATTTCAAAACGATCGGGGTAAAATACAGCTTCTATAGGACTAAAGGGCCAAATCGGACGAAACATATATATGGGAGCTATAGCTAAATCTTAACCGATTTTCTTCAAATTCGGCAATGTTGGTTCATGGATCAAGAAACTCTACCATTCTAAATTTCAAAACGATCGGATGTAAAATACAGCTTCTATAGGACTAAAGTACCAAATCGGACGAAAGATATATATGGGAGCTATATCTAAATCTGAACCGATTTTCTTCAAATTCGGCAATGTTCGTTCATGGATCAAAAAACTCTACCATTCTAAATTTCAAAACGATCGGATGTAAAATACAGCTTCTATAGGACTAAAGGGCCAAATCGGACGAAACATATATATGGGAGCTATAGCTAAATCTTAACCGATTTTCTTCAAATTCAGCAATGTTGGTTCATGGATCAAGAAACTCTACCATTCTAAATTTCAAAACGATCGGATGTAAAATACAGCTTCTATAGGACTAAAGGGCCAAATCGGACGAAAGATATATATGGGAGCTATATCTAAATCTGAACCGATTTCAACCAAATTCAATAGCGATCTTAACAGCCGCGAAATACTTTAAACTGCAAAATTTCAGAACGATCGGAGTGAAATTGCGACCTGTAGTCGACGAACAACTTTACATGGACAGACGGACGGACGGACGGACGGACGGACAGACATCGACTCAGCTAGTGATTCTGAGTCGATCGGTATACTTTAAGGTGGGTCTAGCTGTGTTATTTTAAGGTGTTACAAACATCTGCCGTGAAACAAACTTATAATACCCTGTACCACAGTGTGGTGTAGGGTATAAAAATATACTCGATATGAAATTTCATCAAAATCCAAGCATTTTTGTTAGTTTTACAGCTATTTTTATACCCTAGATCACACTGTTGTACAGGGTATTATGACTTTCTGCATTTGTGTAACGCCTAAAAACGAAGAGATAAGCCCATTGTTTATTATACCGATCGGCGTAGAATCACTCTTTGAGTCGATTTAGTCATATCTGTCTGTCCATGCATACGTGTGCAGGTTGCAATGCATGCTCTAGAAATAGCAGGAGAAAACGTACCACTAATTTCTAGGTAAGTATCATTAGCAGGAAAAATAGTTTCTGGTTTCTACAGTTTTTTAATATTTTTCATTTGTCTAAGCGTTTTTTAATATTTTTCTACAGTTTTTTAATATTTTTCATTTGTCTAAGCAGAATTCGAATTTGCCCATTTTGCATGTATCAGACACCGATTTTCTATAACTCTTGAGTTTTAAAAAACATCATTAATTGAACGGTTATGGCCACGGACATGAGACTTTAAAACGTCTCCTCTTTAATTGTAAAACTTTGTGGGAAAGGTACTAATAAGAGTGCAGCAATTTTTTAGAAATCTATAGGTTTTCGTGACTTCTTTCGAGAGTAATGAGGTGCACCAGCCAGACAGACGGATGGACGCCCGGGCTTTGTTCAAATGAATTAAAATATCCCAAAACGTATTTCCGCCGAACAAACATAAGGTCTTGGGTCACTGCTTCGATGTGCTGCACTTTTGGTCTTTGGCAAATGATATTCTTATATGTACTTTCCTCCACTAAAGTGAAGGTATATAAGAAAAACTGACCTATCTCCACATTCCACCAATCACTTTCCCCATTATCATCACTATATATATTTTTATTATTTATGTATGTATATATACTCGCTTGCTAGCGCGTCCCCACTCTTCGCTCGTGACCGCCACCACCACCGTTTGGTTATTTTTGGTTGCCTGTCAATACCCCTTCCCTTCGCCCATCAAATTGTTTTTCCACAGACTAGGCTGAAATTTGGCAGTTTGTTTTTAATTTGACCTAATTCCACAGAATGTTATTCGTTGACAAAGGAAAATCCAAAAATTTCAACAAAATGATTTTGTTCAAATCCCACCACTAGTGAAAGTGTTGTTGTTGGTTCGTGATATAAATTCGTGACAGCTCTTAGGCAAAGATTCCTCCATTTGTTGGATCATTTTCCAATTTGCATTATTATACTACAAAGCGCGTTACATAAAATCGCATTTGTTATAAACCTACACCACGTTATAACCCTGGAACAGGGCATTATGGGTTTGCACATAAGGGAGGAGAGATAAACCCAGCGTTTAGTATACCGATAGATTCAGAATCACTTTCATCTGTCCATCCATTCGTATGCCCATACGTTCTTGAGATGACATTAAAGTTCGCAAATATGTACCGATCTTTACGAAAATTTGCACAAAGACTTTCTTCGATTCGGGGGCGATATTGAAAATGGTACATATAGCCCGTTTTCACGTCAGAATTTATAACCGATCCCGCTGAACTTAAACAGTTTAGGTTCCTACAAAAAATGTGCCAACTAGGTCCGTGTTTGAATATAGTCCACATATAACGGCACTTTCCGATTTGACTTCATCACTTTCCAAAAGCCACATTGAACAACCGGTGTAGCTGAAAATTAACATCGTCAATATTTCTAGATAGCACTTAATATAATGATACCTTCCGATTTGATTTATACATATTAAACAATTAGATTGTTTTTTATACCCTACACCACACTGTGGTACAGGGTATTATAAGTTTGTTTCACGGCAGATGTTTGTAACACCTTAAAATAACACAGCTAGACCCACCTTAAAGTATACCGATCGACTCAGAATCACTAGCTGAGTCGATTTAACGATGTCTGTCCATGTAAAGTTGTTCGTCGACTACAGGTCGCAATTTCACTCTGATCGTTCTGAAATTTTGCAGTTTAGAGTATTTCGCGGCTGTTAAGATCGCTATTGAATTTGGTTGAAATCGGTTCAGATTTAGATATAGCTCCCATATATATCTTTCGTCCGATTTGGCCCTTTAGTCCTATAGAAGCTGAATTTTACATCCGATCGGTTTGAAATTTAGAATGTTAGAGTTTCTTGATCCATGAACCAACATTGCTGAATTTGAAGAAAATCGGTTACGATTTAGCTATAGCTCCCATATATATGTTTCGTCCGATTTGGCCCTTTAGTCCTATAGAAGCTGTATTTTACACCCGATCGTTTTGAAATTTAGAATGGTAGAGTTTCTTGATCCATGAACCAAGATTGCCGAATTTGAAGAAAATCGGTTCAGATTTAGATATAGCTCCCATATATATATTTTGTCCGATTTGGTCCTTTAGTCCTATAGAAGCTGTATTTTACATCCGATCGTTTTGCAATTTAGAATGGTAGAGTTTCTTGATCCATGAACCAACATTGCCGAATTTGAAGAAAATCGGTTAAGATTTAGCTATAGCTCCCATATATATGTTTCGTCCGATTTGGCCCTTTAGTCCTATAGAAGCTGTATTTTACATCCGATCGTTTTGAAATTTAGAATGGTAGAGTTTCTTGATCCATGGACCAACATTGCCGTATTTGAAGAAAATCGGTTAAGATTTAGCTATAGCTCCCATATATATGTTTCGTCCGATTTGGCCCTTTAGTCCTATAAAAGCTGTATTTTACATCCAATCGTGTAGAAATTTAGAATGGTAGAGTTTCTTGATCCATGAACCAACATTGCCGAATTTGAAGAAAATCGGTTAAGATTTAGCTATAGCTCCCATATATATGTTTCGTCCGATTTGGACCTTTAGTCCTATAAAAGCTGTATTTTACATCCAATCGTGTAGAAATTTAGAATGGTAGAGTTTCTTGATCCATGGACCAACATTGCCGTATTTGAAGAAAATCGGTTAAGATTTAGCTATAGCTCCCATATATATGTTTCGTCCGATTTGGCCCTTTAGTCCTATAAAAGCTGTATTTTACATCCAATCGTGTAGAAATTTAGAATGGTAGAGTTTCTTGATCCATGAACCAACATTGCCGAATTTGAAGAAAATCGGTTAAGATTTAGCTATAGCTCCCATATATATGTTTCGTCCGATTTGGCCCTTTAGTCCTATAGAAGCTGTATTTTACATCCGATCGTTTTGAAATTTAGAATGGTAGAGTTTCTTGATCCATGGACCAACATTGCCGTATTTGAAGAAAATCGGTTAAGATTTAGCTATAGCTCCCATATATATGTTTCGTCCGATTTGGCCCTTTAGTCCTATAAAAGCTGTATTTTACATCCAATCGTGTAGAAATTTAGAATGGTAGAGTTTCTTGATCCATGAACCAACATTGCCGAATTTGAAGAAAATCGGTTAAGATTTAGCTATAGCTCCCATATATATGTTTCATCCGATTTGGCTCTTTAGATCCAATCGTTTTTTTACCCTACACCACACGGTGGTACAGGGTATTATTTAAGTATAAAATGTCCCAAAAGTAAATTTATGTAAACAATTTATACATGAATTACAAAATTTATATATCAGAGTTATTATCATGTATTATTACGAGAGTGGTGTAGGGTATTATATAGTCGGCACCGCCCGACTTTAGCCTTTCCTTACTGGTTTTTTACTAAAATTATTTTTGAAATGTGATGTAGGAGTCCTTATGATCTAGAAATGACACAACATCATTGGTCTAGGAGAAAACGTAAGCTTTATCTATAGGTAGTATTATTCGATGGGAAATTATGCATCGCAGTAGTGGTGAGGTGTATCATAACGTAGGCTCGGCCCGACATTGAACTATCTTTAGTAGTTTTATATTCACAGTTTTTTCCTGTCTTCATTTGAATTTTTTACACAATATTTTTTTGTTCACTAATTCGTTTCTATTAATCACCGTAAAATCAATATATTTAATTTCGGACAAAATTTTTTTGTTAATAATTAAATTTTCAAAAAAACTGTCGAAAAATACTGAGTTTGAGTAGTGCGAGTTACGAGATTTGCAGGGCTTACATTGTAATCCTTGGGCTTTGTAGTAGCAGAAAGGACACATCCGACAAGGCAGATAAGAACACTTATCTGTATCGCCTTCATTCTTACGAGTAGATGTTTTAAAACCGACGAACAATTTTGCACTTATCGATGCTGATGAACAAGATATATACAACGAGCGCTAGAGATACATATATTTAACATATACGAGTATATACAAAGCACTCTTGTCGGGCAATCTCAAAATCTGCCAAGTTTATTTAAATGTTCTCTATAAAAACAAACATTAAAGATAGTCCAATGAGATAACTTAATAAAATACACTCAATATAGCTGTCTTCCCCCGGGCATACATATGTCCCATCGTGGAATAGTTTGGAGATTTTAATATGAGTACAATTTTTATTGGACCACCCAAAAATTTGCAAATGTTTCGTTATCGCACTCTGACATGAAATGAGCGATATTTTGAAATTTGATACCGCAAAAAAATAGGTAAATTCAAAAGCATTTGGAAAAATCTTGTTCTAAAAATAATACTTCGTCGGTGCGCCGACCAAATCTCCTATGTGTTTTGTTTTACTATTTAGTTTCAGGAGAGACAAATAACCGTGCCATTTTGCCAAATCGCGATATATTCAATATCTCAGATTTTTTTTATTTATATTTTTTTTATTTACCACCAATATATTATAACAAAAATCGTATATGTGAAAAAGCCATGACATGGTAAATGGTTTTCAAGAAAATCTATACATCGGATATTTTGTTTGGGGCATTATAAATACACTGTCCAACAGCATTTTTGGAGCAGATAATTTTCGTAGAATAAACTTATGATCCAGCTGGTCTGAGTTTTTTTCTACAGTGGGTCAAAGTTCTGAATTTTTGGTCGAAATGAAAAAAACGTCAAAAAAGTCAAAGAAAAACCAGTAAGGAAAGACAGAAAGTCGGGTGGGGCCGACTATATAATACCCTACACCTACCTACCAATGCGAAAATGGGCATTGCGATAAGAATTTGGCAGTGTTCATACATGTAATAAGCAAACTCTCTCTGCCGATTTTCGTACAGGTCGGATGTAAAATACGGTTTCTACAGCGCTTTCATGTCAAATCGGGTGAAACATATATATGGGGACTATATCTAAATTTAAACGGATTTTCTTCGAATTTGGTAGTGTTCATTCACGTAATAATAAAACTCTCTCTGCCGAATTTCATAAAGATCGGATGTAAAATGTGGTTTCTACAGCGCTTACATGTCAAATCGGGTGAAACATATATATGGAGACTATATCCAAATCAGAACCAATTTTAACCAATTTCAATAGGGATCGTCCTTGGGCCAAAAAAGAGCACTATGCTAAATTTCATCACAATCGGACCATAAATACGACCTGCACTTTGATTACAAGAATACATGGACAGACAGACGGACGGACGGACAGACAGACTGACAGACAGACGGACAGACAGACGGACATGGCTAAATCGACTCAGAAAGTGATTCTGAGTCGATCGGTATAATAAACAATGGGTCTATCCCTTCTCCTTTTAGGTGCTACAAACAAATGCACAAAGTCATAATACCCTGTACCACAGTGTGGTGTAGGGTATAAAAATTGAGAAACATCTTTATGGAAAATTTTTATGATCGGAAGTAAAGTACAACTTCTATAGCGCTTTGATACGAGTACCAAATCAGGAGGAACATATATATGGAGGTTATATATAAATCTGAACCGATTTTCCCTGAATAGTCATTCTTTCCGTCGAATTTCGTACTGATCGGATATAAAATACAGTCTCTACAGCACTTATATGTCAAATCGGGGGTAACATATATATGGGGCTATATCTAAATCTGAACCGATTTCTTCCAAATTTAATAGTGTTCATTCTTATAATAAGAAACCTCTTTTTGTCGAATTTCGCACTGATCGGATATAAAATTAAATTTTTACAGCGTTTACATGTAAAATCGGGGGTAACATATATATGGGGGCTATATCTAAATTTGAACCGATTTCTTTCAAATTTAACAGAGTTCATTCATATACGAGGGCGGTTCGGAAACTTCTTAGCCTATCAATGAAAGAGAATAGTTAGTTTTTCAGAAATATTTTTATTTTTCAATATAATCTCCTGAAACTTCAATACACTTAGTCCAACGCTTATCTAGCAATTCTATCCCTTGATTAAAATAGTTTTCCTCAAGGTCTTCAAAATAGTGGTTTACAACTGTAATTGCATCTTCTTTTGAGGTAAAACGCTTGCCAGCAAGGATTTTTTTTAGATTTGGGAACAGGTAAAAGTCACTGGGAGCTAAATCAGGAGAATAAGGTGGGTGGTCAAGCAACTCGTACTTTAATTCGTTGATTTCAGCCATTGTTAAAACACTCTTGTGCGCTGGTGCGTTGTCTTGATGAAAAATTATTTTTTTGTGTTGTAAGCCAGGACGTTTTTCTCGAATTTGTACATTTAATTGATCCAAAAGGTTGCAATAGTACTCTGAATTTATTGTTTTACCCTTTTGCAGATAGTCAATCAATAAAATACCTTTGAAGTCGAATCCCCGCATCCATTTCGTATCGTATTTCATTACGTGAGATCTACTAACTCTTAACATTTATATACATATGTTGATGAAATTTCAGAATATCGTTTCAAGGGGGATTTATAACTTATTTATATAATAATAAGTTAAAAATTAAATTGCCTATTACTCGTTTTATGCCGTCGAAATTTCAGATTACGACACGACCGGTGGTTAAATTGTAAGGGAATGTGAATGAATGTGAACCACACCTAAACGTCAAGTTTTTTTTCTGCATTTCATTTGAAATTTCCCAATTTCAGACTAACTCAATTTGAACCATGGAAAGATACACAAACGAGCAACGCGTTAAAGTTTTTTATGCCTTTTACGGAAATGGGCGTTCAAATCAGAATGCATTTCGTCCCGGCAAAATCTTGGTAATTACCTGTCATTATTCGCTGCATTACCAAATAATGACATCTCTTTATTCGCTGCATTACTTTCGGCTTATTTGTAATGACTTACCAATAATAACAGAAATAAGTAATTTTTTGTTACCAAAATAATTTTTGTAAATTTTAATATAATGCAATTTTGGCTATATATGGGTTTCTGTACAAGATTTATTTATTTTTCAACATGTTTTCAAATAATACCATAAATATTTACGTATATCTTATTAAATTCGAATCTGACATGAGAAAATTGTTGTTTCGAGAAATATACGCGACAATTTGCAAAAAATCACTTTACTTATTATTTTATAACTTATTGGTAATGCATTATTCAAGTACTGAAAATCGTGAAAATATAAGCACATATTTATGTGGTATGTCTATGCTAGAAATAAGTACTTATTATGCTACTTTATTGTATGCTTTTGGGAAGTACTTTCCTCCAATGACATCCCCATGTTAAAACCAGTAAGGAAAGGCAGAAAGTCGGGCGGGGCCGACTATATAATACCTCCCTAACAATGCGATAAGGGTTATTGCGATAATAATTTGAAATAATTTGTAAATGGGTAAGAACATATATATGCGGATATATCTAATTCTGAACCGGTAATCGCTAAATTAAGCAATATTCGTTCCTAAATTGAGAAACAACTTCTATAGCGCTTTGTAACCAAATCAGGAGGAACATATATATGGAGCTTATATATAAATCTGAATCGATTTTCCCTGAACACTCATTCATGTAAAATAGAAACCTCTTTCTGTCGAATTTCGTACTGATCGGATATAAAATACAGTCTCTACAGCGCTTGAATGTCAAATCGGTGCTAACATATATATGGGGGCTATATCTAAATCTGAACCGATTTTCTCCAAATTTGGCAGTATTCCTTCGTGTAATAAGAAACCTCTTTCTGCCGAATTTCGCTGTGATCGGATATAAAATACAGTTTCTACAGCTATTGAATTTCAAATCGGGGGTAACATATATATGGGGGCTATATCTAAATCTGAACCGATTTTCTCCGAATTTGGCAGTATTCCTTCATGTAATAAGAAACCTCTTTCTGGCGAATTTCGTACTGATTGGATATAAAATACAGTTTCTACAGCGCTTACATATCAAATCGGGTGCAGCATATATATGGGGGCTATATATAAATCTGAACCGATTTCCCCCAAATTTTGTATTGTATCTAAGTGTATCACGAGACTACTCTCTGTCAATTGTTGTACAAATCGGTTACAAAATGTTGCTTATACAGTGCATATATGCCAAATCGGAGGTACATATATATGGGAGCTATATGTAAATCTGAACCGATTTTAACCAAATTCAATAGGGATCGTCCTTGGGCCTAAAAAAGATATGTGCAAAGTTTCGTTGAGATCGAACCATAATTGCGACCTGGACTTTGATTACAAAAATACGTCTACAGACGGACAGACAGACGGACATAGCTAAATCGACTCAGAAAGTGATTACAAGTCGATCGGTATAATAAACAATGGGTCTATCTCTTCTCCTTTTGGGTGTTACAAACAAATGCACAAAGTCATAATACCCTGTACCACAGTGTGGTGTTGCCACACTAACGAATTCAATGGCCGTGTTATCTCACGTCGTGGCGATGTCAATTGGCCGTTGGACTTCTTTCTTTGGGGTTATTTGAAAGAAAAGTTGTACGTCGAAGAGCCAGCAACAATTCAAGAGCTAAAGGATGAGATAATTCGGCACAGAACCTCAATTATGCCTCAGCGTCATCGACATTTTGGACCATCGGATGGAGGTGTGCCGCCGAGGTCGCGGCGGCCATTTGGCCGATATTTTGTTCCATACATAATTGAGCCATACCAATATTATCATAATAAAAAGAAATGACAATAATTTCCTAAATAATTTGTGTTTTATTCAATATCAACATCGGCCCTTAAAATTTAACCACCCTTTATTTACTATCTCAAATGTTGTTACTATGAAAAAATCTTCTTGTTACTCGGCGGAAAAAATATAATCATATTACCTAAAGAACTTTAAAATAAAAAAATGTTGGTTCTGAAAAAAAAAACAGTTTTTACGTGTCGTACTCAGGAAAAAAATAGTTTGTCGCATAGTGTTATTTAAAGCTTCTGCACTCTTATGAGTGGATGTTTAAGAACTCACGAACAATTTTGCAACAGGTCAAAATTTGAAAATTTGAGCGATATTCCGAAACTAAATATGTACTGCGCAAAAAAAAATAGGAATTCAAATGCATTTGGAACGGTCTTGATCTAAAAATACTATTTATTTCCCCTGTTTTTTTCCAACGTGTATTTTTGTTGTATTTAATTTGATGGTGTTTCCAAAAATAATCTGACGACAATTCTGAAATTATGTTTTTGTTTGAATCGGCATACATACATACAAGTGTTTGTAGATATGTATACATACATACATATTAATACGTATTAGAAAAAAAATGCTGCGACAATAAATATTATTTTTAGAACAAGATTTTTCCAAATGCTTTTGAATTTACCTATTTTTTGCGGTATTAAATTTCAAAATATCGTTCATTTCATGCCAGAGTGCGATAACGAAACATTTGCAAATTTTTGGGTGGTCCAATAAAAATTGTACTCATATTGAAATCTCCAAACTATTCCACGATGGGACATATGTATGCCCGGGGGAAGACAGCTATATTGAGTGTATTTTATTAAGTTATCTCATTGGACATTCTTTGATGTTTGTTTTTATAGAAAGAATTTAAATAAACTTATCAGATTTTGAGATTGCTCGACAAGAGTGCTTTGTATATATGTATGTTAAATATGTATATGTATGTCTAGCGCTGACACAAACGGTGCCTTCGTTCTTCAGCATCAATTAGTGCAAAATTGTTCGTCGGTTCTAAAACATCTACTCGTAAGAATGAAAGTGCTGCAGATATTCCAACTGATCTGCCTTGTCGGCTGTGTCCTTTTTGCTACTACAAAGGCCAATGACTACCATGTAAGAAGCAAATCACGTGTCTTTAATCGTGTTACGTAAACTCAGTGATTTTTGTAAAATTTAATTATTAAAAAAAATATTTAAAATTAAATACTTAAAAAAAGATTTAACGGTGAATAAAATAGAACGAAATTTGTGAACAAAAAAATATTGTGTAAAAAAAATTAAATGAAGACAGAAAAAAAACTGTGAATATAAAACCACTAAGAAAAGTTCATAGTCGGCCCGGGCCGACATTATGATACCCTACACCACTACTGCGATGCATAATTTCTAAACGAATAATACCTACCTATGTATAAATAAAGCTTACGTTTTCTCCTAGACCGAGGATGTTGTGTGATTTCTAGAGCATAAGCATTCATCCACATCAGATTTCAAAAATAGTTTTAATAAAAACCAGTAAGGAAAGACAGATAGTCGGACGGGGCCGACTATATAATCCCTAACAATGCGAAAATGGACACTGCGATAAGAATTTGGCAGTGTTCATACACGTTATAAGAAACTTCTCTCAGCCGAATTTCGTACTTCAAATATATATAAATTAAAAAAGATTTTCAAAACTTTGGTGAATTTTTCTAATTTAATTTTTAATTTTTCCTTCGTTTCAAATTATTTCTCCCAGTCAAAAATACCATTAGCAGCGTTACATTATATTTTAAGGGACTCATTTTAAATGTATGAGTATTTCATGTCAGGATTTTTTTCAATATTTCGAGTAAATTAATGTTATCAAAAATTTTACGATTTCAAATCAATTTCTTTTAAAAATTTCTAACAAATTATCATTAAATTGCTGAAAAACTTAACACAATTAAGGTTCGATATTTTCGGAATACTTAAATTTAGACACATTTTTGTTTCGGAATTTAAAATCCCAAATAAAAGGTATTAGATTGGAAACAAGGATTTGTTTAGAACAACATCTACCCAAATATATAATTTTGTGTGTACCAAATATTATATATTTAGAGTGTACCATAAACATATTTATATATGTTTCAAGCCAAATATGTTTGGGACAGTATAATACATAAGCGTCTTTGTCTATTGCGACCCACAGTGAAATTTTCCGGCAAACATTTTCGTAGAATATTTTAATTCTTAAATATACTTTTTTAAAACTTTATTGATTTTTTCGAAAATAGGGCCAAATTGATCCATTTAGAGGGGAGCTAGAGGGTTAAGATAAAAAATGATTCTCATAAAATTCCACTACATAACTCTGACAATAAGAAATCTCTCCGACATTAATTTACAGCTTTGTTATACCCTCCACCATAGGATGAGGGGTATATTCATTTTGTCACTCCGTTTGTAACACCACTAAATATTGATCTTATACCCTCCACCATAGGATGAGGGGTATATTCATTTTGTCACTCCGTTTGTAACACCACTAAATATTGATCTGAGACCCCATAAAGTACGAGTATGTATATTATTAATCTGTCTGTCCGTCTGCTACAATCTATAATACTTGAGTTAGTTGGCTGAAATTTGGTACATTTACTTCTTATATCTGTAGGTATGTTGGGATTGAAAATGGGCAATATCGGTCCTATTTTAGATGTAGCCCTCATATATGGCATCTCCCCGATTTGACTTCTTAACGTCATAAAGACCACAAATGTCAACTGATTGGGCTGAAAGTTGGTAACTGGGGTTTATTTATACCCGGTCCTTCACACGGGCAACGGTAGTCATAACTCCATGTTTTTATATAGCCCCCATACAAAGATCCCTCTAGATTTGACTTCTTAACGCCACAAAAACCTCAAATTTCAACGAATTGGGCTGAAATTTGTTATAATGAGTTTATTAGTACAAGTAGCCATTCACGTGCGATCCATGGTAGAGGATATATAAGATTCGGCATAGCCGAACTTAACCCTTTTACTTGTTCTCATTTAGTATAATGCTCCCTTCGACCAAAAATTGAAAACTTTGACCCATTGGTTTAGTAATGGCCGTTAATGTGCCGAAAAAACTAGATTTTTTTCCAAAAAAATTGTGTCGACATTTTAACCCTTTTGGTAGAAATAAGAGAATTAAAAAAAACATGGTTTTATATCCTCACTATTGTGAAGGGATATTATTCGGCCGTTTCTTAACAACCGATTGCAACAAAACTTGACATGCTTGTCTTGACAAGAGGTACATATTAGAGAAGTTAAGTTTTTGGGTAATTTGATATACCAAGGCAATGCTACAGGACCTCATATTTGGTCACCTCTGGTATACAAAATGTTTAAGCGCTTGTAACTTTCGTCTTTTTCTTTTGCCTGACTCATACAATTTTTTTTACTATCATTTGTAGTCCTCAAAGTTTTCTTTAATTTAGCATATACTTCAAAATATATAGTCCAAATACTAAATTCACCTTGCAAGAAAATGGGAATTTGAATGAAAAATTTTTTACAAAAAATTAAATATTTTTTTCGTGTTTAGGACACAATATTACACCAGAATATTTTAGGCACATCCCTTTGACAAAACTTTGGTTTCATAGTGTAATAAGAAAACACTGCAAAAAAACAGTTTTAGTACACAAAATATTTCTTATCAAGTGCTGTGACTACTATCATTGAAAGTTATAACAAAAAGAGCTCCCATTTGAAACCCAGAATAGCAAATTGTATTTACTATCTAAAATGTTATTACTATGAAAAAATCTTCTTGTTACTCGAACGAAAAAATATAGTCAAAATACTTAAAAAACTTTAAAATAAAAAAATTTTGGTTCTGAAAAAAAAACAGTTTTTACGTGTCGTACTCAGAAAAAAAATAGTTTGTCGCATAGTGTTATTTAAAGCTTCTGCACTCTTATGAGTGGATATTTAAGAACCAACGAACAATTTTGCAACAGGTCAAAATTTGAAAATTTGAGCGATATTCCGAAACTAAATATGTACTGCGCAAAAAAAATAGGAAATTTAAATGCATTTGGAACGGTCTTGATCTAAAAATACCATTTATTTCCCCTGTTTTTCCAATGTGTATTTTTGTTGTATTTAATTTGATGGTGGTTCCAAAAATAATCTGACGACAATTCTGAAATTATGTTTTTGTTTGAATCGGCATACATACATACAAGTGTTTGTAGATATGTATACATACATACATATTCATACGTATTAGAAAAAAAAATGCTGCGACAATAAATATTATTTTTAGAACAAGATTTTTCCAAATGCTTTTGAATTTACCTATTTTTTTGCGGTATCAAATTTCAAAAATATCGCTCATTTCATGCCAGAGTGCGATAACGAAACATTTGCAAATTTTTGGGTGGTCCAATAAAAATTGTACTCATATTGAAATCTCCAAACTATTCCACGATGGGACATATGTATGCCCGGGGGAAGACAGCTATATTGAGTGTATTTTATTAAGTTATCTCATTGGACATTCTTTGATGTTTGTTTTTATAGAAAGAATTTAAATAAACTTATCAGATTTTGAGATTGCTCGACAAGAGTGCTTTGTATATGTATATGTTAAATATGTATATGTATGTCTAGCGCTGACACAAACGGTGCCTTCGTTCTTCAGCATCAATTAGTGCAAAATTGTTCGTCGGTTCTAAAACATCTACTCGTAAGAATGAAAATGCAGCAGATATTCGAACTGGCCTGCCTTGTCGGCTGTGTCCTTTTTGCTACTACAAAGGCCAATGACTACCATGTAAGCGTGTCTTTAATCGTGTTACGTAAACTCAGTGATTCGTTTCTTTTTTTTTGGTAAAATTTAATTGTTAAAAAAAAATATTTAAAATTAAATTCTTAAAAAAAGATTTAACGGTGAATAAAATAGAACGAAATTTGTGAACAAAAAAATATTGTTTAAAAAAATTAAATGAAGACAGAAAAAAAAACTGTGAATATAAAACCACTAAGAAAAGTTCAGAGTCGGCCCGGGCCGACATTATGATACCCTACACCACTACTGCGATGCATAATTTCTAAACGAATAATACCTACCTATGTATAAATAAAGCTCACGTTTTCTCCTAGACCGAGGATGTTGTGTGATTTCTAGAGCATTAGCACTCATCCACATCAGATTTCAAAAATAGTTTTAATAAAAACCAGTACGGAAAGACAGAAAGTCGGACGGGGCCGACTATATAATACCCTACACCTCCCTAACAATGCAAAAATGGACACTGCGATAAGAATTTGGCAGTGTTCATACACGTTATAAGAAAACTCTCTCTGCCGAATTTCGTACTGATCGGATATAAAACACGGGTTCTACAGCGCTTACATATCAAATCGGGTGCAACATATGGGTGGTTAAATTTTAAGGGCCAATGTTGATTTTGAATAAAACACAAATTATTTAGGAAATTATTGTCGTTTCTTTTTATTATGATAATACGGCTATGGTTCAATTATGTATGGAACAAAATATCGGCCAAATGGCCGCCGCGACTTCGACGGCACACCTCCATCCTATGGTCCAAATATTCGATGCTTCTGAGGCATAATTGAGGTTCTATGCCGTTAATGTGCCAAATTATCTCATCCTTTAGCTCTTGAATTGTTGCTGGCTTATTGACGTACACCTTTTCTTTCAAATAACCCCAAAGAAAGAAGTCCAACGTCGGCACGACGTGAGATAACATGGGTACGAGCATGCACTGGTGTTTTCACATCTCCTACAGACCCGGTTTGCTCAAATTTTTGCACGATTTTTCAGATTGTGCGCACATTTGGACGATTAAATTGACCGAAAAAATCACGAAGTGCTCGATATGCATTTTGATTTGAACGCCCATTTTCACAATAAGCCTGAATAACTTTAACGCGTTGCTCGATTGTGATTCAAATTGAGTAAGTCTAAAATTGAGAAATGTCAAAAAAAACTTGACGTTTAGGTGAGGTTCACATTCAACATCGGCCCTTACAATTTAACCACCCTTTATATTGGGACTACATATGTTTAAATCTGAACCGAATTTTCCCGAATTTTTCAGTGTTCATACATGTAATAAGAAAACTCTCTCTCTGTTGAATTTCGTACATATCGGGTGAAACATATTTATTTTTTTATGACATTGTAATAAGAAAACTCTCTCTCTGTTGAATTTCGTACATATCGGGTGAAACATATTTATTTTTTTATGACATGTTTATATTTGATTGACACAGTTAACAACTTACGGCCAATTCCACAATCTCCGGTTATCCTACAGTTAAAGCTAACCTACAGTAATAGCTGTCAAATTGTACGAAATTTTTATTTTTTAACTGTGAGTTAGCTCTAACGGGCGGTTCTGAAATTGGGGGTTAGTCTATTTACAAAGTTTCTCCATTCATCTCTATTATTTGCTAAATATCTTAGTTCATCAAACGACAATTTTGTTTCGGATCTGATGGTATTTCTCCAAGTAGTTTTTGGTCTGCCTCTGGATCGGCGACCTTGGGGATTCCATTGAAGAGCAGAGTGGGCGATTTCGGTATCTTATTTTCTTAGCGTGTTACCAAGTCAGCCGTATTCTCGTCTTGTTATGTCATTTCGAACTCCTTGCGGGTGTGCTGTGGAGCACAGTCCTTGGTTGGATATAGTACGAGGCCATCATATTTTCAATATGCTTCGGAGACATCTATTTATAAACATCTGCAGCTTGTTGATTATGTTACTCGTTGGTAGCCATGTTTCGGACGCATATAGTAGAATCAACTTTACACATGCATTGAATACAGGGTTTTCCAACAAGAGGTGTTATTTTGAATCACCTGGTATTTTGATAGCTGTCACTTTTGAAGCTTTTATTCTTTGACATTTGACAAATGGAAACTACGCCATTACTAAAAATGGAACGATACACGATTCAACAACGCATTGAAATTATTAAAATTCACTACAAAAATGGTGAAAATCTTGCAGTCACATTTCGCAAAACTAAAGCATTTTTGGGACGTCGTGAAGCAGCTTGTCGGACCGCAATACAGTGAAGAAGAACAACTGAGAATATTGCTGCTGTAGCCCAAAGTGTTGAAGAAACCCAAGGTTTGTCCATTCCACGTCGTTCTTTGAAATTGGGCATTCCACAAACGGCATTACACCGTATCTTGCATAAAAACTTGAGTCTTAAGGCTTATAAAGTTCAGTTAACATAGACATCAACCCTAGCTTCACAAACAAACATTTGGTCCTTCGAACCGGATAGAAAAGTGCGTTTAAATAATTAAAAAACAAAAATTTAAAAAAATTTAATTTAAAGTGTAGTGTAATTACAACAAAAAAGTGTTTAAAAAGAAACATATTTATATATAAAACACCGTGAGCATTGAGCAAGATCGGTTAATATAAACAAAAAATCGGTTCGGCGCATTAAACCCAAATCAAAGTGACCCAAAACAAGCCAGCAACAACAGCAAAGTGCCTTGGAAACAAGACCCAGCAACAACACAACCCAACAACATCACGCTTGAACCCCTAGAAGGAAGGAGGAACCAGCGACCAACGCCAACAACACCAGGTACCCCAAATACATAAAAGGATCAAAGTGAGTACCCAAGAATTGTTAAAAGAAGCGTGTGTATAGGGTGCCAAAAAAACATTGCAACTCCGCCATATTGCTATATGAAGAAGATTTTGGGGCGTCTGACCCTATATATGACGCTTGCTTTTTTTTCCTTTTACATAAATATATAAGTGCAGTTAACTTGCACTTACATACATAGAATCCCGGTATACATATCGTCGGTGCGTCGACAAAAACTCCTATGTGTAATTTTTCGATTTTTTTTATTGTCGAAATGGAATGTCATTGCGGTCATACGACTACCCACCAAAGCATTTTAGGCTATCTTCATCGGTTCCGAAGTTACATAAAAGAGACACATAGCTCTCTCTCTATACAACTGTTCCGACAAAAACTCCTATGTGTTGTAGGTACAGCGTGTCCCAGGGATAGTAGGTTGGCTTTGATTCACGACAAAAAAATGGCTCAATAGGCTCAATAGTTTTGTTCAGAATCATCCCCTCTATTTGATAACGAATAGATCAAAATTGGATCTGCTTCCATTCGCGAGTTATAGCGAAAGCAGTACTTTTGCTCAAAACAAACATAATAACTTTAATTTGTAAAGAAAAACGCGGAAATTTGGAACTGTTACACAATTCCCTTTAAATATGATCATTTGTAAGACGCTTTGTAACGTCCGCGATATTTTCAATGTTTTTATATTGCGAATTTTGTGTAATCCATAAAATCGTCTTACACAGCCAAATGTTTCCAAAACTATTATACCGAATTTATCAAGATTAATATATTTGCATTCTATGATACTAGATTAATATCAGCATTTCCGCGAAAAAATATCCATCGACAAAAAAATGTTGTACAAAAAAATTATGTTCGGAATTATTTTACTATATAATGCTATTATCTCGCGTATGGACAGTTCTAGGGAAAAGTGGTCAAAGGGAGTTTGGGAGATAAGCGAAAGGCCTACAACTCTTTCTTCAGCAAAATAATGTATGTATATTAATTTGGTAAGGACTTACAGTGTAATAAAACTTTTGTATGCTTTTCCCTTTATATGAGGCATATTTTGATTTGACACATTGTAAATCCCTACCAAATTATTGTAGTTTTTATACCCTCCACCATAGGATGGGGGTATATTCATTTTGTCACTCCGTTTGTAACACCTCTAAATATTGATCTGAGACCCCATAAAGTATATATATTCTTAATCGTCGTAAAATTCTAAGACGATTTAGCCATGTCCGTCTGTCCGTCCGTTTGTTGTAATCAAGCTACAATCTATAATACTTGAGCTAGGTGAATGGGTGATATCGGTCCATATTTAGATATAGCTCCCATATATAGCATCTAACTTGTTGTGATTCCTACTTTTCTCATCTCTATATTTGTATCCCCTCACATTAGAGAGGAGGGTATATATCATTTGCTACGAGCCAAAAGTGTAACACATCGAAGGAGTGATCTAAGACCCTAAGTATGTTCGGCGGATATTCGTTTTGGGTCATTTTAAGTCGAATGAGAAATGTCCGTCCGTCCGTCTGTCTGTCTGCTGGCTGGTGCGCACGATAACTCTCGAAAAGAAGTAACCGATTGACTTCAAATTTGGTATGAGGTAATATTTTCTTCTATCTCCGAAGATGGAGATAGAAGAAATCTTCTATCTAAGTTCGAAGATGGGCCATATTGGTCAACTCCTTCTAAAACCTCCCCCACAAAGTGAAATATTGATTATTTAATAACTTCTATACTACCTGTTTGAATCCTCTTCTACACATAGTATTAGTTTATTAGTCACTATTACCTCGAGAAAAATGGGCGAAGTTGCCACGCTTATTTTGGTAAATCCCACACAAATGGACCATTTTGTACCAAAAGTTACCAGCTTAGAACTTTAATACCAATGCATATAAAAACTTGAAATTTTGTACAGTATAATGCTTTTATAGCACCTAGAGTCCAGAGAAAAGTGACCGTTATTGGGACGCCCCTTTTGGTACCTCACACAAATGGACCATTTTGTACCAAAAGTAAACAGCTTTTATCTTTAAAACCAGTACATACTTTAAAGTTATTAAATGCAATTTAAATTGATGGTAATTTAATTAAAACAAAAAATAAATAAATGTACTAAAATTTTTTTTGGACCCAAGGTGTGGGGATTCATAAGTCGGTTTACCCGACTGAACTTTCTTACTTGTTTTTGTGTTTTTCGGTGTTATTTTCTTTAGGTTTGAGTTATTTTATGAGGTCACATGCTATCCATGGTGGAGGGTATATAAGATTCGGCATGGCCGAACTTAACGCTTTAACTTGTTTTTGTTAAAGAAAGAGTTGTAGTCGTTTTTCATATCTCCTAAACTTTCTTTGCCCGTTCGCGTAATAATAGCATTATATAGTAAAATAATTCTGAACTTAAACGTTTTTTGTTCGAAATTTATTCGTCGCGGGATGTTAATGGCGGAAATGCTGGTGCCAATCAATCCCTCAGAAATCATAGAATGTAACTATATTAATTTTATTAGATTCGCAATTATATTTTTGTAAAAATTTAGCTGAGCGGCTTTTTGACCTAAGAAAATATTTATTGGCGATTTTCGGACACGACCACCTGACTTTACCTAGACGCTTTAGGAAAATATTTGTTAAATAATTTTGTGATTTTCGGGAAAAATTAAAATTAACATTTTTAAAACTCTTTTGGCATTAGTATGTTTGGTTTGTGCTACAAACCATCACAATTGTAATTTCCAAGCACTTTGAAGCGAAAATTTTATTTTATTTCAAAAAAGTACCTGTGTCGACACTTTCAACCCTACCCCTCGTACCCATTGAAACAACAACAGCAGTCTATGTACAATAATGCAATTTTTGGAAATTACACTTTATTACGAAAAATAAATTTGCTCGAAAAATTTATAAAGTGGTACTTTTTGGAAATTACACTTTACTACGAAAAATATGTGGACTCAAACAATTTATTAAGTGGTAATTTTTGAAAATTACACTTTAGTACGGAAAATAAATTTGTTCGAAAACAGTTATTAATTGGTAAGTTTTGGAACTTACACTTAAGTACGAAAAATAAATTTGCTCAGAAATGTATTAAGTGGTATTTTTTAGAAATTACACTTTACTACGAAAAGTTAATTTTCTCGAAAAACTTATTAAGTGGTGATTTTTGAATATTACACTTTACTACGAAAAATAAATTTTGTCGCGGAATTTATTAGGTGATTTTTTTTTGGAAATTTCACATTACTACGAAAAATAAATTTGCTCAGAAATTTATGACGTACTAGTTTTTGGAAATTACACTTAACTACGAAAAATAAATTTGCTCAAAATTTTATTAAGTGGTAATTTTTGGAAATAACACTTTACTACGAAAAATAAATTTGATCGAGGAATTTAGTAAGTGATTTTTTTGGAAAAACCCTTTCCTACCAAGTTTTTTTTTGTTATATTTTTGGAAAAATCACATTCCTACAAAATTTGTTTTTTGTAAAAAAAAAAATTGATTGATATTTTGTGGTGGAAAAAGCTCTTTCCTACAAAATTTTTTTTTGCTCCTGGTGGCATCTATTTTAGGATTCTTCATAAACTCTAGCCCATCCTTCTTTAATAATTGTGCTGCTCCTGCTAAGTTGCTACCATTATCAGAGTAAATCTTGGCTGGGCATCCACGTCGCCCACTAAAACGCGATAAAGCTGCTAAAAATGACTGAGTCGAGAAGGTCACTTGTGGGTTCTAGGTGTATTGCTTTTGAAAAAAGCAAACGAAGACGCAAACATAACCCTTTGTTATTAAGCAAGCTCTTCCTGTAAAATTCTTTATGTTGAAGGGTCCTGCAAAATCTACTCATGTGTTAGTAACAGGTCGAGTCATCATAGTTCGCTGGGGCGGAAGTGAGGACATAATCTGGGTTTGAGTCTGGTGTTTATACAAAACACAAGTTCGATAGTTATGAATCACCTTCTTAACTAAGGGCTTCAATCTAAATATCCAGAATTAAGACCTGATTACGCGAGTCATGAGTTGATTTCCGCCATGCATCGTAATTTTGTGAATAAATTCTACTAACAAAAGGGCTAATCTCGATTCGTATGGCAAAAGAATTGGATGGCGCTCGTTATATGTAAGTACTTCGAACTGAACAAGGCGGCCATTTGCTCTGATGAGTCCTTTTGAATCAATAAATGGATTGCGGGATAAACGACTGCTACTAGGTGAGAGTCTTTTCCTTTGGATTAAAGCTAAATATTCCTCTGCGAAATAATGTTTAAAACAATAAGACGATCTTTGATATCTTGGATTTCACCATGGGTGATTTCCGCTGAAGAAATTCTAAGTCGGGTCCGATTAATGCCGGTATTTCTCCAAAACCGAATCGCAAGTGCTAAGACTTTATATGCCCTAGGTTTAGATTAGGGTGGCAGCCGTATTTTTGTTATACAAGCTCACATAGATTAGTTTAGGTCCCTAGTGTTACAACGGGCTGAAATGCCCCTCATCGAAACCAACCTGTTTGATATACAAATTTATCGATAGTACGAATATCGGTACTGGAAAGATCTGTTAGGCTGCCTAGAAAAGCCGACCCCAGTATGTCCAGTCGTCGTTTACTCGTAGCGGGACAGTCGCATAGCAAGTGTTCAATGCTCTCCACTTCTTTTTCATCTCCACAGCTTCTGCAGAAGTCATTAGAGTCAATGCCCAATCTTTTGGCGTGTTCGCCGATCAAACAGTGTCCCGTCAGAACTGATACTGACGTAGACAATCTTTGCCTCTCTAGTGCAAGGATATATGTTGATCTTCTCAGGTCATACCTTGGCCAGATTTGTCTATCTACCCTGCAGGTGCCGATATCTGTCCATCTTACGTTGGACTGCCTGATTGCCTGATTGCCTCTTGCCTAAGCCAAAGCTTGCACGTGGATAGTGGCGCACCAATATATGCAAATTCTTCGAGAATTTGTAATGTCGTCCCTTTCCTAGCAAGCTCATCGGCTTTGCAGTTCCCCGGGATATCCCTATGCCCAGGCACCTATATGAGGTGTATATTAAACTGCTCAGCCATCTCGTTAAGAGATCTGCGGCAGTCGAGGGCTGTTTGTGAATTTAGGGATGTTGTCTCCAGAGAATTGATGGCAGCCTGGCTGTCCGAGTAAATGACAACGCCAGTGTTGGTTACTATGTAGCGACTCAGCCACTTGGCTATTTCCCATATTGTCATTATTTCGGCTTGATAGACACTGCAGGTATCTGGTAGTCTGTGAGCTATATCCAAACTAAGCTCTGCACCGTGTACTCCGAAGCCAACGTTTTCATCATGCTTCGAACCATCCGTATAGAAGTGGTGATGGTTTCTATTTCAGGGTATTCTGCCATCCCATTCATCCCTGGCTGGTATCATAGTGATGTAGTTCCTCTCAAAGGTGCGATCTAGAATTATTCCTAAAAATTTTGCACTTTCAGAAAAGACTAGATCTGTTCCATTTATCCGAGGTGGAGGGTCCACATGTGGGACATTTTTCATCCTAGTAAAGAGAATCAATTCTGTCTTGTTTGGGTTTACGCCCAAACCGCTGCTTCTGGCCCATCTTGCCAATTTGTTCAGATTCATCTGTAGAATGTCTCGGAGGACGTTTTGGAATTTGTCATTCACTGCGATTGCCACGTCGTCCGCATATGCCACGACCTTGCAGCCACAACGTTCTAGATCTAGCAGGATTTCATTCACAAATTAGTGGAGACAGTACTCCTCATTGTGGGGTCCCTCTGTTTACAAACCATGTTAGAGTTGTGGACCCAAGACATGCTGTTATGCGTCTTCTGTTGAGCAGACTTTGAATTAGTCTAATCAAACTAGAGTTAACTTTTAGATGTGACAGTGTCGCAATTACTGCATCCGAGTGAATGTTTTTAAAAACCTCTTCTATGTCAAGAAATGCCACCATGGTGAATTCCTTCAAATGCAGGGACGATTCGGTAGTGCTCACAGGGCTGATTCTGTAGACTTCCCCTTATAGTAAGCATGTTGGTTCACCGACAGGAGTTTTGTATCCAGGTTTAGGTATGAATGCCACTTTGGTATCCCTCCATCGATTTGGGATGTATGAAAGCCTGATACAACCTACATAAATTTTCTCCAGCCAGGGGATACTGTACTTCAACATTTTCTACATTTCTGTAGAGTGATGCCGTCTGGTCCAGGTGACTTGAAGGGCTTAAAGCTATTAATACTCGTAGCCCAGCTTATTCTGGATCTCTCCGTCAACAGCCTAGCGATGCTCGCAGTCCACTCGCCCTCTTGTTGGTCCTGGTGATCCTCTGGTTCTGTTAGAGAGTTTCCCAGGAAATGTTGTTTTTGGTCCAATTATTTGCCTTATCCTGCAAGTAACCCACTGTACCGGGTGAAGCTGATAGTAGACCTTTTCCACTTCGCCACAGAAGGAATACCAAGAGCGTCTTTGCGCCTTTCTAAGCTCCTTCTTATAGATCTTGAATTGCTCTTTATAGGCATCCCAAATATTAGCTACCGCAGTAGACTTAGCCTTGTTGAATAGCTTGTTGCAGGTCTTTTTCAAAGCCGTTAGCTCAGAAGTCCACCATTGGGGTTCAGTTTTACCCTTGTACCTTGTTTTTGGACAGGCTTCTTCAAGGGAACTATTGAATGGTGTGGTGATATGCTCGCCCAGATTATCTAGACCGGCTTTGTGTTTCGGTTCGTACAAAAGTTTGGAGTTGAGGACTGTCTTGAAATTCTTCTCATACAGGTCCCACTTTGTCTTTCTCACATTTCTGTGGACGGCAGGTTCAGGCGCTTTTTCAGCGAGTTTGAACTCAATATAATGGTGATCGGAGAATGAGTGGTCGTCCAGTACATTCCACCCTGACAGCCGGTCAGTAGCAGACGTTACGTCTAGTACTTCTTGTCTGTCTTTAATTGTAAAGGTTGGTTTATTACCTATGTTACAAATACATAGGTTGGTAGTTAGAATAAAGTCAAGAAGCGAATCACCCCTATTGTTTATATCCGTACTACCCCATATAATGTGATGAGCGTTCGTGTCTGCGCCAATAATCAGCTCGACCTCGTCAAACGTTGCTTCTTCTACTACTTCCCTGAATAGAGCAGTCGGTACTACAGCTTCATAAGGCAAGTACATGGAGACCACCCAATATATGCGATTACCGATCTCCAGACTAGCAGATGTTTAGCCAGGAGAAAGATACTTAGATCTTTCCTGGCCAAAATGCAGGTTCTTGGAGTGCCTTCACAGTTGGCCACAAGCAGTTTAAAGTATATGCCCTAGATAGAGAAGAGAATCTATTTAAGGGATCCTCAAATATGGCTGTCGAGAAAACTTTAACTGCTTTCGCTTCTAACTCTGTGTCGTTCCTAATTTCGTGTCTAGGCCATCGGTATTTTGCAAACTTCAGCCATTGGGGACCAGTCCACCACAAATGATGTGACTGCAAATCATTTGGCGAACATCCTCGACTGGCTACATCACCAGGGTTGCGTTCTGAATCTATATGCTTCCAATATTCATTTATCACATTATCTAAAATGTCTGAAATTCTATTTCCTACAAAGGCACTCCATGAACAAGGTGGTTTTTTGAGCCATGCTAACACGATGGTTGAGTCGGTCCAAAAGCGAGTTGAAATATTTGCAATTTGTAAGTTAGGAACCACCGCTGTGGTTAATTTTGCTAAGAGAACGACTCCGCATAATTCTAATCTAGGCAGAGATATTTTTTTATGGGTGCTACTCGAGTTTTCGCTGCCAAAAGAAACGTTTCGACTTGATCTAAATGTTCTACTCTAACATAGAGAGTCGCGGCGTAAGCGCTTCCTGAAGCGTCACAAAAACCATGCAATTCAATTTTACTTGAGGGTTTGCATCTGATCCACCTAGGTACTGAAACTGAATCTGTTGAGGGACAATTTTTAATGAAATTCTTCCAATACAATCGAGTTATGGGCTTCAACGCGTCGTCCCAATCTACTTTATCCAGCAAGACTTGTTGCATGATAAGTTTCGCTACAATGATTACTGGAGCCAGCCATCCACATGGGTCGAAAAATTAGTCAATTGAAGCATATTCGGGAATAACGTTGTAAACGACAAAATTAAAATGGTCAAAAATTCGTAACAAACGTTTTAAAAGTTGCAGACTCTTTCAAAATGTTCTTGTTTTCACTCATTATAGACATAGCTGCATTTAAAAACTATTTTATAAATTTTTTTTTTTTATAAATTTTATGTATTTAATTAGTTACAAATTATTTTTGTTCACACGGCGGTGATGGCGCTTACAACGTTATTCGCTATTATGCTTCAATTGTTGAAAGGACCTCTCTTTTGGTGCATAATTCCCTTACATCCGTGGGTGGTGATGTGAACGTAAAGTTATCAGCCGAAATGTTCCATCCGATACCTAGAGTCTTCGTTGAAGTTTCTTCCGAAATGTCCAACCAGTTGACCGGCAAGAGTGAGTCAGGTGGCAGATCGCTAAGTAGATTGGGGTCGTTTGAACTCCATTTCCTCAATTCAAAACCTGCTGAGTCCATGGCTGCTTCTAATTCTTTCATAGACTTAATGGATTCTTCTACAGTGTGACCGCCAGCTAAAACGTCGTCGACATATACATTTTGTTTGATAATTTCTGAGCCTAAAGGGTACGTTTCTTTACTATCTTCTGCCAATTGAATAAAGGTCCTAAGAGCGAGAAATTGGGCGCAACTAATTCCTGAAAGTGAAAGTTCAAAGTCTTCAACTGGGTCATTTGCTGATTTTCTAAAAAGAATTCTTTGAAATGGGGCCTGACTTGGGTCGATTTGTATTTGACGATACATTTTGGTATCGTCCGCGTTAAATACGTATCTAAAAAACCTCCATTTTAAAATCTGCAGCACTAAGTCCTGTTGAAAGATAGGCCCTGGATGTAAAATGTCAATTAAGACTTTTCTTGTTTGACGTGGAACTTGACGCATTGAAAACTCCCCTTAGTTTAGTGGTAAACCTATCTGGTTTAATAACTGCATGATGTGGCAAACAGTAGTGAGGGGTCTTTTTGATTTCCAGGGGTCCCAGTTTCCGCATGTGTCCAAGTTCCAAATATTCCAGATTTGATTTCGGGCGTTTTTTGCAACTTTCTTTCCATTCGATAGAATTGCGCCATTGCGATATTTCGAGATGCTCCAAGTTCAGTTCGGAAGATCTATGGGTCGGCTTTCGTATAAACGAGGATCTGCTAACTCGAGTTGAGTTGTTTCTCTATTTTGATTTTTATCTAGGGTGCGCGACGGCTAATTAGAAGGAAGGGACTTCAAAACGGGTGCCCAAACTTCTAATTCAAAACAAGGGTTTGTACGAGAACAAAGGTTAAAAAGACATGCTTTTGTTGAAGTTTCTGAAACGGTTTCACATAAACCGGTAACATGAACAAGATTCTTCCTAGTTGGAAGCTTCAATTGGTTTGTAATCTTTTCCGAAATAAATGTTGATTGAGATCCAGGGTCGATAATCGCTCGAGCATCATATCGCTGTCCTCTAGATTCAATTTGAACAATCGCTGTGAAGAGTAGTGTTTCTTTCGATTGCTGCTGACTAAGTTGTGAATTTTCCTTGAGAGTCAGAGCCTTTATACTAGGAGTTTGAAAACTAGGTGTGGACTGTAAACTAGGAGTTGATTGTACTAGGGTTGTTAGAGCTGCCGCACTGGCACACGTCATCTCTAACCGGTTGTGTATTTGAAGGTCGGGTCTCGGTACCCTTATGTAATAAAGTGTGATGTCTTTCATTACACATGAAGTGATGCAGTTTTAACAAAGATTGTGCAGCTTTACTAAGTGAATGCGGTCATTCACGTTTTTCTCAAGGACTGGACAATTTCATAACAAATGGTTTGCCTTGCAAATTTGGCAACTCGGTCCATTTGTACGACTACTAGGTTGCGTAGATGTGTTAAATCTGTTTGCTGTTGTTGAATCTTTTGTGCGAACTTTGAGTCTGTTGCGCAACGTTTGTTTGAAATGACTTAACCCTATTTTCCTTTCTATTATAATCGGGTCTAGGCGGATTATTTTTGGAGAAATGGGGCTTAATCTTTCCTACAGATTCTAAAGTTTTGAACTTGTGCGTTAAAAATTCGTTTAAATCTTTCCAAGACGGTAGTATGGAACAATCTTCCAAACCGTTTTCAAATTCTTCTAAGAAGTTTCTCGGCAGTTTCGTAGACGTAAGGTAAACTAAAATTGGGTCCCACCCTTTTACATCTACCTTGAGTGTCTCTAGTGTCTGAACGCAACCGTCAATCGTGCGTTGAAGTTTTTGTTCATTAACTTGCTTTCGTTTATTTTCGTATCTGTTTTCAAAGTTTTTCCACGCTAAATCAAAACCTTCATTTGTTAATGGAACTTTACTAATAATTTCCCGTGCCTCCCCGCGGTTTTCTGTTTCAGATGGAAAAGTTTTTCTACTTTACTAAGTCTAGAATTATTCCTGTACAAGGCGGAAAACAAATCCCGAAAAGTAGGCCACGCACTGTATCCTCCATGAAATGTGTCGGTATCGCATGGTGGTAAAGGTAACGATAGATGGTTGTTTGGCTCCACAGTTTACTTTTTTCGGGTCTCCGATTCTCATTCGAACTTTTCCTGTGGCCTTTCGTCGGTTAGTGCTAAAATTTCTCCATTTACTGCGCTTAAACATCGTTTGTATGTCTCTTTATATTGGGTCCTCAAGTTTAATTTATCGATTGGGGTCTCATCTTTTTTTGGGAACACGATCTCTGCAATCTAAATAGGCCCTTTTCACCTGATCCCAAACAGAGTTATAATCTACTTGCGTAGAATCATCGGTGCTAGTAGCAGAGTAACCACTCTCAAAGTCAATCAGGTCATTTACGTAATTAAAAAATTTATCACGAAAAACTCTATCCATATTTCCTCCTTCTTAAATATTTTCTTTGTCAAATTTTAAACTGGCTAAAATTTCAAGAAACTTTTAAAGTTGAGATTTTCTTTTAACAATTTCTGTGAGGATTTAATTTGCCAAAAATTGGAAAAATTTCAGAAAAACGCTAAATATTTTTTGAATGGGGCACGATTAGGCCAATCTTTTACAGCCCGGTTTTGTTTCTTCACAAATAGATATAAATAAGCCAGTTTTTGTTTGTAAACATGTGTCGTTTGTACGAAAATTAAGAAATTTTAGCGAAATAATTTTTATAGACACTAGGAAAGTGTTTTTTCAAATAAATAACAAAACAATAAAAAACTCACAATGCACCACGCCCCTGCAATCCAAGAAAACTGTGTGGTCGGGCGTCCAGCACGCTGTTCGTCCTTCCCATCTTCTCGGCCCTCTAAGAAAATTTTTTACCACCGATAAACGTTGCTTTGGTCCAAGGTAGCTTCACCATATGCCACAGGCAACATCTTTCGTAGTAAAGTGAGATTTCCAAAAATTACCACTTAATAAATTTTTAAGCAAATTTATTTTTCGTAGTAAAGTGTAATTTCCAAAAATTGCCACTTAATCAATTTTTCGAGCAAATGTATTTTTCGTAGTAACGTGTAATTTCCAAAAATTGCCACTTAATAAATTTTTTGAACAAATTGTTTTTTCGTAGTAAAGTGTAATTTACAAAAATTAACACTTAATACATTTTTGAGCACATTTATTTTTCGTAGTAAAATGTAATTTCCAAAAATTACCACTTAATAAATTTTTGAACAAATTTATTTTTCGTAGTAAAGTATAATTTCCAAAAATTGCCACTTAATAAATTTCTGAGCAAATTTATTTTTCGTAGTAAAGTGTAATTTCTAAAAATCACCACTTAATAAATTGTTTGAGTCAATTTATTTTTCCTAGTAATGTGTAATTTCCAAAAATTACCACTTAATACATTTTTCGAGCAAATTGATGTTTCGTAATAAAGTGTAATTTCCAAAAATAAAAGTAAATTGTGTAATTATTGTGTTAGTTCTGTTTAGCTTTTTCCGAAATGTCTGTCCAAAACCATCAAACCATATGTGTTTTCAATTCTTTCTTTACGACTGAAATTATGTTTTCCTATTTCTCCTTTTATTCTTGTGTTTTCTTTTCCGTTCTCACAAAAAAACTCACAAAATCAAAAACGAAAAAGGAAAAATTAACACCGAGAAACCAATGAGAAGAAAATGCGCTACTTATTGTCTCGTATGCATTGGTGTACATAGACTGATGTTGTTGTTGCTTTAATGGGTACGAGGGATCGGGTTGAAAGTGTCGACACAGGCACTTTTTTTTAAATAAATCAAAATTTTCGCCTCAAAGTGCTTAAGAATTACAATTGTGATAGTTTATAGCAAAAATAATAAGATATGTCATACCGGAGCGAGTAAGTTGTGAGTTAAGAACGAATAGAAATTTCAGCGAGTAGGACTTCAAATTGTTTTTTCGTAGTAAAGTGTAATTTACAAAAATTAACACTTAATACATTTTTGAGCACATTTATTTTTCGTAGTAAAATGTAATTTCCAAAAATTACCACTTAATAAATTTTTGAACAAATTTATTTTTCGTAGTAAAGTATAATTTCCAAAAATTGCCACTTAATAAATTTCTGAGCAAATTTATTTTTCGTAGTAAAGTGTAATTTCTAAAAATCACCACTTAATAAATTGTTTGAGTCAATTTATTTTTCCTAGTAATGTGTAATTTCCAAAAATTACCACTTAATACATTTTTCGAGCAAATTGATGTTTCGTAATAAAGTGTAATTTCCAAAAATAAAAGTAAATTGTGTAATTATTGTGTTAGTTCTGTTTAGCTTTTTCCGAAATGTCTGTCCAAAACCATCAAACCATATGTGTTTTCAATTCTTTCTTTACGACTGAAATTATGTTTTCCTATTTCTCCTTTTATTCTTGTGTTTTCTTTTCCGTTCTCACAAAAAAACTCACAAAATCAAAAACGAAAAAGGAAAAATTAACACCGAGAAACCAATGAGAAGAAAATGCGCTACTTATTGTCTCGTATGCATTGGTGTACATAGACTGATGTTGTTGTTGCTTTAATGGGTACGAGGGATCGGGTTGAAAGTGTCGACACAGGCACTTTTTTTTAAATAAATCAAAATTTTCGCCTCAAAGTGCTTAAGAATTACAATTGTGATAGTTTATAGCAAAAATAATAAGATATGTCATACCGGAGCGAGTAAGTTGTGAGTTAAGAACGAATAGAAATTTCAGCGAGTAGGACTTCAAAGAGTGAGGTTTGCCGCGGATTTCGGACCGATTTTCCCAATTTTTTTGTAATTGTCACAATTAAAAAATTAATATTAATTGATTAGTGCAAAGAAAGTCTAAATATGTTCGCGGAAAAGTGTTTTTTCGCGTGTGACATTTCATTCCTATTCGTTCGTAACTGATAGATTTTGACGTTTCTGGCTGACGTCACATCTGTATAATTTAAGGTCTGTCGTTTATAGCACAAACCACACATACTAATGCCAAAAGAAATTTAAAAATCGTAAATTTCTTGACGTTTTTCAAAAGGGCTTTCCTATTGAATCTAAGGCAATACGAGGGTCGTTCAACAAGTTTGAACACATATTTTCGAAAGTAAAAAAAAATGTTTTGGGTTGATTTACGCTCTCCAACGCACAAAATTAATATTCCGAAGTCGAAAAAAAATTTGTTTCCAAAAAATATATAAAAAAGTCATGAAAATAGTTAAAAAATATTTTTTTAAAGCGTCTAAGTAAAGTCGTTTCCGAAAATCGCCAAAAAAATATTTTCATAGGTTAGAACCAGGCAATGAAGCCGACCAAAATTATCGGTGGCGGCGGGGCATTGAAAAATACCGATCGGCGGCGGCGGCGGCTGATCAGATTAGCCGATCAAATTTCAACAATCGGCTGAGCCGACAAAGTTCCAACAAACGTGGCGCACGAATGTCAATCTCAGGCAAAAATGGCGCTTTAAGATATTTACAATTACATGACAAAACCTAAAATTAACACAAAAATGTAAGAAAAGTTAAGGAAGTTTTGATTTAATGTCGAAAATCACTTCAATAAATGTCTACTTATTAGTCTTTGTTGTGAAAGAGAATTTATTGTGACTGACATACCGCCTGTTGTTTTCTCTCAAGAACGACGTAGACTTTGTAAAAATTGGTTCGGCCGAGCTATTGTATTTTCCGTAAAAACCAAAACACGCATTTCTTTAAATAAATGATAGCGAGATTAATTTAGAAACTTTATATAAATTTTTATGCAAAAATTAACTTTATTAAAATTTCTGACCCTATTGTATTACTTAGTAGTCAATTTCTTAATTTTCATGGTTGCATAAAATAAATCGATTTAACTCACTAAATAATGTTCGGCGGCTGAGTTTCAGCCGATGTGAGCCGCTGAAATCGGCGGCGGCGCCGGCTGGAAATAAATGGCCGGCTGTGGTGCGCCGCAGATTTGCGCCGCGTCGGCTTCATACCCTGGTTAGAACGCGTTATGTAAAAGGAAACAAGCTAGCGTCGTATATAGGGTCAGACGCGCCAAAATCTCCTTCATATAGCAATATGGCAGAGTTGCAAAAAATGGTTTTTGGCACCCTATAACACGCTTCTTTTAACAAATATTGGGTACTCACATTGATCCGTTAGGTTACCCTTGTGTGTGTGTTTGTTGTTGGCGATGTCGCTGGTTCTTCCTTCCTTCCTTCTAGGTTTCCAAAGGGCTTATTTCTGAGTTGTGTTGTTGCTGAGTATGACTCCTCGTTTCCAAGGCTCTTTGCTGGGTCTTGTGTTGTTATTGGGGCACTTTTTTGTTGGGTCACTTTTTTGTGGTTGTTTTTTCAATTTTAAGTTTTCGCGTACCGTACCGAAATTTGTTTTATATAAATTATAGCTGAGCCCGGTGCGCTTCGCTGCCCATGTCAAAATTAGCGCTGTAGAAACTGCTCGGCAGAAAGAGGTTTGTTATTACATGAAGGACTACTGCCAAATTCGGAGAAAATCGGTTCAGATTTAGATATAGCCCCCATATATATGTTACCCCCGATTTGACATGTAAGCGCTGTAGAAACTGTATTTTATATCCGATCAGTACGAAATTGGGCAGAAAGAGGTTTCTTATTACATGAAGGAACACCGCAAAATTCGGAGAAAATCGGTTCAGATTTAGATATAGCCCCCATATATATGTTACCCCCAATTTGACATGTAAGCGCTGTAGAGACTGTGTTTTATATCCGATCAGTAGGAAATTCGACAGAAACAGTTTTCTATTTTACATGAATGAGTATTCAAGGAAAATCGATTCAGATTTATATATAACCTCCATATATATGTTCCTCCAGATTTGGTTACAAAGCTCTATAGAAGTTGTACTTTACTTCCGATCATTACAAAGTTCTCCAGAAAAATGTTTCTCAATTTAGGAACGAATATTGCTTAATTTAGCGATTATCGGTTCAAAATACATTTACCAATTATTCCAAATTATTATCGCAATGACCCTTATCGCATTGTTAGGGAGGTGTAGGGTATTATATAGTGGGCCCCGCCCGACTTTATGCCTTTCCTTACTGGTATTAGTAATAAATTCACTGAATGAAAAAATACCGAATTCAGTGGAAAGTCCAGAAAATAGAAATGTATACTTATAAAATTTCCAAAGTCTTGTTTCATTGGTCATGCATCATATTATCATATTGCGATTGTATTGGAGTGAGCAGCTGTAATTATCGCATAGCGAGCATTTTTGTTCATGTATTTCCTATATAATACTTGCAAGATATATCAAAATATGGGCTGTGCCACGCCCACTGGTCCTATTCCGCCCATTTGTAAGCCAATTACGTAGACTGCTACCAGATACATGTACGCAAAATTTCAACACTCACTAACAAAATGAGCAATATAATTCAATTTCAAAATTTGGCTTATATGGGCGGTGGCACGCCCATTGGTCAGATCCCGACCCTTTTTGGACCAATAACGTAGACTACCACCAGACATCACTCTCGCTAAAAGTTGTGCAAGATATGTGTCTTAATTTCAAAATTTGGCTTATATAGGCGGGGCCACGTCCATTGGTCTGATCCCGCCAATTTTTGGGCGAATCGCGTAGACTGTCATCAGATACATATGTCCAAATATATATCTCAATTTCAAAATTTGGCTTATATGGGGGGAGGGGGGTGTACGTCCATTGTTCTGATCCCGCCCATTTTTGGACCAATCACGTAGAGTGCCACCATATACATATACACAAAATTGCAGCACTCTCGCTATCAAATTGTGCAAAATATCTCAATTTCAAAATTTGGCTTATATGGGCGGGCCACGCCTATTGGTCCGAACCCGCCCATTTTTGGACCAATCATGTAGGTCGCCAACGGATATATGTATACAAAATTCCAGGTCTCTCGGTAACAAATTGAGCATGATATCAAATTTTTTTAAAATTTGGCTTATATGGGCGGTGCCACGCCCATTGGTTCGATGCCGCTCATTTTTGGACCAATCACGTAGACTACGACCAGATATATATACACGAAATTACAGCACTCTCGGTAACAAATTGTTCAATATATCTCAATTTTAAAAGTTGGCTTATATAGGCGGGGCCACGCCCATTTTTTCGATGCCGCCCATTTTTGGACCAATCACGTAGACTGCCACCATATACATATACACAAAATTCCAGCACTATCGCTATCAAATTGTGCAAAATATATCAATTTCAAAATTTGGCTTATATGGGCGGGGCCACGCCTTTTGGTCCGAACCGCCCATTTCAAAATTTGCCTTATATGGGCGGGGCCACGCGTTTTGGTCCGAACCCGCCCATTTTTGGACCAATTATCTAGATCGCCAACGGATCTAGAAAATTCCAGGTCCCTCGCTAGCAAATTGTGCAAGATATCACATTTTTAAAATTTGGCTTATATGGGCGGTGTCACGCCCATTGGTCCGCTCCCGCCAATTTTTGGACCAATCACGTGTACTGTCACCAGATACATATGTACAACATAACAGCACTCTAGCTAACAAATTGTGCAAGATACCACATTTTTAAAATTTGGTTTATATGGGCGGTGCCACGCCCATTGGTCCGATTCCCCTAATTTTTGGACCAATCACGTGTACTGTCACAACATTACAGCACTCTAGCTAACAAATTGTGCAAGATATATCAATTTCAAAATTTGCCTTATATGGGCGGGTCCACGCCCATTGGTCCGATCCCGCCCATTTTTTGACCACTTACGTTTGACCAATTACGTACCAGATACATATACACAACATTGCAGCACTCCCGCTAGCAAATTGTGCAAGATATCGAAATTTCAAAATTTGGTCTAAGTGGGCGGGACCACGCCCATTGGGCCGATCCCGCCCATTTTTGGAAAATTCGCAACATATACACACACTTGCAGAACTCTCGCTAATGAATTGTGGAAAATATTTCAATTAAAAAATTTGGCTTATATGGGCGGGGCCACGCCCATTGGTCCGATTCCGCCCATTTTTGGAAAATTCGCATAATCTGACACTAAATGCATACACACGAAATTTTAGCACTCTAGCTAAAAAATTTTCTCAATACCAAAATTTGACACATATGGGCGGGTCCACCCCCACTTTATATATCGAAAATTCAACTACCCTATTTTCAGCACCCCCTACAGATGAACATTCTGTGAAAATTTCAAGATGATCGGTCTAGCCGTTTAGACGTCTATACGGAACAAACATACAAACAAACAAACCCACAAACAAACCCACAAACAGACACTCTCTTTTATATATATAGATTTTGATTTCACCGGTCAAATTAAATTTTCATTACAAAATATTTTACACAGAAAACTTGATTCTGTTTTTTAATTATTTAAAAAAACTTATTTTTTTATCCGGTTCGCATAGGACCAAATGTCTAAGAGCAAAACTTAACTTTTGCCTTTCCAAATTAGAAATCCAAAGTTTTTCAATTTAAAATTCACAATCTTCATTTAAATTCATTGGTTTTTGAGTAAGTAAATGAGTACATATGTATGTGTGTGAAAATGTGGATTTTTGTTTAATTTCAATTTGTGCTGTTCTTAATGTTAACGATTTGTTCTCATTGTAATTCACAATGTTTATTATTTCTTCTGTTTTTACTTAGTTAATTGTTCAATGTTGGGTCGTTCGAGTTCACTGTGATGTCTTCTATGTACATATTTTTATATATTTTAAAAATTAACACTTGCAATTCCTTCACTTATTTAAACTGGGCGAAAATATAATCACTTAAGGCCCAGTTAGGCAAACTTAACCGTAAAGCCCCCGTAGCGTAACGAATCAGCTGATTCAATCTGTCATATGGAAATCAGAGTAAACGATTAGCTGAATCTGTTGAAATAAGAATTGGACGTTCCGTTTACGTACAATTTGACAACAGCTGATACTACATGTTGGTTACAATTACAATTGTATGTTCACCGAGAGAAGTAAAGAAAATAATTTATTAATTATTTGTTGTTTAAAAGTGCAAATAAACATGAAAGACGAATATTTGATTTCCTTGGTGCAATCGCACGAGTATTTATACAATAAATATAATCCAGCATATAGGATATCTGAAAAAAAGCAAGAAGCTTGGAAGCAAATTGGCAAGGAGCTGGGCGTTACAGGTGAGTTTTATGAAGATCGCGGCTGACTCCATTAAAAATTAAATTTATAATCTGCTTCAGGATTCTTTTGACGACAGTACGAGACAATCATTGCGCCAATCTTCTTCATTGTTGGTTAATTTGACAGCAATATAAGCGTCTCTACAAACGTGGACTTATTTATAGATAGAGATTGGATTGGATTTGGCTGAGTCCCTCTTCAATGGAAATAGACATAAGTAAAGGGTTTTCCATTAAGGACATAAGAATTTTATATATTAAAAAAACACAGAATATTTAAGATATAGAGTTCAAATTTATTCCAGGTGTAGTGCAAATGTTACATTTTAAGAATGAAATTCAATTTCGGTCATATGACCACCACGAGCCCGTCAACAGCGATCTATTCTTTGGACCCAATTTTCCACCACTCCTGTTCACATTTCGACCGGAACGTTGGCAATTTCGCGTTGGATGTTGTCTCTAAGCTCGTCTAAAGTCGTTGACTTCGACCAAGGATATTCCTCAGGGGAAACGCCGCATCGCCAATAAAAAAATGAGGAAAGGCTTCAGAGGATGCTGACGATAATGGTTTACTAGGAGGTACTGTACCTAAAATAACTGATTGGCCAAACGCAGAGTACTGGAATATAGCTGTATTTAATTTAAATTAAGAAATGTAAATTGTTTGTATTAAAATAGAATATAAATAAATTGAAGTTTAATGGACATACCCCCATCGTGTTGGCTGCCATAACCTCCAACATTAACAGATATGAATGTATAGTTAGCATCGCAGATTCCCACACAATTCGGCATATCCCACATTCGTTGAAAATCATTGGCAATGTGTTTTGTACTGCTGTGTAGTTTGTTCGCTTAAATGAATCGGCGAAAGCAAGCGCCACAAAACTTCACTGCATTTTAAAATAATATTTCGAATTGTTGTTTTCCCCAGATTGTGACTTCATGCAATCGATTGTATGGAACAACCGTGACCCAAATATCTACAATTTTGAAGAATAGAATGTTCCAACTTGGAATAAAGCAATATTTGACATACAGTGGTGTTATTGCTAGTCTCTCATAGTTAACTCATATTTTATTAATGTTAATAACAAATTAAAAACTGCCATAGGCATTCTATTGTCCGGCTTTCGCCCAGTCATTGTTTAGTCCCGATTTACACTGGCTGAATGTTAAGCAGATTATCGGCGTTTTGTAGGAGAGAGACGCAGTCTGCAATAGGGGGGAAAAACTCTCCCTGAACGTTTTGAGTTATTCGTGCAAGTTCAAAAGAGAATTTGACGATAAGCTGCTGAAAAAACTTGCCTAGTGTAAATTCGGACTTATAGCACGCCCACCCCATCTTCTTATCCGACGATATTTTCTTGATTACTTTTATTGTAAATTCTGCACAGATTTAAAAAACACAAATTTATAAACATTCTTTTTAACTTCATTTTTAATAAACCTAAACAAAACCAGTAAGGAAAGGCTAAATTCGGGCGGGGCCGACTATATAATACCCTACACCACTCTCGTAGTATTGAATAACTCTGATATATAAATTTTGTAATTCATGTATAAATTGTTTACATAAATTTACTTTTGGGACATTTTATACTTAAATAATACCCTGTACCATAGTGTGGTGTAGGGTATAAAAACGATTGGATCTAAAGAGCCAAATCGGATGAAACATATATATGGGAGCTATAGCTAAATCTTTACCGATATTCTTCAAATTCGGCAATGTTGGTTCATGGATCAAGAAACTCTACCATTCTAAGTTTCAAAACGATTGGATGTAAAATACAGCTTCTATAGGACTAAAGGGCCAAATCGGACGAAACATATATATGGGAGCTATAGCTAAATCTTTACCGATATTCTTCAAATTCGGCAATGTTGGTTCATGGATCAAGAAACTCTACCATTCTAAGTTTCAAAACGATTGGATGTAAAATACAGCTTCTATAGGACTAAAGGGCCAAATCGGACGAAACATATATATGGGAGCTATAGCTAAATCTTAAGCGATTTTCTTCAAATTCGGCAATGTTGGTTCATGGATCAAGAAACTCTACCATTCTAAATTTCAAAACGATCGGATGTAAAATACAGCTTCTATAGGACTAAAGGACCAAATCGGACGAAACATATATATGGGAGCTATAGCTAAATCTTAACCGATTTTCTTCAAATTTGGCAATGTTGGTTCATGGATCAAGAAACTCTACCATTCTAAATTTCAAAACGATCGGATGTAAAATACAACTTCTATAGAACTAAAGGACCAAATCGGACGAAAGATATATATGGGAGCTATATCTAAATCTGCACCGATTTTCTTCAAATTCGGCAATGTTGGTCCATGGATCAAGAAACTCTACCAATCTAAATTTCAAAACGATCGGATGTAAAATACATACAGCTTCTATAGGACTAAAGGGCCAAATCGGACGAAACATATATATGGGAGCTATAGCTAAATCTTAACCGATTTTCTTCAAATTCGGCAGTGTTGGTTCATGGATCAAGAAACTCTACCATTCTAAATTTCAAAACGATCGGATGTAAAATACAGCTTCTAATGGTCTAAAGGACCAAATCGGACGAAAGATATATATGGGAGCTATATCTAAATCTGAACCGATTTTCTTTAAGTTCGGCAATGTTGGTTCATGGATCAAGAAACTCTACCAAGAAACTCTACCATTCTAAATTTCAAAACGATCGGATGTAAAATACAACTTCTATAGAACTAAAGGACCAAATCGGACGAAAGATATATATGGGAGCTATATCTAAATCTGCACCGATTTTCTTCAAATTCGGCAATGTTGGTCCATGGATCAAGAAACTCTACCAATCTAAATTTCAAAACGATCGGATGTAAAATACATACAGCTTCTATAGGACTAAAGGGCCAAATCGGACGAAACATATATATGGGAGCTATAGCTAAATCTTAACCGATTTTCTTCAAATTCAGCAATGTTGGTTCATGGATCAAGAAACTCTACCATTCTAAATTTCAAAACGATCGGATGTAAAATACAGCTTCTATAGGACTAAAGGGCCAAATCGGACGAAAGATATATATGGGAGCTATATCTAAATCTGAACCGATTTCAACCAAATTCAATAGCGATCTTAACAGCCGCGAAATACTCTAAACTGCAAAATTTCAGAACGATCGGAGTGAAATTGCGACCTGTAGTCGACGAACAACTTTACATGGACAGACGGACGGACGGACGGACATCGTTAAATCGACTCAGCTAGTGATTCTGAGTCGATCGGTATACTTTAAGGTGGGTCTAGCTGTGTTATTTTAAGGTGTTACAAACATCTGCCATGAAACAAACTTATAATACCCTGTACCACAGTGTGGTGTAGGGTATAAAAATAAATTTCAATGAAACATAAAAGAAACAAGTAAGAAAGTTTCAGTCGGGTAAACCGACTAAGGTATACCCTCACTTTGTGAGTAATGTAATATTGAATATTACTCGAATTATTCTGTCAATTTGTGTGGGAGGTACCATAAGGGGTTTATCAAATACACCTTTTTTCGCTGAACATTAGATACTTTAAATTCATTTCGCTGTGCCGACTTATAACCATTTATGTGCACTGGTATAAACGTTATGAGACATTAATTGTGATTAATGATTTGGGCATTTTGTGTGGGAGGTACAAAAAGGGGCGTGGCAATAACGCCCATTTTTTACAGGGCAATAGACACTATAAAAACATTACACTGTACAAAATTTCAAGTATTTTTATACACTGGTTTGAATGTTATAAGCTGTTAACTTTTGTTGCAAAAAGGTACCTTTGTGTGGGAGGTACCAAAAGGGGCGTGGCAACAACACCCATTTTTCACTGGACTATAGGCAATATAAAAGCATAATACTGTACAAAATTTCAAGCATTTTTATACACTGTTATTAATGTTATAAGCTGATAACTTTTGGTGCAAAATGGTGCATTTGTGTGGGAGGTACCAAAAGGGACGTGGCGACTTCGCCCAATTTTCTCGAGTTGATAGCGACTAATAAGCTAATACTATGTGTGGAATTTCAAAAGATTCGAATAAGTAGTATAGCAGTTATTAAAGAATCAATATTTCACAACATATTAACCCTTTGTGGGGGAGGTGCTAGAAGGAGTGGACCAATATGACACATCTTCGAACTTAGCCGGAGATAGAAAAAAATATTACCACATACCAAATTTGAGGTCAATCGGTTACTCCTTTCGAGAGTTATCGTGCGCACCAGCCAGCAGACAGACGGACGGACATTGCTCATTCGACTTAAAATGACCCAAAACGGATTTCCTCCGAACATACTTGGGGTCTTTGGCCACTCCTTCGACGTGTTACACTTTTTTCCGTAGCAAATGATATATACCCTCGTCACACTAAAGTGAGGGTATAATTAACATTGCATACACAATATTTATTATGGTCAGAAGAGATAGAGGGAAATTATACTATTTTATTTTGCCAAGAACAAATCTAATTCTATGTCATTTATAAGGAGCAGTTTTTTTACTAATAGTGGATACTAATCCTTAGAATGAAAAAAAAAAAACTGTTATGTTTTCCTTATATGTAGTGCTTGTTTATGTTTTCAAAACTAAAATGTTACAAACATTATCTAATGGCAGGTTCTTTTCTGAAAAAAGTTCTACATTTTCGTTGCCGTTTTTCGGAAAACTGGACGTTTATACCACATTTTGTAATTTTGAAATAGGAGCTAAGTATAATTCGAGAGATTACATCAATTCCGCCTAAAAAAGGCCAATAATTTTCAGAATGTCACGTCGACGGAGGAACATTTTTTTCAGAATCGAAATCATCATAATTGTTTAATAAATAAATTAAGGTCAAACATATTTTGGTGGTAGTTTTTAAATATATGTAATTCATGGTTAACTTTTGTTTTCAATATTAGCTTTTTTTGGAGATTTTATTATTTTCTCACAGTGGTTTTTATTATTTGTAGTGGTTTCTGCACAGTTGTTCCGTAGTGATTTTTGCCTCGAAAGAGTTGGGAACATTAGGCATGTTTTCGTTACAAGCTAGCACTTTTAGTTTAGCACTTTGCAACGAAAACAACTGACTTCCACTAACTGGCACATACGCACTATCTGGTAGCAATGGTGTCATGAGTTGCGAAGAAAAAACAGTGCGAAACAGGTAAAAAATCGTGAAAAGTATTTATAAAACATATATTTACAATTCTATGTTCAATTGTTTACACTCTTTTTGCAAATATTAAAATAATTTCCCATTTTTGTTCTTCTTCTTCCCATTAATTCACAATAATTGATAAAATCTCTCCAAAAATGGGATGCCATATTGCTAAATATAGGGTGCCCAATCTGGCAACATCATACTCGATTAAGACATGAACACAAGCACCAAACTTCATCGGGAACTAATAGTGCTTAGCTCCCCATACAAATTAAGCACTTATGGTGTAACGAAAACACGCCTATTGCATATCAACGATGTACAAACGACGAAGAGAATGAACTTCAAGACAGATACGGAAAACATCGCTCACAGTTACCGAAACCTAATTAGAAAAACGAAACAACGAATGACCACCGATCAATGTGCAATACGAATGTAACAACAGTGCAATATTTACAACGGACGAGAGTAGTGATACTACGCTATCTTTAATTTTTTTTTGTGTTGTTGTTCACATACACTTAAGTGTGATTGGTAGGGAATAGTTGTGTCTGTTTTTTCTGTTTACCTGTTATTTACAAATAATGATTTATACTTATTTAGTTAATAATATTTAAAAATCTGTGATAATAATAACATTAATTGTAGAACATCCCTGATGAAGCAATTCAAGGAAATAGCGGAAACATAAAATTTAAATTTGAATAAAAATTATATCCTAAAATTTACCTCGAGCTTGACTATTACTTAAACCAATTTGGATATTAAAAAGGTTGAATAAAAACAAACTTATGAAAATGAAACAACATTGATAAACTTTAACAATATTTCTTTTTATTCTGCTCTGATGGTATGGTTTCATATATGTATCTAAATATACCCTACACCACACTGTGGTACAGGGTATCATGACTTTGTGCATTTGTTTGTGAGTCGATTTAGCCATGTCCGTCTGTCTGTCCCCGTATTCTTGTAATCAAAGTGAAGGTCGTATTTGTGGTCCGCTTGTGATGAAGCAATGCCCATTTTCGCATTGTTAGGGTGGGGTAGGGTATTATATAGTCTGACTTCCGTCCGACTTTCTGTCCTTCCTTACTGGTTTTTTAATTGTTGTATATCCAATTTCGTTGACAATACCAATTTTTATTGTAAAATATAGCTGTTTTTTTAATTCAAAAAAAGAAAAATAGTTTAGTGCTTTTTACGCTTTTTGCACTGGAAATTTACGCCTTTTACGAATTTTAAATTTTTCATTACGCTTTTGCGTCGGAAAAGTTGGCACCACTGATTGTTATCAAGTGTTATACTCGTACCCTTATGTTAGAATATTTGAGCAAGTTAATATTGTAAGTAAGTCAATTACATATTCCTTCCGATTTGTAATCAAACTGTATGAAATGTGTCAGGAATAGCTCGACATTGTTCCCAAAAATACAATGCCAGTTTTCTTTGATGTACTCAATGAAAGATTTCGTTATGATATGATGGATTTTCTTTTAATATTTTCTCCTTTTCCAGACCGTTGACATAGACTCCAGCCATGATAATGATGCCGTCATAACGGATTTAGTCAATCGAATAAAAAACAAAAATAAAATAAATCTTGATAATATTATCGAAAGACAAAATGAGGAAATTTCAAAAATGAAAGCGGAAATACTCACAGAAATGGATGAACAAAATACAATCTTAATGGAGAATATCGCAAAGCAGAAAGAAAAAGCTGAAGCAATATTTAAATTGATGGGGGAAATAATTCGAAATCAAAACAATGAGCAGGACGAAGAGCTTCTTTCGCAACTCGAACAAATGAAGTTGCAAAAAAGCGATTCCGATGTAATACTCAATAATTATAAAGCAGAAAATGAAAAACTGCTCACAGACCTAAAGCAGCAGCAACAACAAATCGATCAGCTAAAAGGAAATGAGAAGTCATGTAATAAGAGTAATGTTATGCCCGAAGAAAAACAAAAAGGGTTAATCAAGACATTTGAAGAACTCCACGATGAGATATCCCAAAACAAACCCATTGTCATTCAAAGACGCATAGATGGATCTGTGAGTTTCGCCCGCACTTTGCGTGAATATAAAATGGGTTTTGGGAACAGTTCCAACGAGTTTTTCATAGGACTCGAAACTTTACATAAATTAACTAACAATCGGTCCTATACTCTCAGAATTGAGATGGAGGACTGGGAACACGAACGCCGATATGCGGAATACAATCATTTTGTGATTGGCAGTGACAGTGACAGATACAAATTATCAAGTTTGGGAAAATATTCGGGTAATGCTGGCAATTCATTAGGAGATGATTTGGGTAAAAAATTCTCAACGAAGGACGACGGTTGGGAAAGCTGTTCTTCATCTCTCGGTGGAGGTGGAGGATGGTGGTACAACACACATTGCGGCAGCAGGTAATTTTTAAATTCAACTATAACGAATTGCATATCAATGGAAATTAAAGACAAACGTTTTTTATGGAAACAATATCTTATTTCATACAGAAGCTCTATTCTATAATTTCAATTTCTATATAACTAAAATCACTTGTTTCTCAACTATGTAAAAAATTATCGAAAAATTTTCGATAAATTCAAATGATCATAGCTCTGAAAAATACTGCCTCAATATACGTCCATATATAACTTTTTGCGTCGTTTCTCATTCAAATTCCCGAGTACCGAATAATGATTTCCTTATAGACTAAAAACATAAAACTTTTTGAGCAAACAACTCGGTAGACAAAATCAACAGGTTTCGAATTAGTCTTGAAAATAAAAACAAGTAAATAGGGCGGAAAATTGGAAATTATATAAAAAATTCATATAAAGGAAGATCTTTGTATGTAATCTACATCAAAATGTACATCTTTGATGACCGTTATTCCTTTGAATGGTTCTGCGTAAGAATAAACTGAAATTACCAAATTTTATGCCGATCAGCTGAAATTTGTGGTCTCTTTGGTGTCGAAAAGTCAAATCGGGCGGTGGCTTAATATGGGTTTAACAAATTGCACCGATATTGCCCCTACTCAGTGCCAAAATGACTTGCAGGTTTGAGAAAATTTTGAACTAAATTTCAGTCATCTAGCTCAAGTAATGAACAAATTTAATATATCGCTTACTTACTTCAAAAGTGACATAACTGAAAATTGAAAATTTTTAAGACGAGTAACTTTAAATAAGTGTAATCAGATAAGCGACATCGACATTTTATTCAATATTATCAATGTGGGACTGACCACGAGCTTGTCATTTAAAAAACTAAAACAATATAAAATAATATGTTTAAAAACGCTGGAATTAACCGAAATATGATTGTTTACTCATAAATTAAAATTCGCTTACATGAATTTAAGGGTATTTTCAAAATTCGCATTTCTGTAAGGCAATCTCAATATTTTGAAATTTTTAAGTTATGTCACTCTTGAAGTAAGTGAGCGATATATTCTTTATGGCGACCCTGATCAATATTTCAAGGTGTTTCTGATAGAATGACAATGTTACTTTAATCCCACTCTATGACGGAGGACATACTTGGACCGATATTGCGGCTTTTCAATTCCAAGTGACCTGCAACTATATGATGTATTTCTACAAAATTTAAGTCATCTAGCTCAATTATTTTAAATTGTAGTTTGATTTCAACAGACGGACTGACATACGGGAATTGTTACATTATCTTAGAATTGTAAGGCGATTAAGAATATATATGTATGTATACTTTATAGAGTCTCTGATTAATATTTTGCTGTGTTACGCAGTAAAATCTAGAGGGACCTTTGTATGGGGGCTATGGCGACTGTTGTTCGTGTGAAGCGTTCTGGCTATATACCAATTTCAATCAGCCAGATCAGTTGTAATTTGCTATCTCTATGTTGTTAAAATGTCTATCAGACAGATGATATATATAAAGGCTACATCATAAAATGGACAGATATTGTCCATTTTTCAATTCCAAGTTGCCTGCAGCCATGCAGAAGTATCTGTAACAAATTTCAATCAATTAGCTCAATTATTATAGACCGTTGCGTGATTACAACTGACGAAGAGAATGACGGACAGACGGGAATTGCTAAATTATCTAAGGATTTTAAGACGATTAAGAATATATTTATATTCTTTATGGGGTCTCTGATCCACAGACCTTAAATTATACAGATGTGCCATCAGCCAGAAACGTCAAAATCTATCAGTTACGGACGAATAGGAATGAAATGTCACACGCGAAAAAACATGTTTCCGCGAACATAGTTTGAACTTTTTTTGCACTAATCGATTGATATTAATTTTTTAATTGTGACAATTACAAAAATTTCGGGAAAATCGGTTCGAAATCCGCGGAAAAACTCACTCGTTGAAATTTCTATTCGTTCGTAACTGACAACTTACTCGCTCCGGGATGACATATCTTATTATTCATTATTTTTGCTCTGATCAATATTTCAAGGTATTACAAAAATAATGACAATGTCAACGTTACAAGGACATACAAATTGTAGTTTTTTAAGAAAAAGTTGGTTTTTAGTCTTGAATAATATAGACAAGAGGTTTCCAACTATCGTAACTACTCTTAGAACCAAAGACATATAAGATTGTAAAAAGTAAATAATAAAGGCATTATTCATAATAATTTCAGAGGATTTAGTGACTTGATTCTCATCGGTAAAGTCTACGTGGTTTTTTCAAAAATTAGCTGACCTATTATTTTTTTTTTTCAAAAAATATTTATTTGTTCATTAAGAACTAATTGTATCCCCTCAGATATAATAAGTACACTTATACATTTGGTGCATGTTGCAATTAACTAAATCTCCAAAAACGGTAACTGGAAATATGTCACCTAATATTGCCTTCTTTCAGAAATTACTTTAATTTTTTTAAGAATATTCAGAAAGAGGAAGTTTACATACATAATAAGAAAAACAAACTGGAAATTCTATAATAAAAATTACTCACTCCATGGGGAAAAGCAAAATTGTCTCAAAAACAGAAAAATATTTTTTTAGTAAAAGCATATTCATAATGAATGAAATTATTAATGACACTTTCGTCTCTTTTCACAGTAATCTGAATGGACACTATAAAAAGGACGGAAACGAAGCCCATTATCAAACTGAAATTATTTGGTGGGCATCTTTCAAAGGCTACTATCATTCTCTGAAATTTGTGGAAATGACACTTCGTCCCAATTAGTGTGTGTCGAGAAGGTTCGCCAATGCCAAGACTCCTATGGGATTATGCAGTAAACGGATAACGCAATCAAATATTCATATTTGCAAATAAATTATATTTGCAAACAATACACTTATTAATAAATATACAAACCCGAGTGTTGGTGTTGAGCGTAACGGGGATCAGAGGTAAGTAGGCATAATTTGAGAAACACTAAAGTAACAAGCAGACTTCATAAAAAAGTGCGAAACAGAGTGTCCAGTGATTTTATAGAGGAATTTCGTTTCTTTATATGAATGAAGGAGAGTCGGTCAGTGTTATACCGCAATATACTGCTACTCTCCGGATCCTGTCCCTCCTTCCAAAACCATTCCTGCAAATGAGGCTAGTGCCGCGTGAAACTTCGCACAAACAAAAGTTCATTCTAGATAGGCAAAATACGTGCGTTTTTTGCTCAACCCAAGACATATTAAAAACGATCCAATCCGAACAGCGATCCGGCTCCGCTAGGACTTCCTGATGCAAACGTAATTAATTTAGAACCAACTATATTATGTTTTTGAAATATATACTCCAATATTGTTTATTTTAATCCGAAATACTAACAATAACAAAAAATTATTTCCTTACACAGTACAGCATTTTTCAGCTCATTGATTTGGGAATCAATTCTGAGAATTGGACATGAATGTAGCCCCAAAAATAAGAACTTCTCGTTCATTCATTCGTTTAGTCAAGTTGGTTCTATTACGAATTTGCGAAGTTTGAAGTGGAGAAAGCATAATTTGCCAGAATGGTGTTGAAAGAAGTGACATGATTTGCAGCGAAAATAGACTCCAGAGTTCATTAATATAAAAACGCGATATTCTTCCGTAAAATCACTACACACTCAACTCCCCCCTGATAAAAACTATTTTGGAAACCCTCTTAGATCACCATTCTTCAAAATATGACTATTTAGTTCTGCACCTCGGTCCCCTCTGCCTAGCATATTCTTGGTTTGCATATTTATTAATTTCTACTTTGTTTGCGAATACAAATTATTTACATATATAGTCATCAGAAACGAAAAAGGGCCAATAAACAAAAAATATCCAAATTTTATTTAATTTATTGATAGGTAATTTCCATAGCTTCAAATTACACATCCTAAAACATTTTCAGTGTCCCACTCACAAAAAATGGTGAATTTATCAACGGAACTAAAAAGAGCCTAACAATAAATTCTTTCCTTTTTTTATAGTCAATGTTGCCTATTCCACACAATTTGCAAGAACAAGTTATAAATCACGTTTTGTGTGAATTAATGTATGCATCATTGTGTTCGGGTATTATGCTCAAACCCCCGTTTTCGAACAGCAAATGTTTTAATTTTATTTAGTTTTTTATTCTCCTGTAAATTTTTCAAAAATTATGATTGACCCTTTTTCATTTCTTTTGACGACATATGTTTATTTCAAATTTATATTTTCTTTAAATTTTAACTTTCGCATTACATTCAATTTTCAATTATAAAATATGTTTCAAGACATTTTTCTCGTTGCAAGTCCAAAAACTATAAGGATAATAATGTAATTTTTATAACTATATTTTTTAAATGCACACATTAATTAGGATAATTTGAAATTGTAATAGATAAAGATACAAACTAACATTATTATTATTATTTGGTCAATGTAATTTACATATTTTAATTATTCAATTTTTTTATTGTTTTCGATAATGTTTCAATAGATGGTTTTTCAATAAGAGTGATATGATTTCTTTGAAAAAAAACACTTTATGCTAAGGAAATTCAAAAGTTTTTTATTTAATGTGAAGTACAATCGATACAATTAAGTTCTAAATAAAACGTCATTCAAATGGCCTCCACGACTTCTTCTGCAGCAACGAATTCAATGAACCCAATTTTCGAGCACTTTTTCCACAAAATCAAGTCGTATGTCATGAATGGCACTTTCAATATTTACTTGTTAAGTTTGAAGAGATTTTGGTTTATTTTGAAAGACTTCAAACAACCCCACATGAAATAGTCTAATGGTGTTAAATCACAACTTTTTGTAGGTCATTCAATATCATAATTTCCTGAAATAATCAAATCTCCAAACTTTTTTCGCGACAATTCGATTGTTTCATTTCCTGTGTGGCACGTAGTCACAATCGGTCAATGGAAAAAAGATAGCTCTTAACGAGAGTTAAAATATTGCTCATGGGTCAAGGTCGTAGGTCGACTGGAAAGATTTTGTTTGGATTTAAAAAAATCGACTTAGCGCACGAAAATTTGCAATTGGAGAACGATTATTTTGATAATAAAACTGAATAATTTGTAAACGTTGTTCTTGCGTATATCCTTCCATGATGAAATTGTAAACACTACTGAATACAATGAAAACCAAATGACAGATCAATTACAAATGGCCGAAACGTCACTACAAAATCATATCATCCCTATTGAAAAACCCGTTATTAGTTATTTCGTACATGTTCTGAAACTGTACTAAGTTAAATAAAACCCAAAACATTACTTATTAATTCAAATTTTATATAAAAATTTTCAATCAAATTCAAAAACTTTGTGAAATCTAACTAAAACTTATTACTAATAACTACAAAATTTATTCAATAAACCTTCGCTATTATGAAAAATAAAATTGTTAAAAGCATTAATTATGGCGATTTCATTTCTGGAAAAAAAAATGTGCTGCCTTTTCCGGAAATCTGCACTTTTCTAATACATTTTGGAAATTTGAAAAATTGTATTTAAATTTAAGGGACTCCTTTATTTCACTAAACAAGGCTAGATATTTTCTAGTATGTCGCGTCGACAGTGCAACATTTTCTCCAGAAACGAAATCACCCTTAAATGCCCTTTACTTTCTTATTAAATATATATGTATTTAAGTAAGGAAACGCGTTTCAAAACAGGTAAGAAAATTGCAGTCGGCTAAACCGACTAAGTTATAATACACACTCACTTTGTGAGTAATGGAATATGGTACTTTTACTTTAGTGGGAGCCAGAAAGGTAAACAGATTTTACTTAGTCTAAAGTCATTGGAAATGTCTACAAAAGAAGACCTCATTTAGTTGATTGCTGCAGTGTTTATGGGTAAGTTATACTTAAATTAATCTGTAACATTGTGCAGGGCTACCAAAAGGGGCTTGACAAATACGCCTATTTTTCTCTGAACAGTAGGTACTTCAAAGAGGCATTTAATTTTGGTACAATTTGGCGAATTTGTGTGGGAGGTAGCAAAAGGTGCGTGGCAATAACGCAAATCTTATACAGGACTGAAGGCACAGTAGAAGCATTATTACACTGGCCAAAATGTCAAGTGTTTAAATGCACTGGTGTTAAAGTTATTAGCTGTTAACTTGTTGTACAAAATTGTACCCTTGTGTGGGAGGTACCAAAAGGGGTGGGGTCACTTCGCCTATTTTTCTCAAGCTGATAGCGACAGATAAACTATTACTATGTGTGGAACTACAGAAGATTCGGACAAGTAGTATAAAAGTAATCAATATTTCACAAAATTTCAACTCTTTGTATGGATGGTACTAGAAGGAGTGGACCTCTATGACCCGTCTGCGAACCTAGCCTGAGTTAGAACAAGTAAAGACGGATTAGGTTCGGCCATGCCGGATCTTATATACTCTCCACCATGGATCGCGTGTGAATTGTTACGGGTACTTATAAACTCATTATACCAAATTTCAGACCAATTCGTTGAAATTTGGCGTTTTCGATTTTATTACTGGAAAAATCTTTGGATATGGAGCAAATCATGAAACGATCCTTTTTGTTTAAGTAAATTTAAAAAAAAACGAACGCAGCAATTTTTAGGCCGCAAATTCTTTAGCCAAACTCTTAACCTGAAAAATGTGGTATTTATGGCTTAAATAACTTTTTTGAGAACTTCATCTACAAATAAAATTTTATTTGTATAAATTTTATTGAGATGAATTCTTGCCAAAATATAATATAAACAGCAAAGTTTCAGCTGAATTTCTTAGTAAATGTGGTGTTTATGGCTTAAATAAGCCTTTTTGGGAGCGACATCTATAGGTGGACTATAACGAAATATGAACTGATTTAAAAAAAATTTACTGCGATGAATTATTGTCTTACTTCAATACAAACTGCAAATATTCAGGCATCAAGAATGTCCGATATAAGGGCTCTGGCAGGACTGAAAGACTATTTGTCACCAGTTCAGAAATTATCCTCAAATCTCGACATAAGGTTGCCGCATGACCAGAACAGACTGGTCATGCGGCAACCTTTCTTTAAAAGGTCATGCAATATACACTGACGGTTCAAATATGGATGTAGGCACAGGAGCAGGCATTTTCAGCGAATCTCTTGGCATACATATGGCCCACAGGTTAGCCGACACCTACAGCGTTTTCCAGGCGGAGATCTTTGCTATACTGCAAGCACTCAGCTTGATAAATCGACGAAAACCCGGGCAACATGATCACATAACGGTCTGTGTTGACAGTCAGGCAGCTCTAATGGCACTGAAGTCAACCAATATTAGGTTTAGGTTAGGCTGGCAGCCGTATTTTTTTACAAGCTCACATAGACCACTTTAGGTCCCTAGTGTTGTTACCACGGGCTGAAAAGCGCCTCATCGAAACCAACCTGTTTGATATACAAATGTATCGGTGGTACGAATATCAATACTGGAAAGATCTGTTAGGCTGCCTAGAAAGGCCGACCCCAGTATGTCCAGTCGTCGTTTACTCAGAGCGGGGCAGTCGTATAGCAAGTGATCAATGCTCTCCACTTCTACCTCATCTCCACAGCATTGGAGTCAATACCCAATCTTTTGGCGTGTTCGCCGATCAAGCAGTGTCCCGTCAGAACTGATACTAACGTAGACAATCTTTGCCTATATAGTGCGAAGAGATATTTTGATCTTCTCAGGTCATACCTTGGCCAGATTTGTCTAGCAACCCTGCAGGTGACGATTTCTGTCCATCTTTCGTTGGACTGCCTGATTGCCTAAGCCAAAGCTTGCACGCACCAATATATGCAAATTCTTCGAGAATTTGTAATGTCGTCCCTTTCCTAGCAAGTTCATCGGCTTTTCAGTTCCCCGGGATATCTCTATGCCCAGGCACCCATATGCGGTGTACATTAAACTGCTCAGCCATCTCGTTAAGAGATATGCGGCAGTTGATGGCTGTTTGTGAATTTAGGGATGTGGCCTCCAGAGAATTGATGACAGCCTGTCTGTCCGAGTAAATGGCAACGCCAGTTTTGGTTACCATGTTGCGATTCAGCCACTTTGCGACTTCCCATATTGTCATTATTTCGGCTTGATAGACACTGCAGGTATCTGGTAGTCTGTGAGCTATATCCAAACTAAGTTCTTCACAGTGTACTCCGAAGCCAACCTTTTCATCAAGGGCTTTTCAGTAGGGCTTGTAGAGACTCGGTCGCTGTAGTTCTTAAGGCTCCGCTTATGCTCAGGCAGGCTGTTCGCTGAACCTTTGTTAGTAGGTTGGTAATGCTTAGTTTGTCAGTTGCCGTCCACCATACCACAATGCCGTATAGTAAAAGTATTGGACGAACTACTGCTATATATATCCAGTGGACGATTTTAGGAGAGAGGCCCCACCGCGACCATACAGCCTTTTTGCAGGAATGTAAGGCGACGTTGGCCTTCCTCACACGTTCGAATACGTTAAGTCTAATTAACAGTTTTCTGTCTAGAATTATTCCTAAAAATTTTGCACTTTCAGAAAAGACTAGATCCGTTCCATTTATCCGAGGTGGAGGGTCCACTTGTGGGACATTATTGATCCTAGTAAAGATAACCAATTCTGTCTTGTTTGGGATTACGCCCAAACCGCTGCTTCTGGCCCATCTAGCCAATTTGTTCAGAGCCACCTGTAGGCTGTCTCTGAGGCCGTTTACGAATTTGCCACTCACTGCGAATGCCACGTCGTCCGCATATTCCACAACGTTCTAGATCTTGCAGAATTTCATTCACCGCCAGGAATTTATAACGTAAATACCAGTGAATACAAATACCGTGCAATGATTTTGTAGTATGTCGTGGATCTGGTGATCCCCTGTCCTTTGGAGTGAGTCGACGTATTGACAGGCGCTGGCGGCTGACGTTTGGCACCGTCTTGGCTCAGTCTTTGGGGCGCGGTTCTTGTCTGCACGGAAACCCAGGACAGGTGAAAAAACAAAGAAAATCACCAGCTTTTGGATGGTGAAGAAAACACAGACGTAATTAACCACCGGGACATACAATTGAGACGAAAATGAACGTTCAGCTTTGGCTTGCTTGGGCACCAATGGCGCCTGGACTCTCCCACCCCACCATGGTATTCCTTCGTCCTTTATTTTATGGAATACCCCAAATATTTCCCACCTAACTTCCGGACTACACTTTACTCACCCTTTTCTCCTACTTGGCCCTTAGCCTTTCATTTTAAAAAAATTAAAAATCATTATTTCTTTTCAAAAATCGTTATAAAAAAAACTCCTTTTCTTTATATTTAGGCTTGAATCCTGGTGATTGCAGCTTACATACTTTTCAAAACGATAGATATCCAACTTAGTTTGTATTTATAAAAGGTAAAATAGGCGTGTTTTCGTTACACCATAAGTGCTTAATTTGTATGGGGAGCTAGGCACTTTTAAACACTATTAGTTCCCGATGAAGTTTGGTGCTTGTGTTCATGTCTTAATCGAGTATGATGTTGCAAGATTGGGCACCCTATATTTAGATTGGGCACCCTATATTTAGCAATATGGCATCCCATTTTTGGAGAGATTTTATCAATTATTGTGAATTAACGGGAAGAAGAAGAACAAAAATGGGAAATTATTTTAATATTTGCAAAAGAGTGTAAACAATTGAACATAGAAAAGTAAATATATGTTTTATAAATACTTTTCACGAATTTTTTGTCTGTTTCGCACTGTTCTTTCTTCGCAACTCATGACACCATTGCTACCAGATAGTGAAAATCCGCCACTTATTGCTTATGTGCCAGTTAGTGGAAGTCAGTTGTTTTCGTTGCAAAGTGCTAAACTAAAAGTGCTAGCTTGTAACGAAAACATGCCTAATATCTATCGGGCCTGTTCTGAAATCGCGCGATTTGATATCACAGTGGTTTAATATTATCACCGATTACCGATCACTTTTGGAGAGTTCGGAAATCGTCCGATTTTGATATAGTTGGTTTAAATTGATTGTTGTTTACTTTAAACAATAAATCGTACTATTTCCGAACACAAATAATAATTTTAAAATCGATGGTGTTTTGTAATCACCAAATCGCGTTATTACAGAACAGGGTCGTATATTTACTAAGACTTTTAGTCTGTAAGTGTATCTCTTTGAAATTATTGGGAAAGTTAATAAATTCCAAGTTTTCATTTGATTTAAGATTCTCAGTTCAATGAGTCTTAAATTATTACAAAATATTCAAAAATTATTCAATATATTTTAATAATTAATTTATTTTCTTTTCAGGTTAAGACCCGGTGGATGAAAGTGGCAGATTCGCAGGTAAGTATACTGATTACAGGTCAGTATCAATGGTAAGGTGAGTATCCTCAAGTCTTCATAGGATATGTTGTATTTCCCTAAGGCATATTTCTTCTTCTAGGGGTAAATTGGCGGGAGTATGCGGCTATCTGGGGCTTTTCCTGGTGACAACTGTCTGGCTAAGGAATGCCAAAATTTTGGTCGTTCGTATTCTCTGTCCGTCCGTCCATTTTCTTTGATATACGTTTCATGTGTTCATTTCTTTCTCTACCAGGAGCAAACAATTAGTGGATTGTATGGGCATTAACCAGACCCTTAAGACGACGGAGAACTATCCTAGGCCTGAGCTCAACCCTGGACTAATCTCGCACTTTTTACACTATTCAAAAGGTATGTATATTATAACAAAACTATCTTGTTTGAACCTATATTTATTCACTGTTTTTATATTCCTTTTCTTTTGGTTCAAATATAGCAACACTGTCTGGGTCAGTATGTCGGTGCCGTAGGAGGTTTCAATAGCCAAATTTGCACGTTGAGGTGGCTGTGATTTCGCTGATTCCAGTTAAAATTAGTTTAGTTTCGTCGCGATTACCATTTTTTGTAACTTTTATTTCATGTAATTGTCTTGAAATTGTCTATTTAAGTTTGTCTTGTTTTGTTATGTTAACTGATAACTATTAAATTTTGAAATAAGTTCATATGTTCATATTTTCATTATTTTATCTCATTTTTTTGTAAACTTTCTATTAGTTCTTTTGTTAAACTTTGTTTCTCCTCCCCTTTTTGATACATTTTCAAATAAACGACTGAAAATCGCGTTGGACTTTTTTTTTCCGGTTGGATTTTCAAGTAAGTATTTCGATGAAGCCACTGCGTCCGGTCAGGCTTCGAGCTGGGGTAAAAAGGAAAGAAATTTCTTCCATTTTGGGAAAAGAAACTTCTCCCTGTCACAGTTTTCTTTCTGTTTTCCTTTCCCCTCAACCTAGCTACTGTCAGCTGTCAATTGTTTTCCCTAAAAACAGCTGGGCTATCACTTTACTTTCCTCCAAACAGAAACAATCACAATACATTCACAATAGCTATATTAATCCACATGGGCGCACACGACAGGTACCTAAACGCTGAAGAAAAATCACTTTTGTAGCATATTGTCACAAATATATTCGGCTTGAAACTTATATATATATTTGGTACAAACGAATATTAGGCATGTTTTCTTTACAAGCTAGCACTTTTAGTTTAGCACTTTGCAACGAAAACAACTGACTTCCACTAACTGGCGCATAAGCAATAAGTGGCGGATTTTCACTATCTGGTAGCAATGGTGTCATGAGTTGCGAAGAAAGAACGGTGCGAAACAGACAAAAAAATCGTGAAAAGTATTTATAAAACATATATTTACAAATCTATGTTCAATTGTTTACACTCTTTTGCAAATATTAAAATAATTTCCCATTTTTGTTCTTCTTCTTCCCGTTAATTCACAATAATTGATAAAATCTCTCCAAAAATGGGATGCCATATTGCTAAATATAGGGTGCCCAATCTGGCAACATCATACTCGATTAAGACATGAACACAAGCACCAAACTTCATCGGGAACTAATAGTGCTTAAAAGTGCTTAGCTCCCCATACAAATTAAGCACTTATGGTGTAACGAAAACACGCCTATTATATATTTGGGAAGATGTTGTTATCAATAATTTTGTTTGTATTTTAACACATATTTTATTTGGAAAATTAGCTCGCAAAAATATTTTGTTTTTTGTTATATAGCATATGCGCCCCAAATAAATGTAATTAATACAAAAATATAAAGGGTCCGCCAAATAACTTTTTTTTTGAAAATGCTATAAAAAAACTACTGAATATTTTCTCAAATTTCTTTTTTATTTGAAAGTACAATCCTACCGGTTAATAATGGAAAATAATTTCATTCAAATGGCTGCCTCGGCTGGCCATGCAGTAGCCTACACGATCGGTCCAATTTTTAAGCACATTATCGATTGTGTGCAGCTGTATTTCACCAATGGCTTCACGAATATTGTCCTTTAAAGCGTCTCTGGCTTGTCGGCGTAACACTTATCTTTGAGGGCACCCCACAAATAATAGTCCAACGGTGCCAAATCGCAGCTCCGAGGTGGCCAAACGACATTAGCTCTGCTGCTGATAATGCGATCTTCAAAAACAGGGCGCAAAACATCGAGTGTAGCTTCGGCATTTTGGCACGTAGCGCCGCACAGTGTATTATGAGCGGCAAAATCTCCCAATTTTCATGAGGCCCAATCTCAAAATGTTTGATTCCAATCTGTAAAGAACATTCCAATTAACCAAGCATTTGAAATTCATAAATGGTACAATGGTTCCAAAGTTTATCATTTAAGAGAGTATTTTGTAAGCCCATATCTCCGAAACTATGAAATGCATTGGAACTTCGTTTAAGTCATACTATACAGAACATTTTGAAGAGTTTTTTGTGTTAAAAAAATATAATTGTGTTGTCATTTTCCTATTTAATCTGTGGTTTACTTGCAAGTTGCCAAAAATCCGGGTGTTTCATTTTCTCCAGGATAAAAGTATACTTCCGAGGCCGACTGAGGTCTTGTCAATAACAAAAATTTATAAACTAGGGACTTAGTTAACCATTGCGAAAAGAAAATTCTGCCTATACCTGCCTATGTTGATTTATTTAACGAAATGGTAAAACCTACTCGGCAAAAAACAATCCAAAATTCGTTATTTTTAGTCCATGTTGCTATGTATTGAACGACATTACGAAAGCATACCTTAATGGGCAAATGATAAATTGACTGCAAATATAACAAAAAGCATACAAAGCATGTATAAAAGCAAGTTGGTCTTTAGCCGAAAGAGTATCTCAGTTTACATCAACGATTACAGACCGAATTAAACGGCAACCGACATGAACAAGGTTAATATTCATATAAGCGAACATTTGTTTGCCAATCTACTATATATACATGCCTCATTGTTTGTGTGTCCTTTCAACATATTCCTAAAAGTATGCTTTAAAAATTACGTATTATTAATGAACTCATTGCTAAATCAGGCATGTTTTCGTTACAAGCTAGCACTTTTAGTTTAGCACTTTGCAACGAAAACAACTGACTTCCACTAACTGGCACATAAGCAATAAGTGGCGGATTTTCACTATCTGGTACCAATGGTGTCATGAGTTGCGAAGAAAGAACAGTGCGAAACAGACAAAAAATTCGTGAAAAGTATTTTTAAAACATATATTTACTATTCTATGTTCAATTGTTTACACTCTTTTTGCAAATATTAAAATAATTTCCCATTTTTGTTCTTCTTCTTCCCGTTAATTCACAATAATTGATAAAATCTCTCCAAAAATGGGATGCCATATTGCTAAAGATAGGGTGCCCAATCTGGCAACATCATACTCGATTAAGACATGAACACAAGCACCAAACTTCATCGGGAACTAATAGTGCTTAAAAGTGCTTAGCTCCCCATACAAATTAAGCACTTATGGTGTAACGAAAACATGCCTATCAATGATGATTTTTTCTGGATAGTTGGAATGATTGATTAATTAACAAAAAACTAAACTATTTCATCATGATTTTTTTGCAAATGTTGAGCTAATCACCCCTATCGGGAATAAAATTCCACACGGAATTTGTTCCCTGTTCCCTAAATTGCACATTGAAAAGGGAACAAATTCCGTGTGGAATTTTATTCCCGATAAGGGTGAATGTATTGCGCTTTAGTTATTTACTTTGTTCTAAGTACTGATTTACATCGAACAAAAGATACAAAGCGTTTTATAAAACAATTTCCTGTAATTTCCAACATCGTATAAGATTTAAATTGATATATGGGCGTTGGGCGTGGCACTTGTAATTTTTATATAATTGAGGACTCAAATACAATCTCTACAAGCGATTTGTAATAATATAAATGCTAAATTGAGAAAAATACCAAGATTTTTAATTTTAGGTTATATGGGAAGTAGCCGTGGTTATGGGCGGATTTAAACAAAAAATTGGTATTTAGCTAATTAGGCGAAATGAGTGATATGTACCAAATTTCAAAGCTCTAGCTCAATTCCTTCTAATTTTTGCCGCGTCTTGTGTGAAAATATTCCACTGTGCGCCGTCCTGTTGAAACCAAATTTTGCCAATCGTTCAACATAGCCCGATAACGATCGCCATTAACTGTAACGGCCACTCCTTGCTCATTTTCGAATAAAAATGGCCCAATTATGCCTCTGGACCAAGATACGCACCAAACAGTGACTCGTTTTGGGTGTATCGGCTTTTCAATGTATGCGTGCGGGTTTTCCGTGCCCCAAATGCGACAATTTTGCTTGTTTACATACCCGCCAAGATCAAAATGAGCTTCATCTGAAAAGATGATTTTTTTTGGCAAAATCGGCATCTTCTTCTTCGGCATATTTCCCAGCGTTGTTCAAGCGTATACACAACCATATTCGTTCAGCGGAAGGATAAAACTAATTATCTGTAAATCAGACATGAGCTAAGTGTTACCATTCACGAAATAAGCACTAGTTGAAAAAAAACGTTAGATGGCGGACCCTTCATAATATTCAAAAATATTTTTTGCAAATATATTTTATTCCATTTCAAACATATTAAAAATTACGATTTTTTCCCGTGTAGAGTCCAGAGGAAAGTAGGCCTTATTGGCACGATCCTTTAGGTATTAATGCCAGCAACCAATCTTTTGACCGTCTGAATCCCACTTGGCGATCTCCGCACACATCTTCCAACACCAAACCGAACATATTCAATACCTACGTAAATTCTGCGCTTCTGTACGGATGCGAGTCATGAAATGCAGCAATTAAAGATGTCAACGCAATCCAGATATTCACCAATTGCTGTCTACGACGCATCCTAAAAATATTTTGGCCAGCCACAATCTCCAACCAATCCCTATGGCAGAGACAAAACAAACCCCAATCAAAACGGAAATTCTCCAAAAGAAAATGTAGACGGATTGGCTATTAACAAGTGATTTGGTTATAATTCTGTCTTAAAGTGTATGTAGTTGTTAGTAAAGGCTAAAGCTTAGTATAGACGATTGCCAGATCGGCAAACGTTATCAACCCTGTTAAAGTGCTGCAAATGTACGGACAATGACAGATTGTTAGGCAAAGGTGAATTGACAGTTCAGACGATTGCAAGAAAACATTACAATTTCATATATGTACATATTTACAATATATTTTGTAAATATTTATATGCAGGATTGCCAATAAAAAGTTTTTCTGGCAATGGCGCCGTTGTCACATGCATAAACTTCGCACAATCTGCAAATTATCTCGCAATGACTTTTCTGCTAACGTTGCAAAAGACAAATTGTGTGTTCACACTGTTGTAACTTCACAGGGTTGCATTTTTCTGGCAATATTGTCCGATCTGCAAATCGTGTGTACTTACCTTAAGTGTATGTATGTTCATTAGGGTGGGTCGATTTAGCAATCGATATTGTGCCATCGATTTTTCGATAGCTTTTGGCATGAGGAAAAAAAGTTCCACTACGACATATCCAAAAAATCATTTTCGAGGCGCCAAAATTTCAATTGTTTGACTTTTTCTCAACTTTTATTTTTAAGGTTTTTTTAGTAGGTAATAAAAAAAATGGACTGATTTAATTTTTTTTAAATACTACATTTCCAAGGTGAAATTGTACGCTAAAAACGATGGCGATAGCAGTTTTGCAAAAAAAAAATGTTTTTCTTAAGGGTTTGAACGAGTTTTTGTCGAAAAATCAATTTTTTTAAGCATTAATTTTTAAGGTTTTTTAGTAGGTATATAATATATAATATAATATATCTCATTCAAGGTAAAATTGTGCGCTTAAAACAATGGCGATATCATTTTTTCGTAAAAACTGTTTTTTTGGATTTTGGACGATTTTTTGTCGAAAAATCTTTTGTTGTCTCGATTTTTTACTTTTTTTGTTATTTTTAAGGCTCCAAACCAATTTCTTTTTTTAATTTCTCATGTATCAAATACGTATAGATATGTGTGATGGATAAAATTATTTGATGATGATGATGATGAACAAAATTATTTCATCTTATGTATGTTGATGGATTTGATGAATAAAAGATTTTTAACTTTGGATTTAAATGAAGATTTTTTAACTTTGGATTTAATTGATGTTTTGTATGAGTGTTAATTTATTATTAAAAGACATCATTGTCAATTTTCAACATTACTATTATAATTGCTGTTATGGTTGTTAAAATAAAAATAGTTTTTTTAACAATTTTATTGATTTTTCATAAGCGAAAAATATGGGAATTAATTTTAAAATTCAGATATTTCCTTGCAAATTTTCCATTCGACTCATTTTACTTCGGCTAGCTGACGTAGTCGCCATGATCCCTTCGCTGTTTTTATGAATTGCACGTTTACCTACGCTGGTTAGGAGTTGAACGTACCGCTCGGTACCTTGAATATGGCATGGAATCTTCGGATCGTCTAGCGGTGGATCTTCATTTTCGTCATCATCAAAATAAGTTTTCAAATGTTCATATGGTATGCTTCTTGTGAATGGTGGTTCTGACAGGTTTTCATCGTCGTCCAAATCAATCATATGAACGTAATCAGTGGCATCAAAATTAATTTTCGGTTTTACGTAGGTGCGAATATTAGACGGTTCATATAGGTCGTTACGAAAATGTAAAATTTTTTCCAGTACATACTTCCGAATATGTTGTCGATCGTCGAAGAGCATGCTGAGCAAAACATTTTCACAATGGGCAAAATATGAATTATTTTCAATTACGGTGTTTACCACCGAACGTAAATTGTTTGGCAAATATTGCGTCCACCGTATGAATTTTCCAACCAAAACACTACCATACACAACCGACTCATAATATTTGATGTTAAAATACATGGGAACGTACACGTGAATTATGTATCTTGCCAAAATTTTCAAATTTTCGGACGGCTTGCTTGTTGCAACGTAAATACGAAGTATTCTATTGGCTTTTGTGAGCCATCTAGCATGCGATACAGGACCCGGTTTAATATTTGCTAGTTGAGTTGAAACGCGACCATTCGAGACAGCATTAGCAATTTGGTATAGATACTTCACATCCGTTGAAAGTTCTTTCTGTTGATCTTCATCCAACGGTGGAGGCATGTTTTCAAGTGGAATTGCTTAAAAATTCGGAACAACCTGGCAATTGTATTGATAACAAAATTATGTGGCTTATAGGGAATTTTTTTTTAAAAATTTTTGATAAGTACCTGTAGGGTATGGCAATCTTGAATCTCTTTTGCTAGTAAACAAATCCACCAGTGTAATGGTCTCTTCAGCTGCAATTCAAATCGTCGCAGTATACCTCTCTCCGTACCAGTATTTGTAACTTCGCCGTCAGAGCAAATGCCAATTAATTGATCAAGAGGAAGTTCCTTTGCTTGGAAAAATGCATTTAAAGCTGCTTGTTTCGCTTCAGCACTTTCACCTTTGCCTTCCAAGTTAACATAACCAAGTAATTTGGAATTTGGCTCATGAACGACGACTAAATGCGATTCTTTCTGCATTCTCGAATGGTAAACTTCATAAATTTTTTCTCGAGTCAATGCGTCGTTTTTCCGACCGTCAAATGAAAAAGCTTCCAAACACCCTTTTTGGCGTTGGCGGATAACTTCCGTTCTAACTTTAGCTCTTTCTCTCTCTATTTTGTTTTGGTCACAGACAACGGTTTGACCACGCTCATCTTTAAATGCAATGTCTTCAAACAAAGCTGATGCTAGGCAAGATGCCACTCTGTTTGACACGCCAAATCTGTCACAAATCATTGCAAATTTTGGTATACTGTATCTTGGAGAATAACGTGATTTGACCGATGGATCAGCCATTTTCATTGCAATATCATCTTGCAATTCTGAAGGAGTTGGTAGATATGTTTCATCAACAGATGATTCAAGTCTTAGTGCGATTGTAGACACTTCTGTTTCTGTAGGATCCTCAACAACAGGAATAGTTAATTTTCTTTCATTGTGCTGATCAAACATGAAGTCCTTGAGGTCATCTGGAATTTTACCACAGTTGCAACGATTTGATTTTAGTGAGCATTTGCATTCTGCGATGTAGAATATTTCATTTGTACCATCAACGAATAGTTTAAATTTATGATAATTTTTTCCGCATTTATTCAAATACTTATAGTTGTCAATTAGTGTATTTAATTTTTTTGTGACGGTTAATCTTTTAACTAGATCAATCTTCAATTGGCCCCAAATTTCTAAAAGTTTATCGACAACTTTTGGTGTGAATGTCTTGTACGAGAACATTTTATTTCCTTTTCTCCACTGGTCGCCCAAAAAAAAGTAATATTTCAAAATATCGAAAGAAGTTGGCAAAGAAATTCCATCTAGTTCGCTTGGTGCACCGAATAGTAACACATTATGTGAAGGCATGTGTTCTAAAGCCTGTGCTGGTGGTTCTCCCTCTTCTTCCATATTGTGTTCTAAATTTTCTGATGAATTTTTATTCTATGTATTTATATTTATTAAACAATTAATATTTTCCACCTTTTTTGTTTAAAGTCCACAGATAAACTTGATATTCACACTGTCACTAAAGTCGCACAGCGGGAGAAACTGGAAAAGAATATAAAAAAAATTGGGAAATAAGAAACAAAACAAAAAAGCAATAACAGAGTTATATACGAAAACTAGTTGCTGTGAAACCTTCAGGGCTGCTGACGATGCCTGTGGAGAACTGATTTTAGTATAAATACAGTAATCCCTCAATTTACGTCGTCATTGGTTCCGCAAAATAGCATAAGTACTTCCAACGTATGCAACTTACCAAAAAAAAGATTTTTCGACAAAAAATCGTCCAAAATCCAAAAAAAAACAATTTTTACGAACAAATGATATCGCCATCGTTTTAAGCGCACAATTTTACCTTGGATGGGATATATTTAAAGAATTTGAAATCGGCGAATTTTTTTTAACATACCTACTAAAAAATCTTAAAAATTAATGCTTAAAAACAATTGATTTTGCGACAAGAACTCGTTCAAAACCTAAAGAAAAACATTTTTTTGGCAAAACTGCTATCGCCATCGTTTTTAGCGTACAATTTCACCTTGGAAATGTAATATTTAAAAAAAATTAAATCAGTCCATTTTTTTTATTACCTACTAAAAAAACCTTAAAAATAAAAGTTGAGAAAAAGTCAAACAATTGAAATTTTGGCGCCTCGAAAATGATTTTTTGGATATGTCGTAGTGGAACTTTTTTTCCTCATGCCAAAAGCTATCGAAAAATCGATGGCACAATATCGGCAAATTTTGGTCCTTACAAATCGGACCGGTCTAATGTTCATAAATAGGCAAAGAAAATGTACAAAATCAAATTTCACTGCATGTATCTCACTCTCTCCATTGAGAGGCGGTTAAGTCTTATTGGGGGAAATACTTACATTTCTGTGACAACTACAGAAAGTAACGCCACTACAACTCCAAGTAGAGATGGAAGTGTCTATCTAACCGTCAAAACTCCAAACAGTACGCGCTCTTTCTCACCGCAGCTGTCAAGTAGTGAAACAAATCAAACAGAAATGATAACAAATACAATGCAAAAGAACGAAGAGCCTAAAAGCATGCTATAAAATACAGTAACTAATCCGAATGGAAATAATGTTGCCACAGCAACCGGAACAATATCCAAAAGTACAAATCCAAACAGTACAACGTGCAAAGATGATCAAATTCAAGCAGGAATACTTCTTAGTGACAAAACGAATGCAAGGTCGCCACATAAGGAACCAGATCCCAAAGAACCGAGAGAGAGAGTTCCAAGAGAACCCAAACCACCGCCAGCCCCAGCTACTACATAAAGTAAACATCTATGATGCTTTACTTCGTAGAGGTATTGTATACGAAACTAGTGGTGTTTTCTTTTGTGCCAAAAAATGCTAAAAGCCTGTTCCTCTATCTCGAACGAAAACCTAAGCGTCTGGAATTTGGTTTTCTAAGGTTCGTTCGTTCGTTCGCCTGGCCTTACGTCTACAACGTAAGAAATTTACGAATTGGAAAATAATAAAATTGCCAGATAAACAATTTCGCAATTTCCTGCCGAAAAAAGCATACAGTTTTGTAAATTCGAACAAAATATTTCCAACTCTGTTCAGTATGCGTACCGAAAGCCACAACCAAAACAAGAAATATATTCGTTCGAAATAGAGAAACAGCACCCAGGAAAATAATTGGTTGGAATTCGGTTGTAACAATAAAAAATAGTACTAGCAACAAAAAGTATATTGCCTACACCGTCTGTCGGTTGTATTTACATATAATTTGTTGAACCAACAATAATAACATGGATACGATCAAATGAAAATGCTTGCACCTAAATCGAAGGTTGTATCAATCGAATTAAGATTGTTTTTTTGGTTGTGACAACCAATGTTTTATTCTTGACAACAGAAATTGTATCAATAGACCAAATATTATTATTGCAACGAATAATTGGTTACTACAACAGAAAAAATATTTATAAATAATCGTTTATTGGTTATCCCAATCATTTCCCAAATTAAGAATAATTAAATGTATTTTGGGAAATACAACCGAAAGATTGCTTGCTGTTCTTTTGCTGATACATGACAAACAAAAAATAAAATTACTCGACATAAAAAATCTTCAACAATTTGTCTTCAACAGAACGGTACAGGTAATCAAAAATAATCTCGTGTGGATAATAATGTGTGGAATGCAGAATATGTTGTGCAAAATGTTTTACATAAATATAAAATAAAAGCAACAATCATGAAATTGAAAGCACATGGTTAAGCGATATTTGCATAAAAGTTTTGAGTTTTTTTTTCGTGTACTAAAATGTGTGTCAAATATTTCCACATCTCAAAATAGTGATGAATTTGTAATATGGGATTTTTAATTTTGTTATGAATTGTTTTGTTTTTTTGTTCATTAAATAAAATAAAAATTAATGAAAACTGTTTTTAATTAATTGTCGGTAGTATATGACTGACAAATTGTCAGAACAACAATTTTTTTAAAACAGTTGGTTGTGGCAACTACAACAGTTAATTTAACAGCCTGTCTTCCTGTCAAAGACCCATATTACCTTCATATTTTTATTGACATTTCTTGAAGCTTTTTCCACACGAAAATATCAGCTGTAAAAGTTGCAACAGCTGTTTCTAGACAATGAGTAATAATTAAAAAACCGAAAACAAATACAATTGTTTGCTTGATTGATCATATGTACATATATGTGTATATAGGGGCTATATCTAAATCGGAAACCTTCTGCACTCATTTCAGTAAGTCCTTGCGTTTAAAAGGAAGTTCTTGCCAAATATTGTATTGATCTGAGCATAATTGTGACCTGTACATGGTAACAAGGATACATTTACTAACAGATGGACGGACAACACCAACATGGAAGCAGAAGTATACCACAACCAAAATATTGGTTATCCTGATGGAATCGCATGATAGTAGACAGAACTACCAAAATTCGGTTGGCAAATAATTCGGTTGATGCAACCACACTGTATTCTGTGTGAGGCTATAAATTTGTTCTGCCTTTCGCCCTAAAAACACTTTTTTGGAAACCGAAAAGGTTTCGTTTTCTTTTGTAAACGTGTCGCACATGCACTGTGCAAAATGCTACATTTTCAGCCCTGTTTTAAATCGACGGGGTGCGCTGCCCTACAACATACAAGTTTTTTCAGCGTCAAGTAAATAGCCTAAATATCCGCGTGTGTATTTGCGTGGTGTTTTTTAATGAAGTTTAGACAGATGTTTTATTTAGGTGACGCCCGCAAGTCACCTGGACCAGACGACATCACCCCAGCAGAAATGTAGAAAATGTTAAAGTACATTATTCCCTGGCTGCAGAACATTTATGTAGGCTGTATCAGGCTTTCATACATCCCGTATCGATAGATGGACACCAAAGTCGCACACTAGGTCAAAAGACTTCAGACCAATTAGACTATCCTCCTTTCTATTGAAAAGTCTGGAAAGACTTTTAGATTATTTCATTAGGGAAAACCTGGATACAAAACTCCTGTCGGGAAACCAGAATGCTTACAATAAGGGAAAGTCTGCAGAATCAGCCCTGCACGAACTTGTGAGCACTATCGAATCGTCCCTACATTTCAAGGAGTTCACCATGGTGGCATTTCTTGACATTGAAGGAGCTTTTAACAACATTCACTCAAATGCGGTCATTGCGGCACTGTCTTAAGGTAAACTCTAGCTTGATTAGACTTATACACAGCATGCTCAACAGAAGACGCATAACAGCGTGTCTTGGGTTCACAACTCTAACAAGGTGTCTCCCCTACTTTGGAAACTAGTGGTGAATGAAATTCTGCTAGATCTAGAACGTTGTGGCTGCAAGGTCGTGACATATGCGGACAGGGTTACCATAACCATTTTTCGGAAAGGAGGACATTTGTGCCAGAATAGGAGGACATTTGTGACATTTACAAAGAGCCTTTGACAACTTCGGTGGATGTTTTTTTAAAATAAAAATAAGCATTAATTGGAAAAACAAACATTTTAAATGATCAACAATTACTTTTTTTAAAAAAAAAGGGGCAAAGCACTTTTTTCAGCATGTATTTTAACAATAAAAATTACTAATGTAACAAAACATATATTAACATATATTAATTTAAAAGAATATTAATTAATACTGTTTATATTACAACTATGTGAGATCAATTTAATAATTGAGTCTTCGTTTGAATATATATAAATATTTAAATATAAAATTCTATACAGAAGAAGTTTTTGAAATTAATTTAGTAGAAATTAAAGCATTTATGGAAACAAATTGTAGACGGGTTGTTTCATCTGTCCATTGTGCGCTAATTTGATAGATAGAAAACTAACAAATTTTCAGTAGTTGCAAATATACATTCAGCTGGAGGTTTACTGTTGGTAAAAAAAGTTAACCCACTGTTGTTGACAAGGTTTACCCTGTATGCGGACGACGTGGCAATCGCAGTGAGTGGCAAATTCGAAAACATCCTCCGAGATATTCTACAGGAGGCTCTGAACAAGTTGGCTGGGAAGCAGCGGTTTGGGTGTTAACCCAAACAGGACTGAATTGGTTGTCTTTACTAGGATGAATAATGTCCCACAGGTGGACCCTCCGCCTCGGATAAATGGAACAGATCTAGTCTCTTCTGAAAGTGCAAAATTTTTAGGAATAATTTTAGATAGGAAACTGTAATTCAGACTTAACTTACTGGAACGTGTAAAGAAGGCCAACGTCGCCCTATATTCCTGCAGGAAGGCTGTAGGATCGCGGAGGGGCCTCTCTCCTAAAATAGTCCATATCGTCCAATACTGTTATACGGCATTGTGGTATGGTGGACGACAACTGACAAACTAACCATCACAAAGCTAATATCAAAGGTTCAGAGAACTGCCTGCCTGTAAGCAGAGCGTTAAGGACTACAGCGACTGAGTCTCTACAAGCCCTTATCAATATACTGCCGATTAATGTTGTGGCGAGAGAAGTTGCAACCAAAGCGGCACCAAGATTAAACTGCCTATCAATGTGGAGGTACAAGAACTACGGTCACATGAGGATATCAAAGTGTAGTGCTATGGTTACCGACCGAGTGGACTATCGGGTCTGTTCTGTAATCACGGCGATTTGAAATCACGGTGATTTTAAAATCACCGGCGACTTAGCATCACTTTTGGAGTTCGAAATCACCCGAACATATTTCGAACAATCTTTTTTGGGAGGCTATGCATAATAAACCGGGCGATTTCGAACTCCAACAGTGATTGTAAGTCGCCGGTGATTTTAAAATCACCGTGATTTCAAATCACCTTGCTACAGAACAGACCCGTATATATCAAAGGTGCGCCCCTTTGAGAGCAACTACATCACTATGATACCAGCCAGGGATGAATGGGTTGGCAGAATAGCAGGAAATAGAAACCATCTCCATTTCTATACAGATGGTTCGAAGCTTGATGAAAAGTTTGGCTTTGGAGTACACTGTGAAGAACTTATTTTGGATATAGCTCACAGATTACCAGATACCTGCAGTGTCTATCAAGCCGAAATAATGACAATATGGGAAGTCGCCAAGTGGCTGAGACGGAACAAATTAACAAACACTGGCGTTGTCATTTATTTGGACAGCCAGGCTGTCATCAATTCTCTGGAGGCCACATCCCTAAATTCACAAACAGCCCTCAACTGCCGCAGATCTCTTAACGAGATGGCTGAGCTGTTCAATATAAACCTCATATTGGTGGCCTGGGCATAGGGATATCCCGAGGAACTGCAAAGCCGATGAACTTGCTCTTCGAGAATTTGTAAAGTCGTCCCTACTTTACAAATTCTCGAAGAATTTTGTGTCCAACGAAAGCAAACGACTGCTGGACGTAATGGGGTCGGCCTTTCTAAGCAGTCTAACAGATCTTTCCGGTACCGATATTCGTACTTTCGATAAATTTGTATGTAATTATATCAAACAGGTTGGTTTCGATGAGGAGCATTTCAGCCCGTGGCAACACTAGGGACCTAAACAGGTCTATGTGAGCTGGCACAAAAAAACGGCCGCCACCCTAACCTAAACCTTGAGCCGCTTGAACAAAATTTAAATATCAAAGCCTTTTAACTCGGAAAGTCTTTAGAAGTTACGTTAAATCAATAGGACTAAACTTGTTGCAAGTTTCATACTGATCAGAAGACATCGCTTTTTAAAATCATTGGGTCGCAGAGCAATATTTCACAGTAAGTAAGCCCCCATGCTATGGTGGAGGGTATAAAAACATCAGTAAAAACGTATATTTCTAAAAAAAACTAAATTTGTATTAATTTTTAACAAAATTTTTATTTCGATACCATGTTCAAATTAAGAAATAAAAAAATTACAAAATTTGCTTAAGTAGTAAGTAAAAAAATACAGATTATCTTTTTGTTTGTAGCCAATGCAAAATGAATTTAAAATTTGTGAAGTAAAATTTTTAAGAAAATTTTAATAAAATTGATGTATGAAAAATATGCGATTATAAATTAATCTTTTTCAATTTAAATTACGATGAGTTTCTGCTCAATTATATAAAAAACGTAAGAAGAATTACAATTAATTATTAAAAAAAAATTATATGTATGTATATGAAATGAAGATATTTTTTAAACAAAAACATTGCAATCTTTGGATAAAAGCTGGTTCATAATAATATTGCCACATTTTGGATTAAAAACAAAAAAAGTAGGAGAGAAAGACGATAGGAGAAAAAAATGAAATTAGATTTAAAAGTGAAAGAATAACTGGTATAAATTAAATGGGGGGTTTTAAACAAAGTTCAAAAAGGTCAGTCTTAGTTAATGATGATTTTGGGATTTTTTGTTTGTTTTGAATAAATGATTTTTGTATGAAGTTTGTGGTTTTAATACTTAATAACGAAACATTGAGACACTAAAAGGCTTGACTTTTTTGTTAAAATACATATAAAGACAGAGAGTGTTTTTTAAGATAATTAGATAGACAGAGAAATGCTTAGGAGGTGCTTACAAGTTAATCATGTCGTTTCATGCCAATGGGTTTCTACTATAAAATTACATGTTTCTTTATTATTATTATTAAATATATGTATTAGATGAAAATACTTATGCTTATTTTTTTTTTAAAGAAGAGTTTTTTGTTTCATTAAATATACTTAAAAGTGAGTGAGTATGCTTCTTCTTCTATCAAAATGCGGGTATTGATAAAGAAGAGACCGACGTAGTCAATTGAAATCAATGGAACATTTCCGTTTTCTCTTTTTTTACTCCTACTTCTACTTCTTCTTTTCGCTCTTTAAATGAGTTCAACTAAGATTTTGTGGGGGGATAGGAGTGGCAGAGAGTGTAGCGTTGTTTGGAGGAAGAGTGTTGTGTTGGTTTGTCCATAAACACTCAAAGTACTAGATGGTCCGTCGTTCTCTTAAGCAAATTTCTCGAGTTACGAACGATTAAATTTTTGACATTAGTAGTTAAGAGAAAAAAGAGCACAAATTTGTTTTTATTTTTTATTCATATTTTTGGCATGTTTCCTCAATCATTTCACTTTACAATCACTATTGGAGCAAACACAATTGATTTTTAAAATAAAATAGCAAAAAACACATCTTTAAATCGACAAATTAAATCTTGAGAGCTAACAAGAGAGTGCCAAAATATCTCGAAGAGAGCAAAACAACTGTCAAAAATTTAATCGTTCGTAACTGTCACTTTTTAAAGAGTACGACGGACCATCTAGTACTTTGAGTATTTATGGGTTTGTCTGTTTGTGTCATCAAACGGCGAGAGAGAGAGTAATCAAGGCGAGAGAGAGTGTAGTTTCTACAGAAAACACCTTAAAGTATGCAACAGGCTACGTATTTCCTGGACCAGTCCCGCCGCATTTTCAGCAGCAATTTGCCTCTCCCGCTCAACACGTCTCTCCAAAGCACGCTCCTCATCATTCCTCTGATTTGTTGATTAAATACAATCTCCCTCAACCTCTTCGTTGTTCACCTCTGGATCGAACTCATCATCGGCGGTGGCCTCTTGATACTGTTGATACTCGGAGACCAGATCGTTCATATTGCTTTCGGCCTCAGTGAATTCCATTTCGTCCATACCTTCGCCGGTGTACCAATGCAAGAAAGCTTTACGTCTGAACATAGCCGAGAATTGTTCGGAGATACGTTTGAAGAGGTCCTGAATGGCGGTGGTGTTGCCAATGAAGGTCGAAGACATTTTCAAACCCTTCGGTGGGATATCGCAAACGGCCGTCTTGACATTATTGGGAATCCATTCGACAAAATAGGAGCTGTTCTTATTTTGCACGGCCAACATTTGCTCGTCCACTTCCTTCATAGACATGCGTCCACGGAAGACTGCGGCCACGGTCAAGTAGCGACCATGACGAGGATCGCAAGCAGCCATCATGTTCTTGGCATCGAACATTTGCTGGGTCAACTCGGGTACCGAGAGGGTCCGATAGACTTCAGAACCACGTGAAGTTAAGGGAGCAAAACCGGGCATAAAGAAGTGCAAACGTGGGAAGGGCACCATGTTCACGGCCAATTTGCGCAAATCGGCATTCAATTGGCCAGGGAAACGCAGGCAGGTGGTAACACCGGACATGGTCAACGAGACCAAATGATTCAAATCACCATAGCTGGGATTCGAAACCTTCAATGTGCGGAAGCAGATGTCATAGAGAGCTTCATTGTCAATACAATAAGTCTCATCGGTGTTCTCCACCAATTGATGGATGGACAACGTAGCATTGTAGGGTTCAACCACGGTGTCGGAAACCTTGGGGGAGGGCACAACCGAATAGGTGTTCATGATGCGATCGGGATATTCTTCACGAATTTTCGAGATCAAAAGGGTACCCATACCAGAACCGGTACCACCACCCAAGGAGTGGGTCAATTGGAAACCCTGGAAAGAAAAGATAGACAACTTAATAATTTATTCAACATTGATTGGAGCTTTAACTTACCTGCAAACAATCGCAATTTTCGCATTCCTTGCGCACCACATCCAAAACATTGTCCACCAGTTCAGCACCCTCGGTGTAATGGCCCTTGGCCCAGTTATTGCCAGCTCCCGATTGTCCGAACACAAAGTTATCGGGACGGAACAATTGGCCATAGGATCCAGAGCGTACCGCCTCCATAGTACCCGGTTCCAAATCCAATAGAATGGCACGCGGTACATATTTACCGCCCGACGAACTTGATGCTGCTGAAATGGAAGCAAACAATTGAAAACGATCAGTGTGAAGAAACAGGGTTGGGAAAAGGATCTCAAGGCAGTGGTGGTGTACAAACGCTACTGAAGTTAACTGGGAAATAAAGCTATAGATGAAAAGGAAACGGTAGCAGGCATCTAAAGTAATTCATGCAAATACATTGTTGATTGAAGGGGCAGAAGATAAACGAAGCTGTGACAGTTCAATCTGTAGATATTTAACAAGTCCTTCACTTAGTTGTAGAAGCGAATTGTCATCCGAATCCAGTACTCGCTGTAGGTATAGCGATTTCATTTGTTTCTACTTTATTTCTGTAGTTAGTTTCCCGTTATTATAGCTGAAATTTAATCTCAATTTGCTAAAAACCAGTAATAACTGGCAGATGGTGTTTCTGTCCTAACACTATTTGACTAATGGTACACATGACCAACCACCATGACATTATCTTACAGCTAATCATCTTGCCTGATACTATCTGACAGATAATGATTTTGACCCGAAACTGTTTTATTGGTTATGATCATAAATGAACTATATCCTACTTATAATCATCCTGCCCGGACTCTAACCGATAAATAATGATCCTGGATACTATCTAATAATATTCCGGAAAATATACGACTGTTCTTGTTTCTGTTAGGACACTATCTGACAGATAATGCTTCTGAAATATAACGGTCCTGAGCGGACACTATCTGGCAGATAATGGTCCTGACCTAGTGTTCGGCTGATAATGGTCCTTACCGGACACTATCTGACAGATAATGGTCCTGACCGGACACTATCTGACAGATAATGGTCCTGACCGGACACTATCTGACAGATAATGGTCCTGACCGGACACTATCTGACAGATAATGGTCCTGACCGGACACTATCTGACAGATAATGGTCCTGACCGGACACTATCTGACAGATAATGGTCCTGACCGGACTCTATCTAAAAGATAATGGCCCTGACCGGACATTACCTGACAGCACACTATCTGACAGATAATGGTGCTGAACGGACACTATGTGACCGATAATGATCCTGATTATCTGTAAGATAGTGTCCGGATCTTACAGGTAATGATTTTGGCTGGACGCTATCAGACTTATAATCATCCCGACCGAACCTATACGATAAAGCACTTGTCTTTTGGTGATGCCAGATCAGTAGACCTGTATAGCGCTGCACTGAGGGGGTGATGTCTGGCCGGGCTCCCAATTGGACGTTGTCGAAAAACCAAGATCAATAGCCACCCAGAGCCCTCACCTGGGTTACAGAAAAACCATCCAACTCGGCTGACATACTCTAGGTAAATAAAAAATCCAATCCTGTCCTGCCGACCCATAAATGCAAAATTAGCGGATGGTAAAAAACGGCAGATTAGTTTGATCCTTAATGCTGAATCCACCACCCACACACAACGGGCTTGTGAAACCTTGCGTTATGTTTTCGTGACTATAGTCTTGAAGGTATAAAATCAAGATGCAGCTCCCACTGCAGAAGGTGAATTGTCCACCGTGGTATCTGACAGATAATGGTCTTGACTGGACGCTTTCTGACAGATAATGGTCCTAACCAGTTAGTTTCTGACATATAATGATCCAGACCGGACACTATCTGATTGATAATGGTTATGACTAGACACTATATGAGAAATAAAGATACAGAATAAGAAAATCATACTAATTGTACATTAACTGACTGATAATGATCATCATCGGTCAATATGTGACAGATAATGATCCTGATCGGATAGTATTTGACAGAATGACCCTGACCGGACAACTAATTACCCTAACCGGATACTATTTGACAAATAATGACCCTACCTGAATACTATGTGGCACATAATGGTCCTAAACGGACACTTTCCAAGAGATATTGCTCTGACAGAACACTCTCTGGCAGTTAGTGATCCTGATCTGACATTATGTGACTGATAATGTTCCTGCCGGATAGTATCCGACAGATAATGACCTTGGTCAGACACTATGTGACAGATAATGAAAGCACACTCTCTGGCAAGTAATGAGCCTAAGTGGATATTATCTTCAGATAATAATTCCAACTTGACACTGTCTGACAGATAATGATACTAACCGGACGCTATCTGACAGATAGTGATCGTGACCGAACACTACAAGGCAGTTAATGATCCTAACACTGTCTGGCATATTATGATCCAGACCGGACACTATCTGGCCGATAATGATCCAGAACGGACTCCATCTGACAGATGGACTATCGTATAGATTGTTTTTGAATGAACTTTGCCTTAAAAGATGGTCCAATTTGGGAAGGTGCACTTAACACTGTAATGTTTAATGAGACATAGAGTGAGGATATTCATCGAAATAAAGCTTATCGTTTATCTATTTCTTTTGCATATGATTTCTTTCGAACCACATACATCTTTATTTTTGAGCATTTCTCCTGTAGCGCAATGGATAAACCATCTGATTAGAATTCGAAAAACAAAAAATATTATTTAAGTTAATAGATAGCACTTAATTCGCTTTTTTTTAAATGTTTATATTTCTAACATCCTCAGAATTTTAATGTACTGTACCGCTGTCTCCTTTGGAATAGTATCTCCAATAATGAAGTTTTTTTTTAGGAAATGGAATCTTGCATGTCACTTATATATCTAGCAACGCATTGAACATGTCTCTAATTGCTATGAGAGTATCTGAAGGCATTATTTTTACCTTGGCTGAAGTTTTTGCGACTATCAGTTTACAATCACATTCACGACGTACACCTTCAATTGAAAGAAAGCTTTTTCGTTTGTATTCTCCTATTTTTAGTTTCCTCCAAAGGAAATCCTCTGTATTCCAAATGGTTTATTGCATCTGCCACTTATGCGTCTTTTGTATCAAAATACAACATTGTCGCTCACGAAATTTTCAGCAATATTTCCTGCTCTTTTCACCAGAATTTTTAAAATGTATTTCTTTAATTACCCAAATAAGGAGTCATTGTAAATTTTTGCCCGAAAACAATAGCGAACACCATATGACTGTTTTGGGTGCTTTTTTAATTTCGGCATTTAATAAATTTCACGTCGTCGAACCGCGAGAGCCCCTTGCTCTGCACTTCACCACATCGGCTGTCATATCAATTTCAATAAATCATAGCTGCCATCACGGCCAACGGCCATCAACACTTGTTGTAACTTCTTTTAAATGCGTGGCACGTGCAAGCGCATGCGCACATTGAAACTTCTCTGTACATGATCGTGATGCGTACGCATCGTACAAAAATGGGAAGGAAGTCAGTCAGCCAGTGTTTAAGTGGTAACAAAAGAATCCAACTCATGCCATTCGTCAGCCAAAGAAGGAACGCAACGCCCAGTTCTACCACGCACAAGGCACGGAGAGAGTAAGTTTGCGTAGATTTTGTGACGCAGTTTTAATAATGCGGTCAACAATGCAATTGTTTCTATGGGTGTATCATGGCCATGTCTTTTCACGATACCAAAACGAGAGGTATTTATTATGACTTAATGTTGTTTGACAATGTCAGGTGGCTCCACCTGCATCGCTAAAGCAGACACTACAGTGTCAGTTGGACTCTGAAGAGGCTAATATAAAAAATGATTAATAACTCTCAGGAATGGTGGAGTCCTTATCACTGCAGAATCTTCAAGATGTAACTAATTAAGGAATGGTTTCGTCATAGATTTTTTAGTCCAAATAAATGCAGAAGTATCTGCCCCATTTCGGTCTGGTATGTGGTCTATGTCTGTCCGTAAGAGGATTTGTAGTATTGTAATGGGACTTTGAGGAACTTATGTATACATATTCAAAAGTTCTCTTCGAGCAGGGCCAACTGCTAATTCAGTTTTTCCTTCAAGATTCACATGAGCCGTAAGACCATAAAATGCTTATGCCATCCTCGATAGGTTACTATACAATCGGCATTAATGTCTTCTAAAAACAACTAACGGTCGAACTGTTTATCTATGGTGATCTCTGGATGCTGCGGATTTCTGCTGAGATTGCGTGTAGTTTATATCAATCTCTTCTGAAGTTCACTCGCGATCCTTATGCTAGTAAGTCCTAGTATAAAGAGCTATACCGAATGAGGGAAGAGATTGGAGCACATATGGATTTTCTTAGAATTGCAACAAGAAATTATGAGTTATTAACATAGTGTTAAGATCTTCACGACTCTCTTCCTCTACTAGTGTTATGCACTTTCACATAGAATGAACCAAATATTCCGGGACCTATTCTCTATTTTAGGAATTGGAAGAATTGCGAGAAATAAATAAAGCCCGATTAATTTTGCATCCGATATACATAATATTTGAGAAATATAGATCAAGAAGTTGCTGTAGAGGAATCTCCTTAGATAAATTCTGTTGTAGATTTGACATCACACTAGAGTTGTGTAGTTCGTGAACGAACTAGTTCAATTGAACGGGTCACTATACTGAACTGAACGAACTAGTTCACACAACTCGTTCATTTCAGCTCAGTAGTTCACAATGTTTTTTCTTCAATCATATCATTTCGTTCTCCTTCCCGTTTCGTTCTCTCTTCTCATTTCGTTTTCTTTTCTCAGCTGTTATGTGTTGTTTCCATTTTTATGTATGCATGTAGAATCATCATGAATGTATGATTCTACATATTCATATTCTAATAAGATTCCTTTAATAACGGCTGATTTGAACTGGTGATCTACTGAACGAAATGATCTGTTCAAGTAAAGTGAGCTGGAGAGCTAAAAATCTGGTGAGCTAAAGAGCTGGAGTGCTAAAGTGAGCTGTTGAACTAAATGAACGAACTAGTTCACTCAATTGAACTGAACTAAAAAGAGCGATCACTTTAAAGAACTATAGTGCCCAACTCTACATCACACCAGAATTGGAAGTCGATATTAAATAATTTGTTAAATATCTTTAATTTTCCGGAAATAGACGAACTCAAACAGTTGGATCCATACAGATTTTTAACTTTCATTCAGGCATCTGAACGCAGTGTAGACTCAACTAGCTACCTGGAGAAGAAGAATCACAATGGATCATTACTGGTCCCACTAGGGCTCGGAGTTTTTATCTGCCCGGCATCATCCTCATATCAACCTAACCTATACGACAATTAAATCTACCAGTCAGATGGGTTATCCACAGCGCTACAGCAACTCTATGTGAATATTAGTTACGGGCTTTCAGATTCACCCTCCACTCTGAAACTTGGGACATAAAGATTAGAACAGATCTAACGATTCTATACTGTCGAAAGATCTGAAGTCCAGAGATATACCATTTTTTATGTGTTGAACAGAATAAATGGCATCTTATAGAGTCTATACTTAATTAGGTTTCGAAATCAAATCCAACTGATAATTCATAATGTTCTTGGCGAGAGGACGAAATTACTTTACTGGTTTATATAAGATATAAGTATAAGTACTCCTAGGGTCATTACATGAACTATAAATTTATTTTAGTTCCAGATAAATTTAAATTTCCAGCCCGATGTGTTATTCATTGCGCTACAGGACAAATAGAATAACCATTCCTAAATAATTAAGTGAATTTAAAGAAAAGTGGAGCCTCATACTTAGATCTGTCAGGACTGTTTTATAGGAAAATTTAAATTCCAAGCATATTTCCTGATAGAATGAAAAAGGGTTTACCACTTCATCTTCCTCTAAATAATAAGGTTTGGGTGGCGGCCCGCTTTGCCTGTGCACATAGACAAATGTAGGTCCCTAGTGATATCACGGGCTCAGATGGACCTCATCATACTATTGATAAACAAATTTATAAACAGTATGATTATCGGTAACGGAAACATATCTCAGACTTCCTAGAACGGCCGAAAGCATTTAACTAAGCAGGTAATCAATGCTTTTCACTTCCTCCTCATCAACACAGCTCCTGCAGAAGTCATTGAACTCAAGACATAACCTTCTGGCATTTTTGCCAAGCAGATAATGTCACGTCAGAAATGTCACTAATGTAAACAGTTTTTCTCTCTAGTGCGAGGAGACATTTTGACCTTCTCAGTTCGTATCTCGGCCAGATTTGTCTAGAGAGGATCGGCAGGTGCCGATTTCTGACCATATTTCATTAGACTGCCTGATTTCCTCTTGCCTAAGGCAGTCGAGGATTGTTTGTGAATTTAGGGATGTTGCCTCCAGAGAATTGATGGCAGCCTGACTGTCTCGGCAGAATTGAAATTGGAGTTCTTATACTGCTGAGAATAGATTGTGTTGTAGGAATAATTAATATTACTTATACAATATTTAACAAAAATCCCAAGTCAATGTTACTAGAGTGTGAAGAAGGTTTGTATTCAGTAGGATAGACTTGGACCAAAGTGAAGCATACATTTATTTTAGTTCGAGGTAAATTCACGTTCCCAAACAGTTGGGGTTATCCATTGCGCTACAGGAACAATTTGTAATAGAAACACAACTATTTCAATAATAGCAATTGTATAAAAGAATTACTGCTTCTTGGTCCTATCAGAAATGAAATTTGAAATCAAATCCGACTGAGAATCGATTGAGCTGTAGGACAAATTAAAATTACAATATTTAACAAAAATTCCAAGTGAATTTTACGAAAGAGTGCAGAACGCTTTACTGGTTCATGTTCCCGTGAGGAACTCTGTAAAATTAACGAAGTTGCATATTTAATAATTGTTCAGTATCAATTGCCTGTGATGGTTATGGAGTCCTTACTGGTTCCATAGAGACCAGTCAATATCTATTACCAATCAGATGTGTTATCCATTGTGTTACAGGACAATAGGTATTCTAGATTAACGTGAATTCCTAACTCCACCGTGCTCTTAACACCCGGGTAAATATATGCGACGACCAACGCCCCCACGCACTTTATGCATGAGTACCAATCAATTCCGAGCTTATGGACATTTTTACCCATTCTGTGTTATGGCACCCCGGTTGATATGCAACTCCACTTTGCTATAGATTATTCTAGACTATAATCTCCCAACGACCCTAACTCCCGTGGTATAAGATTTTTGGAAACCTGGAGACCTCTCTGCGATCACTGTCCAGTGCCTATCCTCGGAATAAATATGGACTATAGGATTCGTAGATCCCCCTGCGCAACAGGACCACCATTATTTGTACGTTTGCAGAACTTCGATGATCACCAAAACGGCTGAACCGAATGAGGCCACGTTCGCACAACATGTTTGTCTAGCCGATGTAAAAATTCTTAGCTATCTTAGGGTCCCATAGGCAGTAGTTATATATTCAAGGGCAGAACAATGTCTGCAGGTCCATATAGTTGAGTAGCAACCACTTAACGCTTCCCTACATTGAATTAGGATTACATTACTTAAGCTGCTTTAATCCCCAAATTTAGCATACCACTCCTCACTCACCATCACCGGACCATCATTGGGAGAAAACGCAAATAGTTTTTGTTCAAATTGAAATTAAATCCAGGCATGTATCTATGCTATTTTTCTAATGGGCGTGTTAACCACGCAAAAAAAACAAGAAATTAAAATAAAACGAAACGAGCAAATTGCAGCTAAATATGATTCATCGCTAAATGAAATTGTAAATCGAAAGCGTGCGGGAATGTCCATATGATGGATAGTTATTCCATAGCCATTGACTTATGGATGGAGTTATCTTTCACTCTACGCCAAGGCACCAAATGTCCAAACGCGGTGTCCACACCATACACTCCACTCCATTCCACTCCACCAAATGAGCGTCTGCAACTTTGAAAGATCAGCAACGACTGCAGCAACATTTAACTAAGCCAACCAACAACTTTGTATCTCTAATAAATCTAAGTGGCATGCAACAATATTGTTAAAAGAAGAATTTAGATTGGTTAAAATTGGATTTGATGTTAGTTGAGAGAGTTAGGTTTCATCACCAGAGCTATTCCTCGGAGGTCTTCTTCTCTCCCACCATCGTCTGTACCATACCTGATGCCTCGTTGTAATAGACGCTGATGCGTTCCAGCTGCAAATCGCTATCGCCCTTGTAGATACCATTCTGGTCAATGCCGTGCTCTTCAGAGATGACTTCCCAAAACTGCAAAGAATTAAAAAGAAAGAAAACACATCAAATTATTGGTTTGTTATTTTTTTTTATAATTATTCTTTGGTAAATAGTTTTTTAAGTTTTTTTCTCAGCTTCTTGCGATGCTAATTGTTTGTTTATTTGCAAATTCTCTGTGATAGCGTTGGTCTTTACAGTCTGGGTGTATTTTTTGCTCATGAATAATTCCCACTTATCTATGCGAATCTGCCTTATAGTTTGTGTTATGGCTTCTTTATCATTGTGTAAACATTTGTGAGATTGGAAACAGATTTCATCGTTTGATGAACGATATTATAGTGTTCCAAATGGCTTAAACGCTTTAAGAACTTTCAAAGACTAAGTGTGTGAGAAAAAAATTGATGTCTAGAGATAATTTTTCAATTAAGACATTTTTATGGAATTTATGTCATCTACTATAAAGCGGTGACTACCAGTGGGCGGTAATTTTTATTTGGATAACCAGGTCTCCAAAACTGCTGGGAAATCGTCTTCCTGGGCATAGAAAAGCATTGCGCCACAGGGCAAATGAGTAAAGTTTAGTGAATACAATCGGAGCCGAGACTCTTAATGAGAAACCAAGTCACACAAAATTCGCATAAGTTCTGAATTTAAGAATATTTGCATATTTATTACAGTATGAGGACGATTCAGATTCTTAATCACATGGTTTATATAAAGGCTAATGTCAAATTATATAGGCTAGACTCCAGTCTTCCTGAATATAAGATGTTCGGGATCAATCTTAGGATTCCCCAAAAAATGCTTTATGGTCCTCCGGATTTGGATTTTAGGATTAAATATTTTATGCAGATATATAAATATAGCAGAGTATAACCCACAAGTAATTCATGAGATTTAGAACATCTGCAGTTTTTGATAGCAGCTCATATAATATACGTCATATATAAAGACTGACATTCCCAGTGTGATCCGAGCAACCATATTAGCGGCATAACGCTTACGGATAGCCAAGTCACCAAATATCCCTGGAAATCGTCCTCCTGGACATAAAAAAAACACATCAACATTTATTTCAGTTTGAGATCAATTACAATTTAGAGAGTAGAATGGGTCATCCATTGCTCTACAGGACAAATTATATATATTTTTTTTTCCAGAATTTAAATTAGGTCAAATCGATTAATGAGTATTGTCCTCAACACTCAAAGCAAGGAATATCACTACGAAATTATTCGGACAAGTCAGCTCCCAAAAATCCTGGATATGGCTTTGCTGACCATAAGATTATTTTCATATTCATTTTAGTTGAAAGTCAATTCGAATTCCCTATCAGATGGGTTATTCATTGCGCCACAGGACAAATTAATTATGTTTCTCTCATTGGGAATAATCTACTCAGAAAGTCAGACTATTTGCGGTCATCGTGAATATGAGAATATCTGTAAATTTAATATAGTTCTAGGTCAATTCCAAATGCAAATCAAATGGATTATTCATTGCGCTACAGGACAAAATGTCCATAAAATATCGCCTAATGGTACATCCCAAAAGCTAACGATCCCAACCAGCATCGCCGGACGTTAGTCTAAGGACAGATCCCAACCAGCATCGCCGGACGTTAGTCTTTCAGTGAGTAACCGTGTAACTGCATGTATTTCAGGTCGTTACATTTGCGCCACAGTACATATAAGTAACATTTCTCAAAAATTTATAAGTAACGGAGCAAGATGGGTTCTCCATTGCGCTACAGGACATATTTTTTATCAGAAATATAACGTTTGTCTCAAAATTCAATTGAATTCAGAAGGTTTTGATACCGGCAATAAATGTCGAAGCGTACATTTCATAAAGAGGACCTGTCATAAACTAATCATTCCACAGAAATCGAAAGATTTTTAGGGAAACTTATAGCTATCGCACCTTCAACATTCAAACTTATATACCTTGGAATTATTTTGCCCTTACTCTTCGTTGTGGACTATCTGATGGGATAAGGATTATTAGAGATAATTGTGTTTTATGGTCGGTTCGTGACATCTTCCTCACGCCATCCTCAAGAGGGTGTCCATTGGCGAGATCTGAACGATACCGTAAGAATCGCTCGAAAAAAGTTATCCGTTATGTTGAATTCAGGGTTTTCTAGGCAGAGATACTTGCTCTCTCTGAGAGGCATTGCTGATCATTACAAGGTCAGAGACAGACTATATTTACTCTAAACTTACTTTGCAGGCTATGAGGTGGTAGAACAACAAGTACAAATAAGTAACAGTTCTCAAAAATTAATGAGTAACGGAGCAAGATGGGTTCTCCATTGCGCTACAGGACATATTTTTTATCAGAAATATAACGTTTGCCTCAAATTTCAATTGGATTCAGAAGGTTTTGATAGCGGCAATAAATTTCGAAGCGTACATTTCATAAAGAGGACCTGTCATCAACTAATCATTCCAGAGAAATCGAAAGATTTTTAGGGAAACTTATAGCTATCGCACCTTCAACATCCAAACTTATAGACCTTGGAATTATTTTGCCCTTACTCTTCGTTGTGGACTATCTGATGGGATAAGGATTATTAGAGATAATTGTGTTTTATGGTCGGTTCGTGACATCTTCTTGAACGATACCGTAAGAATAGCTCGAAAAAAGTTATCCGTTATGTTGAATTCAGGGTTTTCTAGGCAGAGATTCTTGCTCTCTCTGAGAGGCATTGCTGATCATTACAAGGTCAGAGACAGACTATATTTACTCTAAACTTACTTTGCAGGCTATGAGGTGGTAGAACAACTGTAGAAGAGAGACATTGTTACCGGACCGTCAATTTTCATCTTAAGGAAACATGCACTATGTTCGAGCATAGCATACCAGAATCAAACTCATGAAAGTTCATGAACGGGTGAGTGCAATAGGTACTTCCTTCCACTATCTATACATACTTTTACCGGCCCGTAGTGAGTAGGATCCAGATGATTGACAGTGGCAGTAGGTCCTTTCTCACTAGCGAAACACTCTATAAGTGAGTAGGATTCCACAGTTTTTTTTTAAATCTTCTATTTAAAACGAGAAGCATTTAGGAAGTAGGTGTGATAGGTACTACCTTCCACTACCCGAATATACTTTAGCCGCCCCATAGTGATTAGGATCCAGCTGAGGTTTAAGGTAATGAAATGTATTTTGGGAAATACATACAACCGAAAGATTGGTTGCTGTTCTTTTGTTGATACATGACAAACAAAAAATAAAATTACATAAATAAATCTAAATACGACATAAATAAATCTTCAACATTTTGTTCAAGAGCGGTATATGTAGTCGAAAATAATTTCGTGTGGATAATAATGTGTGATATGTTGTGCAAAATGTTTTATATAAATAAAAGCAACAATCATGAAATTTAAAGCTCAGGGTTAAGCGATTTTTGCATAAATGTTTTGTGGTTTTTTCTTGTACTAAAATATGTGTCAAATATTTTCACATTTCATAATAGTGATGAATTTGTAATATGGGATTTTTAATTTTGTTCTGAATTGTTTGGTTTTTTGTTAAAAAAATAAAATAAAAATTAATGAAAACTGTTTTTAATTAATTGTCGGTATATGACTGACAAATTGTCAGAACAACCAACTTTTTAAAACAGTTGGTTGTGGCGACGTACAACAGATAATTTTAGCCACCATTTTCGTAGTTGGCGCAACCAAATATGATTGTTGTCAACATGGAAAGCAGAAGTATACCACACCCAAAATGTTGGTGGTACTGATGGAATCGCATGAGACAAATCTACCAAAATTCGGTTGGCAAATAATTCGGTTGAGGCATCCTAACTGTATTCTGTTTGTACAGATGGTTCGAAGCTTGGCTTCGGTTTACACTGTAAGATATATCAAGCCGAAATAATGGCAATAAGGGAAGTCTTCTTGTGGCTGAGTCACAACATAGTGACCTACATCGACTTCTACAGCTAGGCTGTCATTCAATCTCTGGAGGCTAGATCCCTAAATTCACAAACAACCCTCAAATGCCCTGCGGCAGTATCTCAACGAGATGACTGAGCAATTTAACATATATGGGTACTTGGTGTAAACTCTAGTATAGATGAAGATCTCAGTGTCCACTCTGGTATAGAAGAAGACCCTAGTGGTCGACTCTGGTATAGAGAAATACCTCAGTGATCGACTATATTATAGAAGATGACCTCAGTTGTCGCCTCTAATATAGAAGAAAACCTCAGTGATTGACACTAGTATAGAGGAATGCCTCATTGGTAAACTCTAGTTTAGAAGAAGACCTCATTGGTAGACTCTAGTATAGATAAAGACCTCAGTGGCCGACTCTGGTATAGAGGAAGACCTCAGTGGTCTAGAAATACCACTCTGGTATAGAGGAATACCTCATTGGCCAACTCTATATAGAGGAAGATCTCCGTGTTCGACTCTAGTATAGAAGAAGACCTCAGTGGTCGACTCTAGTATAGAGAAAGACCTTGGATGTCGACTCTAATATAAAGGAAGACCTCAATGGTCGACTCTGGTATAGAGGAATATATAATTGGTCAACTCCCGTTGGGGATATCCCGGGGAACTGCAAAGCTGATGAACTTGACATTACAAATTCTCAACTCTGCACCACTATCCACATGCAAGCTTTGGTCTAGGGAAGAGGCAGTCCAGTGAGAGATGGACAGAAACCGACACCTATAGGGTAACTAGACAAATCTGGCCAAAATACGTCCTAAGAAGCTCAAAATGTCTCCTCGCACTAGAGAGGAAAAGACTGTCTACTTTAGTGTCAGTTCTGACGGGACATTGCCTAATCGCCGAACACGCCGAAGGTTGGGATTTGAGTCCAATAAATTACTCAGAAGATGAGAACGAAGTGGAGAATATTGTGAGTATTGGTAGCACTATAATGAAAAAAAATTAAAAGACGGCGGCAATGATTTCGAGCCTATGATAAGTTGGCTTTAAAGTTAGTACATTTTCTAGTTAAATTAAAATTAATTTACTTAATATTAAGAAACTCGACTTAATTTTAATTAAATTGTTTTAATATTAAGGGTGCAATGTTCTTACTTTAAAGATTATTTGTCATTGTCTCGAAATCATTGTCACTGTCTTAAAAGTTAGTAAACTTTTTTCCTGTGTAGGGACCTCAGCTGTGAGCTGGTAACTCTGGCTGCCACCCTAATCTATCCTGTTACCAGCCCTTAGTCAGTAGGATCTAGATGATGATGTCAAGACCGTAATAACTCTACTGTCCCAATAGGACCTGTCTCAAAGTACGTTTCCATCTCAATATTACCTTCGTTTATTGAGGGTCTCTCGTTAGCATCCTACACAACGCCACCTTCTCTATGAAGTTCACGTGGACCTATTATTAGGATCTAGATAATATGCTTTATTCGTCGTCAGAGGAGTCTAGGAGGTCTAGATGAAACCCTGTACTCTACAAGTGAAAATCTTATCATTCAGGCTATAACAATTTCGTCGCACAAACCTCAAATTTTGCCCATAAAACTATGGGAAAATGTAATTTATTATTCGTTCTCTACCACTGAGAACGAAAAATAACTATTTTCACACAACAACAATGGCAGCAGTTAATTATAGGCCTAGCTAAGTATAGCTCTTAACCTTGACCATTACAAATTTCGCTTATTGAACAAATAACAAAGAAATTTTCTTTTCTTTGGCTATTGTAATGATGATGGCCCGGGCAATCTGGGAATCTGTGAAATTCCTGTAAAATTAGAAATTAACCTTAAGAGATGAAAAAAATAAAAACAAACAATAGAAGAAAATCCCCATAAAATTGAATGGGAGCTTTTCACACAAACTCTTCATCGTCATTGGCAGATAGTCATCCTCAGGGTAAGAAGACTATGCAGGTTCCATGATTGGAATTGTGCATTGTGCCGTGTTGGCTGTAGATGGCAATGATGATCATGATTGTGATGGTTGTGGTGGTGGCGATCTTACAGATCACCAGCAGCACAAAACTCCATAATAACCTCATGGCTATTGAATCTGAGGATGATGATCGCCATTATTCAGATATTATAAAAGGAAACCAAGAACGACGACATCGCTATTAACAACAGATCCAAACTACTCCTATATATATATAAGTACAATAAATAAATAAAAAATGTAGTAGCAACAAATTGAAAGATTTATTAGGTTGCGCTTCATTGAAGATGACGCTAATGTTGACTGGCTTTTGTTTGCCACTGGTACTCTGTAGTAGGTATGTAAGTAGCATACTCTGGGCGGATGAATGAAGTTCACTTCAGCTCAGTTCAATCAGAGGAGGAGGAGGAGGAGAGAGCGAACCAAAGGGGGTGGGCACGGGGCTACAGTAGTATTCAGAAATGCGTTAAGGAATGTTGTTTTGCTGTGATGTTACATGTGCCACTTCACAGATTGTGGAACACCACCAACCGACGACAACAACAACAAATAACATCAGCAATGCTATGACGGCAACGGCAACTTGCATTACATTGTTAATGAATTTATTGTAAAATGCAATCATCGGACACAAAAAGAGTCATTACACAAAAACTCAAACAGAACAAAAAAAAACAAAACAAGACAAGAAGTAGAAGCAGCGAAAAAAAAACAATGACATGGACCCATACCAAGTGCGATGAGATGTTGGAAGTGCGCGCCGCAATCTAAACATTTCCATCAAAACCATTTGTGTGATTACATTCAAAACAAAATTTATAGACTGATGACACTCATATTAAAAAGCGACGACCAGTCTGTGTTGGATAAACTAAAATAGACGGGACGAAACAGTGTTGCCAGCAGAATTATTCTGAATTTATAATAAACTTGCTAAAGTCTTCATTTTTGTGGTACACTTTTAGGGTATTTTATTACCACATATTAGGATAAAATGGATATCACTAGAAAGCTATTTTCCCGCAGATGTGCTGAAATCATTTTCTTATGTTTATTATAAAAGTTCAGCATTTACATTTTATAGTAACATAAATTCACATATTTTTGTGGTACACTTTTAGGGTCCTTAGTAACCACAAATAAGGATAACATTTATATTAGTGAAAAGCTATTTCTCAACAAATGTGCAGGATTCTATTTTTATATATTTCTTTTCAAACATTATTATAAAAGTGCAGCATTTAAATTACATAGAAAAAATAAAAAATTATAATTAAATTTGATTTTAAGATTGTGGTACATTTCGATGTGCCAAACTTTTTAGGGTATATAGTGCTCATAATTTTTTATAAATTATATACCAGTAAAAGGCATGTTCTGCAGAGATATGCAGAATAATATTTTTACCTAGTATTTTTAAATGATAACTTAAACACAAATCATAAAAAATAAGCAGGGCCAGCTAGTTCTTTTTTTATATTTTTGAATGAAAATATAAGTAATAAATTAAACTCTGCACACCCTAGGCGATTCAGCTAGCCACCGATTTAAATTTTATTACCATTTTCAATAATTCTATTTTAGTTTGTATGTGTTGGGCAATTTAAAATATAATTATTCTGAAATTACAAAAAACATTGCTAGTGTCCTCATTTTTGTGGTACACTTTTAGGTTATTTATTAGCCACGAATTACGATAAAGTGGATATCATTAGAAAGCTATTTTCCAACAGATGTGCTGGATGTGAATTCATTAATATAACTTATTTTAAACCTTGCCATAAAATTTCAGCATTAAAATTATATAGTAAAATATATATTTACAGATTTTTGTGATACAATTTTAGGGTTTTTAGCAACCTTAAATTATGATATAATTTATATCATTGTGAAGGTATTTTACTACAAATGTCCACGATTCTATTTTCAAAATATTTCTTTTAAACTTTTTTATAAAAGCTCAGTATTAAAATTGCATAGAAAAATTAATTTTAAGATTGTGATACCTGAGGTGGATGTGGTACACCTCCAAAGTTATTAGTGCCCACAATATTTTATAAATTATTTCCCATAAATTTGCGAGTGTCTTCATTTTTGTGGTACACTTTTAGGGTATTTAATATCCACAAATTAGGATAAAATGGATATCACTAGAAAGTAATTAACCAATAGATGTGCACGAACTGATTTGTTTAATATATTTTTTTAACTTTATTATAAAAGTTCAGCTTTTAAAATATGTGGAAAAATATTTTCACAGATATTTGTGGTACACATTTAGAATCTTTAGCAACCTCTAATTAGCGAACAATTTGTATTGTTCTGAAGGTATTTTACTACACATGTGCAGGATTCTATATCTGAAATATTTCTTTTTAAATTTTATTATAAAAGCTCAACATTTAAATTGCATAGAAATGTTAATATTAAGATTGTGGTACACTTTTAGAGCCTTCAGTGTACAGAATTTTTATAAGTTATATACCAGTAGAAAGCATGTTCTACAGAGATGTGCAGAATTATATTTTTAACTAGAATTTTTAAGTGATATGTTATACACAAATTATGTAAAATTTGCAGGGCCAGCGAGATTTTTTTTATTATTTTTTATATATTTTGTAAAGAAAATATAAGTAATAACATAAACTCTGCATATCATAGGGGATTCAGCTATCCACCAAAAAAAATATTTATAATAATTATATTTTAGTTTGTCTGGGTTGGACAAATTTAAATAGATTTTTTCTGAAATTACAAAAAAAAAATGCTAGTGTCCTCATATTTGTGGTACACTTTTAGGGTCTGTAATAGCCACAAATTACGACCAAATGGATATCATTAGAAAGCTATTTTCCAACAGATGAGCAGGATCTGGATTTTATAATATATTTTCTGTTAAAACTTATTATAAAAGTTCAGCATATATATTATGTAGTCACATTAATTCACCTTATGGTATACAACAGTTAAAAGCTCATTCTGCAAAAATAAGTAAAATATTTATCATCATTTATTTGTAAGCATAAACATATGCCATGTAATACTTTACACTTTTTGGATATCTAATTCACTCAAATGATGATAAAATGTATATCGGCAGGAAGCTCTTTTCCCAAAGTGGTGCAGAATAAAATCTATTATTTATTTTTACCCACTCCTATTATTTGAGAACTATAATATTTTTAAAATTAAATAGATATCCCTGCAGATGTTCTCAGCTTTTAGTGCTGCATTTTTAGGATCTTTACTGTAGACAAATTGCCACAATAACTAGATCAGTGGAAAGCTCGTTCTCCACAGATGTGCAGAATCCCAACCATTATTAATTTCTATAGATGGTAAAATAAATTCCTATACATCATATAGAAATAGCACTAACCTTTTTTGAAATGCTTTAAAATTTTAATAAAATCTCTATTAGAAAAAGGCTATTTTCAAGTAGATATCGATACCTCCATTCTAAACTATGCTAAGTGCAAAAAGGTAGTTTTTCAGGAGAGGCGGTCAAAGTTTCATACTTTTTTTTAATTTGTGTGGAATTCTTTTATAATGCAAATCGAATGACCAGTACTGTTGTGAATAACTTTGGTTGGGTTGACGTATAAACAACAAATTTTGACTGAATATAATTTGGAATATTTAGATATTAAAAATGAAATCTCCCTAAAAACATGCTAAGTCGACTTAGTATGTTTTAGAATGGAGTTATCGATATGCAGAATAGTTTTTGCTATGTATTTTGTATCATTCCTATTATCCCAGGAACGTTAAAGAATTTAATAACAAAAATTCTGTAAAATTTCTGTCTGGACCTGCAGATCTTCTCAGATTTTGTGGTACACTTTTACAGCTTTTATTTTCCCAAAACGGAAATAAAATATACATCAGTGCAAAACTTGTAAACAATAAGTGTAATGCAGAATTCTTATCTACATTTAGTTCTATAGGTAATAAAGTAAATATAAAGCTAACAAAGTTTGCACTAGACCTATTTTTCCTTGTGAACTTTAGATATTTCTAATGCACTCAAATAATAATAAAATATTTGTCAGAGGAAAACTCTGGTCTCAAAGAAGTAACGACTATTATTTATTATTTAAAATTTTCCATTTCTTTTATCAAAGATGTAGTAGAATGACTAGCTGGCCCTGCAGATGTTCTTAGTTTTTCTTTGTACACATTTGGGATGTTTATTGTCTACAAATTGCCCCAAAATTTACATTTGTACCAAGTTCGTTCTCCACAGATGCGCAGAATCCTGTTCCCAAAGATGTGATAAATTATATTTGTTACTTAAAATTTCCCATTTCTTTTATCAAAAAGTAGTCAAATAACTAGCTAGCCATGCAGATGTTCTCAGATTTAGTTGTGGTACACTTTTAGGATCTTTATTGCCCAAAAATTGCCACAAGAGGTATATTTGTGCCAAGTTCGTTCTCCACTGATGTGCAGAATCCCAAACCTTTGGATACAATTTTGAATCTATATCAGACGAATAACAATTTAGTAAAATAACCAGTTGGACCTGTAGAAGTTTTCTGAATTTTGTGGTACACTTTTAGGGTTTTTGTTTATGCTCAAACGATGTAGAATTAAAATATATGCCAGAGGAAACCCCCAAAGAAATGCAGAATAATACCTAGCACATATGTTTCTTAATTTTTATTATCCAAAAAAATTAATGAACATTTTGTAAAATAGCTATCGGGCCCTACAGACCTTGTCCTTCTCTTCCCGAGAACGAAGAATTTTTGTGGATTTTTGGTCTACAATAATCCCCATATTTTCTTTCTTGAAAGCATACAAACTCATAAAGAGGTTCCCTATTAGGGCGAATCTGTGGCGGGATGTACCAAAACTATTCTTTATCAAGTCACGTTGGACGATAAACCAACAGGAATTTATTATTAAAATGAGTGTTCGTACGGGTAAACGTTGCACGAGCTGCGTCCATTTTACTGCAAATGCGGCGACCCTTCAAAACGTCTATTTGTAGTGGTTCGTACATGAAACGGATGCCAGATGGACTAAGATAATCGCTGATGTCCGCGAAAGTATGCAAGGGAAATCAAAGCAGTCGATTCCTCACCAAAAAACACACTCGAACTACCGTAGACTTTATAAAGGCTAATTTTGATTTCGAGACTTGGAACTGCAATCGTTAACCAAGAACTCAAAGTAAATGGTCAAAGACCATTCTTGACTTTTCTTCAGAGGAAGAGAAATCAGGAATTGTATCACGATTTTGACCGAAAAAACATATTTTGCGACGAAGCGCTTTTTTGGATTAATGAAAACAGGCAAAATTGTCACAAAAGGTTCAACACATGACATGTGGTAACAATAAATTGATGCAATGCATTCCTGTTAACCCCAGTTTAAAGACATTGATGCTGGCGACATACGGTTATTGGCAGCACCTGCCACAGAGCAAATGTTCTGCATCTCATCTGGTCACGTCAATTCACGTGGAATTTAATCACGCTAGCTTTGTTCTTGTTGGATTTTCTGAAGTCTCAGGTCCATGTGAAAACCCAAAATTGGCATAGACCATGGCCATGGCTTACATTCAGAATTGCATGTACAGCATGAAAATTTTATCTATCGCAATAGTGCCAACCTGTGAAGGTGCGCAGGATATTTGAACAATGTCAACTTTTATATGTAATGGAATACATTGGATATAGACAATTTAATTGAGTAAAACAATACCAGATTTTGAGTGACAGCTTCGGCTTGTTATATATTAAAACGCTATACAAATGTTTGTGGTACACTTTTAGAGTCTTTAGACCACTCGAAATAAAATAAAATGTATAACAGTAGAAAGGTATATTCCCAAAGATGTGCAGAATCACATTTCATAAGTTTTAATATAAGTGCGAGATAAGAGTTAGAATTATATATGTAGCAAAATCGCTTCCCAGTTTTTTCAGGTACACTTTTATGGCCTTTAGTTGTCTCGAATTAAGCTAAAATGTTTATCAAAACGAAGCACTGCTCCCAACGATGTGCAGAATAATGCTAATTACTCATTTAGTAAATTGCAATATTGAGCGTTTAAGTTTTTTGTATAATAAAATTGCTCTCAAATCGTTTGTGGCACCATTTTGCGTCCTTTAGCTCTGGAATAAAGATAAAGTGTTTATCAGCTGAAGGGCCTATTTTCAACGATATGCAGGATCATATTCTTGATCTCATTTTGTAAATGGTTGTGTAAATGCAATGGATAGCGATTAAATTAAAATTAAATGTATCTGTAGATAACTTCTGCTCAAAATTTTGTGATAAATTTTTAGGGTATTTACTTGTCTCGTATTGAGATAATTTTTTTGTCAGTAAAAAGCCGTATTGTCAGCCATGTGCAGAGTCAAATTTTTGCGCACTTAGTTTACAACTTTTAATATAAATTCTTTAAATAGAGTTTAAATAATATATGTAGTAAAATTGTTTCCAGATTTTTGTGGTACACTTTTCGGTTCTTTAGTTCTTTCGGAAAAGATAAAATATTTGTCAGTGCAAAGCCCTGTTCTCAACGATGTGCAGAATCTTATGTTCTATAGTTATTTTGTCATTTTTAATATAGATATATAGCGATTAAAATATATAAATTAGTGTTAAACCCGCTTCTCAGAATTTTGTGGTACACTTTAAGGGTCTTTAGTTCTTATAATATGTATACTATAACATAAATAACAATAGAAATACATTGTTCCAACAGTGTGTCTACTATGATTCTTTAGCCTGTATGAAGGGTTGAATATAAATATGAAGCTTTAAATTATTTTGCGAAATCAATTAACAAATTTTTGTGGTACACTTTTAGGTGACGTAATGCACGCAAATTTTCATAAAATCTATTTCAGTGGAAAGCTACCTTTCCCACGAAACGCCATATCATATTTTTATTTCACTGTTGTTAACTAAACTAACCAAAATATGTAATTTTAAGAGAGAGAATTTTTTTGTGGTATACTTTTAGGTTTCTGTGCACTTAAATTGCCATAAAGTCTATATCAATGGAAAGCTAATTTTTCAAAGATGTTTATAATTATATTATTATTTAATTTTTGTAAATATCTTTTATATAAAAACAAATTATTTATTTATCCCATGAAGGAAATCGAGTCAGCATTGGGAGCCTACAAATGTTTGACAAATTAAAAAAACGTCCACCGATCCACCCTAATGTCTGTATATACATTCGCATATATATAGAAGCGATTATGTTTATGCGATCAATAAAATGAAAAACGGGTATGCTTTCAAATGTTTCTCAAAATATTTGCAAAAACTTTTTTGTTGCTGCATTTTTTGGAAGCAAATCACCCCGTGTTGGACGAACGACAAGATGTTTGTTGACTGTCAAAATGAACAAGAAACGCTACAACACCAGCCAAAGCAACAACCACAAATGAGTGATCACCAAAAAAATGGTTTTACCATTTTTGGCCAAAAAATAAATACAGACGCAACGCACAGCTAGACGCAAGGCACAGGAGCGGGCTAAAGAGGACAGGGGAGGAATTCTATGCCTCACATTAAATTTTATTAACCGCATCAAAGTAAAACAAACAATGCAAAAATAAATGCTAGCGTTAAATTCTAAGTTGGTTTATTGGATTAATTATTTTTTGAAATGGGGAGTGTAGTGTTGACTATTTTTTTTTTCATTGTTTTTCTGCAAATTTCCATTTAAACCCATAAAAAGCTTCCGCTAAAATTCACAGAATAACTAATAATAATTAAATTTAAATTTGAATATTTTTAGATATAAAAAAAAACTGTAAATTGCACACTTTCCTGTATGAGCAAGTTAGGATTGATATATTTGCACATTTCTCAGAAAAAAATATAAAAATTGTTCTAATAACACAAAAAGCCAGAAAAAATAAAAAAAGGTTTTTTTTGTTTGATTAAAGTGAAACAAAATGTGCTTCAAACTGAATTTTTATATTAAAATATATTAAATACATTTTTATTCAAAATTGTATTTTAAATTGTAACGCTTTATATGGTAAATAGGGTCATATCATTACAGAGTTTTCGCAGAAATTTCGATAAACAAAATATTAATCGAAATTGATATTAATACAAATTAAAAAATGTTGTCGACATACTTCATAAACAGACCAAGTATATTTCGATAAATATTGTTATCGAAATTTTAAGACACGATAATTGGGGTCATATCATTTTTGTCATCATTACTGAGTTTTCATTAAATTTAAAAAAATTTCGATAAACAGTGATATTCGATAAAAAAAACATATTTATCGAAAATGACTTGGCTGTTATCCACAATGCTGCATATCCACAATATATTTGAAGACATCATTTCAGAAGTCAAATAATATCGTCGGCGTACTGTATAAACTTACAAAATCCATTTTCGATGAATTTTTTATCGAAATTTAAAGTCATGATTTCCACGATAATTGGGGATATCACTACATAGTTTTCTTTGAATTTATACAGATTTTCGATTAACATGTATAAAATAGCATTTATTTTCAACAACTCGTTGCTGATCAGTCGTAATGAACGGACGTGTTTATCACAGAGCGGATAGTTAAAACCTATTACGCAGTAACTATTACGCAAACGCAAAAAAAAACTGTACAAAGTCTGGAAGGTCTACATCGTAGTACATATTACGGGCTAAGACGGACAAAAAAATAAACAAATTCCTTGACGGTATGCCTTCCTGTTCCGATGGAGCGGGGTTCCCCAATCGTCCTACTGTCCGTCCGTTGGTCTTGGCCAAAGCCCACCACACCAAAAATGGTGAAAATTTGATCCTTTACGCTGAATCCACCTCCCATATACAACGTGCAAGTGCAACAAGCAGGATATAGCTCCCACTGCGGAAGCTGAGTCTTCCACCGTGGTTGATACACGGCTTTCTGGAAGTGCGGAGGTACCCACGCCCATTATTTCTGGTGACTCCAACTTTAACACAAGATCTGTAACGTCCTTCTCTGATGAAGAAAGCTTTACTTCTGACACAGAGGGGCTGAGGATAGTCTCCGGACTTTTTGACGCATCTGGCGGGGCACCCTTCTCGATGATATGGACGAAGAGTTCGATAACACCCTTGTCGGGGTGGATGTTAGTGTGTCAATTACCATTGATGGTAAGAATTCTACAGATTAACCTTCATCACGCTAAAGCAGCCTCAGCGGTTTTATTGCTGCGCCTGTCCACAAGTGCAGTAGACATCGTCCTGATAAAGGAGCCCTGCGCAGTACTGCTTGTAGCCAACTGTGAAGGCACTCCAAGAACCTGCATTTTGGTCAGGAAAGATCTAAGTATCTTTCTCCTGACTAATTTAAGTGGTAAAGGCCAAACATCTGCTAGTCTGGATATCGGTAATCGCATATATTGGGTGGTCTCCAGTTACTTGCCTTATGAAGCTGTCGTACCGACTGACTGCTCTATTCAGGGAAGTAGTAGAAGAAGCAACGTCTGACGAGGTCGAGCTAATTATTGGCGCAGACACGAACGCTCATCATACTATCTGGGGTAGTAAGGATATAAACAAGAGGGGTGATTCGCTTCTTAACTTTATTCTAACTACCAACCTAAGTATTTGTAACATAGGTAATAAACCGACCTTTACAATTAAAGACAGACAAGAAGTACTCGACGTAAGGTTTGCTACTGACCGGCTGTCAGGCAAAATTGTTGGGTGGAATGTACTGGACGACTATTCATTCTCAGATCACCATTGAGTTCAAACTCGTTGAAAAAGCGCCTAAACCTGCCGTCCACAGAAATGTGAGAAAGACAAAGTGGCACCTGTATGAGAAGAATTTCAAGAAAGTCCTCAACTCCAAACTTCTGTACGAAGCGAATGACATAGCCGGTCTGGATAATCTGGTCGAGCATATCACCACATCATTCAATAGTTCCCTTGAAGAAGTCTGTCCAAAAACAAGGTACAAGGGTAAAACTAAACCCCAATAGTGGACTTCTGAGCTAACGGCTATGAAAAAGACCTGCAACAAGCTATTCAACAAGGCTAAATATGCTGGGGTCGCTAATGTTTTGGGATGCCTATAAAGAGCAACTCAAGATCTATAAGAAGGAGCTTAGAAAGGTGCAAAGACGCTCTTGGTATACCTTATGTGGCGAAGTGGAAAAGGTCTCCGACGCCGCAAGTCTGAGGAAAATACTATCAGCTTCACCCTGTACAGTGGGTTACTTGCAGGATGAGGCAAATAACTGAATGTACTGCTCGACACACATTTCCCGGGGAACTCATCAACAGAACCCGAAGATCAGCAAGACCAACAAGAATGCGAGCGGACTGCGAACGTTGCTAGCTTGTTGACTGGGAGATCCAGAATAAGCTGGGCTATTAACAGCTTTGAGTCCTTCAAGTCACCTGGACCAGACGGCATCACTCCAGCAGAAATGCAGAAAATGTTGAAGCAAATTATCCTCTGGCTGAAGAAAATTTATGAGATCTGTATCAGGCTTTCATATATCCCCAATCGAGGGACGGGCAACAATGTGGTATTCATACCAAAAGCGGGAAAGATATCGCACAAGATGTAGCCCAAAGGACTTCAGGCCAATTAGCCTATTCTCCTTCCTTCTGAAAGGTCTGAAAATACTTTTTGATTCTTTTATCAGAGAAAACCTGGATATAAAACTCCTGTCGGGGAACCAGCATGCTTACAACAAGTGCAAGACTACAGAATCTGCATTACACTATATGACTTTTCTTGATTTAGAAGGGGTTATTAATAACATTCACTGAGATGTGGTAATTTGGGCGCTATTACGTTTAAGGGTGTACTCTAGCTTGATTAGACTATTTAAAAGCATCATAATTATTTTGGGTCCACAACTCTAACAAGGTTTGAGAACAGAGCTACCCCTCTAGGAGGAGTACTGTCTCCACTAATTTGGAACCTAGCAGTGAATGGAATCCTGTTAGGTTAGGTTAGGCTACATGGGCCAGAAGCAGCGGTTTGGGAGTTAAGGAAGAATGTGGAGCCTTCGAGAGGAACTCCACCACTAAGATACCTGCCACAGAAGAATGTGTTGGCAGAATACTAGGTAATCGAAAACCATCTCTGCAGATGGTGCGAAGGTTGACCATTAGGTTGGCTTCGGAGTACACTTTAAGGAACTTAGTCTTTATATAGCTCACAGACTATTAGATAACTGCAGTGTCTATCAAACTTGGACAATCAGGCTGCTGAAGGCTACATTCCTAAATTCACAAACAGCCCTCGGGTTAGGTATTGGGTCCAATAACTACTGTAGGAGCTGTGGTGATGAGGGAAAAGTGGTGAGCACTTGCCAGTATATATTTATTTATATGAATTACAACACAAAGTAAATGTATATTCTAATTTTACGTTCCAGGGGAAAGACAGGTAACAAAGACCATGTGACAAGTTTTTGCAGCGACAGACCAGCGCCTCTGGTGGAAATCGAACCCCCAAAATCAATGGCGAGAACGCTACCAACTCACCTACTGCCAGTAAAAATATGCATTGATCTACAAATTCATGAATGAAGTTAATTAAATTTTTTCTAATATTATTCTATAGTTTAATTGGACTATTTTTATTTTTTTTTTACCAATTATTGTTTTGGCTAAGGTGTCTATGCTTTTAGTTGTCTTTGATGTTGTTGGCACTGGTTGTCGACTTAGCTTGAGGAGAGCTTATAAAAAATTTTTAGAAAAGGGTTATCACTTTTTAACTTCGCAATTGTTATTTTGTCAGACCTGCAATTTTTGGTAATAAGACAATACAATAATACAAACAAAAGTTTTGATATGAGTTCTGCTAGAAGAATTTCTTAAAGGTTTCTTTATAACGGGACAAATTTAAAAATTTTCAATAAACTAATGATTGGTCCATTAAGCTTTCCTATTGCGTGATCATTATTTTCCTAAATTGTCCATAAATTAGTTACAAATATTTTCATAGAGGTCACTGAACGACCACATCTTTTGTATTTTCTATAATAGTTTTGTGTAGAAAAAAAATAACTCGAAATAGTTTTTCTCTTCCAATTGCTTTCTAAACATAAATTTCAAAATGTTACATTACTTCCTAATGGAATTGGTCACGTTATCTGGTTGTTCACTCGCTCTCGAAGATGATTCATGGTGTAAATTTGTTCTCAACTTTTCGAACTGGCTACAGAAAAATGGTGTTCCTCCATTTGTGCTGTGCTTGATTTAAAGAACGACAGCGAAATGCTAAATTTAGTGACTTCATTTTTTTCGAGTTGGAATATCTTGGCAGCTTCGCATGAGTTAAATTTAATATTTCCCTTTTGAGTTATTTATACACAGCGAGAAAAACCAACAACTACAATGAGGAGACAGCAATCAACAAAAAATAGTACAAAAAAAACCCCAACCAAATTGTAACCCATACGTAGTGTGTCACAACATTATGATGATCCCCAGGAGCGCGTTCATCCATAAATGCAAAACAAACCCAGGCAGGCAGGAAGACGGACAGATAGACGGACGGACGGACAGCTATGCAAGCAGCTTCATGTATGAGTGCATATCTGAATATTGTCGCCGCTGCATATGCAACAGAAATAGGCAACGTTGCATATACATATGCAACACTTTTCAATCGCATATGTATTGCCTCTACTTGAAAATAAAGAAGGAGAAAAACATGTTGTCAAGTGTTATGTGACAAAAAATGGAAAGAAAATCTACATAAATGGTTGGTTTTAAATGAAAATGAAAAATATTTATGTATGTGTTTTCATCAATCCTCTTAAATATTTTTTCTAGAGTTTATATTTTGTTCAACAAAAAAGCTCTTGTTCTTTCTTATTCCGTTGAAGATTTAAGAGATCAAAAATTGTGTTAATTTTTGAAAGGAAATTTCTTGATAAAAATGTCTGATTTGCCAATTATCCAATATAATAATACCAAATTTGGCAAATGGCATATCTGCAGTTTATCCCTACAACATTCAATTTTTAAGGTTAGCTTAGGTTGTAGTAAACAAATCTGCCCAAGATATGATCTGATAAAGTCAAAATATCTGCTTCCACTGGAGAGGAAAATATTATCTGCGTTAGTGTCATTTATGACCAGATACTGCCCGATCGGCGAACATGCCAGAGGGTTGGGTATTGACTCCAATGACTTTTGCAGAAGCTGTGGAGATGTGGAAGATGTGGAGAGCATCGAGCACCTGCTTTGCTACTGTATGCCTTTCTAGAAAGTTTAACAGATCTTTACAGAGTACGAATATCGGTACTGTAGAATCAGTTTGGTACTATCAATCAATGTGGTTTCGATGAGGGTCATCTGAACCCGTGATATCTCTAGGGACCTAAATTAGCCTAAGAAACCCAGGTTAAAGTAGAATCGTATGCGTCTACTCTATTGTGACACCAATGTAAGGAAATCGTTGAGACTTCCCTATTCCTTCCCGTTAAATGAACCTAAAAAGCTCTGAAGTTGGCGAATGTTAACATCCACCAAGTTTACTAACTCTCCAAAGAAATGGTAACCTCGGGTTGACTGCCGCCTTCTAGAGAGAGGTAAGAGCACAGAAATATAATGCGTTGCATTGATTCCTCCTCTTTGTGGTTACCACGGGTTCTGCAAACGACAAGAACTTCAGCCATTCTGAAGTCCTAGTCTAAGACATCCGGTCTGGGCAATGACAACGAAACGTTGGGGTGGTTGGAGTTTATGCAGGGCCACATCAGCCTGGAATGTATGCAGTTCCTGACTAGTGATCACCTGCCATTTTTGCCGTAAGGGCGCTGTCTCTTGGATGTTTAGGTATCTCTAGCCTTACATGCTTTGCAGTTCCATGACATGTCCATGTGGACCAGGAAAATCAAGTGAATTTTGAACTGTTCAACCATCTCATTAAGAGATCTGTGGCAGTCGACACCAAATCATGAGATCAGGAAAACAGTTTCCCAAAATAATTAAGGTGTCCGATGTTTATAACGAAAGCAAAGCGTTGCTGTGTTTTTACCTGTTATTTGTTGCCATAAGGTCATTATATCTCAATAAGACCTTGCAGGTGGCTGGAGATGTACACTAATATTTCAGTTCCCTTAAGTATGTAAGGCAATTTTTAGTCTTGTAAGCTCATCTGCATTGCAATTCCCTGCTGGCCCACATGAAGTGAATATTGAACTGTTCCGACATCTCATTAAGAGATCTGCCACAGCCGAGGTCTGACACTGCATTCAGCAAGTCAATTTCCAGCACCCTAATCAAAAGAATATTGAATAAATCAGACATCTCGTCAAGAGATCTGCGACAGTCGACGCTTTATCCTGAATTCAAGAAGACAATTTCCAATATAATTAACACAACCAGTTTCTATAACGTAATCCAAGGTGTTGTTGCGTGTTTTGGCAAGTCCACATCAGTTTGGAATCTGTACAGTTTCTAACCTGTGGCTATCTGTCGATTGTTGCGATAAGGACATTATCTCTCAATAAGAGCTTGCAGTTCACTAGAGGCGTACCCACATATTCCAGTTCACATGCCTTTCAGTTCCCTGGTACAACTCTGTGGCCCGACACCCAAATCAAGTGGATATTGAACTGTTCGCACATCTCATTAGGAGATCTGCCATAGTCGAAGTCTGATCCAGCATTCAGGAAAACAGTTCCCAAGATAATTAAGACTTCCGATCTCGATAACGAAAGCATAGCGTTGATGTGTCTTTTGGCTGCTCCAAATCACCTAGGAATCTTTACAGCTTCTAACTTGTGACTATCTGACTATTGTTGATGTAAGGGCGCTATCTCTCAAGAATAGTATGCAGGTCGCCAGAGGCATGCCCACATATTCCAGTTCCCTGTAGGTCATTTTTAGTATTCCAAGTTCATCTGCGTTGCAGCTCCCTGGTATATCCCTATGGCCCAGCACCCAAATCAAGTGAATTGTGAACTCTTCAGCCATTTCGTTGAGATATCTGCGACAGCCGAATGCAGTACTTGAACTCAGGAAGGCAATTCCCAAGATAATTGAGACGTCCAGTCTCGATAACGAAAGAAAAACGTTTCTACGGGTTTCGCAGGTCCGCATCAGTTAGGAATCTTCACAGTTTCTGACTACCTGTCATTTGTTGCCATTAGGGCATTATCTTTCAATAAGGGCTTGCAGGTCGCTGGGGACACGTACCCATACATTGCACTTCCCTTAGGTTATAGTCTTGCAAGATCACATGTTTGCAGTTCCCTGTTATGCCCCAGAGGCCCAGAACCCAAATCAAGTGATTTTTTAACTCTTCAGCCATTTCGTTGAGATATCTGCGGCAGTCGAAGGCAGTTCTTAAACTCAGGAAGATAGTTTCCAGCCAGTCCTTTTGCAATGGATAGCCTAACTTCCTAAGAAAAGACGTCAACTGTCACTTGATCGTGTCTAGAATGGCACTATGTCCGTAGCCATTTCCTGAGCATAGTTACAATTCCCTTAAGTCTAGGTGGAATATTGCCTAGATTTAATGTCTATCGGCATTAAATGTATGTAGTATACCACTTAGTGCCTCCATGGAATAATTGTATCAGCCACTTTAGGGTTATTGTGGAATCCACTTTCTGTCGGAGTTGTAATCGAGAAAAAATATACCTTTGTCTCACAGAAGGTTTTATCCCCGATTTCACTTTCGATTCCGACAACAATTGGATTCCACAACAACCCTGATTGTCTGGTTCTGACGACTTACAAGTTTGAAGGTTTTTGATAGCCCAAAGCATTTTAGATTCGGTTGCGACCTCTGATAGGTGAACTTCAAAAGAATACCCAATTGAAGTATTCAACGCTTCTTCAGAGTTGCCCGGAAAATGTGAGCACTCCCAGCGATTCCTCACTGGACGTAGTTCAAGAACTATCATCTTTCTTGATGTGCCCAATAATACAAGGTGTTGAGGCTAACATTTTCCGTAACCTTGGGGCTTCGGATAAGTTTTCTACGCCACAACAAAAATCTATCCACGATTTATTTTGAATCTTTCCCATGCCTATTTTGGGCTGATTGAGTTCTGCCTTATATGTGTCCCAGTCCAGTTAGGCTGTTAAGGCCTCTGCCTTATTAATGACCTTCCAGGAGCACTTCCTCAGTATAACTAATTCATACGACCACCATGTTTAACTAATTGGGACATTCGACTTGTAATGGGGCACTAAGTGTCGCAGTGACTCGTTCCACCGTTTCTTCTATATCCCCGATAGTTTTTGTCTTCGCTTCAGGTACTTTTGGAACAGACCTGTTGAATAAGTGCCTAAATTTTACAGAATTATGGGGCTTCTCATTTATGCAAAAGCTAATGTATCTATGGACGGAAAAGCTATGAGCCTCTAAACCTTTCCAATCAGCTCAAATTCCCGGAGACAATGGTGACATAGAGCACATCTTGTCTTTCTCTAGTAATGAAGGAAGCTTCCTGCCCTCTATTACAAATCACAATGTTACTATTCGATATATAATATTAGATAAGTAAATCTTCCTTTCGTCTCCTTTCAATATTACCACCGATTCAGTCAGAATTTATCTTTTGGTTTGAGACCATATGTTCCATTTACTTTCTGTCTATTCCGATTTTTATCAGAAGGTAGGACAAAACGTTGCATGCTTTACAGCTTTGCTTCATGTAATTGGCAACTCTATACAACAAAAAGCATTGCTAAAACATAATATTGAACGTTGCCTCTCAGTCCGGTACATCATGTATTTTGCTTTAAATAAAACTTCCCAGATACCTCAACTAAAAAACTAATGGCAATTGAAAGTAATTACCCAGACACTTTTTTCTCAAAATTACTCCACAAAAGACTTAGTGCAACACGAACATTTTGCATTCAACGACTGATTGCTCCGGCCACAATCATGGTCGGACATGATTGAAAGGCTCAGACAGAGTGTTGGCAATTAATGTCAATGTGGCTTGCATTTTAACGAATAAAACTCTTGGCTTTGATGGCAAGCAATTATGGCCACAAGGCTTAATAATACTTGGTAATAATAATAATGGCACACTTTTATAAAACAAAAAATAAAAAAATATATGTACATTATAGTCTGCTAGACGCGTGTGATCTCTTAAAAGCTTAATTTATTACATTTTTCAGACTTAAGATCAGAAGATCATTCATTATTCACTTACTGCTGGTATTGAGAAACTGACTGTCTCTGCAGATCTCTCAACTGGAAACAAATGTGGATGAAATTAATGACTTGTCATGCTGGTGTCCCGGCTCGTTTTTCTCGAGCAAATGCATGCATTACATTGCCAGACATTGAACATATGCCTTTGGCATTTCTGGAAGATTCCCTTGACAAACTGTCAAATTGTTTACTGATGTGACTCTTGATCTGCATTTCTCCCTCTCTTCCCAAAAAGGGTGTGTGCTAAGATTCAAAAATGAAGTCATTATTCTTGTTAGTGCATTTTTTAAATACCCCACCCAAAAATTCTGGGATGAAACAAAGAAATTAAATGCAATGAATGTGGCTTCTTTGTAAAAGAATAATTGAAAGATAATTTTAATTAGGAATTTATGAGATTTTAATTAATATACATATAAAGAGTGATCTAAGTAGAGATACTTTTTTCAATAGCCCTTTTTTGACAGATCACGTGTGAGTCGTGTTATGTTATTATGTTAAGTATTGTTTGGCATTTCATCATGAACAACTTTTACAAATTATTCAGTTTTATTATCAAAATAATCGTTCGTCAATTGCGCTAAGTCCATATTTTTTTAAATCCAAAAAAAAAAAACACTTTCCAGTCGACCAACGACCTTGACACCCATGAGCAATATTTTAGCTCTCGTTAAGAGCTATCTTTTTGCCATTGACCGATTCCCGATCCGACGTACCGGGATCATCGGTCCATATTTCTTCAAAAACGATGCCGGTGAGAACCTAACCGTCAATGGCGACCATTATCGTGCCATGATAACCAACTATTTGATGCCTGAAATTGAAGCTCGTGATCTCGGCGACATTTGGTTTCAACAAGACGGCGCCACTTCCCACACATCGCATCAATCAATGGATTTATTGAGAGAACACTTCGGTGAGCAGATAATTTCACGTTTTGGGCCGGTCGATTGGCCATATGAATATCGTCAGTGTTCCCAACTCTTCCGAGGCAAAAATCACTACGAAACAACTGTGCAGAAACCACCACAAAACCACTACCAACCAAGTATAAAAACGCCAAAAATCGTTGTGAGAAAATAACAAAATCTCAAAAAAATGCTAACACTGACAAAAATGTTAACCATTTTTTAAATTACCACCAACAAAATATTTTTGAATTCCATTAATTTTTTAAACATTTAGATAATGTTTGTAACATTTTTCTATGAAAACATATATAAGAACTTATATTTATAACATAAACGTAAGTCTTTTTTTGTTTTCCATTCTTAGGATTAAATTATTAACAAATGACTTGTTCTTTGCCAAATAAAATAGTATAATTTTCCTCTATCTCTTCTGGCTTTAATATTGATTGTGTATAATATTTTGATTTCTGAATGTTTCATTGGCATTTATTTTTAAACATAAATTATTGGGTATTTTATACTTCGAGCAGCAAACATTTTGAAACTTTAACACATATCTTATTTGTATTAAAGAATTTACTGTATTTAAAGACAATCGGTTCCTAAGTCCTGCATCACACGAGCCTCCTACAAACGTTGACACTTGCCTGGATTCAGGACTTACGTTGTTCTTAAAGAAATTCATAAAGCTCACTTGTGAGTTACGGGCACAAATCACATAAGAACATATGGATAACCATAAATGAAAGCGACATCGTTTTTACATTCTATGTGCTTTAAAAGAGTGCGACGATACGTTACGTTAAATACATGATTTTTTTAATGTCGCCGTCATTTTGCATTCTTCGCCGATGTATGAAGAAAATCACTAAAAGCGCTACAAAAAATTTTTAAAAACGCTACGGTAGTGGTTTTTCTGAAAAATCACTACTTTTACAAAACAGTGGTATTTGGAGATCTAAAATCACCACAAGTAGCGGAAAAATCACCAAGTTGGCATCGCTGAATATCGTTATCGATACCAGATGAATATCGTTTTGGGAGAACATCCTCTTCCCGTGGCATGAGACGAGGAGATCTAACATCTAATGAAAAATCCTCATGAAAAGTTTCTATATTTTCAGTTCAAAAACATGGCTATTATTTAAATTCAAATCATTCATTCCACTGCTCTAAAAATTAACACGTGGCGCCACAAAAATTCTATATTTGATACCAAAAATGGCAGAAAAATCCAAAATTTTTCTTAAACGTTACGTTACGAGTATATTTATACAATCAATTAATGAATATTCTTTCTATGTATGTCTATCCACAGAGTGAATTAAAATGCGAATTCTTATTTTCACGCTTCAGTAAACGAACCATAGCCAAATGCAACTCTGTGTGTGATGGCACTGCCGGAAAGTGTTGTTGGCGTCTTCGTCATCATTACTCCGTTGTTTGGCATCGTCATCATCATCAATGCTGGAAGATTTGCTATGATTTAGTTTTTAAAAACAACAAACAAATAAAATAAAAAGAAAAAGAAAAAACAAACAAATATCCGTTGTTCAGCAAACAAACAATACGGCAAACCAAAACCACAACAACGCAAAGACAAATAAACTCCATATTCTGAGTTTATGATGTGTGAAACAGACTCAATGATAATATTTATGCAAAAAAATAGAAGAAGAAGATCTGCATTCAGATGCAGGCCTCGGCAAATGTGTGTAGAAGAGTGTGAGAAGAGAAGACTTTATAGATGGATACTCATGTGTGAGATATCATGCCAAAGTTGTTGCCATGAAACTTTCAGCTTTACAATGACTCGTCATTGTTGAGTATGTGCGTGTGAGTGTGCATGTGTATGGCGGGCTAATGCCCTACCCCAAAAACGCAGAGCTTAAGCAGCAGACAGCACTGCGGAGAAGAAAGTCTAATTGTGGTGTGTTAGCGAGAGAGAGAGGGGGATAAAAGAGAACTGCTCTTATTTGGAAATTGCTTGTAGTGGCTTATGTAATACATGCAAGTTCTATCCGCCTTCCGTTGATGTTGTTGTTCTTGTTGCTTACAAGACACACTCAACATTATTCAAGTGAAGAGTATCCACAAGATTGATGAGTTCCCCAGCTCTCTCCACTCTGCACCTCATCAAGTTGTCTCTTCCTTTCCTACTTGAGTGTGATATGTGGCTGGAGGAGTAGTTGCTGTTGCTGTTTGCGCCGGGGCACATGTGGATGTATCATGTCTTATGCCTAATATAGATGCTATAAAAACAAACGGTTTCTTTCTTTCTCATATTAATTTTTTTTTTTGCAAGTTTCCCCAAAGCGAAGATAGGCGAGAAAAAATTGAATGACACCATTTCCGAATTAAATAAAAAATAATAAAATTGATGAAAAGCTACAAAAAATTGCTAATGGCGGATAGAATTTCACAAAGTGGAGAAAATTTCCTAAAAACATTTAGCCACAAATCTCGGAGCTATGTACATTAGGGTGGCTCGACTGTGGGGGCCGAAAGGGAGATCTACAAATCCTATTCCCGGGATGGGGACTGGACAGTTATTCCACATAGGTCACCAGTCCTTGACTTTCTGTGGTTTAACTGGTAGTATCTTCAGCTACGCAGCCTGGCCAGAGTCTTTAATCTCGTAGGTTTTCGCCTGACTATTGGTGTGGTCACTTTGGGGGAATCGTGATGGCCGCGGTTGAAACCAAAATCGCTGGGAACAGTCTTAATTCTAGAGTTGCAAACCAACCGGGTGCCACACAGTGTCGTGATTTTATATAAGAGGTGGCCAAAAATAGAAGGAGCCGTCGAAGGTGAATGCAATTTTGCATAAGTCGTTTTTTTCGGTCGGGAAGAATAAAAACGAAGTTTTGGAACAATTGACTAAAGGACAGATATAGCCCCCATATATATGTTTTGTCCGATTTGTTCTTTTAGCCCTATAGAAGCTGTACTTTACATCCAATTGTTTTGCAATTTAGCATGGTAGAGTTTCTTCACCCATAGACCAGTATTGCCGAATTTCAAGAAAATCGGGTCAGATCTAGATAAAGCTCCCATATATATGTTTAGTCCGATTTGGCTACATAACGAATCGTTTGTAAAGAAAACAGGCTCAAATTTTGAGGTTCACCTTCACCTTCATTTTCAATTTTGATTTGTTTTTAATTTTCGTTTATTTTTTGGATTTTTATCACATATGCGTTTTGAACGTAATAGTAAATGTTCAAAAAAGGATTTAGTTTCCCATAACATATTTACAGCCATTCGTAATACATTTTAACACATTGCGAAATGAACTTTTTATTTATTTGAGATAATATGTAATAAATACAGATATACTCGTAAGTACGAACTGTTAACTTTTGGTCTAAAATGGTCCATTTGTGTGGGAGGTACCAAAGGCGTGTTAGCGACTAGCAAACTAATACTATGTGTGAAATTTCAGAAGACTCGAGTAAGTAGTATAGAAGTAATTACAGACTCAATATTTCACTAAAAGTTAACCCTTTGTGGGGGAGGTACTAGAAGGAGTGGACCAATATGGCCCACCTTCGAACTTAAGTCTGTGGGCCCCTCTAAAAAGGTACCATCAGTTTTTGCCCAACAGCAAACTCAGACATGATGATACCGCTTAACTATATTTGGCAATAATGAGAATATGCTGAACAAGTTTGTTAACATTTAATGTAAGAATGATTCTCAAAAGAACATAATAATATATGTATGTTGGATCCGTCTTCTGCAATTATGAATTTCCAGTAGGTTAGGTTAGATTAGGTTGAGAAGAGGAGGCGGTCAAATTCCGCCTCATGTCCCCGGACATACACATAAGTCAATATTCGGTCTGTTGTGCGCTCTAATTGTTAATGACTGGTCCTTGGAAAGTAATTTTGGGAACTCGGTACTACGCCCCTAAGTTGGGTCAAGTCTGGTATAGTATCATTTCGTAAGAAACGGGATCTATTGTTCGCGAACGCTGGGCACTGGCAGAGGAAATGCTCCAATGTTTCGTCATCCTCCCCGCATGCCCTGCATACGCTGTCATCACAACTCCTATCCTATGTATATGTGCTTGTAAGCATGTGTGTCCCGTAAGGACACCCATGATCTTACTGGTTTCTACCTTGATAAATCCCAGCAAGGTCTTGGTCTTGCCCTCGTTTGGGTCACCCCAAAAGACTTTCGTTGTCTTCCCAACGTTTTCACTATTCCATTGTGTGATATGGGCGTTGTTTGCCCATATTTTTAGTTCAGAAGGCGTAATTCCGAAGGGTTTTGCGTTCTCTAGGGTTGTTGTGTATTGACTCTAACGACTTCTGCAGAAGCTGTGGAGATGAGGAAGAAGTGGAGAGCATTGAGCACTTGCTATGCGACTGCCCCGCTCTGAGTAAACGACGACTGGACATACTGGGGTCAGCCTTTCTAGGCAGCCTAACAGATCTTTCCAGTACCGATATTCGTACTATCGATAACTTTTTTTATCAAACAGGTTGGTTTCGATGAGGGGCATTTCAGCCCGTGGTAACACTAGGGACCTAAACTGGTCTATGTGAGCTTGTATAAAAAAAAATACGGCTGGTACCCTAACCTAATGACCTACCTAGCCTAGGGTTGTTGTTTGCAAGTCTCTGGCTCTAAATGCCAAGGCATTTGCTATCACATTACCCCTTACTCCGCAATGACCAGGCACCCATATGATGCATATAGTGCCGTCGGATTTCCAGTAAAAGTCTTATATAGTTACCTTGCTTATTGGAGAAATAGATTTTTGACGGACTTACCTAGAAATAAAGAAAAGATAAATTTTATTAAATTAATTGGAAATATAGCATTTATATTTTATTTATGCAAAAATACGGAAATTCTGAACTTTTACCAGAACAGAAAATATATATGGGCATTTCCCTGGGCTACTCAAAAAAATGCCATGCAATTTTGGACCTCTTTTTTGAGTAAATTTTTTAACAATTTACTCAAAGTTTCAGCGCAACCTTTACGCATTATGTAAATAAAAAAATTTAACATACTTGGCAAGAATTTATTCATTAAGACCTTGTCGATCTTTCTACGTAAACAAATTTATAAATATTGACATTAAAAGACATATTTTAATAACCCCTTTACTGTTTTTCGTGCTGTCCACTATTTAACAAAAATCTAAATATCTCAAAAATTTGGTATTTTTAGAGTAAATGTTAAATATATACTTAAGAAGCATTGCCTCTAGTTGCATATGCAAGCACAAAGTTAGGTATTATTTATATATGAAGTTTCGTTGACATTGTTAAATCACCTAATATACCTCAAGAATCGTGTTTTGTTTTTCTTGCCGTCCATCACGCCGTCCATTTGTCAATTTGTATGCAAACTAAAGAAGTTTTCAAAATTCTATAAATTCAGTGATATTAAGCTCGATGAAATTTACAAATTTTCTAATAACAATAGTATTCCCAAGATCAATATCAAGGACGTTATGGGAAAAAAACTAATTAAATTCCTGCCGTCCACAATGCAGGAAATGCCCAAAATTGACAGAAAACCATAAAAATTCCATATCTAACCTCAGAAGGTGAAGATACCTGTCTTCGAGAGTATCGATCTTGAATCGCTTTTGCATTATTATTAATCATGCCAAAATTGGGTATTGGTCGTAACGAATTTTGCCTATGCTATGGGTATGAAATAAAAGTGGAGAACCTAGAACATCTACTTAGTTCATGTCTGACTATGACCAAACAGCCTATGGTTACACTGGCATTCGCTTTTTGGAAGCCGAGTGACATTACCAATGCCGATACGCGATTGATTTGATGTAACCCAACCTAGCGATTCTGTAAAGAAAGGAAGCTTCTAAACGGAGGATGCCGCTTCATAACGGTAGACAAAGTTGAGTAATCGTAGAACTTAAGAGACTGTGAGACAATTCCTTTTTAGGGATAAAATAAAGTCCTCAGAAGGAAAGGTGGGTTAATCAGGAAGGTGATAGATAACCATGCAACTTTCTATCAGTTTTAGTTTCGTCCACTTCTTCAACTTCAATTGGAAATGGTGTATTAAACCATTAGTTTTAGGCTATCGCCCTACAACGATAAAAAACTTCGCGCTCATGGCAGGCATTAAAGGAGGACCAAGCACAAAGCTAACATACAATTTGCTACATTTAAAATATCAAACAGTGGAGTTGGCCTTTTCACTGTTTAGTTAGCTCGCTGAGTGGTTGCTGGCTGACTGACTGTTTAACAAAATTCTTGTTGTCTTAAGATTCCTGAGATTGCTACTAATTTATTTTGGCTGTCATGGCTGGCTGTTCCAAGTGGACGACTGACTGTTGATGCAATGGTCCGGCGACGACACGGTGGTGGAGCCGGGCCAGCCCATGCATACACTCGTATTTCAGCTCACATATGACTAACCGAGTGAGTTACTGCTTGGTTTAGTTGCTAAGGCCCGGCCGGCTGCCCTTTCTTTCGTTTGTACTCCCGGTCTCCGGTCTGATGTCTTCTCAACACTTTGCTTTTGTGCACAGACTATGTGATTTTAGCCGTTTGGATTTGGTTTTTGCCAAGTTGAAAGTACTTTTACTTGCATTGCATGCCACTACCACCATCACCTACCTATAGGCGGCAGCAGATTTTTTTTTGTATTTGCGGTTCTTTCTTGCCGTACAACAACAGAAACTCTTCTCATACCCCAGAAACAAAAAAGATGAGGAGCGCGCGGTGGCAAACAACAGCACAAAAATGTTGATGAGAAAGAAGTCGAGAAAAATCTTCCCCAACATGCGACCAAACGAACGACAGACCGACCAACCGTTCGACCGTTATTGCTACAGGGAAGCAGGGTGGGAGAAATGAAGCCGATGAAGAGGAAGTTGAGAAAAAATTACTAAATAAATGAAACAACGATCGCCAACGAGGCAATAATACCACTCAAGTGTATGAATCTCAAAATCATGATAAACTTCAAACAGTGGTGGCAAGAAAAAGAGCATGAGTTTAGAAAATTAGACACTAAGGATCTGCCTCTATAATATGTTATGAAGGAGACCTCAGAGAACGCCTCCAACTTAGATGGAGACCTCTGGAGATGGAGACCTCTAATATCGACTTATGTTAGAAAGAGACCGACAGACAGACACAAAATTATGGAGATCGTAGAGAGCGATGGACTACAGAGGTAAAGATGGATAATTCAAGGGACACTTTTAGCATAGGTATTCCCCTATGCTTACAGGTGGTTCCTAGCATATATGAAAACATTAGAGGTCAACTCTAGTAGAGATGAAGACTTCAGACGTCATCTATAGTTAGATGGAGACCTTGAGGATCGACTTTAGCAGATATGGAGACTTCTGAAATGGATTGTAGTAGAGATGGAGACTTCAATGGTTGAGATCTCTGATATTTGACTTTTGTAAGATGTAGACCTCAAAGTTTGACACTGGTATAAGAGGAGATCTCAGACGTCGAATCAAGAGTATATGGAAACCTCAAGAAAATTATTGAGAACCGGAAGGCCGATCGGCTTCGACTCTAGTACCTTAAGCATCGTCTGTAGCATGTACGAAGACTTCAGAGGTCGATTCTAGTAGATATGGAGACTTTAGTGGTCAACTCTGGTATAGGTCGACTTTAACAGATATGAAGACGCCTGAGTTTGTTTCTATCTTCGGAACCTCTGAGGTTCAATCTGGTATAAGCGGAATCTTCAAATGATGACTCTAGCATAGGCAAAAGTTGAGATGTGACTTCAGATGTCGACTCTAATGTCGATGGCGACTTTAAAAATCGTCTCTAGTATAGACTTCAGAGATCGACTTTAGTACAAATTGAGACTGCAGAGATCGACTCTAGCAGGGGACCTTAGAGGATATGAAAACCTAAGAGTTTTTTTCTATCTAAAGGTGATAATAAAGGTGAAGGCCTCTGAGGTCGACTCTGGGGTAAACTTCATATGATGACTCTAGTATAGGCAAAGGTCGACACGAATTTGAGTTGGAGACTTCCGAAGTCGACTTCAATATAGATGGTGACTTCAGTATTCGTCTATGGAAGGTATAGAGACTGTAGTGATTTCTATGAAAGATTAATACTTTAGAGGTCATTTCAAAAATACGAGTATATGTATACCTCAGAGGAGGTTCCTATTATAGTTGAATATATACTTACAAAAGTTCTTAGTATAGCTGAAGAAATCAGAGGATGACATTGGTATTAGTGGAGACGTCAAAGGTCAGATCTAAGTAGTAAAGGAAGAACTTAGAGGTCGCCTCTAGCAGAGATGAAAACCAATCACTTGTCGTATAGATGAAGACCTCAGAGGTTGCCTCTATTGTAGATAGATACCACAGATGTCGCTCTGGAATATATTGAAACTCCAGAGGTCACATCTAGAATATATGGAGAACGCAGATGTCATCACTAGTATATATTCCTCAAAAACTAAATCTTGAATATATGAAGACTTCAAATATCAAATCTATAACATATGGCTATTTTACGGGTTTCTAAACTCAGAAAACCACTAATATTGATGGAGAATTCAAAGGTCGACTTTAGTATGAAACGACTTAGTATGTCGACTCAAGCAAAAGTGGAATCATCGCTTCTAATAAAGGTGGTGATCTCAGCGTTCGAGGGCAGTACCTATGAAGACCTCAGAAGTCGAATGTAGTATAGATGGGGTATTTCGGGAGTAGATTATAATATAACTGACTACTACAGGGGTCAATTCTAGTAGGAATGCCGCAGGTCGATCCTACCATACATATGTATAAGTATACTTCCAGAGCCGACTTTAATATGAATGTGGACTTCGCCTTTCGATTGTAACATAAATGGAAACTTCTGCGATCAAATCTACTATAGGTGAATAGAGCTACGATCTACTATGTGAATAGAACTACACTCTACTAGAATAAGAGAAGAACGTATAGGTCGACTTTAGCGTAGGTTACAACCTCAGAAGGCGGCTCTATACATACTAGACTCGATATTTGAAAACTGGCAAGTGAAGGCGTCGATCCCAGTGTACATAGGTGGATAAATCAGTGGTCAAGGAGTACTGTGGTGGAGCAGTGTAGACGTTCGAGTCTAGTGTTGAAGGAGACTGTAGAGATCCCCTCTTGTCGACTCTGTTATAAATAGAGACGTAGATCGACTGTAATGTAGGTTAAAACCTCAGAAGTTGACTCTGTACTAGACTCGATCTTTGAAAACTGGCAAGTGATGGAGTCAAACCCAGTATACATAAGTTAATATCTCAGTGGTCAGGGAGTACTGTGATGAAGCGGTGGATACGTTCGACTCTGTGTTTAAGAAGATTTTCGAGATGAAGCGGTGTAGACGTTCGAGTCTAGTGTTGAAGGAGACCTTAGATATCTCCTCTTGTCGTCTCTCTTATAAATAGAGAACACGAAAATCGACTCTAATATAGATAAAGAGTTCATAGATCGACTCTGGTATTGATCTAGTAGAGATGAATACCTCAGGAACTTACAGCTCGACTCTTCGGTCGATGGAAACCTCAGAAGTCTACTTTAAATAAATGGAATCCTTAAAGTTCGACTTCAGAGATTGATACCTTTAAAGTCATTTCTCTGAGCTCTGAGCAGTGGATTCATTTTACTTTAGGGTTGATGGAGACTTTCGAGTTTCCTTTTTATCGAATCTCTTATAAGTGGAGACATCAAAATCGGATCGAATATAGATAAAGGCCTCAGAGATCGACTCTGGTGTATAAGTAGACCTAAATGGTCGAATAAAGTAGAGATGAAAATCTCAGGAACTTACAGGCCGAATCTAGTGTCGATGGAGACCTCAGAAGTCTACTTTAATATAATTGAAGTAGTCATAGATCGACTTCAGAGATCAAATCTAGTAGAGATGAATGTATCGTTTCTAAGCTCTGTCATATTTCAAATTGAGATGTCGATTGTAACATAGATGGAGACTTCTGCGATCGGCTATACCATAGGTGAAAAGTAGCTCAGAGATTCACTCTAATGTAAGAGGACATCTCACAGATCGATCTATAACAACTAAAAGACCAACAATGTCACACTATCGATGTAATAATTTTGGTTCTCATATAAAGTATCTGATTACGAGGGCGGTCATAATTAACCGACATGACATATAGATGGCGGTAGTAGTTTGAAAAGTTCGACTCTTCGGTCGATGGAAACCTCAGAAGTCTACTTTAAATAAATGGAATCCTTAAAGTTCGACTTCAGAGATTGATACTTTTAAAGTCATTTCTCTGAGCTCTGAGCAGTGGATTCATTTTACTTTAGGGTTGATGGAGACTTTCGAGTTTCCTTTTTATCAAATCTCTTATAAGTGGAGACATCAAAATCGGATCGAATATAGATAAAGGCCCCAGAGATCGACTCTGGTGTATAAGTAGACCTAAATGGTCGAATACAGTAGAGATGAAAATCTCAGGAACTTACAGGCCGAATCTATTGTCGATGGAGACCTCAGAAGTCTACTTTAATATAATTGAAGTAGTCATAGATCGACTTCAGAGATCAAATCTAGTAGAGATGGATGTATCGTTTCTAAGCTCTGTCATATTTCAAATTGAGATGTCGATTGTAACATACATGGAGACTTCTGCGATCGGCTATACCATAGGTGAAAAGTAGCTCAGAGATTCACTCTAATGTAAGAGGACATCTCATAGATCGATCTATAACAACTAAAAGACCAACAATGTCACACTATCGATGTAATAATTTTGGTTCTCATATAAAGTATCTAATTACGAGGGCGGTCATAATTAACCGACATGACATATAGATAGCGGTAGTAGTTTGAAAAGTTCGACTCTTCGGTCGATGGAAACCTCAGAAGTCTACTTTAAATAAATGGAATCCTTAAAGTTCGACTTCAGAGATTGATACCTTTAAAGTCATTTCTAAGCTCTGAGCAGTGGATTCATTTTACTTTAGGGTTGATGGAGACTTTCGAGTTTCCTTTTTATCGAATCTCTTATACATAAGTGGAGACATCAAAATCGGCTCGAATATAGATAAAGGCCTCAGAGATCGACTCTGGTGTATAAGTTGACCTAAATGGTCGAATATAGTAGAGATGAAAATCTCAGGAACTTACAGGCCGAATCTAGTGTCTATGGAGACCTCAGAAGTCTACTTTAATATAATTGAAGTAGTCTTAGATCGACTTCAGAGATCAAATATAGTAGAGATGGATGTATCGTTTCTAAGCTCTGTCATATTTCAAATTGAGATGTCGATTGTAACATACATGGAGACTTCTGCGATCGGCTATACCATGGGTGAAAAGTAGCTCAGAGATTCACTCTAATGTAAGAGGACATCTCATAGATCGATCTACAACAACTAAAAAACCAAAAATGTCACACTATCGATGTAATAATTTTGATTCTCATATTAAGTATCTAATTACAAGCTGTCAAAATTAACCGACATGACGTATAGATGGCGGTAGTAGTTTGAAAAAAATTAGTTTCGTGAAAAATAGAAGCCTTCTAAAAAATACCCTAAGAAAAAAAATCGCTTCTGTTGTATATTATCTGGAAACATATTATATTTGGGAAAAATTACTTTTTTCCTATAGGTAGGAAAACAAATTCTGTAGCCGATTTCAATATTTCCCCGTTTTTAAAGATAATTTGCACCAAAACTCTGAAAAAATAACATTGATAAGAGAGATATTCAAACTTTTTTCCGGTATTTAAATATAAAATATTTGCACCAAAGTAAATTTTATTTAAATTTTGATCCCAAACATATTATGTTTCCTGTTTTTTCTCCGTGTATGTTTTAAGTTTCAAGGCGCCACGATGATAAAATGGTTCGGCGGAAAAAGATTTGCCAGCAATGAAGGAGGTGGAGGTTTCGATTGATGGCTATTTTGAGGTGCTAGACAGTTCTTACTATAAAAATGGGTTTCGAAGCTATTGAAAATCGTTGGAAAAAGTGTATCGAGCTAAAAGTTGATTATGTTGAAATATAAAGAAAATTTTTTTCCCAAATATGTTGTGCTTTCTTTGTTAGGTCGGCCAATTTTTGAAGACCACCTTCGTATTTTGTTGCTAGTTTATTGCTCTCAACTGTTTGATATGTTCTGCCACTTTTCACAGCCATTCGGACAGATATTTCTCTTTTTTCTCAGTACTTGTTGTAATTTTTAATTCTTTGTAATTTTTTATACACTACCAAAGGTATTTTTGTTGTAGTTTTTTTGAAGCAGTGCTTTTTGTGTGTAGTTTTTTATTACGTTGGGTCGTTGGCCGACATTTATGCATGACAGTCCGTAGTCCGTGGACAGACAAACAGACATTCGCCACACAAAACTCGGAAGTTAGTTTCGCGAGTACTAGAGAGATAGACCAAACCCGAAAAATTTATTACAAAATCACTTGAAAGCCAAGACACATAAAATTCTCCAAATAGCAGAGCAACACGAAGGGGATAAACTTAAAATAACTATCCCCCTTTAATGTCATCCGTTTAATTTATAATTCCCTAGTTTACCACGATAATTACTCGCATAAATGGTGACCCCAACCAGCCAGACAACCAGCTAAGTCTTAAGCGCGATGACTCGTTTTTTACAATTACTGCCCGGCAGGGTTGAAAGTCTTAAGGAGTCTGGAGGAAGTCTTGAAGAGAAGATCAACCATAAATTAAATCATTTGTCTTTTCGTTTTGAGTTAAACCAGAGTAGAAATGCAAAAACCATAAAAAAAAGAGTAAAAATATCATCGAGCACATAACCATAATTTGGGTGGGAATAAATTTATGACCATGATGAACATAAAGTTTTAATTGTTTTTCCGCCGTTGCTAAATGATATCGCTTTCTGTTCTTACAAACCGGCAAAATCAGAGATCTTAAATTTAAATCTTAAAGAAAACAGATGACCCCAATGGAATTTAACGATTCACAGAGCACTTCATATTTCAGTTGTTATCTAAATTATGTTATTTTCTTTCACTAAACACCTTTCATCTTTCTTTATCTAGTTTCTTTCAGTGCGAAGTGGAAAGCCGTAAATTTAAACCATTGTCATTTCTAACCTCATTACTAAATGATCTGTAAACATAGTTGTTTTTGTTTTTGTCATTTGTTAATTAGACATTTAATTAAGTCGAAAACAAATTGAAAATGACAATTACCAGTTAGCTGCCAGATGCGCTTGACAGAGTTTTTAGTCTAGACTTTCAAGCATGCTGATGGGTAAGTAAGTGAGCCATGGATAGCTACATGTACGAGTACGAGTATATCAGTCAGTATTAAGTTAAACTTGGCTAACTATAATTAAGTTTTTCTTGACTTGACTTAGTTTAGCAAGAGTTTCACTAAAGACTCAGGTGCACTTAGGCGCTAACGGCACGAAGTTGAGTTATTTAGTCGCAAGTGATCGTTGGAGTTCTAAAAGGTTAGTAATCTATAGATGTAGATCTATATATAGATGGAAATATCAGACATTGCCTCTAATGTTAATGTAGGCATCTGAGGGAGACTAGTATCTAGTATAAATTGTAACATTCAAGGGGGACTCTGGTATAGATAGAGACTTAGACTTATATCCACTCTTGTGTAAGTGAAGTCTCAGTTTTCCCGGCGACGCTAGTATAACTGGAAATCGTAGAGGCCAACTCTTGTACAGATATAGATGTCAGTGGTCCACTTTATTTAGAAATGAAATTTAGGAGGATGACTCCAGTAGAGATTAACACCTCGGAGGTCGGATGTACATGGTATAGATGGAGAAGAACGAGGTCGACCCTACTATATATAGGGTGACCTACGAGGTTGATACAAAGATGGCATTTTCATTTCAGGTCGTTTCCAGCAGATATAGATACCTCAGAGGTAAACTATACTCGTAGTATAGACGCAGAACTCTGTGGTCTACCGTAGAATAAATGGAGACCACAGAGCTCGACTACAGCTTATATACAGGGTCTCCCATATTCGACGGACCCATCTGGCAACGCCATAACTTTTGACAGAGATGTCAGATCGCTTAATGACATACCGCGTTTGAAGCGTCAGTCCAAGCAGATTTTTACCATGGAACAATACACGCCACGCGAGCGCTCTGAAATAGTTGAAATTTACATTCAACAGAAGAAGTCAAGTCAACGTGCTTTTAAAATATTAAAAAATGTGAGAAGTGCGCCTTCTAAGAACACCATTAGGCGTTTATACGAAAAATTTTCGACTGATGAGGCTCTTTCTAATCCGAAGAGGCCAAATAAAAGTCGACCAAGGCGATCGGCCGAGAATATCGCTGCCGTACGAGCCAGTGTTGAGAGGTCCCCAAGAACATCCCAAAAACGCCGTTCTCAGCAGTTGGGCATGGCTCTGTCCACTTTACAACGGATTATTCGCGTTGATTTGCATTTGTTCCCGTACAAAATTCAATTGACGCAAAGATTGTTGCCTGCGGACAAGCCTCGTCGATTGGAATGGGCCCAACGAGTCCGTGGGTCCGTCGAATATGGGCAACCCTGTATATAGATACCTACGAGATCGACTTTAATGTGTGTGGAAACATTGGAAGTTGACGCTAACGTAGACTTTTATAAAGATGAAGATGGAGACATTAGACATTGGCTATAGTAAAGATGAAGACCTCATCGAATCTAGAAAAATGGATATCTCAGGGGTCGAATCTAATATAGATGAAAACCTTAGTGGTCGCACAAATTGAGACGCCTGAGATCGATCCAAATACAAATGGAGATTCCAGAGAAGCATACCGTAGGGATGCGGTCGGCGGCTAAACGACCCTCTGTTGTATTAAGTTGCACCGAAGTACAGGGCTTATAGGCGGCAGTCGATTGCATACACTGAGCCATATACGCTATTGGTTCATTATTTAATAGCATAGGCCCAATTGATCGTTGGAGTTCTAAAAGGTAAGTTATCAATATATGGAGGTTTCAAAGCTAAATTATAGTTTAGATGGAAATATCAATATCGCCTCTTGTACACATGAAGATCTCAAAGGTCCACTTTATTTAGAAGGGAAACTCCAGATGATGGTTCCAGTATAAATTAACACCTCCGAGATATGATATGGTATAGATGCAGAACTCAGTGATCTACGTAGAATAAATGGAAACCACAGAGTTCGACTACAGTATATTTATGTAGAGACCTACGAGTTCGACTTTAATATATGTGGAAACATTGAAGGTTGACGCTAATGTCGGCTTTGGAGATGGAGATTGAGACTTCAGACATTGGCTGTAGTACAGATAACGACCTAATCGAATCTAGTATAGACGAACGCGTTAGTGTTCGACTCTAGCACAAATTAAGTAGACGGAGATCGACTCTAATTCAAATGGAAACCCCAGAGAAGCAAGCCGTAGCGACTGGATCGGTGGCTAACCGACCCTACGTTAATTTTTAGTGAGTAGCGCCGAAGTAATCTGCATATCGGCGGCTCAAAAAGCAGTTATAGATGGGTATCTCAATGATAGTATCTAGTATAGATGATAACATTCGAGGACGATTCTAGTACAGATGGAGATTTCATTGGTTCATTCTTGTGTAGGTGGAGTCTCGGTTTCCCGGTGAAGATCGTAGAGGTCAACTCTTGTACAGATGTAGATATCAAAGGTCCACTTTATTTAGAAAGGAAACTTAGGAGGGTGACTCCAGTACAGATTAACACCCGGAGGTCGGATATAGTATGGAGAAGTATATATATGGAGAAGTGCGATGTCAACTATACAATTTATGGAGACCTACGAGGTTAATACTTGCATAGGTGGATATTTAATAAGTCAATTCCAGTACAGATATAGACCTCAGAGGTTGACAATATCATTGATCTTCCGTAGAATAAATGGAGACCACAGAGCTGGAGTACAGTATATACAGAGATCTACTACAAGTTCGACTTCAATGTGAAAATATTGGAGGTTGATGCAAATGTAGGCTTTTGAAAATGTGGAGATTGAGACTTCTGAGATCGACCATAGAACAGATGGAGACGCCATGGATCAAATCTACTAAAGATTGAGGCATCAGGGTTTGAATCTAGTGTATATGAAAACCTTAGTGGTCGACACAAATGTAGTTCACGGAGATCGACTTTAATACAGATGGAGACTTCATAAGTTGACACTAATGTAGAGGAAGACCTCAGTACTCGGGCTAATATAGATGATGTCCTCATGGAGATTTCAACCCTAGTACTTAACGATAATATCCCAGAAGTACAAAATAGTATTGCATCAGACTTCAGAGGTCCACTTTGGTGCACATGGAGGCATGACCTCTGAGTTCTATCCTACTATATAAAAACTGCAGCTATTTAAAAGATTTGAGCCAAAGACACCTTTATTTTAATAATAAATACATTTAGTGCTTAAAATAAACTCAATTCACTTAATTATAGGCTAACTTCATAATTACATATTTTAATTATAATTTAATATTTACTATACAACATATTTGTTTTAAAAATTATGACGTATTTGGTTCAAATCTTTAAATTAAATACTGTATTTTCTCTCCGTATATGTAGACATCATAGGTGGACACCTGTATAGACATAAGAGACCTTAGAAGATGACTCTAGTATGAATGGATGAGGTATCCATTCATACTCCAGTTCCATCATACATCGACTTTAGTAAACTTGGAGACACGAGAGATCGAATCTGCTATAGATGGTATAATACACTGAAAAAAGTTTTATTATAAAATAAAAGAATGTTTGGAACCATTTTGGACGTCCTTAGTAAATAATATTATTACATTTTATACTTAAAATACAGATAACTTAATTAATATCAATTTTCTTAATTTTAAATACAAAGGGTACTTATTTCAAAGATTAATGACGTCTTTGAACCATTCTTTCATTTTATGACAATTTTTCATTGTAGAGCGAATCTAGTATGCATAGAAATGTCATGCTCAATAGTATCTAGTTAATTTCAGTACACCCTAATAACCCCTTTCAGTATAATAAACATTCAGAACTTTTGCCGGGTGTTAGAATTCATTATCCACAAAAAAATTTAAAAAAAGCTTAGCAATCATCTGCGGCTGCAGGATAAGGGTTATTTTTTATTAGTAATTATAACAACTACAGCTTGATATTGCTTATTGTTTAGTTAACTTTATTTGATATATTGTGGAAAGCGCCGAAAAACATGCAGATGTTAACATCATCATCATCCACTGTGGGATGTCCTTTCAAGAGCTGTATAACTAGTTCAGTCACTTAACCCACAAGGTTATTGAAAAGCCGAATAAAGTTAACATTGCTGTACATGTTCTGGTATATAATCTCATGTCTGTATGTACCTGAATCAGATCGCCCATGCTATTTTAAAATTATCCCTTTCTCGCATATGGGTTTAGATTAGTCATATGTATTTAAAACATACGAGGGTAGATTAACAAATTCTGAAGGAAGTTGATAGAAAACATTATACTTTTAGTTAATCGTTGACGATTTTTCTTATAGAAAAGTTTATCGTTAATGACTTTTCTTATAGAAAAGTTCATCGTTGATAACTTTCTTATAGAAAAGTTCATCGTTGATGACTTTTCTTATAGAAAAGTTCATCGTTGATGACTTTTCTTATAGAAAAATTCATCGTTGATGACTTTTCTTATAGAAAAGATCATCGTTGATGACTTTTCTTATAGAAAAGTTCATCGTTGATGACTTTTCTTATAGAAAAGTTCATCGTTGATGACTTTTCTTATAGAAAAGTTCATCGTTGATGACTTTTCTTATAGAAAAGTTCATCGTTGATGACTTTTCTTATAGAAAAGTTCATCGTTGATGACTTTTCTTATAGAAAAGTTCATCGTTGATGACTTTTCTTATAGAAAAGTTCATCGTTGATGGCTTTTCTTATAGAAAAGTTCATCGTTGATGACTTTTCTTATAGAAAAGTTCATCGTTGATGACTTTTCTTATAGAAAAGTTCATCGTTGATGACTTTTCTTATAGAAAAGTTCATCGTTGATGACTTTTCTTATAGAAAAGTTCATCGTTGATGACTTTTCTTATAGAAAAGTTCATTGTTGATGACTTTTCTATAGAAAAGTTCATCGTTGATGACTTTTCTTATAGAAAAGTTCATCGTTGATGACTTTTCTTATAGAAAACTTCATCGCTGATGACTTTTCTTATAGAAAAGTTCATCGTTGATGACTTTTCTTATAGAAAAGTTCATCGTTGATGACTTTTCTTATAGAAAAGTTCATCGTTGATGACTTTTCTTATAGAAAAGTTCATCGTTGATGACTTTTCTTATAGAAAAGTTCATCGTTGATGACTTTTCTTATAGAAAAGTTCAGCGTTGATGACTTTTCTTATAGAAAAGATCATCGTTGATGACTTTTCTTATAGAAAAGTTCATCGTTGATGACTTTTCTTATAGAAAACTTCATCGTTGATGACTTTTCTTATAGAAAACTTCATCGTTGATGACTTTTCTTATAGAAAACTTCATCGTTGATGACTTTTCTTATAGAAAACTTCATCGTTGATGACTTTTCTTATAGAAAACTTCATCGTTGATGACTTTTCTTAGAGAGAAGTTCATCGTTGATAAATGTTTAGAAAAGTTCTCCGTTGTTTTATTTTCTCTTAGGTAACTTCATTATTAATCACCATTCTTATAGAAAAATTAATCATTAATGACATTTCTTAAAAAAAAGTTCATCGTTGATGAATTAATGTTCATCGTTGATGACTTTAGAAAAGTTGATCGTCGATAACTTTTCTAATGCACCTCGTTGACAATCATGATTCTGTTTGCCAATATGCACGCGTCGCAATGTGTGGTACGAAATGTTATCGAAGTGGACATGTTGGCCTGCATATGTATGTATGTTCATACATCTGTACAGATTGATTGGAACAGCATTTGACCATCTTCCTGCCAGCATGTAGGCTTTTTATCGTATCCAGAATCCAGAGGATTTCGTTCTTGCTTTCTTTTCAGCTGCAGTCTGAAGTGCGTTGTTCCCCACAATTGTCCGAGGAGTGGTGATTGTGAGCAGCGAAATTGTTCTGTGAATTGTTTTTGTATGGCCTGATAAGTTGGGTGTTGTCTGGCAAAAACAAAACACATGAGTTCGACTCACAAGTACTGTGAGCGCGGGGTTGAATTACATTTAGTCAACACACAACTACACAAACATCTGGAATGGATTTTATTTTGAATAAGCATATGGATATGGAAGTATGTACGTATGACAATTCATATGAATGTCCCTACATTTGGATGTGTATGAAATGGACAGTATCCACACATACAAAATACATACATATGGGTTTGTTGTTGTATGTACAACTGCTGATAAAGCCTATCAAACACAAACAAAAACAACATCAATAAAGGCGAAAACAACAAACAAAATGTTTGGCAAGATCTGAATTCGTACATTGCACGCAATGCAACAACAACAACAACGACATAAAGATTGACAGCTTAAAATGACTGAGTGTATAAAATGAGGGATAATTTAATCAAAAGAGGCAGGAGGCTGTTGCATGCCCACTCTCCACCTCCCGACATTGGGCTGAGAGATCAACAGATATTTATGCTTACACTGTATAGACAACATATGAGCGCCTTCGAGAGCCTCGCAGATAAACAGTTTCCATGTGTATGAGAGCGATGTGTAGTTGTCGAAATGTCAGCTAGCCGCTGCTGTACATATAGACATTCGATTGGGTGACGTGTGACCGTTGTTGTGTACAAGGTCAATGTTGCCGCTGCAAGCATAAAACAATGTTCTGTTCTCTACGCACATTTATATTTTTTTCTGTCCGTATTGTTGTTGTTGCTTTCGTACGTACGTACATACATCTGTACAACATCGCAGAGTATCTATGGATGGATAGATTTATTGTTAATCATAATGAAAAAAATTTTAACAGTTTCTAGCTGAAGAACCGCGAAGACATCTGCCGTTATATTGAAATTGTAAAGAAGAAACAAATGTCAAGACAAACTGTTAATTTAACTGTTTTGCTTAGCAGTAATAGAAATTCATATTGGCTAAGAAAAAAAAACGATTTCAATTCACTTTAATCAAACTATGAAAAGAATTGGACATACCCTCAGATATGGGTGGTTTCGACATAATTTTTGGCATTGAAGTTTTTTTTTTTGGCAGAATTCAATATGATCAGATAGGTAGATATAATTCATTTAAGAATAGCTACTTTATTATCGAAGGTACACATCATTTTTTTTTTTAATTTTGAACCGAATTATACGAATTTCTTTTTAAAATATAGCCCCAGGGTAATGACGAGAGAGTATAATATCCGAGGCCCCTCGATCTGTTGACATTTTTGGATAGAGCACATAAAAGTAAGAAGAAAGAATAAGGTGCATTTTATCGATATCTCGCTTAGTTATCGAGCTATCGGACGTTAAAATTTTACGAAAATAAGAGTTTCTCAAACTTTATCGTCCGATAGCTCGATATCGATAAACTGTCCGTTAATTTTTCGTCTTCTTTTGAGGTGCTTGATACAAAAATGGCATCAAATCGAGGATTTTTGACAGGGCAATGCAAGTGACGAAATGTAGTTATCGAAAAAACTGATTGGTTATTTTTGATTTTTTCTTTCAGATATCAATTACTAGGATAGTTATCGAAAAAATAGTATTGATTTTTTACATATGTATCACTAATGTCATTGTACTAGAAAAATAAATGTTTTTTCAAACTTTATTGTCCGATAACTATGCATATTATGGATAAAATGTTATATCCAAATATGTCATCAGATCGCAGAGCATAGTGGTCACCCTTTATAGTTCCCTTGTTAATCGTCATTCCCTTTTAATATTTTTTTAACAGGGGAATTACGATAGACTACAAAAGTCTCTATAATTTCGGTTTAAATATGTACTTGCATTCCAAAAATCTGCATAGATCAGAGCTTGGTTTTCACAATGAAGTTAAAAAGCACAAAAAAAGTTATAATATGTTGTTGTATATATTTTGTTTTATTCGATCTGCATTCATAGTACATATTTTGTTTTTGGTTTTTCTTAAAAAAAATATGTATTAATAGAAAACATAAATCATTAAATATTATATTTTACATTAAATCAGTCTTATAGACAAATATTTACTTTTTTTATAAATTTTTTTTAAATTTTAGTGAAAGTAGAGTTAATGACAGACAGGGGAATGACATTTGAGCGCTTTGGTAGACTATTTTTTCATAAAAAATAAATTTTTCAAACAAATATTTTCGAGACCGCGAAGGACATATAATGCTTTGTAATAAAGGAACTATCAAAGTAGAATACATTTTATTTTTCCTAATTTAACTACACAAAGAGAGCAAATTATCCGGTAATGTCGAAATCAACCATATATGAAGGTACATGTAGTACTTCGGTGGACTTAAAGAAATTATTAACGGTTAGGTAAACGTAACGTCGCCGTAGCGTTACTAGTTAGATGTTCCAATAGCCAATCAAACGTAATATAACGTAAACTACTGGAAGAAACTGCAGAATTGTATTCGGACCTTGCATTTGCAAACAACTGATTAATAAGTGACGCTATGAGCCAATAACAACAAGAAAACAATGAAAAAAGACTACATTTATGCGAAACTTTGGTAATGCAATGAAAAAAAAGAAATCAAATTTTAAAATAAGGGAATAAGAAAATCTGCTGCCCTTTCGACGTGAAATATTAGAAAATATTTGCACTTTTACGTCTAAATAATGTTGTCCCTCCAACTTAACTCAAATTTTAAATTTCTGAAATGTGTTGGAATCGTGCAGTTTTCGGGAAAAGGGCAAAAAATACTGCACTTTTTCCAGAAACGAAATCGCCATTAGCCGTTACAATATTTTCCGTAAATGTCGGAGTCATATGGCATGTTTTTCATGTTGTGGGTAATTGGTCGGCAATGTTACGGCTACGCTAAGGTTAGGTTCCGGTTTCTATCGCCTAACCCATCCTTAACCTTGTTGTGAATCCTTGTTGTGAAGGGAAAACGATAATTTCTCAACTTTGGACCTTCAAAACAGTGGTATTCAGGCTCCAAAAGGAAGGCTAATATCCTCCACCTTGAACTTGTACTATTAAATATAGGTAGGTTGGGTTAGGTTGAATGAGATTAGACGTTTTTTTCCTCAGTATCTTCCAGTCAGATCCTCTGAGATGATTCAGATCTGGAAATGTGTCAGACCCGAAGTATCGGGTTATTTACTGGATTCGATGACTTCCCTGCATGTCATGCTTTCGTAGTTAACTGATTGTTTTGTGCGGCACAGATGCGCTTGTAAACTGGAGCGTCCTGTTAGAACTCTCTTCATTTGATGTGTATGAATGATTAAAAAATATCATAAGATTTACACGACAATAGGTCTGAAATAGTCTTAATGACATCGGTTTCAATGAAGAGTGGATGGCACTCTGGTAGGTTGAAATGCATTAGTCTCACAAACATCTTCATTCGGGACCTTCCTTCGATCAAGAAGCCAATTAAGCAATTTTGTGCTCACTAAAAGGAACCTTCAATTTGAAGCCGTTTCCGGCGGTATAATATATTTTCTACAAGTCTTTATACCCTCACTTTAGTGTGACGAGGGTATATATCATTTGCTACGGAAAAAAGTGTAACACATCGAAGGAGTGACCTAAGACCCCAAGTATGTTCGGCGGAAATCCGTTTTGGGTCATTTTAAGTCGAATGAGCAATGTCCGTCCGTCTGTCTGTCTGTCTGTCTGTCTGTCTGTCTGTCTGTCTGTCTGTCTGTCTGTCTGCTGGCTGGTGCGCACGATAACTCTCGAAAGGAGTAACCGATTGACTTCAAATTTGGTATGTGGTAATATTTTTTTCTATCTCCGGCTAAGTTCGAAGATGGGCCATATTGGTCCACTCCTTCTGGTACCTCCCCCACAAAGGGTTAAAATGTTGTGAAATATAGATTCTTTAATAACTGCTATTATACGTATTCGAATCTTCTGAAATTCCACACATAGTATTAGTTTGTTAGTCGCTATCAACTCGAGGAAAACGGGCGAAATTGCCACGCCCCTTTTGGTACCTCCCACACAAATGCACCATTTTGCACTAAAAGTTAAAAGCTTATAACATTAATACCAGTGTTTAGAAATACTTGAAATTGTGTACAGTGTAATGCTTTTATAGTGCCTACAGTCCAGTGAAAAATGGGCGTTATTGCCGCGCCCCTTTTGGTACCACCCACACAAATGCACCATTTTGCACCAAAAGTTAACAGCTTATAACATTAATACCAGTGTATAAAAATACTTGAAATTTTGTACAGCGTAATGTTTTTATAGTGCCTACAGTCCATTGATAAATGGGCGTTATTGTCACGCACCTTTTGGTACCTCTCCCACAAAGGTACCATTTTGCACCAAAAGTTATCAGTTTATAACATTAATATCAGTATATACGATTACTTGAAATTTTGTACAGTGTAATGCTTTTATAATGCCTATAGTCCAGTGAAAAATGAGAGTTATCACCACGCCCCTTTTTGTACCTCCCACACAAAATGGCCAAATTATACCACAATTTAATATCTCAACGTTAATATACCAGTCCATATAAACGGTTACAATTAGACACAGTGCAATGTATTTAAAGTATCTACTGTTCAGCGAAATATAGGTGTATTTCTTAAACCCCTTCTGGTACCTCCCACAAAAATTGACAGAATAATTTGAGTAATATTCAATATTACATTACTCACAAAGTGAGGGTATACCTTAGTCGGTTTACCCGACTGAAACTTTCTTACTTGTTTTAAGATGCTTTAGCCGGAAATGTCGCCAGAATTGGTGATGTGATACCACCGCTAATTAAAATTATATGGATCAGAGTCCGATATTTGAACACGGTCTCTCTGTCCGCACCAACAATAAATCTACGACAACAGCAGGGCTGAGGGCAGACTATTGTCGGGATCAAAAGATGGCGGATAGCTGGACTGTCTACAGATATGTATATAGGGAAGTTGTGAAGTTATGACATTAAGAACGTGATTATGGCTTACTATATAAGTAAAACATGGGCTTGAGTATGTCCAAGTAAAATTCGTCAGAGTTCATCTCACAGTGGCTTCCATCACAATAAATCCTGACAATTTTCAAAGTACGATTGCACATTCGTCGTCATTGAGTTGGCATTGATGTTTCTGCATACCGCAAGATCAATCATAAGAAGAACACGATAAGATCTACTTTAATTATAATATACTAGCTGAGCCCGGTGCACTTCGCTGCCCATGTCAAAATTAGCGCTGTAGAAACTGTATTTTATATCCGATCAGTACGAAATTCGGCAGAAAGAGGTTTGTTATTACATGAAGGAATACTGCCAAATTCGGAGAAAATCGGTTCAGATTTAGATATAGCCCCCATATATATGTTACCCCCGATTTGACATGTAAGCGCTGTAGAAACTGTTTTTTGTATCCGATCAGTACGAAATTCGGCAGAAAGAGGTTTCTATTTTACATGAATGAGTATTCAAGGAAAATCGATTCAGATTTATATATAACCTCTATATATATGTTCCTCCAGATTTGGTTACAAAGCGCTATAGAAGTTGTACTTTACTTCCGATCATTACAAAGTTCTCCAGAAAAATGTTTCTCAATTTAGGAACGAATATTGCTTAATTTAGCGATTATCGGTTCAAAATAATTCTGTGGAAAGTCCAGAAAATAGAAATGTATACTTATAAAATTTCCAAATTCTTGTTTCATTGGTCATGCATCACATTATCATATTGCGATTATATTGGAGTGAGCAGCTGTAATTATCGCATACCGAGCATTTTTGTTCATGTATTTCCTAAATAATACTTGCAAGACATATCAAAATATGGGCTGGGCCACGCCCACTGGTCGTATTCCACCCATTTGTAAGCCTATCACGTAGATAGCTACCAGATACATATACGCCATTTCAACACTCTCGCAAACAAAATGAGAAGATAATTCAATTTCAAAATTTGGTCTATGTGGGCGGGGCCACGCCACTTAGGTCGATCCCGCTCATTTTTGGACCAATCACGTAGACTGTCACCAGATACATATACACAAACTTGCAGAACTCACGCTAATGAATTGTGGAAAATATTTCAATTTCAAAATTTGGCTTGTATGGGCGGGGCCACGCCCATTGGTCCGATCCCGTCAATTTTTGGACCAATCACGTGGACTGTCACCAGATACATATGTACAACATTACAGCACTCTAGCTAGCAAATTGTGCAAGATATATCAATTTCAAAATTTGGCTTATATGGGCGGGGCCACGCCCATTGGTCCGATCCCGCCCATTTTTGGACCAATCACGTAGACTGTCACCTGATACATATACACAAAACTACAGAACTCTCGCTAATAAATTGTGGAAAATATTTCAAATTCAAAATTTGGCTTATATGGGCGGGGCCACGCCCATTGTCCGATTCCGCCCATTTTTTGAAAATTCACATATTCTGACACTAAATGCATACACACAAAATTTCAGCACTCTAGCTAAAAATGTTTCTCAATATCAAAATTGGACCCATATGGGCGGGTCCACGCCCACTTGATATATCGAAAATTCAAGTACCCTATTTTCAGCACCCCCTTCACATGTACATTCTGTTAAAGTTTCAAGATGATCGGTCTAGCCGTTTAGACGTCTATACGGAAAAAACACACAAACAAACCCACAAACATACACTCTCTTTTATATATATAGATAGATAGATACCAAAGGAGGACAGGGAGTTCGGGAAACTAAGAATGATAACCTTCGTCTTGAGCTAAAGATGGAAGCAGAAGTGTAGCCGAAATGTAAATGGTTCTATGGAATTAAGTACTCCAAAAACGGAGACGATTTTAATGAAAAAAAAATAGGAAAGAGTGATAGATGTATCCGGCAGAATGAGGACCCAATAATAAGATGATGAATGCAATGATATGGATGATATCAACACAAAATAGAAATTTGTCAAAGCAATAGATATGCCAGAACTAGACAACAGTATTGTCAAGTCCAATCGCAAGTTGTATGGGTACAATCAAACAGGAAATCGCTTACACTGGAAAATAAATTACCGTTGAATCGACATATATGCCACATAGAGATGACAAGAATACTGGAGTTGGGCTAGATTTCAATGTTCTGCAAATCAGATATCTATTTCTTCCAAACAACTGTACCAAATGTATGAGAATTTGTGGAATATTATATGACAAAACAGTCTGCTTGGAAAGTTATGGGACTTTTTCACAAGTCTCCTACAAGTTCCCTACAAGATACTTTAATTTACTGTGTGAAAAATTAAAAGCTAAAGTCGACGAAATAATTGGGCCTTATCGAAGTGTCTGTGGGCCAGGCAAATCCACCATCGACCAGAAATTCCCACAAAGGCAAATCTTTGAGAAAACACATGAGAAGCATATCGCCCGTTACCATATACATATTCGTACATTACAAGGCCGCTTTTGATAGTCCGATACGTTCAAAGGTTGAATTCGGCATACCTGCTAAGCTAATCAGACTATGCAGGATGACTAACTGATACGAAATCGTCAGCGAAAATTGAAAAGGATATTTCCGAGTCTGTCATGCGAACTCTTCACATGGTATCGGACACAGTCGAACGCTAAATAGAGACAGCACAGACTTCTCCAAAAGCCACATGGGACCTTTGCTAACGTGGAAAGGGAATCAGCAAAAATGGGTTTAGCAGTAAATGAAGACAAAACTATGTTTGTGGTTTCAACGAACAGAGAATCCATGAGATTAGGACAATCTTGAACGCTTGTAACTACAATTTCGAAGCAGTAGATGAATTTGTATACCTCGGTACCGCCATAAATATGACATCAGTTTGGAAATAAAGCGAAGAATTATACTTGCTAATAGATGCAAACAATTTATGAACTAGTCTATTCCCTCGAGAGACAAAGCTCACACTATACAAGCCACCTATTCTACCAGCGCTACTATACAGCGCAGATGCTTGGGTATTTACTCAAGCAGATGAAGCTGTTCTTGGAGTGTACGAGAGGAAAATATTTATTGCCCAATCTGCGCTGGCGGAGAATAACGGTATCGTACAAACCAAGAGAAAAGCCTGTAAAAATCCAAAGATTGAGCTCTTACTCCATAGAATACTTCTATAAGAAAGGCGTTTGAATGTAAACACTAGGGAACACGGAAAAGGGGACGATCAAAACTCCATTGGAAAGACCAAGTCCAGGAAAAACTTGCCAAGCTCAACATGAGAAACTGGAGAAGAACTCAAAAGAACTCGGCCTGCAAATCCCTTCTTAGTTCGGCCAATGGCACACATGGGTCGTTATAAAAGTCAAACTAAATAAGTAAGTAACTTACGGTCATGTCCATGAAAGATATTATATTTAGAATCGGTATCTATGCATCGAATAATAAAAAAGGATTGCTTGAAACTGTCATAGTAAAGCATGTTACAGCATGCATGCTAGACAGCTAACACCTTTTTCAAGAAGGCCAATAACCTCTATCTGTACGTTATAACTTCATATTCCCGCCGTATCTTCCAAAAGCATGACATGACATAGCCCAGCATACTTTTTGTCCTATAATCTTTCAATTTTTTTTCTTTGAGTGTAGAATAATCTTACATATTGTGTTATGTCAACATAATCTGTTTCGAGATATTCCCACAGCTAAGAGTGTTTGTCAAATACTTCTAAGGTGATGGCGATGATAAATAATATATCGTCAAATTGAAGCTGATGATTTCAATAAACAATAACGATTGTTTATCAACAAATATTAATTATGATGTGTAAATAAATATAGACACTTGGGAGAATTTTTTTCCAACGAAAACAAAAGTTTTTTTTATTAATAATAAATGATTACGAACGAACACGCATATTTTTCATACACACAAAAAATATGCTGAGAAAGTTTTTCATTTTCGTTTTGGACGAAATTCTAACCTTGCCATTTTTTCTGGGTTCTGTAGGTTTTCTGTTTTCTTTTTGAATGTGGGCTAAAGTGAATAATTGTCCGAGCTACGATCGGCTACTTAGCAAAGACACTTAAGACTCACAACGGGTTTACGAGTACACTCAACACACCCGAAAAATTAAAATGAATGAATGGTGTGAATTTTGTTTTTCCCATTTTTTTGGCTGTTCTAAATAACTATTAATAAATATTTGATGGATTAGCAAAAAACCACAAAAAATAACTTACTACTGTGATTTCTCTATTGGGCTTTTTTTTAAAGTCTAATTAAAAACATGGAATTAATAAACCTCAATTAATAAATCACCATATTTGGTAACCATTTTTATATTGCAAACAAAATTTTTAAATTAAGTAAGTTGATGTTTTGTGATTATGAGGTAACAAGCAATAAAAGTTCATCTTTGATGACTTTTCTCACAGAAAAGTTCATCATTTATGACTCTTCCTATAGAAAAGCTCATCATTGATGACTTTGATTATAGAAAAGTTCATCGTTGACGACTTTTCTTATAGAAAACTTTAACCTTGATGTCTTTTCTTATAGAAAAGTTCATCCTTGATGACTTTTCTTATAGAAAAGTTTTTGTAGAAAAGTTCATCATTGATGACTTTTCTCATAGAAAAGTACAAAATTCATTATTAATGACTTTTCCTATAGAAAAGTCCCTCATTGATGACTTTTCTTATAGAATAGTTCATCATTGACTTTTCTTATAGAAAAGTTCATCATTGATGACTTTTCTTATAGAAAAGTTGATCGTTGTTGACTTTTGTTAAAGAAAAGTTCATCGTTGATGACTGATGGAAATTACATCATTGATGACTTTTCTTATAGAAAATTCATTATTTATGACATTTCCTATAGAAAAGATCATCATTGATGACTTTTCTTATAGAAAAGTTCATCATTGATGACTTTTCTTATAGAAATGTTCATCATTGATGACTTTTCTTATAGAAAAGTTCATAATTGATGACTTTTCTTATAGAAAAGTTCCTCATTGATGACTTTTCTTATAGAAAAGTTCCTCATCGATGACTTTTCTTATAGATAAGTTCATCATTGATGACTTTTCTTATAGAAAAGTTCATCTTTTTTTTTCTTATAGAAAAGTTCATCATTGATGACTTTTCTTATCGAAAAGTTCATCATTGATGACATATCTTATAGAAAAGTTCATCGTAGATGACATTTCTTATAGAAAAGTTAATCGTTGATGATTCTTATAGAAAAGTTCATCCTTGATGACTTTTCTTATAGAAAAGTTCATCCTTAATTAGTTTCCTTATAGAAAAGTTCATCATTGATTGATGACTTTTCTTATAAAAAAGTTTATCATTGATGACTTTTCTTACAGAAAAATTCATCCTTGATGACTTTTCTTATAGAAAAGATCATCCTTGATGACTTTTTTATAGAAAAGTTCATCCTTGATGACTTTTCTTATAGAAAAGTTCATCCTTGACGACTTTTCTGATAGAAAAGTTCATCCTTGACGACTTTTCTTATAGAAAAGTTCATCCTTGACGACTTTTCTTATAGAAAAGTTCATCCTTGACGACTTTTCTTATAGAAAAGTTCGTCCTTGATGACTTTTCTTATAGAAAAGTTCATCCTTGATGACTTTTCTTATAGAAAAGTTCATCCTTGATGACTTTTCTTGTAGAAAAGTTTATCCTTTATGACTTTTCTTGTAGAAAAGTTTATCCTTTATGACTTTTCTTGTAGAAATTTTCTTTCTTTATGGCTTTTCATATAGAAAAGTTCATCCTTCATAACTAATATTTATTAACATTTATTTTTATTTTATTTGTATTTATTTCCATTGTTATTCTCTGACTCATCACACATGTGTTCCCCTTCATGTCCCATACTTATGACAACCCAAACCTCTTGAAAATTTATGTTAATCATTTTCAACCTTGTCTTTTAGGTAATTTGAAACCACAAGCCAAAAAAGGAATAGTATACCACAAAATGTGTTATTATGTTTAAATGATCTTTATAAAACATATGCCCCTGCGAAGGACCAAAAAAAATAATGATAACAATTTTGTGCCCTGAAAATAAAATGTCTCAAATTACTAGAGATTCCAAATATTTGTGTATATTGAAAACACCACTTGAAAAATAATAAATATGGGTTTAATATGTTAATACCCCAATAAAATTATTCATTTTAAGGGAAGTTTGACTGTGAAGAATTAATCATCATTTTAAAGGCTTCTCACGTTGAAGTGTTAGTAAGAAAAAGGTGAATAAAGGAAACAGGAAATGCAATGACTTAAAAGTGTACTCCACCACAATCGCCAAAATCGGAAGTTTACATTTTTGGTATCATTTAAAAGGTTTCGTTACTTACTATGACTTCGAATGCAATTTTTGTAAATGATTAATTGGTAAAATATGAATGAATCATTAAAAAAATCGGGAATAGCCCTTAAAGACAACAAAATGCAATCAACCTTCAATTTTCAAAAAATTATAAAAATATTTTGTCTTTTTTTTGTGATTTTTTTCTTAAAAAGTATTTTAATTACTTTAAATAAAATTTAAATTTTTCAACTTTAATTTCTCAAAGTCGAGTAGGTTTTTAGGGAAGTCTCAAAAGCAAATGAGTTCCCATTTCTTAGGTTTCTCTTTTTAAACAGGAAACCGGAAATTACCGTAAAACCCAAAAATGTCTTCTTTCAACTGTGCCGAATTGCCAACCGAATTGCAATTAATCTTCCTTCGCAATAAACTAACTATGGTTTATGGTTAAATGCTCCGTTTTATTTATAGTTAATAAATGCAATTTATTAACGAAAAATACATATGTTCGTGATCATATAAATCAACCAAAAAAATTAAAACTTTAATTAACAAATGCATTCACTCGTGCGCATGCGATTTTGGGTTTATTTTCCAATGGACTTTCTTTGCGCGATTTATTAATGAATAGCAACAAAATTAATTTTGAAAATTTATTGTTAACTTAAAATGCAATTGAATTAAATAGTTTTTTATTAGACAAATCTTGTTAGAGGTTTCCATTTGCTTTCGTAGAAATGTGATATTTTTTCCAGTAAGTTGGTAACACTTGCTTTTTCCAAAGATATTTAATCTAATTAATGTGGGTTTTTGGTGCGTTTTAATGTCTATTTCTTTGTTCGCAGGTTTGCTAAGCGCCATAAAACCGACAAATAACCGCAAAACTCGCCTCCTGCATCTGTTTATCTCGGCGACTCCAAAGTAGGGGTGGGAATTTGCTTTTCTACTTCGTTTTTTTTTTGTCTTTCTTAATAAAGTGGTTTTATGTTTAGTTTTAATGAGCATTTGTTGTCACATCACTCCGGTTGGAGAAGAAAAATATTAAATTTCTTCTTTATGTGTTTATTTTTGCTGACGGGGTTTTGTGGCGATAAATGCATTTCAGACAATGGAAATTACTTAATGAAGTTATAAAGCCGCCTGGGAGTGGCGTGGATGTGTAGAGTACATGTCACATGAAAGGGAAACGGACATATGTTTTATTTATGACAAGCCTAGAAAACAGCTGATTCATGGAAAATCATGTGAAACACAAATACAGCAAAAGAAAAGTCGTCAACCATGAATTTTTTCGTAAAAAAAAACAACAATTATCAACATTTCTAGAAATAATGTAATCAACAATGAATCTAACTAAAATAAAATTAAAAGCAATGAACATTTTCATAGGAAAAGTCATCAACGACAAACTTTTCTACAGGAAAAAACATCAACGAGTAACTTTTCTGCAAGAAAAGATATCAATGATGAACTATTCTAAAAGAAAAGACATCAACGATGAACTTTTCTAGAAGAAAAGACATCAACGATGAACTTTTCTAGAAGAAAAGTCATCAAGAATGAACTTTTCTATAAGAAAAGTCATCAACGATGAACTTTTCTATAAGAAAAGTCATCAACGATGAACTTTTCTATAAGAAAAGTCATCAACGATGAACTTTTCTATAAGAAAAGTCATCAACGATGAACTTTTCTAGAAGAAAAGATGAACTTTTCTAGAAGAACAGTCATCAACGATGAACTTTTCTAGAAGAAAAGTCATCAACGATGAACTTTTCTAGAAGAAAAGTCATCACCGATGAACTTTTCTAGAAGAAAAGTCATCAACGATGAACTTTTCTAGAAGAAAAGTCATCAACGATGAACTTTTCTAGAAGAAAAGTCATCAACGATGAACTTTTCTATAAGAAAAGCCATCAACGATGAACTTTTCTATAAGAAAAGTTATCAACGATGAACTTTTCTATAAGAAAAGTCATCAACGATGAACTTTTCTATAAGAAAAGTCATCAACGATGAACTTTTCTATAAGAAAAGTCATCAACGATGAACTTTTCTATAAGAAAAGTCATCAACGATGAACTTTTCTATAAGAAAAGTCATCAACGATGAACTTTTCTATAAGAAAAGTCATCAACGATGAACTTTTCTATAAGAAAAGTCATCAACGATGAACTTTTCTATAAGAAAAGTCATCAACGATGAACTTTTCTATAAGAAAAGTCATCAACGATGAACTTTTCTATAAGAAAAGTCATCAACGATGAACTTTTCTATAAGAAAAGTCATCAACGATGAACTTTTCTATAAGAAAAGTCATCAACGATGAACTTTTCTATAAGAAAAGTCATCAACGATGAACTTTTCTATAAGAAAAGTCATCAACGATGAACTTTTCTATAAGAAAAGTCATCAACGATGAACTTTTCTATAAGAAAAGTCATCAACGATGAACTTTTCTATAAGAAAAGTCATCAACGATGAACTTTTCTATAAGAAAAGTCATCAACGATGAACTTTTCTATAAGAAAAGTCATCAACGATGAACTTTTCTATAAGAAAAGTCATCAACGATGAACTTTTCTCTAAAAAAAGTCATAAACGATGAACTTTTCTATAAGAAAAGTCATCAACGATGAACTTTTCTATAAGAAAAGTCATCAACGATGAACTTTTCTATAAGAAAAGTCATCAATGATGAACTTTTCTATAAGAAAAGTCATCAACGATGAACTTTTCTATAAGAAAAGTCATCAACGATGAACTTTTCTATAAGAAATGTCATCAACGATGAACTTTTCTATAAGAAAAGTCATCAACGATGAACTTTTCTATAAGAAAAGTCATCAACGATGAACTTTTCTATAAGAAAAGTCATCAACGATGAACTTTTCTATAAGAAAAGTCATCAACGATGAACTTTTCTATAAGAAAAGTCATCAACGATGAACTTTTCTAGAAGAAAACGGTGAATGTTTCTAAAGAAAAGTCACCAACGATGAAGTTTTCTAACAGTCATCAACGATGAACTTTTCTATAAGGAAAGTCATCAACAATGAACTTTTCTATAAGAAAAGTCATCAACGATGAACTTTTCTAAGAGAAAAGTCATCAATGATGAGCTTTTCTATAGGAAAAGTCATAAATGATGAACTTTTCTATAAGAAAAGTCATCACCGATAAACTTTTCTACAGAAAAAATCATCAACGAGTAACTTTTCTACAAGAAAAGATACCAATGATGAACTATTCTATAAGAAAAGTCATCAACGATGAACTTTTCTATAAGAAAAGTCATCAACGATGAACTCTTCTATAAGAAAAGTCATCAACGATGAACTCTTCTATAAGAAAAGTCATCAACGATGAACTTTTCTATAAGAAAAGTCATCAACGATGAACTCTTCTATAAGAAAAGTCATCAACGATGAACTTTTCTATAAGAAAAGTCATCAACGATGAACTTTTCTATAAGAAAAGTCATCAACAATGAACTTTTCTATAAGAAAAGTCATCAACGATGAACTTTTCTATAAGAAAAGTCATCAACGATGAACTTTTCTATAAGAAAAGTCATCAACGATGAACTTTTCTAAAAGAAAAGTCATTAACGATGAACTTTTCAAAAAGAAAAGTCATTAACGATGAACTTTTCCAAAAGAAAAGTCATCAAAGGTGAACTTTTCTAAAAGAAAAGTCATCAACGATGAACTTTTCTAAAAGAAAAGTCATCACAAATGAACTTTTCCAGAAGAAAATTCACCAACGATGAGCTTCTCTGGAAGAAAAGTCATTAATGGTGAACTTTTCCCTGGAAAATTTATCAATGGTGATAATTCGTTTCGGATATGTCTCTTAACTGTTATATAAAACGTTCTGCATATTTTTTATTAATAATTTCCTACGCCATAAAAAGTTCATGGAAGTTCGCTATTCTATTTATTTCTGGAATTTACAATTTCTATTTTTTCCCCTTGGCAAATACAAATTTTAACCAGACTTGACTTGATTTACATCAGTTCAAGTTCATCCAAAACAATAATATAAAAACCACAGCGTTGATTATGTTTCTTTACAAAACCAAAGTGCAAGCAAAAATAACAAAAGTAACGATAAAAATATTAAAATGATTAATTTGTTTCTTTTTTTATATTAACCATAAACGAGTACAAGTTCTTCTTATATATTTGTCCTCTTATCACTGCATTAAGAGCGTTGATTCTTTACACAGTGTGAATAATACAAATAAAAATTTTATAATTCCAAGAATAGCGAAAAATAAAATTACACCATTTGAAATAATAGACGTTTAAAAACAAATCATTTTCAAACAATTCAAGTGGCAAAGGCTTATCTTGAAAAATGAATCACAAGGAAAAAGGTATAGAGGAAAAAATACTTCAATACAATTAAACGTTTATAATATCACATATTTAATATGACGGTCGGTAGTGGAAGAGGCAATAAAGCTTATTAGAAATTGGTAAATAAAGGTATTTAGAAAAGAAATTCGCTAGGGAGGAAATATTATCGGAAACGGCAGATCCCTACATCAATTGGAGAACATTAAATTGTAAGAACTCAAGAAGTTATCAAATTAATTTCGTTCACTATTTAACCGTATCTGAGAATTCCCACAACCGCGATATCAAAATTTGATGGACTACTAAATTGTCTTTGCGTTTGGGATTTCGATCGCTGCTAATGTGGTGCCTGTTATTCCGTTTGGTAGAAAATGTCTATCCTCAAAGCCTTGATCAACAAACCGGAGACTCGATTGGAACACTCGAAATGGACTCGAAAAAGGTGACATTAAGTATGTAGGTTAATCAAGACTATTGCTACAGGGGAAGCTTTCAAACGCCTGAACTCATTTAAATGTATTCATAAAAAATCATGGAGGAACATTTTCAAATCGACTTACCAGAAGGAACCATAAAAAACGTATACCGACTAACCCATTGAAGGTGATGAATGATCTCTTCAAATTCATGGGAGAATATCGGTAGATATTGTCCATGATTAGAAAAATTAAGTACAACGATGTTGCTAGGTGCTATTGCTTTGGAAATCTATCAAAGTGCTTTCATATTCTCGAACTGAGGTTAATAAACTAGACACAAGAAACTGAGTGCGATACCTGAATATTGTCACTAGTCATCTTTAGAGCACATTCTTACATTGTTACCGAAAGGACTACCACCCACCTACCACCTCCTTCCTCTTAGGTTCTACTCAAATCAGATTCATTGTAGAAGAGGCATTTCCTCGATTTAAGTAAAATTCGACAACCGATTAGGATTCATTTGTTTAGTCCAAACAATCTTTATCCCAAATGTGTCTCTGATCTTGCATGTGCCTGCGAAACGAAATTTTAGACAACTACAATTCTCGTTTGCAACAACTGAAATTTCGTTTGTTGTGCCGGAAACTAATTTTGCGTAAACAATTTTATGTTCTGACCAAAAGAAATTTCCGTCATCGTAAACGAGAATTGATGTTGTCTAAAATTTCGTTTCTGTGAAACGAATTTTTTCTTTGCGTGTATGTCATGTAGTTCCCTTGCTACGAACATCTTATTCAACGATAGTAACGATGAAGAGATCTCCTGATTTTATCCCAATAAAAGCACACTTCTCAAAGGTTTGTGATTATAGCCACGTTCGATTTTAGAAATGTTATATGTAGTTATAAGGACTTGGATTATTGAAATGTTGGCCACTTAATAGCACTGCTTAAACCAGATTCATTGGAGGTTAGACAACTTCAGGATTTGGCAAAACTCGACTATAACTGATTAGCGATTCATTCTGCAACACTTATTCTTAAAACAAAACCGGCTACCTATAATTGTTGCACAAATGCAACACCGCAGAGTCTACTAGCAACCATTATATCAAGCTTGAGATCACTTAATTTTGTTACCAATAAAAGCACTCTTTGCAAAGGTCGGAGTTTGTAACTAATGTACGAGTATATCTTTATAATTGGTAAAGTTTTTCAAGTAGCTGATAGTGATTTAAAATAGATGTAATGAGTAATGACAACGCTCAGACATAGTAATGATGATGAGATCACCTGATGTTATCACAATAAAAGCACACTTCTCAAAGGCCGGCGTTTATAGCCAATGTATGTAAATAGATTTATAGAATTGCCACAGTTATTCAAGTAACGCTTAACGATTTCGGAAGCCAATTGCATGTTATCTTTGAAGCATCTTTGTTATCTTTGGGCTTATAGGTTATATATAATTCAGTCATAGTCTTAGTCCTGTATTTGCTTGATTATCGTGTGTATTTAATCACACACGGCTTAAGCAAAGCTAAGCAAAAATTACTGGCAGAATAATATTTAATTTTTATTTCTTTGGTACTTTTCAAAATTTTATAATAAAAAAATATTTTTTATCAACTTTGTTTTTGAGTTTTAGTTTCAGTTAAAGTCGAAACCAACCTGTTTAATATACAAAGTTATCGATATTACGAATATCGGTACCGGAAAGATCTGTTAATCTACCTAAAAGGCCGACCCCAGTACATCCAGGCGACGTTTACTCAAAGCGGGACATTAACATAGCAAGTGCTCAATGCTCTCCACATCTTCCTCATCTCCACAGCATCTGCGAAGTCATTGGAGTCAATGCCCAACCTGCTGGTGTGTTCGCCGATCAGGTAGTGTCCCGTCAGAACTGACATTAACGTAGACAGTCTTTTCGTCTCTGGTGCGAGGAAATTTACCCTTCTCAGGTCATATCTTGGCCAGATTTGTTTAGCTACCCTACAGGGGCCTTAGCCAAAGCTTGCATGTCGATAGTGACGCACCACCAATATATGTAAATTCTTACAGAATTTCTAACGTCGTCCCTTCCCCACGCACCTATGTGAGGTGTATGTTGAACTGTCCAGCCATCTCGTTAAGAGATCTGCGTTAAGAGTCGAGAGCTGTTTGTGAATTTATGGATGTGGCCCCAGAGAATTGATAGCAGCCTGGTTGTCTCAGTAATGAGAAGTCCAGTGCTGGTCACTATGTTGCGACTCAGCCACTTGGCGACTATCCATATTGCCATTATTACGACTGGAGGTATCTGGTAGTCTGTGAGATATACTGAATTACACACAGTATCGTTTGATAATAATTCAGCTACAGAAACGATGTTGGGATTTCATTAATTTATCCCAAAATTTTTATTGATCTGAGCAATTCTAATGTTTTTTGTAATGACACACACGAACTAGCAGGATCAGCTGAATAAATAATTATATATGTATAATTCAATCATAGTCTTAATCTTGCATTTGCGATTTTAATGAATTTTTTCTTTAGTACCAATGGAATATATACAGGGTTTTCCAACAAGAGGTGTTTTGAATCACCCGGTATTTCGGTAGCTGTCACTTTTGAAGCTTTTATTCTTTGACATTTGACAAGTAGAAACTACGCCATTACTAAAAATGGAACGATACACGATCATCGAACGATACAAAATGATCGAACAAAAAAACGATGCGAACGATACAAAATCATCTTGACTGATGAGGCCCATTTACACCTCGGTGGCTACGTCAACAAGCAAAATTGTCGCAACCCAAGAGTCGGAAAACCCAAGAGTTATTGTTGAGAAGCCTCCCTATCTTCAACGTATGACTGTTTGGTGCGGTTTATGGTCCGACGGGGTCATTGGACCTTACTTTTTCGAAAATGAGGTTGGATCAACAGTTACGGTGAATGGATTGCGCTATCGAGAGATGATTAATGATTTTTTTATGGTCGGAGTTGGATGGTATTGATCTGGACAAAGCTTACTTTCAACAAGACGGCGCTACGTGCCACACAAGCAACGAAACCATTGCTCTGTTACGGGAAAAGTTTCCGGACCGTGTTATCTCTCGAAGAGGTGATCACAATTAGCCACCGAGATCTTGTGATTTAACACCTTGCGACTTCTTCCTTTGGGGCCACGTGAAAGATAAGGTCTACGTCAACAGCCCAACGTCGATTCAAGACCTCAAAGATAGAATTCGTGAGGCTATCGAGGACATAGGGCAGCCACTTTGCGATTTGGTTATTGAAAATTTCATGAAAAACATATGGTCCTGTAAGCGTGGTCGTGGTGGCCATTTGGCTGATGTTGTTTTTCATTATTAACGGCATACCTTCCTCTTTATTATGAAAAAAACATCCGATCATTTATCTCAAAAAATGACATTTTTCTTTGAATACCAAAATAACACCTCTTGTTGGAAAACCCTTTACTTGTATCTACGTTAAAAATATTAATGATGATTATGAGTTCTACTGATAACATTTCAATAAAAGCACACCTCTGAAAGGTCCGAGATTAGAGCGAATGTACATATATCTCAGACTTATCACAGCTAAGCAAACGACAGTTAAGGATCTTACGATTGATCTAATGGGTAATAATAAGTAATGACTTATTATGGGTAATGACCGCCGTACTTGTTACGAGATCACCTGATTTTATCGGAATAAAATCACACCTTCACAGAATTACCTCAATTATTGAAGTTATTCTTATTGATCTGAGAAATTATAAAAATTTTTTAATAACATACACGGACGGCTTAATCTTTGATACAGATGTATAACTACTACTAGCAGGATCAGCTGGCTATAATTATTTATATGAGTATATAATTCAATCAAAGTTTTAATCTTACATTTGTTTGAATTGCGTGTGTGTGTGTTTAAACACATACGGATTTAACTTTAAGCTGAATAATAACTAATGATTTTTTCTTTCTTACTCTCCAAAATTCCGTGAATGAAATATATATTTGTTATATACATTAAAAATATTAATGATGATTTTGGATTCTACTGATAACATCTCCATAAAAGCACACCTCTCAAAGGTACGAGATTAGAGCGAATGTATGTATATCTCAGACTTATCACAGCTAGTCAAATAACTGTTAATTTTCTAACGATTGATGTAATAAGTAATAGTCATAGCAATGATTCTGAGATCACCTGATTTTATCCCAATAAAAGCACACCTCTCAGAGGTCCGAGTTTGTAGCCTTTGAAACTAATAAAGAATTGCCAACAGAATCAATTAGATAATGAATTAATAATAATATCTTCAGATTTATTACTATTATACAAGTAACTCCTTAAGATATAATCAAGATAAAAGCATCTTCAGAACTATCGCGATTATTCAATTAACTCATAACGATCTGTGAAACAGCAATTTTTGTTATTACATATACGACTTAATTTTTATGAGACAAATATGTAATTACCAGCAGAATCAAATAGATAATTAATTATCTCAAAATTAACCATAGAAACAATACATTCAGATTCATCACTATTAAACAAGAAACTCTGAAAACCCAGTAGGCAGATCTAATTGACAGACTTGCCTCATAGTTAAGAGATAAAAACATGAGGAGGATCTGATCAGATTGTTGGTATTCTGACTGAAGCTCAAAACATTTTTTTTCTGTAATTCAATATGTGTAAATTACATAGCTTCCAGCATTAATGATTTATTCTGGTCACATTTCAAAAGCTACAATTTTACATTAATTTGCCTGTAATCTTTATTGTCACCATAAAACGTGCTAATAACCATGGCATTTTGCCATTGAAATGACGTCGCAACCAATGAAGGTAATACGAGTACAACGAAACTTAGCTCCCACAAAAAACATGACTGTAGTCATCATTTCCGATTAGTATGGGAATTCGAGGAAGCCGCTTTTGGGGGAGAGTCAAAAGAAAATCTTTTGTCGAAATTTATTTAAATCAATTTAAATTGCTTAATTTTCTTAGATTTGTGAGGTCTGGCGCTCACTTTCAGTCGCGAATGACGAATGATATTGTTGAACATTTTTGTGTAATTGTTCAATTGAATGATGAAAACTCCTTAAAAGCGAGTACACTAAACAAAATTCTTAACAATACGATTTTGTGTGTTTTTTTTTTTTAAAAATTTCGGTTTGCCCTGACATTGATTTTTTAGCGACTAAGGAAAGCGGGTGGCCCGGGGGTTTGGAGCTGAGAGCTGCTTTTGCCACTGACATCAGCTCACTCACAGCACAATTCTGTAAGGAAACTCGTTAAAAACTGGATTCCAAGTGATTTTTGTTTTTTTTTTCGATTTTATTGCGATTTTTCTGATTCATTCTCCTCACCAAATATTTCGAAAAGCTCAGTTAGTAACGCTTGCGAAAAATAAAACAAAACATAAATAATTAAATTCAGAAAAATAAAATTAAAATTCAATTTGCGAAAAACAACTGCTCAACATTGCCGCCGCCGATCTTTTGCAGCAGATCCCCGAAAACGTATCTGCTGATTTTAGCAAAATAAGGAAACCCAACCGCTGCGACTGCGCAAATTCTCAAGAATTCAATTCGATATTCTAAAACCTCACAGACGTCGTCTGACAACAGTAGAGTATGTGAATGAAAAAAAACAAAAACTTACCTTAGCACCGATTTGGTTGCCACATTGACCGGCTTGTAAATGAACGATTTCCCTCATGTTGATTTTTTTTAGATTTTTATTTGACTTTTTTCGAGAAAAAAAGTGATCGGATTTCGTTACGGGCTTTGTGAGGACAAAAAACGCAGGTAATAAATCACGTTTTTTTTAATTTAGCACTTTTGCGCGATAAATTCACTTTTTTCCTAAAGCTGAGAGAGAGGATTGATTGGTTGCTGTTGCTAATCTCCCAAATTGGAATCCTTTTTGGCACTGAATTCTTTTTGGAAATATGTATTTCTCAGTTTAAAGTTCTTTGCTTTAGTTAACAGGTCAGAGTTCTTCTTTAGGTTATAAGTATGTTGCAGTATTTCAACACTTAAAATCAACGAGAGAAAGAGAGGAGGCGCACTTGATATTCACTCGACTTACAAAACTCAACTGATCGCACAAAAATGCTTCATTCGTGAAAGAAGCATTTTTGCCGGCCTCATGAATTTCAGCCCCCCATTGTTGTTGTTTGTCTTCGTCGTTCAAGCGTTGACGACGGCGGCAGCGGCGACGACTTCATACCCGCCATGCACACGCAACACTTAGCGCATACCACACCACCAACAAAACAGTTATAACACAGGCAGCAATGTATGAAACGAACACAGAATGAACGAACTGTAACCAAACCGAAAACTCTCCACATTTTCTGAAGGCGTTTGTGTGCATGTGTGTTATGCTCGCGTGCGAACTTACCACAACCATCTCGAACAAACGATCGAAAGCATTCACCACTACTAACCACCAGAACACATAGTGAAATGGGGTGAATAGCGATAGCACTGGTAGATGGAGATCTTTTAGTTAAACAGATTTCGAATCTTGTGGAAAGATAATTTAATGAATTATCTAAATTCTTGAAATAAATAGAAATTTTTTTCTCAATTGAAAAAAACCAAAGCAGCTGTTTTCTCCAGCGTGTGTCCAACACCAGCACTCTCACCTCATTAATGGTGGTTAGGGGTTGGGCTTTATCACACGCTTATGACTGTGGATTATGTCATGATGGTTGGTTGTTTGGCTAGATTACACGAGAGTTTATGGGTTTTATGTGAAGGTCATAAACTAACTAATGGATCACAGATGCTATGATAAGAGCAAAGTTATATTTTCATTATTAGTATGTGGGACTGGGACACCCGCTTTTTATAAGTCCCTGCATGCGAGGGTTGTTTATATTATCCTATCTCCATAAGCCGGACACTGTGGTAGTTCGCGTGAAAAATGTCGTTGACATAAAAGTAGTACTCGTACTTAATTTTTTTTTCAAGTAAAATAATTGACATGTTCTTAATTTTACCGCGTGTTAGAAGTAGTTAACAATTGCTGCGTCACGTTTTCGTTTTTTTTTCAATGGAACTTTTCATGAAAATAGTTAAACATTACAGCTTTAAAAAGAAATGGACAAAAATATAAAAAAAACATAGTACAACACATGATTTTGGGTCTGAATTCTGAAATAAAAAATCATTTGTTTAGTCAAGTTGGCTCAATTAATAACACTTTAACACTTTTTCTATATTTTTTTCTCGGTATACCGTACGAAATATCTCTTTTGTGTCTGAAGCAAAGTTGTAGATATTAAATAGGAGAAAAAAACAATGCGGGACAAACCTACCCAAAAAAAGTGCATCCAGTGCCAAGAAAATCGCAAAAATGCCCAAAAAGTCATAAAATATCTGTCAATAAAATATTGAGAAATACGTATACGAAATATGTAGTACGTATACGTATAAAACAGAACAAATCATAAAGGGTTTTCCAGCAAGAGGTGTTATTTTGGTATTCAAAGAATTTTTGAGATAAATGATCGGATGTTTATTTCATAATAAAGAGGAACTTATGCCGACTCCGGCAGTTAAATAACATAAATTTCTGAAATTATATTTCTACTAAGACGTGAGTTCATGTAATTGAAAATAAGATATAGCTTTATTAGAAAAACACAAAAAATTAGGTATTAAATACCAGTAATTAAATAAAATTGTATTATTTATTTATCGACGCTTGACGTGCAAGTTGCAACTAATATGACAATTCTTTCAACATGGAAAAATGATAAAATTTTCATCAATCACTGCCTCTGTTTCAATATATGAGGGATTCTCTGGAAAACGGATCACACATTATTTTTTGTTTGCCAAATTTTTTGTACTGTTTCGATAGATTATGTGCATAGAACATGCTGTGCAAAAGGGCAAGTGAAGCCGATGAACCGTTTTCGGGGTACGCGTAGCTTAAGTTTGAAGTGAGTTGTAAAGGTCGTTACATTGATAATGTCATATCTTCAGACTTATTTAAGATATTTTAACGCAATAAAATGCGTTGCAAAGGTAATCGCTCAAGGATTTCGAATATAAGAAGTTTGTATAAGGAAATTTTGCGACAAATTAGCAAAAATATGAATTCTTTTTTATTTATCAATTTTTTATATAGTGCCCCCTTTGATTTTAATTTTTCTTCTTCACAAAATTAGTTCAAAATGTTTATTACTAATCCCAAAAAACAAATTCATGGAATACGCCACCATTACGCAATTATAAGAAAAAATATGAAAACTGTATTTGTCAAATAAAGAAAAAATTAAAATAAAATTTTGGAAATTTTACTTTATTCATTAGAGATTTTCCATAGTAAGCGTGCATAAAATCGTTGACAGTTTTTATATTTCAAACGTTTTTAAATATACTCATCAAGACGTGTTTTCCTAATTGATAAACCGCTTTCATATAAAAATGCCTTTCCAGAACTGTTTAAATCCATTTAATCTGAATAATCACAAAAAATGCAATGTGGTCCGCAATATTCCTGAAAATATAATGGATTGTGTGAAAATGTTAAATTGTGTAACAGTTGCCGTTGCAGAATATATACAGAAGGTTGGCCATCTAACATAGATTCAGCACAAATCGAATATATTATAGAAGATACGGAACCAGAACGGGAAATTAATAATGTTTACTCAGATCCAGACTTTTCGCCTGAATATTCGGACGCCGAATATGTACCAAAAAGAAAAAAGAAGAAAAATATTAATAAAACAATGGAAAAAGCAAACACTTTGTCTGACTCTGAACAAATTCTCGAGAGTTTAATCTCAAAATTTAAGCACACTGAAACAACAAAAACTCAAAAGTTTGAAATACTTACATTTATTCCGGATACATGGTCCATTCGTAAAACCATGGACGTCTTTGACTGTTCGTATAGTATAGCAAGAAATGCTAAAAATCATGTAAAAATACATGGAATAATAAAATAGTCGAATATTTCCAGGTAAGATGAATGTCGTATCAGTAAAACAACATGACGGGAAAAGGATCCATCTTCAAAAACGCTTAATATTATGTAACCTGTCTGAACTGTATGAAAGCTACTTAATAGAACACCCGGAATTCAAGGTTGGTTTCTCAACCTTTGCTCGGTTTCGCCCTGAGCAATGTGTTTTTGCTGGAGGTGGTGGTACAAATAATGTATGCGTCTGCGTTTATCATGAAAATGTAAAAAAATGATTGAAGGTGCAAAACTTCGCTATCTTACTAAAACCAGGGAAAGTCAAGTAGAATCCTACAAAGATTTGTTACGGATGATGGTATGCAAAGAGCCTTCTCCGAACTGTTATTACGGGAATTGCGCCGTATGCAAACTATATCGTCGGCTTAATGTTATTTTGGTCCATACGCCATTTTTGGGTATTTTGAGTTAGGTTTTGATTATAGGGGTTTCAAGCATGCTTTTTCATAATCTGCAATCATTTTTTTGCTATCTCATCTAGTTTTCGAGATATTGGTAGGGTAAATCGATATAACTCTGATTTACGGGAAATAATTTTGATATTTTTGTTCTATGTCTCCATTTTTCTATCGCCCTATATTTTTGACTCACTATTTTACGTTCTTTCGATCACAATTTGTAAATTACTCTCCTTCCATACCGACCCTCTTTGTGGTCCATGTAATACAAATACGAAAAAATATTAAAATTAAAGTGGATATGGACCAAAATGCCATGTAAACAAATTGTTATAACTTGCTTTTTTTTCAATGTTAAGTCATAGAAATGCATGAGAATCATACAAACAATGTGGGTAACACTATGGAATAAAAAGTGTATAACTCTTCAGTCCCGTGTTTACTCAAGCAATAAATTGCGTTTTTCTCCGATCATACAAAATGGCGTATGGAACAAAATAGCATTAAGCCGACGATATGTGGAGAAAATCCGTCAATTTCTGATAAATATTCTAGATGATACGGATGTCGAGACAATTCAATTTCAAACATGGAGATGCACCGACAGAACCCAACTTGTTACGGAAGTAATGGAAAAGGACGATTTTGTTGATGAACTATGTTTGAAACCAGAAACACTAACAACTAACGATTTCATAGCAAAGCAACAATTGACGTATTTAGAATATCGAAAAAATAATTTAAAAGAAGGCGAAATATTAGTTGTAACTGATTTTGCGGAAAACTACGGATTTGTTTGCCAAAATGCAGCCCAATCGTTTCATTGGAACAACAACCAGGCATCAATTAATTCGGCGGTGTTTTATTACGTTATTAATGGTAATATTTTACACAAATCAATGGCGGTCATTTCCGATGAGTTATCTCATAATACTGTTTCAGTGTACGCTTTTCAAAAAATTCTTTTTGAGACACTTAATTCTAAAAACATAAATGTTTCAAAAATAATATATTTTACCGATGGTTCTCCTCAACATTACAAAAACCGTTACAATATTACAAATTTACTGAACCACAAAAATGATTTTGGTGTGAACGCTGAATGGCATTTTCATGCTACCGCGCATGGAAAAGGCCCTTGCGATGGTATCGGTGGAAATTTAAAAAGGTTAGCAGCACGAGCCAGTTTACAGCGTCCTTTGAACCAGCAAATTTTAACTGCAGTCGCGTTATTCGAGTGGGCAAAATCAAATTTAACAAAAACTTTAATTTTTTTTTAGTCCCAAGATTGAACAAGAAAAATATAAATCATTTTTAGGAAAAAGATTCGCAGAAGCACAAATTCCTAATTCAACTAGCACCCAGATGGCAATGAAGAAGTTCAGTTTCTCCAATGCAAGCGATTTCTTTCCAAAATTAAAAAACAGCTAAATATATATATTTTTATGTTTGATATTTCAAAGCACATTGGTAACAATGTAACTATAAAGTAAAATTTCCAAAATTTTATTTTAATTTTTTCTTTATTTGACAAATACAGTTTCAATATTTTTTCTTATAATTGCGTAATGGTGGCGTATTCCATGATTTTGTTTTTAGGGATTAGTAATAAACATTTTGAACTAATTTTATGAAGAAGAAAAGTTGAAATCAAAGGCACTATATAAAAAAAATTGATAAATAAAAAAGAATTCATATTTTTGTTAATTTGTCGCAACATTTCCTTATACAAACTTCTTATATTCGGAATCCTTGAGCGATTACCTTTGCAACGCATTTTATTGCGTTAAAATATCTTAAATAAATCTGAAGATATGACATTATCAATGTAACGACCTTTACAACTCACTTCAAACTTAAGTTACGCGTACCCCGAAAACGGTTCATCGGCTTCACTTGCCCTTTTACACAGCATATTCTATGCACATAATCTACCGAAACAGTACAAAAAATTTGACAAACAAAAAATAATGTGTGATCCGTTTTCCAGAGAATTCCTCATATATATTCGTTATTTATTATACCCTACATCACACTATGGTACAGAAGGTTATAATTTTTTTTGCGGATTTGCAAAAAATGCTACAGCTAGATAAACCTTAAATTATACCGTTCTACTTAGAATCACTAGCTGTCTTAAGTTGTTCGTTAAGTTCAGGTCGAAATTTTACTACGATCCTAGTAAAATTTGACAATAAGACCGCTTTCACATTAGGGAGGAAACCTATTGGAGTTGGTGAAAATCGGTTAAGGTTAATATTGCCCCCAGAAATAAATGTTTGTTTAGATTTGGCCTTGTAACGCCATGGAAGCTGTATTCCACATTCAATCATTTTTTTAAATTTATTATGGTAGAATTTATTTATCCAAGAACGCATATTGTTGAATTTTAACACATTCTGTTTAGATTTAGATTTATAAAGTAATTATCTCATATTTATATTTACAATATCAGAGCTTATTCTGCTCTATGAAGGTGTTGTACAGTATCATATAGTTGGCTTCACTCGGCCTTTCCTTATTTGTTTTGTACTCGCTTAGGAATGTTGTATAGTCTTACAAAAATACTTATTTTGTTAGGTAAATTATAAGCAGAGCTTACCTAAAACTGTTTTACATAAAAACTCGATAGTTTGGTTAACTTTATAGATATTTTTGGCATACTCTAATATCACTGTGATACAAAATCGAACTTTCCGAATGGGAATGGGATGAGACCAATTGCAAATGAAAGTTCAGTTCAGTGCGAGATTTCTTTTTACACGCATTTGAAGTTGGTGGTTTTGGAACGCTGTCTAACAAGAAAAGATCATTGAAAATTTGATAAAATAATGCTTATTTATTTTTATTATCATGGAAAGCTGTGGTATCTTACTGTTTTTGGAGTCGAGGAATTCATTTTTGATATTTATTTTTACCTACAACTCACGCTAGATGGCGCTGTCATACAAATGGTGCTATAGTATATGAGAACAGTAGGAATCACAAAATATGGTAAATGTAGAGTAGATGAGAACAGTAGGAATCACAATAAGTAAGATGCTATATATGAGGGCTATATCGAAACATTGACCGATATGGCCAATTTGTAATCCCAAACAACCTGCAACTATAAGAAATATTTATACCAAATTTGATCAACCTAGCTCTATTATTACGGACTGTAGCATGATCACAACAAACAGACGGACGGACATGGCTAAATCACCAACTTCAAATGCGTGTAAAAAAAAATCTCGCACTGAACTGAAAAAACCATTAAAGGTTTTGTTATGGATAATGTCAACTTTCATTTGCAATAGGTTTCATCCCATTCCCATTTTGGTTGTTGCACTGTGTATTTAGTTAAAAGCTTCGAATATTTTTTCCTCCTTTTTTACCAAAATTGTTTTCCCAAAATTTTTTGATTGCAAAAGTTCTATCACATAATTGGTACATTTTGAACAATACATCTCGGAGTCGACCATAATTTTTCGACTCCGGATTCCGACTCCGGGCATATTTCCCAGACTCCGACTCCACAGCCCTGACAGAACCATATCCTTTTCATGAAATTCTCCATAACCAAATGGCAAAGTTGCTGCTCTATGTCCTCTATAGCCTCACGAATCCTATCTTTGAGGTCTTGAATCGACGCTGTGCTGTTGGCGTAGACCTTATCTTTCACGTGGCCCCAAAGGAAGAAGTCGCAAGGTGTTAAATCACAAGATCTCGGAGGACAATTGTGATCACCTCTTCGAGAGATAACACGGTCCGGAAACTTTTCCCGTAATAGAGCAATGGTTTCGTTGCTTGTGTGGCACGTAGCGCCGTCTTGTTGAAAATAAACGTTGTCCATATCAATACCATCCAACTTCGACCATAAAAAATCATTAATCATCTCTCGATAGCGCAATCCATTCACCGTAACTCTTGATCCAACCTCATTTACGAAAAAGTAAGGTCCAATGACCCCGCCGGATCATAAACCGCACCAAACAGTCACACGTTTAGTATGGAGAGGCTTCTCAACAATAACTCTTGGGTTTTCCGAGTCCCAGATAAGACAATTTTGCTTGTTGACGTAGAAATGGGCCTCATCAGTCAAGATGATTTTTCGATGTATTTCCGGATTTCAGATTTTCACCATTTTTATAGTGAATTTTAATAATTTCAATGCGTTGTTGAATCGTGTATCGTTCCATTTTTAGTAATGGCGTAGTTTCTACTTGTCAAATGTCAAAGAATAAAAGCTTCAAAAGAGACAGTTACCGAAATACCGGGTTATTTAAAATAACACGTCTTGTTGGAAAACCCTGTATATTTATAACACAAATTTTTAAATATTATATACATATTTCTGAGCAAATAAATTTTATTTGCAAATCAATAAAACATATTTGCAAACTAGTCTAAGGAAACTATTCGATACAAACATATCAAAAAATGCGATTTTGCCTCGTGTAGAGACAAATAAAAAAATTATTACACACGAAAATGTTATGCACAGCCCTTCGACAAAATGTTGTCGTATAGTGTTATTGTAACTTGTTTCCCATTGTGTCATTATAGCCGATACCACACTGTGGTACAGCGTAATATGATTTTATGAATTTGTTTGTAACGCCTTAAAAGAGAATAGATTGATTGATCCATTGTTACAGTTACCGATCGGCATAGAAAAGTACCCACCCTTGTCACTTCTTGGTACTCTGGAGATCACATTTTTCAGTTTAACTGGCTACAAGTTAAGAATTTATACTTTATATTGCACTTAATAGTTCCTAGCAAAAATGGGTCACATCGGCCCATGTTTTGTTATAGCCCCCATATAAAGACCTCTTCCGATTAGACTTTATGAAATTTAGGCATATGTATTTTATATTGCATTAGATCGTCCCTTGTAAAAATGGAGTGCACCTGTGCAAGAGAAGCAAGCTCGGATTTAATATTTGTTGGACTAAGACCTTTCAAATGAAAGTATTGTATTACATATCGGTGACCAATTTTTTCGAAAACTAAACGTGGCGGCTTGAAACTTAAACCATATTTTAGAATTTGAGAGAAGGAATGTATTGGTGTCTTAAACTACCAGTCACTTAAATTAGAACAATCTTAAAATCGAACTAAATACATATGAACTATTCTATCACCGCACAATTCAAAAGATTTAAAAAAATAAGGAAAGGTCAACTGAGAAAGATTTACATCTGAATCGAAAATATCGCCCTTTTCGCTGTAGGAGGCTTATTTAAGGAATTACAACCATTTTAAGTTTTGCTAAGGAAATTCAAAATTTTGGCCAACAATTTCAAAACCATTTTCTGTGATAATTGCTTAAGATCTATCGATCTGCTCAATTCACCGGACTCTAACTCTTATGGTTTCAGAGATATTATGTAGCCGTTTTACATGTAGCCATATACAATATGGATAAATCAAAAAAACGGCATCAACCAAACATTTTTAAATGTATCCAACTTTATTTTTATAATTTTAATATAAAACCTGTAAGAAGGAGCAGACTCCCCCAAAGTAGAATCAAGCTCGGTTTAAATATTGATTGGACTGATAACTTTCAAATGAAAGTATTCTATTACATATCGGTTTTTCGAAATCTAAACAACGTGGCGCCTTGAAACATATCGCGACCTAAGAGTGAAAAGGCGAAAGTCCACTTTTTCCAAAAGGCATTTTTTGAAGCGGAACGTAGGATAAGTTGGATATACATCGTTTTTTTAAAAAAGGGCCACAAAAATCATGCTTTGTCATCATTAAAAGCTGAATCGTAAAAGCGCTAAGTCCATAATCCCTTTATAAAAACATTCATATACAGTAAGTATTTTGCCTCTCCTGTACAAGTTTAAATATTGGACTTTGCATCTTTACACTCTTAGGTCGCGATATGTTTTAGAACATTGACACTTTTCACGAAAATATTTTTTGTTTCAAAATACTACCGCCATCTATATCTCAGGTAGGATAATTTTGGGACCGCTGTACATAAAAGAGAATGTCATGTGTTTGAACACGCATAATTCGAGAATGTATCATTCGATTTTCATGATTTTGTGCGTGCTGGATTCGTATTGGCTCCAGAAGTGACGCTGTGGATTTGTCAAGCGGGTGTGTCGCGCCCAACATAACCTCATAATTCGAGAACGGATCGTTCGATTTTCACGATTTTGTGATTGATGGATTCGTAATGAACCCAGAAGCGTCACGGTAGGGGAACTTTTCGAATAGGTGAAAGGGGCGCGACTAGGTCAACACAACCTGATAGCTCCGTTACGGATTGATCGAAGACACACGATTTTGGGATTGATGGATTCGCATTGACCCCATTGGGACATCGTGGGATTGGTCAAAGTGGCGTCGTGCGGCCAATAAAACCTCATAGCTCGAGTACGGATCGTTCAAATTTTACGATCTGGGGCCTGATGTATTCGTATTGGCCAATTTAAGGAAAATTTCGAACTGGTCAATAAATGTGGCACGGCCAACACAACCTCATAGCTCAAGAATGGATCGTTCGATTTTCTTATTGTTGGGCTTGATAGAATCGATTTTAGGTTCAAAGCGACGCGATACGGCCGTCCCATGCTCTCAACTCGAAAATTGGTACTTTAATTTGAGCGGTTTTGGGCTTGAAAGAAACGTTTTGGCCCGCCGAAGGACACTATGAAGGACAATTTAGATTGGTCAAAGGGCGTGTCACAGCGAACACAACCTCATAACACAAGAATATATCTTTAAACTTTCACGATTTTGGGATTGATGAATTCGTATTGGCTCCATGGAGGAAAATTTAGGATTAGGCAAAGAGGAGCGTTATGAACAGCACCACCTCAAAACTCGAGAATAGATCTTTCGATTTTCACGAGTGTAGTACCTTCCACCATAATATTCTATGTTTCGAGTAGTATGTCGAATTAGCAAGCGCTTAACGCATATGAATCAAATGCTGGAAAGGAAATCTTGATAACCATTGCACCAATCATCTTAAAGTTTGCAGTTTATGCTTTTGATAGCATTCAAAAAAACTGTTCAGTGCTCTCATACGACTTGAGAGTGCCGCTAAAGGTACGTCAACATTTCTATAATTCAGTAATTCCCATTGTATTTACTACAATACAAAGAATTGAAAATAATTATTAATTTCTGTACATTAACGAATTTGGGCAGAACGAAGTTAGCCGGGCATCTAGTCTATATATGGCGGAAAACACGTCAAAGGGCCCACCTTTTTCAATTGTATTCCGATCACGTCAAAACATGTGGGGGGTTGTAGGTGTAATATGGGTATGAGCAGTGCCAGAAAAACAGCTTTCGTGATAGGTTACGAGGATACAGGGTGTCAAAGTTTGAAATTTTGACCACTGTATGTTCTGACTACGTGGATCGATTTAAATTAACTCTGGCTTATATGACAATTAAATATTTAGAAATGCACAAAATGATAATTGTTTGCAAATATTTATACTTTTATCTCGCGACTTATGTTTTTCTCGCGATTTTAACTGTGTTTCGCTGATGCGATTCTATATCTTTAAGCTACAAAAACTAAGTATATTCTGTTTACTATATCAATACGAGTTTTCGTAATGGGATGACAACGAAAACAAAAGCTGTGGACATTTTATTTGAAAAACCTTCTAATGTTTTATGATTTCTGTCGTATTATAAAGTGAGTTTACTTTAAAATGTAGACCAGAAACGCGATTATTAAAATATAACAGTGACATTATATAGCCAAATATACCGGAACAACAAAAAAACTTATTTGGAATAAAATCAACGCCGCACCAAATCGAATCCTATCCAGCAGATTGATTGGTCCGGCCTCTATTTATATATGTATATTAATCTTACGATTTGGCATGTAATTCTATAGAATTAGTTAAGAAAACCAGCATTGATAAAATTTAATATTACACATTGCTCTATTAATGATAGTGTGGTGTAGGGTATCGTCCAACTTTAGCGTTCCATTACTTGTTTTTAATTCAATGACCATATTATGAGTCTTAGATTAGACGTTCTTATATGCGTATTTTTTACTTCGGCTTCGCTATCAGAGTGCCTCAATATTTCCGTGGCGCGTCGATTTTTGTAGAAAACTTTTTTTATTCTCTAAATCAAAAGCGTTGACAACCAAACCCAGGCAAAAAGCCCCTAAAACCATACAAAAAATAACTAGCATACTTATACCCAGACTCTTTCCCATTTCTACGAACAATTAATAAATAATTTCAAAATTAATGAATTTTTTTCTTCAAAACTTATGGCCCAGCGGAACATCCCTCTTATATAATGGAAAGTATTCCCAAATCATATGTGGAGAAAAATAAAGTTCTTCCTCGGTGACATCATAAATTTTATTATTACCAGACTGAGGCAGAGGTATTAAAATTAAAATTTATAGATGTCGTTTCGAATATTATGTTGGTGTTCCATTTTGACAAATTTCCATTTGAACAACAATTACCCCATAGGCACAACAACACCAAACGACGATGAACTGCATCAACAGGGCAACGCAATGCATTGTAGACAAGAGGAGCAGTTCAACACTCATCCGTCCATACACTTGTGGTGCAGTCACAGCCATTATAAGCAATGTATTGGTGTCTAACACTGCCAGTCACTTAAATAAGAACAACCTTTCAATCGAACTAAATACATATGGAATATATTATCACCGCACAATTCAAAAGATTTAAAAAATTTAGGAAAGGTCAACCGAGGAGGATTCACATCTGAATCGAAGATTTCGCACTTTTAGCTGTAGGAGGCTTATTTAAGGAATTACAACCATTTTAAGTTTTGTTCATACAAAAATACGGCTATTTAATTCAAATGTAAAACCAGTTTTATTGTATGGCTGTGAGACTTTTCTAATGACGGAGACAATTTTGAGAAAACTTCAAACGTTTGTTAACTACTGTCTGAGAAGAATCCTGTAGATCTGGTGGCCAAATACAATTTCAAATAAGAACTGTGGAAAAATGTAAGAAAACACCGATATACCTAGAGATTAAAAGGAGAGGGTGGAACTGGACAGGACACATTCTACGGAAACAACCAACTTAAATCTGCAGACAGGCTCTCCAGTAGAATCCGCAAGGCACCAGAGCGCGAGGAAGACCAAACCATATGTGGAAGCGCACGATCGATAAAGATATACAACAAATAGGATACTCTGAAAAATATAGCAAAGGACCGGAACATATTGCGAAGTTTTCTTGAGGCCCTATGCTCCGCCGGGAGCCAGAGGACTTAAGAAGAACAAGATTTGCTAAGGAAATTCAAAATGTTTACCAACAATTCCAGGACCATTTTCTGGGATAATGGTTTCAAACCTATCGATCTGTTTAATGCCCCGGACTTTATCTCCTATGTTTTCTGAGATATTATGTAGCCGTTTTCTTGTATATGGGTGAACCAATAAACAGCCCCCAACCAACATTTTTTAAATATATCCAGCTTTATTTTTATAACTTCATATAAAACCAGTAAGCAATGTCTAAAACCGGGCGGAGACGACTATACGATACCCTACAACACCCCATCGGAGCAGAATAAATACAAATGTTGTGAATATTTAGCAATACTGTTTCCCTAATGGCAATTATCTGTAAAAAAAATATTGTATAGATGCAAGTATATACCGAGGCAATATCTAAATCTGAATCGATTTTCTTCAAATTTGGTTCAAAAAAACTGAATTTTAATTTTTAGAAAGATGCGTTGAAAACACGGTTTATATAGCTTTAGATGCAAAATAATATGGATGAACCGATATTCTTAAAATTTAGAAAGTAGCAATCTTGGCTCAAGAAACTTTTATCTGTTAAATTTTATAAAATTATCTTCATAATTGCGGATTCTATAGCGCATATATGCTAAAGCGAGATATACGTATATATGAGAGCCATATCTAAACCTAAACCGATAGTTTCAAATTTAGCATAGTTTATTATCGGCAAAAATAACTTTTCTGTTTCACATTTCGCAAAGATTTGAGGTTTAATTTGATGCACATACAGGGTTGCCCATATTCGACGGACCCACGGACTCGTTGGGCCCATTCCAATCGACGAGGCTTGTCCGCAGGCAACAATCTTTGCGTCAATTGAATTTTGTACGGGAACAAATGCAAATCAACGCGAATAATCCGTTGTAAAGTGGACCGAGCCATGCCCAACTGCTGAGAACGGCGTTTTTGGGATGTTCTTGGGGACCTCTCAACACTGGCTCGTACGGCAGCGATATTCTCGGCCGATCGCCTTGGTCGACTTTTATTTGGCCTCTTCGGATTAGAAAGAGCCTCACCAGTCGAAAATTTTTCGTATAAACGCTTAATGGTGTTCTTAGAAGGCGCACTTCTCACATTTTTTAATATTTTAAAAGCACGTTGACTTGACTTCTTCTGTTGAATGTAAATTTCAACTATTTCAAATAAAGCTTTTATACCGCTTAAATGTCAAATCGTTATGTACATATACAGGGTTTTCCAACAAGAGGTGTTATTTTGAATCACCCGGAATTTCGGTAGCTGCCACTTTTAAAGCTTTTATTCTTTGACATTTGACAAGTAGAAACTACGCCATTACTAAAAATGGAACGATACACGATTTAACAACGCATTGAAATTATTAAAATTCACTACAAAAATGATGAAAATCTTGCAGTCACAGTTCGCAAAACTAAAGCATTTTTGGGTCGTCGTGAAGCACCTTGTCGGACCGCAATACAGAAATTGGTCGAAAAATTGGAGCTGTTGGGACCAGTTAGTGATGTGAAGAATAAAACCCGTGCACTTCGCTCAAGAACAACTGAGAATATTGCTGCTGTAGCCCAAAGTGTTGAAGAAAACCCAGGTTTGTCCATTCCTCGCCGTTCTTTGGAATTGGGCATTCCACAAACGTCATTACATCGTATCTTTCATAAAGACTTGGGTCTTAAGGCTTATAAAGTTCAGTTAACACAAGAACTCAAGCCGGCCGATCATCAACAACGTTGTGTCTTTGCTGATTGGGTCCTTGAAATGCATGAAAATGATCCGGAATTCCATCGAAAAATCATCTTGACTGATACGGCCCATTTCGATCTCGGTGGCTACGTCAACAAGCAAAATTGTCGCATCTGGGACTCGGAAAACCCAAGAGTTATTGTTGAGAAGCCTCTCCATCCTCAACGTGTGACTGTTTGGTGCGGTTTATGGTCCGGCGGGGTCATTGGACCTTACTTTTTCGAAAATGAGGTTGGATCAACAGTTACGGTGAATGGATTGCGCTATCGAGAGATGATTAATGGTTTTTTATGGTCGGAGTTGGATGATATTGATCTGGACAACGCTTACTTTCAACAAGACGGCGCTACGTGCCACACAAGCAACGAAACCATTGCTCTGTTAGGGGAAAAGTTTCCGGACCGTGTTATCTCTTGAAGAGGTGATCACAATTGGCCACTGAGATCTTGTGATTTAACACCTTGCGACTACTTCCTTTGGGGCCACGTGAAAGATAAGGTCTACGCCAACAGCCCAGCACCGATTCAAGACCTCAAAGATAGAATTCGTGAGGCTATCCCATACAAATGGACCATTATGTACAAAAAGTTAACGGCTTATAACTTTGATTCCAGTCCAAACAAATACTTGACATTTAGTGAAGTGTAATGCTTTTATATATATTGTAAATACTAAATTTAGAATTTTTTAAAGCTCTCCTGGACCAATTACGAGAAATGGTTCTCTAGTTATGCTAAAATTAAGGGTCCCCCAAATAACTTTTTTTTTGAAAATGCTATAAAAAAAACTACGGAATATTTTCTCAAATTTATTTTTTTATTTGAAAGTACAATCCTTCCGTTTAATAATGGAAAATAATTTCATTCAAATGGCTGCCTCGGCTGGCAATGCAGTAGCCTACACGATCGGTCCAATTTTTAAGCACATTATCGATTGTGTGCAGCTGTATTTCACCAATGGCTTCACGAATATTGTCCTTTAAAGCGTCTATTGTCTCTGGCTTGTCGGCGTAACACTTATCTTTGAGGGCACCCCACAAATAATAGTCCAACGGTGTCAAATCGCAGCTCCGAAGTGGCCAAAAGACATGAACGACATTTGTGAACAAAAATTCGTTCAACATGGCCCGATAACGATCGCCATTGACTGTAACGGCCACTCCTTGCTCATTTTGGAAGAAAAAAGGCCCAATTATGCCTCTGGACCAAAATCCGCACCAAACAGTGACTCGTTTTGGGTGTATCGGCTTTTCAATGTATGCGTGCGGGTTTTCTGTGCCCCAAATGCGACAATTTTGCTTGTTTACATACCCGCCAAGATCAAAATGAAAAAAATCTAAATCAAATGAAAATCAAAATTTTCAAAGTAATGTCGCAATATTTCCCAGCGTTGTTCAAGCGTATACACAATCATATTCGTTCAGCGGAAGGATAAAACTAATTATCTGTCAAATCAGACATGAGCTAAGTGTTACCATTCACGAAATAAGCACTAGTTGAAAAAAAAAACGTTAGATGGCGGACCCTTATTTTCGTAGAGGTTTATCATTATTTTGAAATGTAAACAAGTCCCACCCCACCAATAGATCACAAAGCTTTTTAAGAAAATGACCTATGATTTCGTTTAAGCAAAAAAAATTAAATATGGTTTTGCCAAAAATTTAAAAACAATTTTTAATTTCGCAAAAAAAGATTTACAAAAAACTTGTTTTGTTTATTTATATTTTAAAAAAGGTTGAAGAAAAGGTTGAAAAAAAAAATACAATAGGTAATTAGTTATATGGATGGCAAAACAAGGCCGTTTGGCCAAAATGTCAAAATTAAATTCAAACTCGAACAGTCCTTAACCGATCTGGCTGAAATTTTGTATCATATCTACTATCCAATAGGACTACACTTGGTGCAAGTTTCATCCCGATCATAAGATATCGATTTTTCAAATTCACTCACTTGACATGAAATCCCCTATAGTATATTACGGAGTTAAAAATATAGCAAAAAACGTACACGGGGCAAAATCGCCTTTTTTGATATGTTTGAATCGAAAGAAAATATATTTGGAACACAAATTTTTAAATATTTTATATTTCTTAGCAAATAAATTTTATTTGAAAATCAATAAAATATATTTGGAACGCATATATAATAATATATTACAACAAATTATATTTGCAAACTAAATTTCTCAAATAAAATATGTGTTTAAATACAAATAAAATTATTATTTAGGAATTTTTCCAAATATATTTTATTTAAAAAAGATTTCCAAAACTTTTGCTGAGTTTTTCAAATTTCAGTTTAAATTTTTCCTTGGTTTCGAATTGTACCTCCCAGTTATGATACCATATGCAGCATTACCTTCTGTTTTAAATCAATCATTTAAAATTTCTGAGTATTCCAAGCCATCATTAGTTGTCAATTCTCTAAGTACTTTATATTGACCCAAGATTATTTGATTTCAATTATTATTTTTTTTGCGAACATTAAAAATTTCTAAAAATTTAACTTTGAATTACTGAAAAATTTGACACAATTTATGTATTTTATGAATATTTAAATGCAAATAAATATTTGTTTCACAAATAGCAGTCACATTGGGATGTAAACAAATATTTGTTTAGAACAACATCTTCCCAAGTACACAATTTTTGTATGTACCAAATATTACATGCTTAGGGTCTACCCTAAACATATATATGTTTTAAGCCGAATATGTTTGGGACAATATACTACAGAAGCGATTTTTTTTCAGCGTGTATTTAATCTCACCTATTGTTTAGCGATAAAATAGAAATTAATGATGAAAATGATGGCTTTTCGGGATAGATTCAAACATTTGTTTAGAAAGATACGAAGGGGGTAAAGAATTAGTACTTTTTGGTTAAAAATGAACCAAACACACACCAAAAACACTTACCTATTTACATTTTTTATTCCTGTACTTATTAAAATAGCTCGTAGTGTGTATATGCATATATGTTCACTTGAAAATATTGTCTCCAAAAAGAAAACACAGACTGTGATTAAAATAGATCAACGCATCCATCTCTCTCAGCGCGCATCCAAGCAACCCAAAATCAACCTACCCAGACTTATGAGGCCCAAAATACCCATACCGACAAATAGGTGAAATGATAAATCTAAATAGGAGTACATATGCATAAGTACCATGGCATACGCACTCGTTTTCATGACAAAAACAAATGCATATTTCACATACATGCACACATCGACAGGAGTTGAGTACCACTACATGCACCACAAGACACACAAAATACAAAATTTCAAGTAGGGACATATTTTGAAGATGCTGTCTCTGCTCTGTGAATTTGTTACTTGTTCGTCCGTCCGTCCGCTCGATGGTGCATCTGTTCTATTTTTAAAAAATGTAATGACTTTTCCTGTTTTTCTAATGAAACTCAAATGGGAACGAGAAGGAAAGTCGAAACCAAACTTCTTCATCGTCGTCTTTACAAGACTATTTTCGCACAAATGAAAATTCTGAAAAATAGAAAAAATTACAGAAAAATAACATCTCCCCTGTTGCTGCTGCTGAAGCTTCTAATGATTTTCAAAATATTTTGTTTAAAGTACACAGACAGAGTCCCCACAGTAAAGCGTCCGTCTTCTAGGCTCTGTGCGCTTCATTCGACTGCCAATCAGTTCGTCACTACACTCAGTCAGTCAGGCAGACAACCAACCCAGCCAGGTATCCATCCTGACTGCACTTCGTACCCACTGCGTTCATCTCATCATGTCGTATCTCCACCATTGGCATCTCGCAGAGTTTTTAAAACATTTTTCGAGAATCTTAATTCATTGAAAGCTTCCCAGCAATTGGGAGGCCCATCCTCCCTCCCCCATTGGGCCATACATCTCTAACGCCACGTTAAAGTGTCAGGCAAAATGAAAAAAAAAAAAACAATTTTAATTTTGTTGTTACAAGTGCATCGTCGCACAGCCTTTGCACAGTGGCTTTGGAGTGGGATAATCGTAGGTTACGTTAGGTTGAAGGCGGGAAGACGTTCTTTAGGTTTCCGGAAGACGTTCAAGCAGCAGTAACTGTCTGACACAAAAATAAACCCTCACCTTTTAGGAAATGTTCCAGAAGGCAAAGACCTTTAAATAGAAAGACGTGGAAGTTTTCTCTTCTGCTGTTATGAAGTGTGTCTTACAGCGGCGGGTTTTCACATATTGTTCCCAATTTTTTCTTCAAAATGTTCCCAATGCTTCAAGCGCTTTTTTCCAAATTAGGAAACGGTCTTGATAACAAGTTTCCTAATTTTTGGTTATATACTTTGTATTCCTAGGAGCAAATAATATACATATTTTACAGAAAGCACCGACTTGATTCGCGGAGTACGTCAACCATATATATTTATGTAACTAAGAAAGTTGGAATTTTAAATTTCTTTGCCCAGTCACTGGAAAATTCTAATTATCTGGAGGAATACCGGTTTTTTCGGTACGTTTATTTGTAACGCATGATCTCCGAAACCATAAGAGCGAATGGGTTAAAAATTAATTAACAATAGCTTCAGTTTGAGGACATCTGTGCTTTAGAATTATTTTCAGCGCGATAAATTGCGGAGTGGTACAGTTAATTGCAAAATTCGCATTTCCAGAGCATTTTGACTGAAATTTATAATGTATGTGTGGTTTGTCTTGATAATAGTTTGCATGTATGATTCTAACCGGTCGATGGCGCAGTAGTGGACTTGCGGTCAATATAATTTTTTTGATGATTTTTTAACCAATACATCCCAAACAGAACGGGCAGGACAACGTCTGCTAGGGTCAGCTTGTATTTATATATTATTGAATAATATAAAGAACATTTTTATCAAACGTATTCGTATGATGAACTTCGTAACGGAATCCACATATCGTCGATGCGCCGACGAAAACTCCCATGTGTTTTTTACTAGTTTTCAGGAGAGGCAAAAAACGTTGCTATTTCGTCAAATCGGGATATTTTTAATATTTCAGATTTTTGAATTTTTCTTTTAATTATTTTCCACCAATATATCATAACAAAAATCGTATATGTGAAAAGCCCATGATGTGGTAAATGGTTTTCATGAAAATCGACACATAGGATGTTTTGTTTGGAGCATTTTAAATATTTATAATCCAAAAAAAATTACACATAGGAGTTTTGATATTTGAATGTTCACAGCGTACCTCAAACAAACAAAAGTTGGACTGGATTGTGGCTAAAAACTGCTAATGAGGTTTTGTACAGAATCATCCCCTCTACTCAGATAAGAAGAAATCAAAATCTGATCTGCTTCCGTTCCCGAGTTATCGCGATTAAAACAATTTTTAACCAAAAAATCGAACTTAATTACAAAAATCGAACTTAATTAATACGAGGAAATTTAAAACTATAACATAATTTCCCATAAATATGAACATTTGTAAGACGCTTTGTAATGTCCGCGATATTTGCTATATTATTCTATAGCGAAATTTTTGTAATCAAAAAATTCGACTTACACCGCTAAATTTTTACAAAAATATTATTGCGAATTTATTAAAATTAATCTATTTACATTCTATGATTTCTGAGGGATAGATTGGCACTAGCATTTCCGCTATAAACATCCCGCGACGAACACATTTCGAACAAAAAACATTTAAGTTCAGAAGTGTTTAACTATATAATGCTATTATTACGCGAACGGTCAGTCCTAGGAAATAGTGGTCAAAGAAAGTTTGGGAGATATTAAAAACGACTACAAGTCTTTCTTTAAGAAAAAATTATAATAATTTGGTAGGGATTTACAATGTGTCAAATCAAAATATGCCTCATATAAAGGGAAAAGCATACAAAAGTTTTAACGCACTGTAAATCCTTACCAAATTACTATAAATTTTGTTTGTTAAAGAAAGAGTTGTAGGCCTTTCGCTTATCTCCCAAACTCCCTTTGACTACTTTTCCCTAGAACCGTTCATTCGCGAGATAATTGCATTATACATATAGTAAAATAATTCCGAACTAATTCTTTTTTGTACAAAATTTATTCGTCGAGGGATAGTTTTCGCGAAAATGCTGATATTAATCTATTCCTCAGAGATTATAGAATGCAAATATATTAATCTTATTAAATTCGGTATAATATTTTTGGAAAAATTTGGCGGTGTAAGTCGATTTTAAGGATTACACAAAATTCGCAATATAAAACCAGTAAGGAAAGGCAGAAAGTCGGGCGGGACCGACTGTATAATACCCTACACCTCCTTAACAATGCGATAAGGGTCACTGCGATAAGAATTTGGAATAATTGGTAAATGGGTAGGATCATATTATCTAATTCTGAACCGATAGTCGCAAAATTAAGCAATATTCGTTCCTAAATTGAGAAACATCTTTCTGGAAAATTTTAATGATCGGAAGTAAAGTACAACTTCTATAGCGATTTGATACCAAATCAGGAGGAACATATATATGGAGGTTATATATAAATCTGAACCGATTTTCCCTGAATACTCATTCATGTAAAAATACCTCTTTCTGTCGAATTTCGTACTGATCGGATATAAAATACAGTCTCTAATGTCAAATCGGGGGTAACGTATATATGGGGGCTATATCTAAATCTGAACCGATTTCTTCCAAATTTAAAAGTGTTCATTCATATAATATGAAACCTCTTTCTGCCGATTTTCGTACTGATCGGATATAAAATACAGTTTTTACAGCGCTTACATGTCAAATCAGGGGTAACGTATATATGGGGGCTATATCTAAATCTGAACCGATTTTCTCCGAATTTGGCAGTATTCCTTCATGTAATAAGAAACCTTTTTCTGCCGAACTTCACACTGATCGAATATAAAATACGGTTTCTACAGCGCTTACATGTAAAATCGGGTGAAACATATATATGGGGGCTATATCTAAATCTGAACCGATTTTCTCCGAATTTGGCAGTATTCCTTCATGTAATAAGAAACCTCTTTCTGCCGAATTTTGCACTGATCGGATATAAAATACGGTTTCTACAGCGCTAACATGTCAAATCGGGTGAAACATATATATGGGGACTATATCTAAATCTGAACCGATTTTCCCCGAATTTAGCAGTGTTCATTCATGTAATAAGGGAACTCTCTCTGCCAAATTTCGTACTGATCTGATATAAAATACAGTTTCTACAGCGCTTACATGTCAAATCGGGGGTAACATATATATGGGGGCTATATCTAAATCAGAACCGAGTTTGCCCAATTTTAATGGGGATCGTCCCTGGGCCAAAAAAGAGCACTGTGCTAAATTTCATCACAATCGGACCATAAATACGACCTGCACTTTGATTACAAGAATATATGGACTGACAGACAGACGGACATGGCTAAATCGACTCAAAAATTGATTCTATGACGATCGGTATAATAAACTATTGTTCTATTTCTTCTCTTTTTGGGCGTTACAAACAAATGCACAAAGTCATAATACCCTGTACCACAGTGTGGTGGAGGGTATAAACATGGCAGATGTGGCGGACGTTACAAAGCGTCTTACAAATAATTGATATATTCATTGTCGAATAGAGGGGATGATTCTGAACAATACCTCATTAGCCGTTTTTTGGCGTGAATCTATGCCATCTATGCCTATGCATTGCTATAGAGGGATACACATAGGAGTTTTTAGTAACTTCGGAGCCGGTCAAGATAGCGCAAAATGCTTTGGTGGGTAGTCGGACGTTCTAAGTCGGCAATAAAACAAGTAAGAAAGTTCAGTCGGGTAAACCGACTTATGAATCCCCTCACCTTGAGTCCCGAAAAAATATTCGTAAATTTAACGGTCAATAAGGGTCACTTTCCTCTGGACTAAAGATACTGTAAAATCATTGCACCGTACAAAATGTCAAGTAAAGGGTTTTTCAACAGGGACGCTACAAAAGTAGACCGACAGGGACAGCAAACGACGCCATATTTTTTGCCGCTCTTTTGATATTTCTCTTCAGTAAGGTTTGCCATTTCATGATGGAAAGATATACGAGCCAACAACGAGTCGAAATTATTAAATTTTACTACCGAAATTCGGAGTCAGTGGCCTCAGCGTTAAGAGCGCGAAAAATCATCTTCAGAGATGAGGCTCATTTCTGGCTGAAAGGCTTCGTCAATAAACAAAATATGCGTTATTGGTCAGACAGCAATCCACACGTACTCCATGAGTCATCATTGCATCCCGAAAAAATTACAGTTTGGTGCGGTTTATGGGCCGGGGGCGTCATTGGGCCGTACTTCTTCCGTGATGATCAAGACCAGCACGTTACTGTGAATGGGAATCGCTACCGTTCAATGATAACCGAATATTTTTGGCCCCAATTGGATGATATGGACTTGGAGGACATGTGGTTCCAACAGGACGGCGCCACAAGCCACACAGCGAATGCAACAATCAATTTATTGGAAACCAAATTTGGAGAACGTGTTATTTCACGAAATGGTCCAGTCGATTGGCCGCCTCGGTCGTGCGATTTGACGCCGTTAGACTATTTCCTGTGGGCCTACGTCAAGTCTATGGTCTATGCCAACAAGCCAGCGACGATTGATGAACTTCGTACGAATATCGAACGTGAAATTGCAGCAGTATCGGCCGATTTATGCTTGAAAACCGTCGAAAATTGGGTTCAGCGTCTGGACTTCTGCAAGCGTACCCGTGGTGGCCATGCAAAAGAAATCGAGTTCCATACATAATGGCATCGAACGTACTTTCACAGGAATAAAGAATTTCATTGATATCCAAAACCGTTTTTGTTTTATTTAAAAAACTTTTGTAGCGCTCTTATTGACGGACCCGATATTTATATTTACTGGTATTAAAGTTAAAATCTGTTAACTTTTGGTACAAAATTGTCCATTTGTGTGGGAGGCATCAAAAAGGACGTGCCAATAACGCCCACTTTTCTGTGGTCTTTTGGTACTATAAAAGCATTACACTGTACAAAAATTCAAGTACTTACATGCACTGGTATTAAAGTTATAAGCTGGTAACTTTTGGTACAAAAGGTCCATTTGTGCGGGAGGTACCAAAAGGGGCGTGCCAATAATGCCCACTTTTCTCTAGACTCTAGGTACTATAAAAGCATTACACTGTACGAAATTTCAAGTATTTGTATGCACTGGTATTAAAATTAAAAGCTGTTAACTTTTGGTACAAAAGGTCCATTTGTGTGGGAGGTACCAAAAAGGGGAGTGTCAACAACGCCCATTTTTCTCTGGACTGTAGGCACTATAAAAGCGAGGTACCAAAAGGGGCGTTTCAATAACGCCCATTTTTCTCTGGACTATAGTCACTATAAAAGCATTACAGTGGACAAAATTTCAAGTATTTGTATGAACTTATATTAAAGCCATAAGCAGTTAACTTTTGGTGCAAAATGGTCCATTTGTGTGGTAGGTACCAAAAAGGGAGCGGCCACTTCGCCCATTTTTCTTGACGTGTTAGCGACTATCCAACTAATACTATGTGTGAAATTTCAGAACATTCGCGTAAGTAGTATAGGCGGTATTAAAGAATCAATATTTCACTAAAAGTTAACCATTTGTGGGGGAGGTACTAGAAGGAGTGGACCAATATGGCCCATCTTCGAACTTAGCCGGAGATAGAGAAAAATATTACCGCATACCAAATTTGAAGTCAATCGGTTACTCCTTTCGAGAGTTATCGTGCGCACCAGCCAGCAGACAGACACACAGACAGACAAACAGACGGACGGACATTGCTCAAATGACTTAAAATGACCCAAAACGAATTTCCGCCGAACATACTTAGGGTCTTAGGACACTCCTTCGATGTGTTACACTATTGGCTCGTAGCAAATGATATATACCCTCCTCTCTAAGGTGAGGGGATAAAAAAATTTGAAAAATTACACATAGGAATTTTTGTTGGCGCACCGACGATACATATTTTTCTATTAGAAAATTATACTATTTTGTCGTAAATGATATTTGTCATCATTTATTACAAATCTATTAGTATATATCTGTATTTTCTGAAGTGTACAGATTTTTAATGCCATAGTAGTGTTAATGTCACAAATTTATATCACATCTACGATTTCTTAGGTATACAACCTTTTCCATTAAAGAAGTATTTTTTTTTTTTGAATAAAGCCCACATTTGCAGTCTCTAAACCCTAAATCCCCCCCCCCCCCACCCCCCGGCGCACGGGCCTTGCCGACACAATCTTAAATTTTAATATATTTCCTGTACTAGTGCAGCTAAACTGTAAAAATGGATATGTGTTAACTTGGAACCAGAGCCAATGATTGAAACAAAAACTGACATTAAAATTTTGTTCGAATGAAAAAAAATAGTAACCATTTTATAATGGTTCTCAAGACTTCATAGGGCTTTGATTGCTGAAATCCATTAAGTCTATTAAAATTTTATTCCCTTTACGATTATATTACCAATTCAAGATTAATAATTGTGTAGTGGTGCTTCCATTTTCATTTCAAACACAGTGTGCCATCTGAAGCCAACTATCCCACAGGAAGATGCGTTTCAAAATTTGTGGCCTTTTTTTATTTTCTTTCGTTTTCATTTCAATTTAGAAATAGTTATTCTTAGTTCTCTGGGAAAAAGTGAATAAAACTATTTTGATGAAAGCATAAGGTGTGACTATAGTTTAACACATACAAACTCTCATCCCCAAAACAAGACCGATTTTCTTAAAATGTTTAAATTGTTTTCGGAACTTATTTGAAAATTCCTATTAAAAGATTAGTTTAAAAATTTAATTGAAAATGCATTAGGGAATGGATCTCATAACCTTATCGCACATACATAAGTGTTTGAAAGGCTAGGATGCAGATGAACGCCAAAGATATGTCTGTCTGCCTTTTCACCACTTTAACCTTCACTGCGAAGAAGAAGAAAGCATCTGATTGCTGTTAGGATTAACGATTTTATAAATCCCCTTTCCAGGCACTTAAGATAAAAATCATCATCTGGAAAACATTGGACTTATTTTTGAGGTACTAAAGCTTTGTTGATTGGTTGGAAAATATTTTAAGAAATTTTTAGTTTAATACTGGTGAGTTGGTAATTTATTTCTATTTCCCTATTGTTAAAGAAATTTTGAGTTATATCAGTCAGTATATACATCCATACATGTTTCTATCCGGGTATATACATAATTGCCACTAGACGGGCCAAAATTCCCTTTTTTGATATGTTTGAAAATATAATTGGAACACAAATTTTTAAATATTATACATTTTTCAGCAAACAAATTTTATTTGAAAATCAAAAAATTTATTTGGAACGCTATTCCGTTATCTCTTTAATAGCTAAGAGTTATGGTGATCAAAAAACCGGTTATTTTGAAAATACGGTTTTCGGTTTCTTCGAAAATTAAGTTAACTCTAAAACCGGTTTTCGGTTTAACCGAAAATAAAAAACCGGTGAACCGGTTGTTTTCGGTTTTTCCTTTTTTAATAAAAATGCATAAATAATGCTTAAAATGTTGTTAGATGACGTAAAAGAAGCGTAGTGCAAATTCAATTCGCAACCATATTCCAATTAAATTAAGATTTATTTGAAAATTGTATTGTAAACACTTCATATTTTTATTTATAATATGTAATTGTTCCGATTTCATTTATGATATAATATTATAATCTCTCTCTATATGTTCAATTTTTAAAAAGATTTCTTTAAAAAAATTTATTATGATTTTTATAAAACTTGACTTGAATAGTAAATATCAGCAAAATCTTAGCTTTTACCATCATATGAATGGCTCAAATGGCAAACCGATTATATACATATATTATCAGTAGTAGCGGATTCTGACTTGAGCATACTATAGAGATGAAAACTTGTCGAAATGTGAAACTGGACATTTGTATTTTTTTTATTTATACCTACATTTCAATTAGATATTGATGTTTTCAAAATTTTAGGTAGGTTCCTGTTTCAAAAATAATATTTTCATTATCATTTCATAATGGTTTCAAAAAACCTAAAAGTCGAATAAACCGAGTTGAAAAAACCGACGGTTCGAGTTATTCGAAAATGCAGAAAAACCGAAAACCGATAGGCGGTTTTTAAAGAGAAACCGATTAACCGGTTAACCGGTGCGGTTTTTGATTACCCTACTAAGAGTTCTGTCTCTTAAACACTACTACACAGAAAAGGTCCACCAGACCACAATGCCGTACATCATATCGGTCGTATCCGGACAGCATATCGTAGCCGTATCGGTTTGACTACTGCCGTATACAACCAATAAACTATACGTGGGTCCAGACCCCAGTGTTTTCCTATTATCTTTATAGGCATACTCGTATATAGCGCAACCACAGCCCTCATTGCTCTTTCCAGAATGTTGGGTTTGAAGTTCAACTTTCTGTCTAGTAAAATAGCTAAGTATTTTGCGGTTTCAGAGGAGGGAATTTCAATATCCCCAAGGAGACAGATGCAACTGCTGGTTCCTTATATCTCCTGTTAAAAACAACTAGTTCTGAAGCTCATCTTGCGGTTGCATGAAGGGTCTGCTGTAGGATGTTTCTAAAAGTACTCTCAAACTTCCCTCTAACAGCTATTGTAACGGCATCTGCATAGACAATAACCTTAAGGCTGCCGGCCTTAAGCCGGCTTTGCTCCGTCAGAACACAAAAGCAAGAAATAAAGAGAAAAACAAACACCGACACTCTGATCTCTCACTTCAACACATGTAAATTAATTCTCTCTCTCTCTCTCTGCAGTCGACATGACATGTTGCGTCGTTGTTTTAGCAGTGACTTTGAGCAGTTTTCGTATTTCTTTGCTTCGGTGTGCGGTCTGGCGTCAGCCTAACACTCATTATCTACAGAGAAAGCTGAATATTGTTCATGGAGATTCCATAGCAGGTGAGACAGAACACCCCCTTTGGAGCTTTTCCCTGCTGAGAAATCTATTGAAGTCAGATGGGTCTCTTAATCAGAAGGTTGTGAATGCTATCAACCCCCACGGTTGCTAAAGCCGTAATTATAGCGGCTGGATTTAAGAAAGCTATCATTGTATATTCTTTAACATGAAGAAATCCTTCAATAAAGCTGACTAGATCATGCAGGGGGGATTTGGATTTGACATTCCTATAGACATGCTGTTGATTAGACAGTAGACTGTGATCAATTAAAGTCCTAAGGTAACTATATATATTAACATCTCCAGGGTTTTAAGGATAAATAACGATAGACTTATCGGCTGGAAATCCTTAGCTTCTGTATCAGACGGATTTCCCGCTTTTGGGATGAAAACAACCTTTGTTTTTACCCATTTTATTGGTATGTATGTCTGACTGATACAACATGTATACATACACGCAAAGAAAGGAATTCGTTTCTGCGAAACGAAATGTTAGACAACTGCAATTCTCTTTTGCCGGAACTGAAATTTTGTTGTTGTGACATAAACTTATTTTGCGTAAACAATTGATTGTTCTGTAGTTGTCTAATATTTCGTTTCGCAGAAAATAATTTTTTCTTTGCGTGTAGATCTCTCTGAGCCAGGCAGCCATTGTATTAGCCACTGCCACTCCGACAGTTAGACATTGTCTGGTAGTGGCGACTTAAAGCTTTTGATAGCCCAAAGAATTCTAGATGCGGGTATAATCTCGCTGGCGATCCTAACTGAAGTACCCAATTCCGCTTCAGAGCTTCCCTGTAAATGTGTATCCAGGAGGTACCCTAACTATTTTTTCGCAAGACGTCGTCCAAGAAATGGATGACCATCCTCAACTCTCTTTTGTTCTGCTTGAGGTCTTTCTTGCAGCTGTCCCAGTTCTGGGGAGCTCTTTTGCACGTTGTCTCATTAGAAAGCGTTATGCCTCAATTCCTCAACATAACTAATTGCAACGACCACCAAAACCTTCCTGGAAAACGATATGGTCATTCGAAAGCTCTGTGAGAAATATCTGTCAAACGCTCGTTTCATGTACACGCAAAGAAAAAAATTCGTTTCTGCGACACGAAAAATTAGACATCTACAATTCTCGTTTTACGACGACTGAAATTCTTTTGGTTAGAACAAACAATTGCTTACGCGAAATAAGTTTCTGTCACAACAAACGAAATTTTAGTTCCGGCAAACGAGAAATGTAGTTGTCTAATATTTCGTTTCACAGAAACGAATTTTTTCTTTGCGTGTAGTATCTTAAGTACAGAAAAGGATATTTCAACATGATTGGTTAGAGTGCTCAAACTCGATACTTTAAAAATGTAACAAAAAGGAGACCCGATGGATATACCTATTTCGACATTGCTGAAACCAGCGGTGCTAGCCGTTTTTCTACGTTAGCTCTTGTTCACGCTTCAGCCCAATGAACGAAATAATGGGAACCCTTGTATAATTATTTCTCTCAAAACAGTCATCCACGCTTCTCACCTCCTTACCTCTAAAAAATTTCAATCAAATCTTATCATATGTCAAACGGCATTCAAATCGACGAAATTTTTAGTTGGTGTCTTTGATAAAAATATTCCTCGCGACCTTTCACTAGTTTCGATTATGTGTAATGTAAAGTACACATTTCAGCCAAATTAGTTGAAAAATGTGTACGAGATCTTTATATAGGAGCTTTATTCAGAAATGGACTTTTAGGCCCCGTTTTCAATGTAGATAGCCCTAGACCTTGATATAGATGGGTCTTTAATAATGTCCTCCCGTCGGTCATTGAGGCTGTATTAGGTGAAACAGCTATAGAATGAGCTGTTGTAAACTGGATTATGACCATTTTAAATTTTAGATCTATCATGGCTTGTTCTGCGACTACTTCAGTAACGAGGAGAGCGAATAAAGAAACCCTTCAAGGGGGTGTCATTTCACCACTTTTTTGGATTGGCGTTGTTAATAAGGTCTCAGACATTTTGGAAGATTGCCTATTGAAAATATCTGAGCAACTGACTGCGGTTTAAGTATTAAGCCTACAATGATTGTACTGGTACTGTTTATTCGAAAATATAAAATACCTGATATTAAATTAACGGCACTTCACATAACTAAATACAATTCAACTGTCAAACACTGCAAAATTTATAGGTGTCATTCTAAGCATATAGTAAGTTAAAGTGAACGGTAAATAATGAATACCATATTACCATACCATATGTATTAAAAAACATTCACTGCCTTGTAATCATGTCAGAAGTTCATGGGCCCCAAATGAGGGATACAATCTTAAACTAATCTACCACCACAATATCCTTACAGATTATAACACCGTTTAAAAAAAATCGTTGCACCTTAAACGGATGGTATACGTCGGCATTTTCAGTTTCCATTTCCTAGTCCTGTTGCCCTTTGAAAGGACTTTACATTTTCAAAGGATAACATTTTTCAAAAGTATATATCGATATCGATTTTGGTGTCTAATTAAAGAGGAGAATTATATAATTTCAAAATCCTAGCTTTATTAGTTAATTTTTTATAAAAATTTAATTAAAACTCTTCCATCCGAAAAATGCTTTACTGTAGGGAAATTTCAGAGCAGTTTGGCCAACTTAAAAAATTACCCCTTTCCACTTTCACGGAGCTCCAAAGTTACCTATCTCAAGGATTTCTCTCAAAATGACTATTTGTTAAATTAGCCATAGGTTAGGTTTAGGTTTAGGTTAGGGTGGCAGCCGTATTTTTTACAAGCTCACATAGACCAGGTTAGGTCCCTAGTGTTACCACGGGCTGAAATGCCCCTCATCGAAACCAACCTGTTTGATATATAAATTTATCGATAGTACGAATATCAGTACTGGAAAGATCTGTTAGGCTGCCTAAAAAGGCCGACCCCAGTATGTCCAGTCGTCGTTTACTCAAAGCGGGTCGCAAAGCAAGTGCTCAATGCTCTCCACTTCTTCCTCATCTCCACAGCTTCGGCAGAAGTCATTGGAGTCAATACCCAATCTTTTGGCGTATTCGCCGATCAAGCAGTGTCCCGTCAGAACCTGTACTAACGTAGACAATCGTTTCCTCTCTAGTGCGAGGAGATATTTTGACCTTCTCAGGTCATACCGTGGCCAGATTTGTCTAGCTATACTGCAGGTGCCGATTTCTGTCCATCTTTCGTTGGACTGCCTCTTGCCTAAGCCAAAGCTTGCACGTGGATAGTGGCGCACCAATATATGCAAATTCTTCTAGAATTTGTAATGTCGTCCCTTTCCTAGCAAGTTCATCGGCTTTGCAGTTCCCCGGGATATCCCTATGCCCAGGCACCCATATGAGGTGTATATTAAACTGCTCAGCCATCTCGTTAAGAGATCTGCGGCAGTCGAGGGCTGTTTGTGAATTTAGGGATGTTGCCTCCAGAGAATTGATGACAGCCTGGCTGTCCGAGTAAATGACAACGCCAGTGTTGGTTACTATGTTGCGACTCAGCCACTTGGCGACTTCCCATATTGCCATTATTTCGGCTTGATAGACACTGCAGGTATTTTGCACTTTCAGAAAAGACTAGATCTGTTCCATTTATCCGAGGTGGAGGGTCCACATGTGGGACATTATTCATCCTAGTAAAGAGAACCAATTCTGTCTTGTTGGGGTTAACGCCCAAACCGCTGCTTCTGGCCCATCTAGCCAACTTGTTCAGAGCCACCTGTAGGATGTCTCTGAGGACGTTTACGAATTTGCCACTCACTGCGATTGCCATGTCGTCCGCATATGCCACGACCTTGCATCCACAACGTTCTAGATCTAGCAGGATTTCATTCACCGCTAGGTTCCAAATTAGTGGAGACAGTACTCCTCCTTGCGGGGTCCCTCGGTTTACAAACCTTGTTAGAGTTGTGGACCCTAGACATGCTGTTATGCGTCTTCTGGTGAGCAGACTTTCTATGTCAAGAAATGCCACCATGGTGAATTCCTTGAAATGCAGGGACGATTCGATAGTGCTCACAAGTTCGTGCAGGGCTGATTCTGTAGACTTGCCCTTATTGTAAGCATGTTGGTTCCCCGACAGGAGTTTTGTATCCAGGTTTTCCCTAATGAAATGATCTAAAAGTCTTTCCAGACCTTTCAATAGGAAGGAGGATAGGCTAATTGGTCTGAAGTCTTTTGGCCTAGTGTGTGATATCTTCCCCGCCTTAGGTATGAATACCACTTTGGTATCCCTCCATCGATTCGGGACGTATGAAAGCCTGATACAGCCTACATAAATTTTCTCCAGCTAGGGGATAATGTACTTTAACATTTTCTCAAAGCTATTAATAGCCCATCTTATTCTGGATCTCTCAGTCAAGAAGCTAGCGACGCTCGCAGTCCACTCGCACTCTTGTTGGTCCTGCTGATCCTCGGGTGCTGTTACAGAGTTCCCCGGGAAATGTGTGTCGAGCAGTACATTGAGCGACTGCTCGCTGTTTTTGGTCCAGTTATTCGCCTCATCCTGTAAATATCCCACTGTACAGGGTGAAGCAGCTAATATCTTCCTCAGCCTAGCGGCGTCGGAGACCTTTTCCACTTCACCACAGAAGGTATACCAAGAGCGCCTTTGCGCCTTTCTAAGCTCCTTTTTATAGATCTTGAGTTGCTCTTTATAGGCATCCCAATCATTAGCGACCCCAGTAGATTTAGCCTTATTGAATAGCTTGTTGCAGGTCTTTTTCATAGCCGTTAGCTCAGAAGTCCACCGTTGGGGTTTAGTTTTACCCTTGTACCTTGTTTTTGGACAGGCTTCTTCAAGGGATCTATTGAGTGATATGGTGATGTGATCGACCAGATTATCCAGACAGGCTTTGTCATTCGCTTCGTACAGAAGTTTAGAGTTGAGGACTTTCTTGAAATTCTTCTCATACAGATGCCACTTTGTCTTCCTTACATTTCTGTGGACGGCAGGTTTAGGCGCTTTTTCCGCGAGTTTGAACTCAATATAATGGTGATCTGAGAGTGAGTGGTCGTCCAGTACATTCCACCCAATAATTTTGTCTGACAGCCGGTCAGTAGCAAACGTTACGTCGAGTACTTCTTGTCTGTCTTTAATTGTAAAGGTCGGTTTATTACCTATGTTAGAAATACTAAGGTTGGTAGTTAGAATAAAGTCAAGAAGCGAATAACCCCTATTGTTTATATCCGTACTACACCAGATAGTATGATGAGCGTTCGTGTCTGCGCCAATAATCAGCTCGAGCTCGTCAGACGTTGCTTCTTCTACTACTTCCCTGAATAGAGCAGTCGGTACTACAGATTCATAAGGCAAGTAGCTGAAGACCACCCAATATATGCGATTACCGATCTCCAGGCTAGAAGCTGTTTGGTCTTTACCACTTAAATTAGTCAGGAGAAAGATACTTAGATCTTTCCTGGCCAAAATGCAGGTTCTTGGAGTGCCTTCACAGTTGGCCACAAGCAGTTTAAAGTTGGGTGTCCTAATACCACACACCCTTCCTCCCACTACGTAGGGCTCCTGTATCAGGACGATGTCTACTGCGCCTGTGGACAGGCGCAGCAATAGAGCCGCTGAGGCTGCTTTAGCGTGATGGAGGTTATTCTGTAGAATTCTTACCATCATTGGTAATTGACAGATTAACATCCACCCCGACAAGGGTGTTATCGAACTCTTCGTCCGTATCGTCGAGAAGCATGTCCCCGCCAGATGCGTTAAAGAGTCCGGAGACTCCCCTCAGCCTCTATGTGTCCGAAGTAGAGCTTTTGTCCTCAGAGAAGGACGTTACAGATCTTCTGTTAGAGTTGGAGTCACCAGAAATAATAGGCGTGGGTACCTCCGTACTTCCAGAAAGTGCCACGGTGGATGACTCACCTTCTGCAGTGGGAGCTGCTTGTATATCTTCAAGGCTATAGTCTCGAAGCCATATTGAAGGGTTGCACTCGCACTTTGTATATGGGAGGTGGATTCAGCGTTTAGGATAAGATTGACCTGCAGCTTTTTACCATCCGCCTCACCCACCTTGCTGATTCTCCAATTATGGGCCGGCAGACCAGGATTGGAATCTTTTATTATTTCTAAGATGTCAGCCGGGTTAGAGGGCTCTTCTGTAACCCAGGTGATGGCTCTAGGGTGACTAGGGATGTTGTTTTTTTCGACAACATCGAACTGGGCACACGGCCACACCTCACCCGCTCGACTCAGAGCAGCCTTATACAGGTCTACTGATCTGGCATCACCGAAATATAAGAGCTTTACTCTCCCCTGATGCCATCCTGCATCGTTGCAGATTGGTGGTTTGCCCGGCATTTCTCTACAGACATCGAGGTAATGAGCCATAATGGCTGATTGTAAATGACTCCATTTGTCCTTGAGGATGGATCGATCCTCACTACTTCTGTCTATAACAGCCATCACTAGACTCTCCTTCGACACTTCTTTGAAGGGCTTGGTGAGTGTCCTGTTGATGGTGACATTAGGGCCTCTTGCCTTTTTCGAAGGCAGGGGTTCATCAGGTGATCTGATTCGTTTTACTTTATTAGCCGTTAACACAGCTGAATTTGTGGCTCTTTCAGCCGACTCATTGGCCTTAGAAGCATCTAAGACGCCTTTAGCCCAGGTAAGTGACTCTTTTTTGTTTTTCGGTAAGAGCCGAAACCTCAACAGCCTCCAACTTCGTCAAAACTCTGAGCGCTACACGATGCTCATTGTGCTTCCGTTTTGACGGTCGGACATGACGTTTTCCCCTCACCGCACCACCTGTTGTGAGTACTTGGGGGAGATTTTCACCATTTTTGGTGTGGTCGGCTTTGGCCAAGACCAACGGATGGACAGTCGGACGATTGTTCAGGCGTAAGTCTTTCCATGATGAAATGCCAAACAATACTTAACAAAAATAACATGACAGCACGACACGACTCTCACGTGATTTGTCAAAAAAGGCTATTGAAAAAAGTATCTCTACTTGGATCACCCGTTATAAAACGCATTTAATAAATTCAATCAATTTATTCGACAATGAGAACAAGTATTTTTTTCTCATTTTTTAAATGTTATCTTTTGAAAGTTTGTAGGGGCTACATTATTAAATGTGTGAAATGTGCCGGATAGAAATAAACCCTATTTACCAATTTTCAGCCCGATCATTTGGTATTTGTGGTCTTTCTGGCGTTACGAAATCAAATCTAGAGGGTCCTTTTCAAGTTCATCGGCCTTTCTAACAAGTTCATCGGCTTTGCAGTTCCCCGGAATATCTCTATGCCCAGGCACCCATATGAGGTTGCCTGCGACTCAGCCACTTGACTACTTCCCATATTGCCATTACTTCGGCTTGATAGACACTGCAGGTATCTGGTAGTCTGTGAGCTATATCCAAACTAAGCTCTGCACAGTGTACTCCGCAGCCAACCTTTTCATCAAGCTTCGAACCATCCGTGTAAAAGTGGAGATGGTTTCTATTAACTGGTATTCTTCCAAACCATTCATCTCTGGCGGGAATAATAGTGATGTACTTTCTCTCGAAGGTGTACACAGTTGGTATATAATCCACACGGTCGGTTACCATAGCACTAGACTTTGATATCCTCATGTGACCGTAGTTTTTGTGCCTCCACATTGATAGGCAGTTTATTTTTATTGCCGATTTGGTTGCAACTTCTCTCGCCACAATATTAATCGGCAGTATATGGAGTAGAGCTTGTAGAGACTCGGTCGCTGTAGTCCTTAAGGCTCCTCTTATGCTCAGGCACGCTGTTCGCTGAACCTTGGTTAGTAGGTTGGTGATGGTTAGTTCTCTTCGTTACCCTTATTACTAAAAAAGGTACGCTTTACTATCAAAAAAAAAACTAAACTCTTGTGTTTTATTTATTTACTCTATTTTCATTGCATTTCTGCATCGCCGCCTTCGCCAACACCGGTCACTACGTGAACATAAAAATACACACATCATTACACACACCATCTAATGAGCTATCGTTGTTCTTGTAATTCGTTTGGAGTGTGGCATAGAAGGGATTTCGTTGCCTCGGATAAAATGTATTTTCCATTTTATTATTAGGATCTTTTTGCAGATTTTCGTAGCAAATTATTTCTCCACTCGAAAGCTGATGAAAAAAACTTCGTAGTAATAAATTTTTTTTCTAATTTAAGCGAACAATATCATATCATCGATTTGTATTGACATGACTTTAACTCACCGCAATCTTTTTCTAAAATCTATAGACGACTGATTCACTTTAAGAAAAAAATCCACATAAATGGCGGTTGAATGTGTATAATTAATCATCAAAATATTTATTGGACGTGCAAATAGGCACAATTTTTCCGCATGTTTGTAATATCTGCAATAATATTTGTTTCTGAAAATATCTCCATCTACCGATGACGCCTCTTTCTTACTTACCACATTGTGGTTAAGACTGCAGTGAGTTGAGTTAACTCTAGACGTTTCTACGAGTATGTATATGCGCATTTTCATATTGCAAAATTCTAAATGCATGAGTAAACTTGTTAGTGACGAATTTAGCGGGAATTGACCTAATTAACGTAGTTACATTGCAATTTTTTTTTTCGAAACGCATGGATTCTGCTTAATCATCGTAATACGTATTCATCGACACGTGTAAGCCTAGACCTTTATATAAAAGTAGCATCAAAAAAAAATTTTTAGAAAAAATACGGATTGTTAAAATTGAAAGTATTAGTAGCTATGTATATGATACTCAACGTCCCCTTTTAGAGCATAAGGAGGGAAAATATTGTATTTTTTAGGTAGTAAAATATCAAAATGTAATTCTGCCGGAAAGTTAACTAATAGATATAATAACAACTATGCAAACTTTTCGTTTCTGTCTCTAGGACGAGAAATGTTGATAAAAGGAGCAATTTTCTTCCATAAATGGTATTATTTTAACAACCATTTCGATTTTTTTTAGTTTTTGAAAATATTTTCAAATGTTCCTCAAAATTTTATTAAAAGGAAATTAACCAAAAATCCTAAAAAAATCATAAGTCTTTCAGACTTCCAAAAAAGGCCGACCCCAGTATATCTAGACATCGTTTACGACTAAGTGCGACTAAGCCACTTACAGACTTTCCTTATTTTACTTCTTTCGGCTTTTTAGACACTGTAAGTATCTGGTGGTCTATATCAGTATCTGATGCTATATCACGACTAAATTATTTACACTGTAATCCGAAGCCAAAACTCTTATGAAGCTTCGAAACATCCGTTTGGGACCATTCCTCTATGGCAGGTATTATATTCCATTCGGTCGGTTACATTTGCTCTACAATGCGATATCCTCCAAATTGATAGGCATTATAATCTTAATCTCTGGTTGCAACTTCTCTAGCCACAATATGAATCGGCAGTATAGGGAGTAGTCTGTGAGCAGGTATACAGCGTTAACAGCATGTCTAAAATAAAAAAGTTCCTCTCAAAAACTCATACGAGTATCCAAACCGAAACACTGATGGATGAAACGGGTAAAAGGATCGTAATACCGTATATAATACCGTAAGACTTTTGATGAAACCAATTTTCCGAGTAGTAATGCTGGGCCAACAGAGGAACAGTTACAGAACGAAAATGTGATGCACGAAGTACCTATTACGACGTGGCAATCGCAGTGAGTGGCAAATTCGTAAACGTCCTCAGAGACATCCTACAGGTGGCTCTGAACAAGTTGGCTAGATGGGCCAGAAGCAGCGGTTTGGGCGTTAACCCCAACAAGACAGAATTGGTTCTCTTTACTAGGATGAATAATGTCCCACATGTGGACCCTCCACCTCGGATAAATGGAACAGATCTAGTCTTTTCTGAAAGTGCAAACTTTTTAGGAATAATTCTAGATAGGAAAATGTTATTTAGACTTAACTTTATTGGAACGTGTAAGGAAGGCCAACGTCACCTTATATTCCTGCAAAAAGGCTGTAGGGTTGCGGTGGGGACTCTCTCCTAAAATCTTCCACTGGATATATATAGCAGTAGTTCGTCCAATACTGTTATACGGTATTGTGGTATGGTGGATGGCAACTGACAAACTAACCATTACCAACCTACTAACAAAGGTTCAGAGAACTGCCTGCCTGAGCATAAGCGGAGCCTTAAGGACTACAGCGACCGAGTCTCTACAAGCCCTACTCCATATACTGCCGATTAATATTGTGGCGAGAGAAGTTGCAACCAAAGCGGCAATAAGATTAAACTACCTATCAATGTGTAGGTACAAGAACTATGGTCACATGAGGATATCAAAGTGTAGTGCTATGGTAACCGACCGAGTGGACTATATACCAACTGTGTACACCTTCGAGAGAAATTACATCACTATGATTCCCGCCAGAGATGAATGGGTTGGCAGAATACCAGGTAATAGAAACCATCTCCACTTTTACACGGATGGTTCGAAGCTTTATGAAAATGTTGGCTTCGGAGTACAATGTGAAGAACTTAGTCTGGATATAGCTCACAGACTACCAGATACCTGCAGTGTCTATCAAGCCGAAATAATGGCAATATGGGAAGTCGCCAAGTGGCTGAGTCGCAACATAGTAACCAACACTGGCGTTGTCATTTACTCGGATAGCCAGGCTGCCATCAATTCTCTGGAGGCAACATCCCTAAATTCACAAACAGCCCTCGACTGCCCCAGATCTCTTAACGAGATGGCTGAGCAGTTTAATATACACCTCATATGGGTGCCTGGGAATAGGGATATCCCGGGGAACTGCAAAGCCGATGGCCTTGCTAGGAACGGGACGACATTACAAATTCTCGAAGAATTTGCATATATTGGAGCGCCACTATCCACGTACAAGCTTTGGCTTAAGCAAGAGGCAATCAGGCAGTCCAACGAAAGATGGACAGAAATCGGCACCTGCAGGGTAGTTAGACAAATCTGGCCAATGTATGACCTGAGAAGATCAAAATATCTCCTCGCACTAGAGAGGAAACGATTGTCTACGTTAGTACAGGTTCTGACGGGACACTGCTTGATCGGCGAACACGCCAAAGGATTGGGTATTGACTCCAATGACTTCTGCCGAAGCTGTGGAGATGAGGAAGAAGTGGAGAGCATTGAGCACTTGCTTTGCGACTGTCCCGCTTTGAGTAAACGACGACTGGATATACTGGGGTCGGCCTTTTTAGGCAGCCTAACAGATCTTTCCAGTACTGATATTCGTACTATCGATAAATTTATATATCAAACAGGTTGGTTTCGATGAGGGGCATTTCAGCCCGTGGTAACATTAGGGACCTAAACTGGTCTATGTGAGCTTGTAAAAAAATACGGCTGCCACCCTAACCTAAACCTATACCTAAGTACCTATTACGGATGCTATGTTTAAAGAAGCAATAAAAAGCTTCTCTCCTTTCAAGGCTGCGGGAATGAGGTGGACCTGATATCAACTCATCTGGTTGGAGTTTTTACTGCATGCCTAACTCATGAATATACCCCAACAAATTGGCAGGAATCAAGGGTGGTCTTCATACCCAAGCCTGGCAAGCGATACGATCCCAAAGGCTTATCGACCTATTAGCCTAACTTCTTTCCTGTTAAAAACAATGGACCGAATAATTGACGACATGGTCAAATGTAAGATTAACGCAAATTCAAGCAACACGCATATGTTAAAGAAAGATCAGTGGAAACAGCTCTACATGAGGTAGTACATCACATAGAACAGTCCTTCAGCGAAGAAATGTACACACTTGCCGTTTGTATAGACATTGAAGGCGCTTTTAACAACGTTCAGACCGATACGCTTATCCAGTCCTTAGAGGAGTTTCAGGTTGACCGGGCTCTGATAAACTGGATCAACAATATGCTAAGGAATAGGTGGATTATTTGTGGGTCAAATGACGTAAAACTCAGAGACAAGGTGAATCATGGTATACCTCAGGGAGGCGTTTTATCGCCTCTCCTATGGGTTACGACGATACACAGTCTCCTTAAAGCCCTCACCAATGAAGAACTTAAACCAGCCTGTTATGCAGACGACGTTATAATACTTCTAAGGGGCACACATCCAAACCAACTATGAAGAAGAGCTGAGGAGGCACTTATCATAGCATATAACTAGGCACAACCAAGGGGATTAAATATCAACAGAAATATGTCTATTTACAAGGAAAAGGAAGATTCATCCTTTTACCGTGCCTCGATTCCTGGATAAGAATATTGCCATATCCAAAAAGATAAAATACTTGGGAGTAATCTTGGATCAGAAACTGATTTGGAAAGATCATATTGAAGAAAAAGGATCATATTGAGAAAAGAGAGATATTGGTCGATGTGCAGAAGTGCTATAGGTTCAAAATGGGGACTACGTCCAAATATGACACACTGGCTTTACACGAGCGTAATTAGACCAATAATAACCTACGCCTGTAGTGTGGTGGACATCAATGGACAATAAGTACAATTAATACCAAAGTGCAACGTGTGTGCTGTCTAGGCATAAGCGGGGCAATTATAACCGCACCAACAGGAGCGTTGGAGACGATACTGCTCATCCAACCAATAGATATCCATATGAAGTATGAGTGATGGGTGAATGGATAAATCGAGACCACAAGTCGTACCATCAGAAGATATAACAATCACTGGTCAGTCATATTCAAACAACGGAAATCTCCGACCGCATTCCTGAAGTGCGGCTTACAGCTACCTGTGATTCGTTCGTGCCAGACAGACGATCCTGGTAAAAAGGAACACTAGCTCATGTGCCAGTGGGAACCAACTGCTACACTGATGGGTCCAAGCTAGGAGGAAGGACGGGCCTGGAACTTGTTATTGTTGAACCAGAAGTCGAACTTTACTTCCGCCTCCCAGACCATAACACAGTCTTTCAAGCAGAAGTTCGAGCAATCACGGAGTGTATTAATACCACAAAGCCTAAATATGCCAACATCTTTACAGATAGCCAAATGGCGATCAAAGCAATATCATCGGAAAAAGTCAAATCCAGAACAGTGTAAGACTGTAAAAGAAAGATAAATAATTACTCAGTCCATGGTCAACTGCGTATTTTCTGGGTACCTGAACACAACGGAGTGATTGGAAATGAACAAGCAAACAGCTTGGCTTCAAAGGGCAGCGAACTTCGAGTAATAAACTTGGAAAATTGCAAACCTTTCGAAGCCGCGAAGGATGAGTTGAAGCACTGACAGTGATGGAGTAGAGCAACTGTAGGAACAACTGCAAATATACTGTGGGGTGACCCAAATGAGAAGAAAACAAGTAGTTTTCTGAAACTAAACAAGATCGAGATTAGTAAGATGATGAGTGTTCTAACTCAAGCTTACAGGCACATCTTCATCGCATAGGACTAGCTGAAAATGACGAGTGCAGGGCATGCAGCGAAAACATCGAATCGATGGAACATTTTCTGTGTCACTGCCCAGTTTTCACACATGCAAGATCCCGATATTTGTTCCGACATATTGCCAGACTTGACTCATCTCAGAGGATATGACTGGAAGATACTGAGAAAATTCGTGTCTAGTACCGATTTTCTGTAACCCGTGGGGTATAAAAATTAAAAATCATAAATAAGGATCGCACAACAGGCCGAACCACTGGCTTAAGTATATGTCCATGGACATGAGACTTTTAAACGTCTTCTCTATTCAACCTAAACTAACCTAACCTATATGGAGTTGGACTTGTAGGGACTCTGTCGCTGTATTCCTTAAAGCTCAGCTTAGGCAGGCTCTTTTCTAAACCTTCATTAATTGATTGATGATGGATCACTTATCAGTGATCTACACCACAATGCCGTACCATAGTACTGGCCGAACTACTGCTATATACATATATCCAATGGGTAATTTTAGGAGAAAGGCCCCAATGGCCACCCCTACAGGGCGACGTTGACCTTTCTTACCCGTTCCAATGTATTTGGTCTAAAGGACAATATCCTATCTAGGATTATACCTAGAAATTTTGCACCTTTAAGAAAAGACTAGCTTAGTTCCATTTAGCCGAGTCCATATGTGGAACCTCATACTTCCTAGTAAAGAGAATCAATTCTGTATTCCTTGGATTAACCCACAAATCACTGCTTCTGGCCAATATATTCAAAGCCATCTCTGTAATGTATCTGTGGACGTTGGGAGAATTTGCCACTTACTGCGATTGTAACGTAGTCTGCATATGTAACAACTTTGAAGCCACAGCGTTGTAGATTCAACAGTATTTCGTTCACCGCTACATTCCAAATTAGTGGAGAACGTAGTCCCCTTTGTGGGGTCCTCCCTGTTTACAAACCTCGTTTGAGTGTCTTGGACCCAAGACTTGCTGTTAGGTGTCTTCTATTCTAGCAAGCGCTGAAGTAGTTTATCCAAGATATAGTTGAAAATGGTAAAAATCGGTCAGATTTAGATATGGACTGTACGTCTTTCTCAACAACGGATGCTATATTTTAGCTTCCATCATTCTGAAATTTTAATTTTTGGGTTTCTTGATATTTGGATAACTCATGTGAATATTGTAAAAATCAGTTCTGAGTTATAATTATATATATTTGATTTTTTCGACTGCGGATGCTATATTTTGCAACTGATCTTAATGAAATCTAGTACATTTGTAATTCTTGGTGCGACGAAAACGCCTATTGGAAAGTGTCAAAATCGGTTCAGTTTTACACACAAAATACAGTTTGGTTGCCTCAACCGAATTATTTGCAAACCGAATTTTGGAAGTTCTGTCTACTATCATGCGATTCCATCAGGACAACCAACATTTTGGTTGTGGTATACTTCTACTTCCATGTTTATAACAATCATATTCGGTTGCGCCAACTACGTTAATGGTGACTAAAATTAACTGTTGTTTTTTTTTTAATTGGTTGTTCTGACAATTTGTCGGTCATATACCGACAGTTAATTAAAAACAGTTTTCATTAATTTTTATTCTATTTATTGAACAAAAAACAAAACAATTCATAACAAAATTAAAAAATTCCATATTACAAATTCGTCACTATTATGAGATGTGGAAATATTTGACACACGTTTTAGTACACGAAAAAAAACACAAAACTTTTATGCAAGATAATATTATTATATATATACGAGAGTGTATCATGGGTGGGGGAGGTGGGTTATTAGAAATGCAGAAAACGCAAAAGCAAGGTAAGGTATTGAAAGGGGTGAAAACAAAATGGGTGTTTCCATTCTGTCGATGTTGTGCGATGACAGAGCTTTGAGATCTGCGATAATAAAGTCACCTAGATAGCGGTTTCTTCTTCTAGATAGTGAAGGACGTTGGCAGAGTAGGTGCTCAATCGTCTCCAGCTCCTCCTCATCTGCACAGAGCCGACAGTAGTCCTCGGAATCACGTTGCCACTATAATGTTAGCGCTCTAACATTACAGTGACCTGTGAGTACGCCCACCAACAGGCGAGGTTAGGTTTCACAAATCTTTGGTTCGGGTTTGTGATATGACTGGCCAGATCTTACAGTCCGAACTGGTTTGCTTCCTAAGAGCACCTCGAGTAGGTTTAGGTTAGGATGGCAGCCGTAATTTTGTTTTACAAGCTCACATAGACCAGTTTACCACGGGCTGAAATGCCCCTCATCGAAACCAACCTGTACGAATATCGGTACGGGAAAGATCTGTTAGGCTGCCTAGAAAGGCCGACCACAGTATGTCCAGTCGTCGTTTACTCAGAGCGGGGCACACGCATAGCATCTCCACAGCTTCTGCAGAGTCAATACCCAATATTTTGGCGTGTTCGCCGATCAAGCAGTGTCCCGTCAGAACTGATACTAACGTAGACAATCTTTGCCTCTCTAGTGCGAGGAGATATTTTGATCTTCTCAGGTCATACCTTGGCCAGATTTGTCTAGCTACTCTGCAGGTGCCGATTTCTGTCCATCTTTCGTTGGACTGCCTGATTGCCTCTTGCCTAAGCCAAAGCTTGCACGTGGATAGTGGCGCACCAATATATGCAAATTCTTCGAGAATTTGTAATGTCGTCCCTTTCCTAGCAAGTTCATCGGCTTTGCAGTTCCCCGGGATATCCCTATGCCCAGGCACCCATATGAGGTGTATATTAAACTGCTCAGCCATCTCGTTAAGAGATCTGCGGCAGTCGAGGGCTGTTTGTGAATTTAGGGATGTTGCCTCCAGAGAATTGATGGCAGCCTGGCTATCCGAGTAAATGACAACGCCAGTGTTGGTTGCTATGTTGCGACTCAGCCACTTGGCGACTTCTCATATTGCCATTATTTCGGCTTGATAGACACTGCAGGTATCTGGTAGTCTGTGAGCTATATCCCGACTAAGTTCTTCACAGTGTACTCCGAAGCCAACCTTTTCATCAAGCTTCGAACCATCCGTGTAAAAGTGGAGATGGTTTCTATTACCTGGTATTCTGCCGACCCATTCATCTCTGGCGGGAATCATAGTGATGTAATTTCTCTCGAAGGTGTACATAGTTGGTATATAGTCCACTCGGTCGGTTACCATAGCACTACACTTTGATATCCTCATCTGACCGTATTTCTTGTACCTCCACATTGATAGGCAGTTTAATCTTATTGCCGCTTTGGTTCCAACTTCTCTCGCCACAACATTAGTAGGGCTTGTAGCGACTCGCTGTTGTCCTTAAGGCTCCGCTTATGCTCAGGCAGGCTGTTCTCTGAACCTTTGTTAGTAGGTTGGTGATGGTTAGTTTGTCAGTTGCCGTCCACCATACCACAATGCCGTATAGCAGTATAGGACGAACTACTGCTATATACATATATCCAGTCGATGATTTTAGGAGAGAGGCCCCACCGCGACCCTACAGCCTTTTTGCAGGAATATAAGGCGACGTTGGCCTTCCTTACGCGTTCCAATACGTTAAGTCTAAATAACAGTTTTCTATCTAGAATTATTCCTAAAAATTTTGCACTTTCAGAAAAGTCTAGATCTGTTCCATTTAGCCGAGGTGGTGGGTCCACATGTGGGACTTTATTCAAAGAGAACCAATTCTGTCTTGTTTGTATTTACTCCCAAACTGCTGCTTCTGGCCCATCTAGCCAATTTGTTCAAAGCCACCTGTAGAATGTCTCGCACCTGTGGACAGGCGCAGCAATAGAGCCGCTAAGGCTGCTTTAGCGTGATGGAGGTTAATCTGGGCGTTATTGGCACGCCCCTTCTGGTACATCTCACACAAATGGACAATTAAAGTTATTTAATGCAATTTAAATTGATAATAATTTAATTAAAACAAAAAAAAAATTACAACTATTTTTTTGGGACTCAAGGTGAGGTTTACCCATCTGAACTTTCTTATTTGTTTTTTTTTGTTTAATTTCCCTATTTTAACAATATAGTACATGTTCGCTAATTGGCATTATATTCTTCGTTAGAATGCTTGCCAATTTTTTCTATTTTTATTGTTCTTTTTTGAGCCAGCAAAAAACGATCTTACTGAAAAAAATCAATTTTTTTCTACTTGTTATAAGGACAGTTACTAAACTTTCGTTTCTAATTGAGGGTAGCGTTATCAGCATTTCTAGCCCTCAAAATTTCCTTTAATTTTGACCACCCTTTTAGTCACCATACAGAGGTCGATCCCAAATCTGCTTCTTTATGTCACAGAGACAACATTTTCCAGTAAAAGTGTTAAATTTTTGTGTCTACACAATTCAATCTACACAATACTACAATTCAGCTCAACGAATATTTAGCTTATAGAAGTCCTTTTTATATATCTTCGGGTTTTATGTAAATGCCACATTTTCTAACATTGCAGCTTTCGTTTTTTTTAAGAATTTTAATTTTTTGACATTATATTTTTATTTGTCCTCTAACTTGTTTTCGGGTCCTCCACTCTATTGCACTATAACAATTCATAAAATCTCAAGTGCCGTCGATATGTCCGCACAGTAATTGAACATTTTATATAACCACAAATTCTCATAAATCGATTAGCAATAAAAATTCAAATATCCACAAACCCAATAAAGGTTTGCCAGCTGTAGGCGAAAGAGGCTAAGTATTTATAGACGCTCTCGTTGATACAAATGTTCCACATATTTGGAGACAATCCTCATCGCCAACGCCACCACTATCATTCCAACAAAGAAAAAAAACAAATATTTCACACGCAAAACACTTTACGCCGTTGGACGCCTAAAGTGAAAGTGTCGAACCCGGATGCGGAAATAAGAAGAATTGTTTGGCTAACAAGTGTTGCCAAACTGCCTTCCGTTCGATATTTGTTCTCTTCTCACTTTGGTACTGCGGTAACTTATAACCATAAATAACGGTACTTTTGTCATAAATTGCAACGGCCACTCCAAACTAACACATTTTCCGAATGGCGGAGCACATCAATGTAGTGGAGGAGGAGGTCTCCGGGGGTGAGAATGAACCATGCCATTAATGCAAAAAAGCAGAGTAAGAGACCATCAAGGAGGACCACAAAGGTCCCGACTGCTGCGTCTAAAACAGTAAGATCTATAAACGCAATAAACAGATGTCACCACTTCCAGCCATTGAACCAACGGTACTGGTATAAGACCAAATCCATTTTTCAAATCTTTTATTGCTGCTGCTGCTTTTTTCATTTTGGTCGACGTCATCGTCGTCGCTCAATATGGTCGACCAATAATTGAGCTGGGAATCATTCATTAGACACCCAATGGTGGTGTCATAATTCATGGGATTATCAAAGAACATAAAAAATGTATTGCAATTTCCATGGAAACTGCCCTAAGATAAGTGATAGATTTTATGGAGGATTCAAAACTTCTTGAACTTCAATAATACAAGAAAAACAGCACAGCAATAGTCATGAACAATATACTTCAATAACAGTTGTTAAATAATACTAATCAACGATGAACTTTTTTATATAAGGAAACACATTAAAGATGAACTGTTCTATAAAAAAAGTCATCAACGATGATCTTTTCTATAACATAAGTCATCAACGATGAACTTTTTCGATAACAAAAGTCATCAAAGATAAACTTTTTCAATAAGAAAAGTCATCAACGATGAATTTTTTCTATAAGAAAAGTCATCAACGATGAACTTTTCTACAAAGAAAAGTCATCAACGATGAACTTTACTAAAAAGAAAAGTCATCAACTATTAACTTTTCTAAAAAGAAAACTCATCAACGATGAACTTTTCTAAAAAGAAAAGTCATCAACGATTAACTTTTCTAAAAAGAAAACTCATCAACGATGAACTTTTCTAAAAAGAAAAGTCATCAACGATGAACATTTCTATAAGAAAATTCATCTCTTCTATAAGAAAATTCATCAACGATGAACTTTCCTATAAGAAAAGTCATCAACGATGAACTTTTCTAAAAAGAAACGTCATCAACGATGAACTTTTCTGTAAGAAAAGTCATCAACGATGAACTTTTCTAAAAAGAAAAGTGATCAACGGTGAACTTTTCTAAAGAGAAAAGTCATCAACGATGAACTTTTCTAAAAAGAAAAGTCATCAACGATGAACTTTTCTATAAAGAAAAGTCATCAACGATGATCTTTTCTATAACATAATTCATCAACGATGAACTTTTTCTATAACAAAAGTCATCAAAGATAAACTTTTTCAATAAGAAAAGTCATCAACGAAGAATTTTTTCTATAAGAAAAGTCATCAACGATGAACTTTTCTAAAAAGAAAAGTCATCAACGATGAACTTTTCTAAAAAGAAAAGTCATCAACGATGAACTTTTCTAAAAAGAAAAGTCATCAACGATGAACTTTTCTAAAAAGAAAAGTCATCAACGATTAACTTTTCTAAAAAGAAAACTCATCAACGATGAACTTTTCTAAAAAGAAAAGTCATCAACGATGAACTTTTCTAAAAAAAGTCATCAACGATAAACTTTTCTATAAGAAAAGTCATCTCTTCTATAAGAAAATTCATCAACGATGAACTTTCCTATAAGAAAAGTCATCAACGATGAACTTTTCTAAAAAGAAACGTCATCAACGATGAACTTTTCTGTAAGAAAAGTCATCAACGATGAACTTTTCTAAAAAGAAAAGTGATCAACGGTGAACTTTTCTAAAGAGAAAAGTCATCAACGATGAACTTTTCTAAAAAGAAAAGTCATCAACGATGAACTTTTCTATAAAGAAAAGTCATCAACGATGAACTTTTCCATAAGAAAAGTCATCAACGATGAACTTTTCCATAAGAAAAGTCATCAACGATGAACTTTTCTACAAGATAAGTCATCAACGATGAACTTTTCAATAATAAAAGTCATCAACGATGAACTTTTCAATAATAAAAGTCATCAACGATGAACTTTTCTATAAGAAAAGTCATCAACGATGAACTTTTCTATAAGAAAAGTCATCAACGATGAACTTTTCTATACGAAAAGTCATCAACGATGAACTTTTCTATAAGAAAAGTCATCAACGATGAACTTTTCTATAAGAAAAGTCATCAACGATGAACTTTTCTATAAGAAAAGTCATCAACGATGAACTTTTCTATAAGAAAAGTCATCGACAATTAACTTTTCTATAAGAAAAGTCATCAACGATGAACTTTTCTATAAGAAAAGTCATCAACGATGAACTTTTCTACAAGATAAGTCATCAACGATGAACTTTTCTACAAGATAAGTCATCAACGATTAACTTTTCTACAAGAAAAGTTATCAACGACGAACTTTTCGGTAAGAAAAGTCATCAACGACGATCTTTTCGGTAAGAAAAGTCATCAGCGATGCACTTTTCGGTAAGAAAAGTCATCGACAATTAACTTTTCTATAAGAAAAGTCATCAACAATGGACTTTTCTATAAGAAAAGTCATCAACAATGAACTGTTCTATAAGAAAAGTCATCAACGATGAACTTTTCTATAAGAAAAGTCATCAACGATGGACTTTTCTATATGAAAAGTCATCAACTATGAACTTTTCTATATGAAAAGTCATCAACGATGAACTTTTCTATATGAAAAGTCATCAACGATGAATATTTCTATGAGAAAAGTCATCAACGATGAACTCTTCTATATGAAAAGTCATCAACGATGAACTTTTCGGTAAGAAAAGTCATCAACGATGAACTTTTGCGTAAGAAAAGTCGTCAACGATGAACGTTTCCGTAATAAAAGTCGTCAACGATGAACGTTTCCGTAAGAAAAGTCATAAACGATGAACTTTTCCGTAAGAAAAGTCATCAACGATGAACTTTTCTATAATAAAAATCATCAACAACGAACTTTTCTATAAGAGAAGACATCAGTAATGAACTTTTCTGTAAGAAAAGTCATCAATAATGAACTTTTCTATAAGAAACGTCATCAACAATGAACTTTTCTATAAGAAAAGTAATCAACAATGAACTTTTCTATAAGAAAAGTCATCAACAATGAACTTTTCTATAAGAAAAGTCATCAACAATGATCTTTTCTTCTAGAAAATTTATCCGTTGTTGTATTTCCTTATTATTGAAACCAATTGATGACTTGGCTAAAGTTTTTTTTATTGAGTATGTATATACTGCACACACACGAACTAGGTATTTTCCAAGTGCCGCATTCTATTTAAACCATATCGAATCACTAAAATATCAACATACCGCATTACAAGTATTTATTGGCATGTCTCAAACTCACCCGTTTCGGAAACTAAATTCTAACAAGCATTCTACGCCTCACTAATTAACAGAATGTGAAATAAAAATTAATTACGCATCACTTTACGTTATTTTTTGTTTTTGTTATGGGGGACATGAAGTACATAATAAATATTTTCTAATTCGAAAACACAAACCCCTGTCATTAACACGTTATGCTTGAATTGATTTTATGGAATAAGATTCGAATCATAGGAAAACTTAGGAGAATTTTGTAATTAAATTAAAACACATGCGTAGGTAATCATGGAAGACATTTAAGAAAATAGTTGCCGTGCCCAAGGAATTTCAAATATCTTGTTGACAACTTAAATGGGCCCAGGTTTAGTTGATGACGACACCCAAATATATTTGGGAACTAAACTTGATAAAAAAAATTAAATTTCAATACAATCGGTAACGAAATCGCGTTAGGAAATTTAAACGGAAGGAACCCATATATGGGGGCTATATCAAAACATTGAGCTATTTATTCTCTACACCACATCTTGCTACAGGATACTCAATTGAACTGAACGGAAAAGAGCGATCACTTAAAAGCTCTAAAGGGCCCAACTCTAATAAATATTATCCTGCACCATTTTGAAAATGTTGGTTCCGTCACTTGGTCATCCAAGCGACGATATGCTTCGTCCGATTTGGCTACAGTAGCAGCGACGTACCAAAAGCCAATTGTGTAAACAAATTTCATATAGAGTATACATAAGATATTTCATTGTTATCTAATCTTACTAGAGTTGTGTAGGGTATCATATAGTCGGCACCGACCGACATTAGGTTAGGTTAAGAGTGGCAGCCTGTAAAACTGACACCCAGGTTTGTATGTCGCCTTTAAGAGATAGCGGGGCACAGACACAGAAGATGTTCTATTAAACCTTCCTCCTCTTCGTCTCCACAGCTTCGGCAAAAGTCATTATGCAAGATCTTCAATCTCTCTGCGTGCCGTCCAATAAGGCAATGAACTGTCATGACAGACACGATAAGTGAGACGTCCGTTCGCGACAACGACAGCACTGCTTTTGTGCATTTTGAGTCTAGACCGGGCCACATTAGCGTGGAATGTTTGCAGTGTCTGACTAGTGACTACCTGTCATTTGTTGCGGTAAGTGCACTATTTCCCAAGAAGAGCATGCAGGTTGCAAGAGGCATGCCCACATGTTCCAGATATCCTGGAGTGTGTAAGGTAGATCCTACTCTTACAAGTTCTTCTGCCTAGCAGTTCCCTGGTATATCCCTGTGACCCATATCAGGTGATTATGAAACTGTTCAGCCACCTCGTTAAGATATCTGCGACAGTCGAGGGCAGGTTTTGAATTCAGGAATATAGTTTCCAGGGACTTGATAGCAGCCTGACTATCAGAGAAAATATTTTAATAAATTTCAGTCGTTTAAATAAATTTCAGTCGTTGTAAACGAGAATTGTAGTTGTCTAATATTTCGTTTCGCAGAAACGAATTTTTTCTTTGCGTGTATGTCCTGGAATTCGACCATTCCATTCATATTCGACCATTCCATTCTGATATATCAGATATAAGAGTGAGTTACTTCTTGTCACAAAGTGGTTCAGTCATAGTGTAATCAAAGTTGCCCAGAAGGTCAGTCTATCTGCCTAGAATGACACTATGTCCGTAGCCATTTTCTGACCATAGTGACTGTTTCCTGAGTCGAATAGCAGTACATGCGGCATATTGCACTGCTATAATATCCAGCGGCATTATACAGGGTTGCCCATATTCGACGGACCCATCTGGCAACGCCATAACTTTTGACAGAGATGTCAGATCGCTTAATGACATACCGCGTTTGTCCAAGCAGATTTTTACCATGGAACAATACACGCCACGCGAGCGCTCTGAAACAGAAGAAGTCAATTGTGAAAACTCAACGTGCTTTTAAAATATTAAAAAATGTGAGAAGTGCGCCTTCTAAGAACACCATTAAGCGTTTATACGAAAAATTTTCGACTGGTGAGGCTCTTTCTAATCCGAAGAGGCCAAATAAAAGTCGACCAAGGCGATCGGCCGAGAATATCGCTGCCGTACGAGCCAGTATTGAGAGGTCCCCAAGAACATCCCAAAAACGCCGTTCTCAGCAGTTGGGCATGGCTCGGTCCACTTTACAACGGATTATTCGCGTTGATTTGCATTTGTTCCCGATTGATTGTTGCCTGCGGACAAGCCTCGTCGATTGGAATGGGCCCAACGAGTCATCGAATGGCCGATGGGTCCGTCGAATATGGGCAACCCTGTATGTAGTAGAACATTTAGTGCTGCAGTTGGTGTCGTTCTCAGTGCACCAGTGATACATATAGCAGCCATTCGCTGAACCTTGTTTAGTTTCGCACAGAAGGTAGAATTCTGCAGAGCTCTCCACCAGACGACAATGCCGTACGGCATTATAGTCCTAATAGTCACGGATTCCACATCGGCTGTTATAACCGACATTAGCATTTCCTTACTGATTGTTTAGAAATATTTAATATTGGTAAATACGAGGGTTGCTATATATATTTCTGGCCTAGGCAACACTAAGTATTGCCTGGCGCCATCTGACATTTCCATTGGAAAGTTTGACATTTTTAGCATAAACGTACTCAGAACGTTTTGACGTGCGACCATCATTTGTGTTGTTTACAGTGACTTGAAAAAATCAATTTGGCAAAAAAATGGAATTAACTCATAAACATTTTCGCGAGATCATTTTTCACAGCTTTCACGACAAGAGTGCATCGATGAACTTAAATCTTTGTATGGCGATGAAACACTATCCTATAGCACTGTGAGAAACTGGTTTAATGAATTCAATCGTGGCCGACGCTCGCTCAAAGACGAAGGTCGTCCAAAAACGGCCGTTGTGCCAGAGAACACTGATGCCGTGCGTGAACTGATAATGCAAGATCGTCATGTGACTTACCGTGAGATAGAGGCATCCTTGGACATTTTTTCCACCGGCATACATTCGATATTGCATGAACACCTGGCCGTAAAAAAGGTTTGTTCTCGTTGGATCCCGCAGAATTTGACAATCGCTCAAAAAAGGCTCGTGTCGATTGGTGGAAAGAAATTTTGAAAAAATACGATCGCGGTGCTTCAAAAGATGTTTATAAGATCGTCACGAATCTTGGATCTATGCGTATGAGCCCGAAACAAAGCAGCAATCGACCGTGTGGGTCTTCGAAGACGAGCCAAATCTAACGAAAGTTGTTCGTGGAAGAAGCACTTCGAAGCAAATGGTCGCCTGTTTCTTCGTGTGCCGACTACTCCGCTTGAGCAACGTAGGACGGTCAATTCTGAGTGGTACACCACAATTTGTTTGCCTGAAGTCTTCGGAGAAATTCGAAAAACGAACAAGAGAAGACGAATCATTGTGCACCATGACAATGCGAGCTCTCACACATCGGCTCAAACCAGCACCTTTTTGACCGGCCAAAACGTCGAATTGATGGGTCATCTGCCGTACAGCCCTGATTTGATACCCAATGACTTATTCTTATTCACTCACACCAAGAAAAAACTGCTTGGTCAACGTTTTTCGACGCCTGAAGCAGCTGTTGAAGCGTTCAAAAACCATGTTCTGGAGGTGAACACACTGTAACCAAAATAATTCGCGCTCAAATGACAAAACGGTCTGAGTGAAGTTATGCTAAAAAATGTCATACTTTCCATGGAAGTTCCAGTTTTCAACTGGCAACACCAGCATTGCCAGGATCGAAATATAAATAGCAACCCTCGTATACTTTGTAATTGAAATCGTATAATTTTGGATAACAATAAGGGATAGACGTTAAATCTGCATATCCCATTTTAAACTGGGAGGTATTGTTCGAAATCAAGGAAAAATTAAAACCGATGTTCGAAAAAGCCCGAAAATTTCGAAAAATCTTTTTTAAATAACATATATTTAGAGAAATTCCTAAACAATAATTTTATTTGTATTTAAACACATATTTTATTTGAAAAAATTAGTTCGCAAATATATTTTGTTCTAATTATCCAAATATATTTTATTCAAATTCAAACATACATATTGATAATGGCTATTTTTCCCCGTGTATAAAATAATTGTTTTTGGAGAGATCACAATCATTAGGAAATCAACATTGATAAAACTTGTTCCGACTTTATCCCTTCCTTACTAATTTATTATGCAAATTAATCTTGTCCGGGCAAGTCTTTCTCACAGCAGTGTTACCTTTGAATGTTGTCATTTTATTTTGACATTTTATAGCGTTGCCATATTTATACGAAACTGAAGTCTTAAAGGATTTAAAGTCTCCTTAAAATTAAGTTTTAATTAGCAGTGGCTACACAAATTTCGAAATTAAATCATGCATCATAATTTTCTGCACTACTCATTTATATAAATGTATGATTATGCTATTTTGTTTTGATTATTCGCTTAAATAGCTGTTGCTTATTTTTATAAGGTGCATCAGCTGTTTTTTTCCTGTTGTGTTTTTTTGTTGTTTGTTTATTTATTTTGCTGTCATTCGTAAATTTCCATACGAAAGCGAGTGAATTTACATGTGTTGAAATTCACAGACATTCACATTTAGGTTCAATGGATTTTTAAAATTATTCATTTATTTTTCAGCACTCACACAAACACATAACGCGTATAGGAGCAAAATCATTGGAAATTTAAATGATAAATAGCATGCAATCATAGGTTTTATAGATAGTTTTTATTATTATTATTTTTTTGTGACAGAGCATTTCCTTCCTGCAATGCCACGCCATCCAATGCAAAAATATCGATTTGTAAATTTATCAAAATTTTATGCAAGACAACCACCTGTCAATTTCTCAGATGCGTACAGGGGAAAAATGGCAATTTTAGCAATACAATTTAAACAAAAAAACACGAGAAAAAAGTTGGGCTCTTTCTATGCGGGGCAAAATGTTTTATTGGCCACCCAACTCGGAGGGGGAAGGAAAGAGGACGTTCAATGCCATCATCAATTGTGGCAACATTTGTTTGGCACACTAAACCACCGACCAAAGCATAGCCAATTGAAAAAACCATTCCACCTACAAACTCATCCACTTGGGCAGCCAACCAACGAACTCCCAATTCAGCCCGTCCGTCCGTCTGTCCTTTCATCCATCCGGGGGCACCACATTGTGTGGGAATTTTGCGTTCGAGGATTTTGCAACTGTTAAACAAACAAATGGCGCTATTGCGATAAATTTGTCATATCCTTACTTAATGTCCTGCAGGATAAAATAATCCAAATTTATGGTCGATAGATGGGCTGGTTTACACTCGGTACTCGGTATGTGCCTCTCTCGCTCTCTCCTCTGTGCCATGGTGTTTTTATACGTTCGCCTGTGTGTGTGTGTCTGTGAGGATTTGTTAGGATGGATGACTGGGCCCGGGACGAGTGTTTATTCTTTTCTGGTGTTGCGTTGCTTTTTTGCAATGCGTTTCCATTTTTTATTTCTGTCACAACCGAAGTTTGTTGGTTTTTAATCTTTTGCCAATGTTAAAAGGACATCGCAACATAAACCAAATTCGTGAGGGATTTTGCCAATATTAAGTTTGTAATTCCAAATCCAGCAAAAAAAAGAACAATTAATGCCACAGAAGATCTGTAAAATATACAATTTTAAAATATATTGGTATGTAGGTGGGTAGGTAGATATGTTAGTTAGAGTGCCAGGAAACGCCAGTCTGGCTCAAGAACCAGTCAATTGTGACAATGTCTGTACTGGCTAAGCGTTACCTGAAAGCTGACTTCTTTTGTAGTCTGCTAATACCGTTATATTCTGTTCAGTCGTAGGTTAGGATAGGGTGGCAGCCGTTACCAGCTCACATAAACCAGTTTAGGTCCCTACTGTTACCACGGGCTAAAAATGCCCCTCATCGAAACCAACCTGTTTGCTATATAAAGTTCTCGATAGTACGAATATCGGTATCGGAAAGATCTGTTAGACTGCCTAGAAAGGCTGACCCCAGTATGTCCAGACATCGCGTACTCAAAGCGGGACAGTTGCATATCAAGTGATCAATTCACTCCACTTCTTCCTCATCTCCACAGCTTCTGCAGATCAAGCAGTGTCCCGTGGGGACTGATACTAACGTAGGCAATCTTTTGCTCTCTAGTGCGAGGAGATATTTTGACCTTCTCAGGTCATATCTTGGCCAGATTTGTCTAGCTATCCTTCAGGTGCCGATTTCTGTCCATCTTTCGTTGGACTGGCAAGATTGGCTCATGCCAAAGCCAAAGCTTGCTTGTAGATGGTGGCACACCAATATATGCAAATTCTTCGAGAATTTTTAATATCGTCCGTCTCGTAGTATCGTAGTTCATCGGCTTTGCAGTTCCCTGGGATGTCACAATGCCCAGACACCCATATGAAGTGTATGTTAAACTGCTCAGCCATCTCGTTAAGAGCTCTGTGACAGTCGAGGGCTGTTTTTGAATTTAGGGATGTGGTCCACAGAGAATTGATGACAGCTTGAATGTCCAAATAAGTTACAACGCCGATGTTGATTACTGTGTTGCGACTCAGCCACTTGATAGACACTGCAGATATCTGGAAGTCTGTGAGCTTTATACAGGTAGTCTGCGAGCTTTAAAGTGTACTCCGAAGCCAAACTTTTCATCAAGCTTCGAACCGTCCGTATAGCAGTGGAGTTGGTTTATATTACCTTTTATTCTGCCAACTCATTCATCTGTGGCTGGTATCATAGTCGGATCTTTACTTTACTTTACAAGGTCGGATCTTTACTTAGGACAGCGGTTCGTTACATAATTTTTGGCGCCCAACGTGGGGCACAACATCTTCAGATTGTGGTTATTTACATCTGTACCATGAACGTTTGCTTATAAAGAATGTTGTGTCTTTTCAAATCGAATTACTACATGAGTTTGGAACTGCAATGTTGGCCATATGTCAGCACTGAGGCAGGCCGAAATACGGAGAGTGTAACTAGTGGGGTTAGAACACGACAACAGGCTCAGCGCGAGGCTGCAATGAATCGTCAGGCTAGGGATGAACAACAAAGGGTTGATACACACAGGGATGATCCGCACACGGATGAGACACACGGAGAGGATACACATAGTGATGATCCACACAGGGATGATACAAGTAGTGATCAGCATATATTACAAGTAGTGGAGAGGTCCTTGGAAACTTTTCGGAATGAAATGTCAAACACTATAGGCAGGGAATTAAGAAATGCAATGTCGAATTTGAATATGACCTCAGTTTATGGAAGTTCTGGTGCTAGTAACAATGAAGGGACCAATTCATATGTACGTCAGAGGGCAGCACAGGGTAGGTTGTCAGTTCCTGCGATACCTGATAATATTACCACTTCTACTGAAAAGATAGCTAATTTGATAAATAATTGGCACATTACCTTCAAGGGATCGTTAGGCGACGTTCCGATAGAAGATTTTATATATAGGGTTAGAACACTAGTTTCCCTCCACTTGAATGGGAATTTCGAGCTCCTTTGTCAACATGCCCATATTTTGTTTGATGGCAAGGCAAAGCAGTGGTTTTGGCGTTTTCACCGTCAAACACAAGGAACCTTCTCCTGGCGAGATTTATGTGAGGCTTCAAGAAAGCAATTTAGGGACATTTTAACGGATAGTGATAAAATCGATGACATACGTAGACGCAGGCAAAGGAATAATGAGAATTTCGAAGACTTCTTAGATATACTAATAGGTATGGGTGACCGACTGCAGACTCCATTGAATGAACATGAATTTGTTGAGATTGTAATTCGAAATCTTCGGAATGAACTTCGCTACGAGTTGCTTCATGTCAATATTCCGAATATTTCAGTTCTTCGATCTGAAGTAAGAAAACATGAACGATTCAACGAGGAAATGAGGCAATGGTCGAATCGTAATAGCCTTATACATAGAAAGCAGGTCTCAGAGGTTGAGGTAGAGGTAGAAGACGATGTAGATGAAGATATAAATGCATTGAACTTGTCAGAATTACGATGTTGGAATTGTGAGGCAATTGGACATGGATACCAGATCTGCTTGGCACCGCGGCGTATTTTCTGCTATGGTTGCGGAAGATTAGATTCGTATAAACCTACTTGTCCAAATTGTTTATCAAAGTCGAAGTCTTTAAACTCGAAGAAGGATGTGAGCCCACCAAGGGATTCACATCCGCACCAAAAGTTTCGAAAGTAGATACATTTATACGGAGTGAGGAGATCGGAAGGCAGGTGGACGAGAATTTGTTATTCCACAACCAATTAAGGCTTACACACGAAACAGTTTGTACACCTAGAAATAGGACTCGATCTGCCGCAAGGATGCATAATTATTGGAGAACTCGTAAAAGTCTTAGGAAGCATTGCATAGCCTCGGTTAAGGTTAGGGAAATCGACACTCGTCCTTACGTAAATGTTAAGGTATTTGGAAAAACATATTTATCCCTACTTGATAGCGGCGCAACTATTACATGTTTCGGAAGTGCTTTGGCAGACGAAGTTATTTCGAACCGATCTTCTGACCTAATGAGATTTAAGGGGAACGTCAAGACGGCGGATGGTCAGATACAACGTGTAGCAGGTATTATTAATGTAGACCTATCCTTTGGGGAACACACCAAAGTCCTGAGAATTTTAGTGGTACCGGAATTGAAACAGAACGTAATTTGTGGAATCGACTTTTGGAATTTATTTGATATAAAAATTGTTAGTAGCGTTTCGGATATATCTTCCGTTAAAACTGACGAAGATAACTTTGATTTTACTTCATTACAACGCCAACAGCTGGACTCTGTCATTGCTGCATTTCCATCATCCGAGAAAGAAGGTTTAGGTAGAACGACTTTGGTGGAGCATGTGATAGATACAGGAGAAGCTAAGCCCATCAAGCAGAGATTCTATCAAATTTCTCCAGCCCGTGAGAAAATTTTGTGCGACGAAATTGATAGGATGCTGGCATTAGGGGTTATAGAAGAGGCGGAACACTCACCTTGGTCTTCTCCCGGCGTGCTAGTAATTAAACCTGGAAAAGTACGTTTTTGTCTGGATTCAAGAAGACTTAATGAAGCCACGGTAAAGGATGCATATCCAATGCCTAATATTGATGGCCTACTGTCTCGTTTAACACCGGTGCATATAATATCCAAGATTGATCTTAAGGATGCCTTTTGGCAAGTCAGTCTTTCAAAGGATTCAAAACCCAAGACTGCATTTTCGATACCAAATCGTCCGATGTACCAGTTTTGTCGAATGCCTTTTGGGCTTTGTAATGCCCCACAAACGTTATGCAGACTGATGGACAAAGTCATATCTTATAGATTAAGGAACCATGTTTTCGTCTATTTAGATGATTTGTTGGTAGTGTCCAACTCGTTTGAGGAGCACATGTCTCATTTATGCGAAGTGGCACAACTCTTGAGAAAGGCAGGGTTAACAATAAATATTGGCAAAAGTAGCTTTGGTCTGAAACAAGTGAAATATTTGGGTTACGTGGTTGGAAATGGCTCAATTATGACGGATTCGGAGAAAGTAAGAGCTATACTGGAGTATCCAGCCCCTAGGAATGTTAGGCAACTACGTCAATTTCTTGGTATGGCAGGATGGTATAGGCGGTTTGTAGAGGATTTTGCCACGATAACCTTTCCCCTGACCGAATTGCAGTCGAAAAGGAAAACGTTCAGGTGGACATCGACCGAGCAAGAGGCATTCGAGAAATTGAAGACTAGGCTCGCGACTGCACCCGTGCTCGTACATCCCGACTATGGCAAGAGGTTCATTGTACAGTGCGACGCCAGCAGTACGGGATTAGGTGCGGTGTTAGCACAGGCAGATGAAAATGGAGTAGAAAGGCCAATTGCGTACTTGTCAAAGAAATTGAATGGTGCCCAGCGTAACTATACAGTAACTGAATTAGAGTGCTTGGCAGTGGTGGTTGCCATTAAGAAATTCAGAATATATATAGAGGGTCATGATTTTACCGTGGTAACTGACCACGCGAGCTTGAAATGGTTGATGCATCAAAAGGATCTCAGCGGTCGGTTAGCCAGATGGGCACTCAAGCTTCAAGGGTACAACTTCATCATAGAGCACAGGAGAGGTAAAGAAAATGTTGTACCAGATGCGTTATCTAGGAAATTTGAGGGCGAAGATATTTCGCAGATCGACATAGACGTATTGCCAGCTATAAATTTACAATCAGCAGCATTTGAATCATCCGATTATAAATCGCTACGTGAAGAGACTGTAAAATCCCGGTTGACTGATTACATGACGGTGGATAAGTTCGTCTATTATAGGGCTAATTTTGACGAGAACTCGCAATGGAAATTGATCGTTCCTAAGGAACTCAGAGAAGAGGTTATAATTGCATGTCATACTCCTCCCACATCAGCACACAACGGTATAGCAAAGACCTTGCACAGAATTCGAAGATTCTTTTATTGGCCAGGTATGGTTGCCGACGTAAGAAGATTTATTTCGGATTGTGATCTTTGCAAGACGTCAAAAATACCTAACCAAAGTTTGCGTCCGCTCATGGGTAATATTTCAGAATCTCAGCGTCCATTTCAGAAATTATATGTGGACTTAATTGGGCCATTTCCTCGCAGTAGGAAGGGTAACATTGGCATATGTATAGTATTGGACCATTTTTCTAAATTCACGTTCCTTAAACCACTTAGAAAATTCTATTCTCGTGACATTATCAAGTTTATGAAAGAGGAGATATTTCACTGTTTTGGTGTGCCTGAAACTATTGTTTCCGATAATGGCAGCTAATTTAGATGTAAAGAATTCGCTGATTTCGCCGCTAGTCATGGTGTCAACCACGTATTTACGGCCGTCCATGCTCCTCAGTCCAATGCCAGCGAAAGAGTCAATAGAAGCATTAATGAGGCACTTAGATCTTATATTCGTAAGGACCAGAGAGAATGGGACATATACCTTAGCAGTATCAACAGCTCTCTTAGAAGTAGCATCCACCAATCAATAGGTATTTCCCCATATTATGTAGTATTTGGTCAGAATATGCTCAACCATGGTGATGACTATAAGCTGATGCGGAAATTGGACAGTTTATCTGATGGACCGCCTGCATTGAATAGAACGGACAGATTTCAATATCTCAGAGATATGGTAGTAGATAAAATGAGGAAAGCTTATGAGAGGAATGCAAAATCGTATAATTTACGCAGTAGGAAAAGATCATTTCAGAAAGGGCAGGTTGTTATAAGAAGGAGTTTTCCACAGAGTAGCATGGTTAATCACTTCAATGCAAAATTAGCTCCCGTAGGAATTAAGGCCTGCGTATTAGAGAAGATAGGAAATTGCAACTACAGGTTGGAAGATTGCGAGACCAAAAATGTAGGTGTATTTCATGCCAAAGATATTTGGTGAGGTAAATATAGTTTTTTTTTTTTTTTATTATTATTGGTGTTGTAATTGTGGAGCATGAAGGTACTTATGAATATTTTTTTTGTAACATAGTTTGCTTCAGTCATAAGTAAGAATTTGGGTTTTCAGAAATTTTCAAAAAAATGAGAAGAATTTTTTTTATGTATTCATTCTGGAAGAAAACTTTCGAACGAAAACATCGTTCTGTTATATTAAATATTTAAATATTAAATTTGTATATATAAATATATTCAAGGAATTAATATTATTGGACATCTCGATATTGGCTGTTGATAGATTATTAGTTATATTCCCGTTGATGCAAGTTTCCGTTAACTACATACTTCAATAAACGAGCGAATCAAGGGACATGTTAATCTTACTATATTGTTGGAGATTTTTCTGTTAAATGGAATAAAGAATTAAGCCTATGGCGAAGGTTTTGTTTCTACACGCAATGAATGAAACGAATGGACCAAAATCTACCTAAAAATTCCTAGTATCTTCAATCAATTTATGTGTATATGCCTATCATCTTATGCAATATTCGTCGGATGCAAAGAAGAATTAAGCGATAAGTTCCGATTATAATCTTAATCCATGCGAAGGACTCCAGAATTCAAGATATGAAGCCTATTATTGATCCCGAGATTAAATGAAGTTTTTGCAAGCATCAATTCTAAAATGTTGTACATCATATCACTCCTAATTTTAAGGAATCCATTTATTAACATTATATTTAATTTAACACACTAATTCCCACATAGAAATTATCTCCAATCTACGATGCAGCGATCGCTTCATGGCAGAGAAATCATGTAAGTTATTTTTATTTGTTGTATTACACTTTACTTTTAGCTTACATATTATTACCTAATCTCTAACCTTATATAACATACATTTTAAGCTCATTATCTATTAATTTAATCGAGAATCATTTATTGCAAAGGTACATTTTTTTTAATTTTTGTCACGTTGCAATATTTCATATCTACTTCGGTATTACTTATAGACATTAATTTGGATGATATATCCTTAATTTATCTTAATTAAAATTTGTCAATGTTTATAATGATTTTAACTAAATAACGACTAAAATTTGATGAAACATAGGGTAAGTCGCGAAGCATGATCACTTATATTTGACAGTCCGTTCTGTTCCTAAATTTCTTTAACCTCCTCTATCAAAATTTACTATCCCCTTTTAAATAAGTTGTGTAACTGGCAGTCCTCAAATTACCCTCCCATTTTCCCTGAGCAAGGTCGGATCTGTACTTAGGACAGCGGTTCGTTACAAATTATACCTAGAAATGTTGCACTTTCAGAAAATACTACATCTGTTCTATTTATACAAGAAGCGGATCCACATGTGGGATCTTATTCATCCTAGTAGGTTAGGTTTAAAGTGGCAGCCTTTAAAACAGACTCAATTAGACTATACAGTTCATTGTGCTACCACAGGGACGTAAGGTAAAACATAAGTTATCCCTAGCCTCTCCCGTTGAGCCAATTTGATTACTTTTTAAGGCTTAAAAGTTGGCGGATTCCAATATCAGCCAAGTTATCTAACACCTCAAAGAAATAAGAGCCTAAGACTGTATTTATGCCGCCTTCTAGAGATAGCGGTGCACAGACACAGAAGGTGATTCCTCCTCCTCTTGGTCTCCACAGCTTCTGCAAAAGTCATTATGTAAGACCTTTAATGTCTCTGCGTGCCGTCCAATAAGACAGACACGATAAGTGAGGCGTCCATTCTCGACAACGACAATGTATGCAGTTCCTGCCTAGTGACCTATCATTTGTTGCCGTAAGGGCACTACCTCTCAAGAAGGGCTTGCAGATCGCTAGAGGAGGCATGTTCACATATTCCACTTCCCCTAGAGCGTGTACGATAATTCCTAGTCTTGAAAGTTCATCTGCTTTGCAGGTCCCTGGAAAGTCCCTGTGGCCGGGCACCTGTATCAGGTGAATATTGAACTGTTCAGCCATGCGACAGTCGAGAACACTTTTTGAATTCAGGAATATAGTTTCCAGGGACTTGATAGCAGCCTGACTATCAGAGAAAATATTTATACCGACTTTCGTTAAAACAGTAATCAGTCAGTTTTTGTGAAATGGATAGCTCAATTTCCTCAAAGGAGACACCAAAGCCCACTTGGGTGTAGAGTTTGGAAACATGTGTATAGAAGTTAACGAAACTCCTATTTTCTGGGATACGACCATTCCATTCTGATCTATCAGGTATACGAGTGCGAATTTCTTGACAAAGAGTGGCTTAGTCATAGTGTAATCAACAGTGCCCAAAAGGTCAGGCATTCTGTCTAGAATGATACTATGTCCGTAGACATTTCCTGACCATACTGGCAGTTCCCTGAGTCTAATCGCAGTACATGCGGCGTATTGCGCTGCGGCATTAAATGTAGTATAACATTTTGTGCCGCAGTTGGTGTCGTTCTCCGCGCACCAGTGATACATATAGCAGACATTCGCTGAACCTTGTTTAGTATCGCACATCTGTATCTGCAGAGCTGTCCACCTGACGATAATGCCGTACAGCATTATCGGGCTGACTACTGTCATATACAACCAATAAACTATACGCGAGTTCAGACCCCAGCGTTTTTCTATTGCCCTTTTACAGGCATATAGCGCTATCACAGCCGTATTCGCTCTTTCCATAATGTTGGGTTTGAAGTGCAACTTCCTGTCTTGTAAAATACTTAAGTATTTTGCACTTTCAAAGAAGGGAATTTCAATATCGCCGAAGGAGACAGGTGTAACTTGTGGCAGCTTTTTTCTCCTGGTGAAAAAATCTAGTTCCGTCTTGGTCGGATTAACACCAAGACCACTACCGGGAGCCCATCTTGCGGTTGTATGAACGGCCTGCTATAGGCTGTCTTTGAGAGTATCCAGAAACATTCCTCTAACAGCTATTGCCACGTCATCTGCATAGACAACAACTCGACACCCAGCATTTCCAGAGGAAGCAAAATATTGTTCATGGAGAGATTCCATAGCAGAGGAGACAGAACAACCCCCTTGAGGCGTTCCTCAGTTGACCCTAAACTAGCCGAAATACGTCTCTTAATTAGAAGGTTATGAATGAACCTACGAATATTGCTGTCAACCCCCAGGGTTTCTAAAGCCGTAATTTTAGCTGCTGGATTTATGTTACTGAAGGTCCCCTCTATATCTAAGAAAGCTACCTTACCTTAACAGAGAGGGAACCTTCAATAACGCAGACTAAACCATGCAGGACGGTTTCGGTGGACGTGCCCATGCTGTAGGCATACTGTTGAGGGGACAGTAGCCTGTGATCAATTTTTAGTAAACTAATTGTCCGGAAATCCTTAGCTTCAGTGTGGGACGGCATTCGCGCTTTTGGGATGAAAACAACCTTGTTTTCTCTCCATTTTGTTGGTATGTATGCCTGATTGATACAACATGTGTATATCTCTCTGAGCCAGAGAGCAATTATTTCCACTACTGCCTGTAGCTCCGCCGGCGAGACTTTGTCTGGTCCTGGCGACTTAAAATGTTTAAAACTTTTGATAGCCAAAATAATTTTAGTTTCGGTTACAAGCGAATCCCCTGCTGAAGTATTCAATGCCAATTCAGAGATCTGTATCAACGAGCACTCCCACCGATTCCTCACTGGATGTAGTCAAAGAACTATCATCTTTCTTGATGTACCCAATAGTACAAGGTGTTGAGGCTAAAATTTTCCGCAACGAGGCTGCGGATGAGCTTTCTACGCCACTATAGAACTCTATCCAGGATTTATTATGAGCCCTTTTCAAATCTTTTTGTTCTCTCTTTGCTTCGAGACGGGATGTCCTCCTTGTTAACAACATCCAGCGCCACACCCGGCCAGATTTCACCAATTTTCTTCAATGCGCAGCGATAGCACTCAACAGAACGCATATTACTAAATCGTGCTAGTATTATTCGGCCCTGATACCAGCCTGCGTCAACATAATCGGGAGCCGGACCCGGTATCTCCTCAAGAACATCGAAGAAAACCTCTCTCCCCTGTTGATGACCGCCGTCTTCTTCGCCACTGTTGATGACCGCCAGTAACAAGCTGTAATGTCAGCGAAGAACCAGGAAGCAGCGTTCCCTCCAAACCTTTTGGTTGTTGTTGTTGTCGCAGCTTGGAAACGCTGAGTTGATAATCCTTAATGGTGATTTCGTTTCCGAAAAGTAATATTATCACATCATGTTGCGACATTTTAAAAATTCCCCCTGCATCCACTGCTAATTTTGCATTTTGCATGCGAACAATCGAACAAAAATCGTGCGGTGAGTAAAACCCATACCTACATTATGGCGCAACCATTTGTTAGTGCATTAAGAATATGCGCTTTCAATTAGGTTTGGTTCTGATGTTTGCTTGTTGACGGGGCAACACTCCACACCGTGTACTGGGATGAGTGTGGAAAATGCGATATTTTCGCATTGCGGAGTGTAATAATTTTACAAACGAAATCAAAACCCGTTCATACGGCTGCACCATTTTTACAAACGAACCCAAAAATGCGGTTTCAGTGTAAAATGTAGAAACAATTTAAAATTTGTTTGCACAAACGAAATCACCATAAGTCTATTTCTATTACAGACTTCGTTCCGGCATATATCCGATTATCGCAGGAACCTTATGTTGTTTTCATCTACTCAATGTTGTCCGGTTGTTAATTAATATTCGTCTGTTAATTTCAGGGAATACATGTTATTTGAGTGTTACCTTTTCTATTCTCCGCTAGAAGCGCTGCATTTCTGTTAATAGTCGTCATGGTGTTATGTCTATTTTTAGCTTCCCTGTTGACTTGGGTGATTCGTTGAGTTATTTTTAGCTGCAAAAACTCCAATTATGATGAAAACATGAAAGCCAGTGCCCTGGCTGGGAATTGAACACAGCCCCTTCGGGATCCAAGTCTAATGCACTAATCACTGAGCTACCAAAGGCCACTCCAAAATCAAACCTTTTCTAATTTTGGACGCCGGCGGTTTATCTGGCCTTTTAATTGACTGCTGCCGTATGGAAGTTGATGCGGTATCCTGTTCTTCAGAAATACTTCGTGCCCACTTTAGGAATTCTCTCTGCTTGTTGGTCAGGGATGCAGGATCGGCATTCATAAGTCTCCAAAGGATACTGGGAGCCATGCGCCGATCATAAAACTTCCTCTTTGAATGACAGGTATGATTGACATAGGAAACCAAAGTGCTGCCGCCTTAGAATAGGTATTTGGATCACTTGGCTTGTTTCCAATCCAAGGTTTAGATCCTCGTGTATTTTTCGTAGTGTATTTGTATTAGCGGATGGATTTATCTTATTGAAAGCCCATATATAACTAAAAAACTACCATAGTATATTCCTTCACAGAGAGATATCAATTAATAAAGCTGACTAGGTCATACAGGGTACTTTCGGTGGACTTCAATAACGTTAAACCAAGCGAAATAGTAATGGCTCTAGGCATCTAAGTGAGCCATACAGACAACAACACTAACCCAGCAAAATATTGGTAATTACCTGTCATTATTCCGTACATTACCAAATAATGACTTCTCATTATTCGCTGCATTACTTTCGGCTTATTTATAATGACTTACCAATAATAACAGAAATAAGTGATTTTTTATTATCAAAATATTTTTTGTAAATTTTAATATAATGCAATTTTGGCTATATATGGGTTACTGTACAAGATTTATTTATTTTTCAACATGTTTTGAAATAATACCATATATATTTGTATATCTTATGAAATTCGAATCTGGCATGAGAAAATTGTTGTTTCGAGAAACATTCGCGACAATATGCAAAAAATCACTTTACTTATTATTTTATAACGTATTGGTAATGCATTATTCAAGTACTTAAAATCGTGAAAATATAAGTACATATTAATGTGGAATGTCTATGCTAGAAATAAGTACTTAGTATGATACTTTATTGTATGCTTTTGGGAAGTACTTTCCTCCAATGACATTCCCATGTTAACATAATGAGAAAAGTGGCTAAATAATAAGTACTTACCATTATCGAACTTTGCTTACTCATCGGATTATTTGGTAATGAGAAATTTTGCTGGGAAGCTAACCTACGAAGGCGGTCCCTAAATTAGCCGACCTAACAAAGAAACCACAACAAATTTGGGAAAACTTTTTTTATTTGTTCAACATAATCTCCTTTTAGCTCCTTACACTTTTTCCAGCGACTTTCTATAGGTTCGATACCCTGTAATACTCTGTGTAAGAACCGTACAGCTCCTGAAAATAGCTATCAACCGCAACCACCGTCTCTTCATTGGTGATAAATCTATTTCCTCCCAGCCATTTTTTCAAGTTTTGAAACAACACTTTTTGAAATGCTTATGACTTTAGCTAACTCACAAACTTTCAACCGACGGTCATCCATCCATACCATTTTGTGGATTTTTTTAACCATATCTGGCCTGGACACCTCAATTAGTCAACCACTTTGGTGTTCGTCTTGGCAGCTCGTGTGACCCCTTTAAACTCTGCCAATTGTAAACGAAGGAAAAGACTCCCCGAAAGTAGAATCTATTTCGGATTTCATAAATATAAATTGGTTGGGGGAGACACCCCCATAGCCAGTATTAGCCCGTAATAGGTACGTCGGTATAGGCCTTCCAGACTGAGCTCAGAAATTTCTGTCTAGAGACCGATGCATCCAATTCAACCTACGCTTTATAAACAACAAACCTCCTGGTTGCGTAGTAGGTAGGTATTGCGTAATAGGTTAAAAAGTATCCGCTCTGCGATAACACGTCCGTTCGCTACGACAGGCGGCGACTGCTTCTATTTCGGATTTAATATTGGTTGGACTCAAGCGTTTCAAATGAAAGTAAGATCGGTGACCAATTTTTTCAATATTTTGAGAGCTCAAAAAAACTAAACAACGTGGCCGTTGTCACTTTTCAAGAAAGCAATTTTTTTAAACTACTACCGCCATCTATACGAGGTATGTTCAAAAAATATCGCGAATTTTGTATTTTTTCAAAAAGTATTTATTTTGTCCCCTTCAAAGTAATTCCCCTCGGATATAATACACTTCTACCAACGTTTTTTCCAATCCTCGAAGCACTTCAAATAATCATTTTTTGTGATCTTGTTCAGCTCCTCCTTCGATGCCGTCTTTATCTCCTCAATCGTGGCGTAGCGTCGTCCTTTCATGGGCCTTTTCAGCCAACAAAAAATAGTTACAGGGGGCTAGGTCAGGGGAATACGGTGGCTGCGGCACCATTACTGTGTTGTTTTTGGCCAAATATTCGCGCACAAGCAACGATGTGTGTGCAGGAGCGTTATCATGGTGCAAAAGCCAGTTTTTGTTCTCCAAAAAATCCGGTCGATTTTGGCGGATTGCTTCGCGCAATTTGCGCATAACTTGCAGGTAGTATTCTTTATTGACCGACCGCAAGAACTCATAATGCACCACGCCCCTGCAATCAAAGAAGACTGTGAAAACCGGGCGTCCGGCACGCTTTTCGTCCTTCGCATCTTCTCGGCCCTCTAGGAACATTTTGTACCACCGATAAACGTTGCTTTGGTCCAAGGTAGCTTCACCATATGCCACAGTCAACATTCGGAATGCGTCAGCGCACTTTATTTTGTTTTTCACACAAAATTTGATGCAGATTCTTTGATCCATTTTCTGAAATAGATAAAAATCGAAGACAAGTTAAAACACATCCAAGCACAACAGCTGTCAAAAATTAACTAAACATTCAAAATGGCCGACCTTATCAGCATAAGTAAGGGACATGAGTAACAACATAACGCTACACAAATATCAAAAATCAAATACACGTAGGCCGCGCAAATTAAAAATTCGCGATATTTTTTGAACATACCTCGTATATCAGGTCGGCTAATTTTGGGACCGCCCTCGTAACCATGACCACCCGACGTAGGGATAATATAAATGATCTATTTAATATAAAGTATACACCATGAAGAACAATTCACGATTATTCATTTAAATTATTGAGCACACATTGTCTGACAAACAAGTGTAATTTAAAAAAAATTAACATAATATTAGAAATCACCAAAGGATATGGAATTTGAATGTTAGTAAACTATATTTGATAAGATGTTGAGATTTACTAGTATATTAGGATAAAATCTAATGATGTATTAAAATCCCAGCCAACATTTATAAATTCTTTGATGCCAATCAATGTCCGTATAGGACAATTTTCGGCTGATTTGTTATTGTGTGAATCTTTTTTTATTCTTTCACCTTTGACCTTGCTGGACAATTTAAATAAATATTGTATATAACAGAAATTATTCATTGCGTGAGTAAAGCTGAGTATAGACGATTGCCAGATCGGCAAACGTTATCAACCCTGTTAAAGTGCTACAAATATACGGGCCATGTCAGATTGTTAGGCAAAGGTGAATTGACAGTTCAGACGATTGCAAGAAAACATTACAATTTCATATATTTACAAAATATTTTGCAAATATTTATATGCAGGATTGCCAATAAAAATACATTATAGACAGTGTTGCAAATAAAATGATTTTCTGGCAATGGCGCCGTTGTCACATGCATAAACTTCGAACATATAACAATCAGCAAATTATCTCGCAATGACTTTTCTGCTAACGTTGCAAAACAAAAATTGTATGTTCACACAGTTGTAAATTCACAGAGTTGCATTTTTCTGGCAATGTTGTCCGATCTGCAAATCGTCTGTACTTACCTTGAGACATATTCCCGCATTCGGAAATTATTATTTTATTTTTTGGCTTTTCAATAACAGGCAAATGCATACCACGGCATGTGAAGCTATGTGCAAATACGTTCTGTAATATTCAACAATAGCAGCAGAGTAGAGCAAAAATTAATTACAATTCTACTAAAAAAATATTTTAAAACCCCTTTTCGATTTACTTATACTCGTACTCGTTCGTATGTGTGGTTTTGTGAATGAATAGAGGAATTGGTTGTTTGCCGGTGAATGAATGGCATAAAATGAATTACAAATGGGGGAAAAATGTGTTCATCCCAACATTCCCATGGCTGTGTGTATCGGTATGAGTACGAGTGAATGTTCTTGGCAGTCGTGTTATAATTTGAACACAATTCAATTTCGGTGTTGTTGCTTTGCCAGGCATTGTATTGGGCTGTATTGTTGTTGCTGGTTGGTTCGCTGCTGATGTGCACCACTGTGTGAGTGAGTGCAAATAATTACACCGGAGAACAACTTAAAATGTTGTTCACACTGCTCTCACCCAAAAACACAAACACACCTACATACAAACTACTCAGTTACACGTAGCCTAGATAGGTACGAGTATGAAATATAGATGAATCCTTGGGCGCACAGAAGTAATATCTGTGTTTACGGGAATTTCGGCGAATGTACGAGTATGTGTGTGAATTGCTATAAGAATGCATGTTATTATGAAATTGTTGATGATGTTTTTTTTGTGATTGCGGCATTGCATTTACACGTAGAACACAGTGCCACGAGTAAGCAGCTCACTCGATAAAGCTCGTGACTGGACAGAAATAGCAAAAGTTACCAGATTTGCAAGAGGAAACGTTTACATTTATTTGATATCAAATAATATTTGGGTAGTTCCAAAGCAAATTAATCAAAAAACACAAATTTTAAAAATGACTCCTTTTACTTTTAATACTATTTGGCACAATGATTATACAAATGCAGGTGAATATTATGGCGTTTTTACTTTCTTCAAAATTCATTATAGCCATATCTTCTTAACCACTTTACGTATTTTGAAGATTTGATTACCAATGAAAAGCTCTGCTACTCCTCTTAAATATTGCGGAATGAAATATCTATGCCTTTTTGGTGGAACGATGTAAAAATATAGAATATATACTTAATCATAGAGTATCCTGAAAAAGCATCAATTCATTTCCTTGATTTTTTTGGTAATAAAGGGTCAAACTATTATGTGCTGACTATAAAAAGCTCAAAATGGAACCTTGATGGACCTAAAATATAGCAGTTTTATTGAGTATTTTTTTTAATTTTTCTTGTATGTTCTTATATAGAATCACAGAATATTTGTAAGTAGAATCCACAAAAACTTCTAATTCATTATAGTTTTGTGGAACAGAGATCTAAAGTTACCTATTTCAAGGATTTTTCTCAAAATTACTATTTGTTAAATTTACTTATTTTGAAGATATGAATACCAATGAAAAGCTCTGCTACTCCTCTTAAATGTTGCGGAATGAAATATCTATGCCCTTTTGGTGGAAGGTATGAATATATACTTAATCCTAGAATCTCCTGAAAAAGTATCAACTCATTTCCTTGATTTTTTTTGGTAATAAAGGGTCAAACTATTATGTGCTGACTATGAAAAACACAAAATGGAACCTTGATGGACCTAAAGGATATAGCAGTTTTATGGAGTCAATATTATAATTTGTCTTGTATATTTTTATATAGAATCCACAAAAACTACTAATTCATTGTAGTTTTTGTGGTACAGAACTCCAAAGTTACCTAACTCAAGAATTTTTCTCAAATTTACTATTTATTAAATTAGCCATATCTTTTTAACCACTTTACGTATTTAGAAGATATGAATACCAATGAAAAGCTCTGCTACTCCTATTCAATGAAATACCTGTGCCCTTTTGGTGGAGGTGTGTGAAAATAGGAATATATATTTAATCCTTGAATATCCTGAAAACGTAAACTATGAAAAACTCAAAATGGAACCCTGAAATACCTAAAAGATATAGCAGTTTTATTCAGTCAATATTATAATTTTTTTGGTATATTTTTATATAGAATCTAAGATTCGTCGGCTGGACGAGTGGATTCAAATATGGATTCAATTGTTGGCGCAATCATCAAAATATGGAAGATTTTCCAATACAAAAACAGCCCACATTTACATAAAGCTCCACCTATCGGGTTCCAAAGTTATTATTCTCTTTCTTCGCAGTAAATTAACCTATACCGCGAATGTGAGCGATTTTGGTCCATAATAATAACTTGACCACCTATTTATCTATATATATAAAATTGTTGCGTGACTGGCTGACTGACTGACTGATCATCGCCCAGGCCAAACGACTGAAACTAGAACCATGAGATTTGGTGGGAGGGTAGTCCTTAGGACGTAGACGAGCAATAAGGCGGGATTTTTCGAAATTCGTACTATTGCCGCACAATGGGGCAAAAAGGAATAAATATGGTACCACCGCCAAATCTAAACGAAATGAGCTAGAAACTTGAAATTTGGTATGAGGGTAGCCCTTAGGAGGTAGACTCAGAAATTCGCGGGATTTTTCGAAATTCGAACATTTACGTACACAATGGGGTGAAAAGGGAAAAATGAGATAAGGTATCCCTTATGAGGTAGACTCTGAAATTGACAGGATTTTTCGAAATTCGAACATTTACGTACACAGTGGGGTAAAGAGAGAAAAATGTGGTACAACAGCCAAATCCAAATGGCAGGACCTAGAATTGTGAAATTTGGTGTGAGAGTAGCTCTTGGGACGTAAACAAGAACAAGGAGCGATTTTTTAACATTTATGGGCACAGTGGGACAGAAAGGTATAAATGTGGTACCACCGCCAAATTTAAAGCCTACAATTAGAATGGTGAAAATTGAAGCGAGGGATGTCTTTAGGACAACGGATCGGGGTATTCAGTTTTTTTGTATTCGTTGTTTTCGGGGCACAGTGTGGAAAAAGTGTAAAATATATGTAGTACAGTGGCTTAAAAATGTCAAACATGGATCAATGGTTCCAGGGTAACTTTTGGAATATAAACTAGAGATTGGAAGTGATTTTTAGTAATTCTAACTTTAAGAGGCACAGTGGGACAAGACGGGTTAATTATGGAGCATGGAGAAAAAATGGAACAATCTGCTAAAATTGGACCTCCCACATGAGATATGAAGTGATTATATGGTTTAGGAGCACTGTGGTCAAAAACGGTTAAATAGTGGAGAAAATATGATTAAATATGTTACAGTCGGGGAAAAATGTTTAAGTATGCCAGCGTGGAGACACATTTTAAATACGGTACAGTGAGACAAAAATTTGTTAAATATGGTACAAGGGGGTAAACATTTAGTACAGTGAGATAAAGAGTTGAATGGGGCACAGTTGTGCAAAAAGGGTTAACTGTGGTACAGTGGGGTAAAAATAGTTATATGTATATGATTAAGTGGGGCAAAAAGGGTTAAAAATGGTACAGTGGGGCAAAAAGTGTTAACTATAGAACAGTGGGCAAAAATTTATTTACTGTGATACAGTGGGCAAAAAGGTTTAAATATGGTACAGTGTGACAAAAATGGTTAACTATACAGTACAGTGGGGAATAACTGTGTTAAATATTGCACAGTGGAGCAAAGAGGGTTAAATATGGTACAGTGAGACAAAGGGTTTACTTAGACACAGTTTAATATGACACAGTTGGGCAAAAAGGGTTAACTACGGTACAGTGGGACACAAATGGTTAAATAGGGTACAGTATGGCAAAAATGGTTACAGTGGGCACAGATAGTAAAATATGGTAACGTGGAACAAAATTGGTTAACTTGTGGGTCAAAAGTGGTTAAATATAGTGGACAAAATATAGTAGTACAAGAGGTGTTAAATTTGATTCAGTGGACCCAAAACGGTTAAATATGGTACAGTGGGTTAAAAAGCGTACATTTAGTACAGTGGGTAAAAATATGGATGCAGGGAGAGAGGGTAAGTTAAATATGAAATAAGAATTTTTTTTTTCAAGATTTATGCTTTTAGTATCACTGTGGTGCAAAAAGGATAAAATTATGATACAGTTGGGGCAAGCAAAAATTGTTCACTATGTTACAGAGGGCCGAAAATGTGTTAAATCTGGTTAAGTGGATCAAAAAGGGTTAAATATGGTACAGTGAATCAAAAATGTTAAATACGTTAAAATGGCTAAATGTGGTAAGTGGGGGGAAAAAGGGAAACAATAGTCCCAGATATGTATAAAAATTCGTACTTTAGAAGCACAGTGTAATAAAAACTGTTTATTATGGAACAGTGGTGCAAAAGGTGTTGAATGTGGCCCCTGAGTGCAAAGGTAGCTCATACAGCATAAACCAAAGCTAAAAAAATGTTATTTCCAAATAGGTTATATTACTTAAACCGTGGGGAATAACAAGTTAAATAAATGGCACAGTTCAAAATGACACAGACAAAAATGTTGAAATACGGTCTAAGCAAAATTGGTTAATTATGACCCACAAAGGGTTAAATGTGGTACAATGGAGCGATTAACTTTTGACTTTTAAATTCGTAACTTTATAGACACAGTGGGACAAACATGGTTTTATATTGTACCTGGGTGTGAATGAAGCTATTGGAACACAAACTAGGGTAAAGTTGCTAACGTATGAACCAAACAAATAGTTTTCAACGTTCAGAGGTACAGTGGGAAAAGGGATAAATATTGTACCATGATGTCAGGGTAACTCTTGGAACACAAATGAAACGAGGGTTCGTTTTTATATTGTACCTGGGTGTGAATGAAGCTATTGGAACACAAACTAGGGTAAAGTTGCTAACGTATGAACCAAACAAATAGTTTTTCAACGTTCAGAGGTACAGTGGGAAAAGGGATAAATATTGTACCATGATGTCAGGGTAACTCTTGGAACACAAATGAAACGAGGGTTCGTTTTTTATATATAATAGTAATCAAATCCTCTTTATTTTGCACCATATGTAATAATCATGTCATTTTGAAAGAATGAGGAATAACTATTTAACAGTACCCTAAACAGAAAATAAATAAAAGATGGGGACTGCGAAGCGCACCGGGTTAAAGCTAGTATGTACTATAAATATAATGTGTAAAAATAACAACAATCGGTCAAGCCGCTTAGAAGTTTCACTCGTCCAGCCGACGGATCTCAAATTCTATATAAAATATACAAGAACAATTTTAATATTGACTCAATAAAATTGTTATATCTTTTAGGTCCATCAAGGTTCCATTATGACTTTTTCATAGTCACCTCATAATAGTTAGACCCTTAAGTACCAAAAAAAATCAAGGACATGAATCGATACTTTTTCAGGATATTCAAGGATTAAGGATATATTCCGAATTTTACATCTTTCCACCAAAAGGACAATATTTTTTTTCAAAACCACGTTTCAAAAATTCTAAAGCCGTCTATACCAGCCGATGTGGAGTCCGTCTCTAAGATGCTAAAGGCTGGCAATCCCGCGCTCCCAACTCGCAACTGGAAGGTTGGTCCATTGGATAACGCGTATGAACTTCAGAGACGCGCAGTATTTATACCGAATGCTGATTCTCTACCCCACCCCACCCCGTCTAGTCCGATGACATGATATCATATGGAATCAGAAAAATTCAGCTTAAGGTGTACAAAAGTGATAAGGAATGAAATTCGAAAAAACACTTCCAGATAACACTGGTGTAGTATCTCAATATGAACCTCGCTCTTCGCAAGTGTCACAGCGCATTTGACGGGAACTTTCGTTTCATCCTTTTTCCGATGTACTTCGATGCGTGGGGAAGCTCTTATCACGTGATTCGATGAATCGTGTAGAGATGATTCCGGTGGGGATAAGCTTTTAGCGGACACATACGACTAAGCAGATATAACGGTGGTAGCGAAACCTGACAATAGTCCGCGTTCTACTGATAAACCTCTACCACTCAGCTATCAGCTACCTTCTGATAAAAGGAGGAGCTGGCCTGGTCCTAATTCAGGAACTAAGTCGAGAGGATATAATATAGTTTATAGCTAATGGCAGACGTAACTAGAACCTGTATACTTGCCAAAAACAAACTTAATGCATTAATATGTTCTTCCTTCTTTAAGTAGTGAAGTAATAGTTGCAACCAGCCTTGATTTAGAAAACTCCTATGTTTGGTTGGCCTTCGTTTTTATGGCACATGACACTGAGACGCCACCCTGTGCATTGAAACCACAGGTAGGAGCGGCAAACGAAAAAAAATATGCATGTGGGGAAGTACTGACTTCAACGAATGGTGCGAATTTTTCATAACAAAAGAGGGAAAGCTGTCCCATACTGAAGAGATTGATAGATAGTTATTTTAGTATGTACTAAAATCGATCACAGGCTACTGTTCAATCAACAACACGCCTACAGCAAGGGTAAGTGCACCGAATTAAGTGCTTCTAATTATGGCCAACTGACCTCCATAGATTTGTCAGCAGGGGAAAGCCTCAAAGAGTTGTTCTGTCTCCTATATTATGGAACCTGAACAATATATATGAACAATATTCCGCCTTCTCTGGAGATGATGGGTGTCAGCGTTGTAGTTTATGCAGATGACGTGACAATAGCGTTAGAGGGAAGTTTCTGTGAACTCTTAGTGACATCCTACATCAGGTCCTTCATACAATAGCAAGATGGGCTTCCGATAATGGTCTTGCTGTTAACAAGACCAAGACGGAAATACATAGTTCTTTTCACCACGAGAAATAAGGTATCATCAGTTCCAACTGTCTTCTTGTGGTATTGAAATTCCTTTCCATGAAAGCGCCAAATACTTAAGATTTTTACTAGACAGTAAGTTGAACTTGTCAAAGGCAAAAAAGGCTGTGGTAGTGCTATATATCTGTAAAAGGGCAATAGGAAAACGCTGAGGTCGGAACCCGCTGTATATGGCAGTAATCAGACCGATATTGCTGTACTGCATTAACGTCTGGTGAACAGCTCTCTAGAAATCCACCTTCTGCGCGATACACAACAAGGTTCAGCGAATGAATGCTATATGTATCACTGGTTCGCTGAGAACAACACCAACTGAGGTTCCAAATATTACACTACATTTAATGCCGCTAAACATTTTATCAGTGCAATATGTCGCATGTACTGCGATTAGACTCAGGGAATTGCCACTATGTTCATGAAATGGCTACGAACATAGTGTAATTCTAGCAGAATGTCTGACCTTCCGGGCACTGTTGACTACACTACGACTGACAAGAAGTATCTCACTCATATATCTCTCATGATAGATCAGAATGGAATGGTCGTATCCCAGAACATAGGAGATTCGTTAACTTCTATACAGACAGTTCCAAACTTAATAAACATGTGGGATCTAGTGTCTTCTCTGAGGAACGTGAGCTATAACTTGCAAAAGCTGTCTGATCATTGCAGCTGTCTGACCAGGCAGAAATCTTAGCTATTAATAGGTAGCAGCAAGGCTGAACATTAATGTTCTGCCCAAAGTATATTTTTTCTGATAGTCAGACTGGTATCAAGTCCCTGGAAACTATATTCCTGAATTCAAAAACTGTCCTCGAATGTCGCAGATCTCTTAACGATATGGCTGAACAGTTCAATATCCAATTGATATTGGTGCCGGGCCACAATGAACTATAAGGCAGACGAACTTGTAAGGCTAGTAACTACCTTACACGCTCCAGGGATTCTAACTTCTGCCGTTTGGTCTGTGATAAAATTATAGTTTTTTTTTTGGGAAAAGATAACGACGGCTAAATATTACTTAAATAATTTCGATTGAAGAACTTTATTGTTTTCTAAGATTTGGATTAAACTCGTAACACTGTGCGTCACATGATGTATGTGGCGGTGTAATTGCATTCCTGTTGCATTGTACGAACATTTTTGGGGAATTTGACTTCTGTTGTTGGCACATTTTATTATTTTTTTCTCATTTCTTACGATAGTTGATTTAAAAAATCTCTACCATTCAATGAAAATTATATTAAATTTGTTTTATGTTTGCAAAATAAATTTTCAAGCATTGACGGCTCTAAGTCAAGCTACCTTTATATATGGTCAACTAAGGGCGGCTCAGTTTAGAGACAGACGGACATAGCTGAACAGACTCAGAAAGATATTCTAAGTCGACCGGTATAATACACAGTGGATACAAAGTAATAATAGCCACACTGTGGTATACCAAGTGTGCCGAAGGGTTTACGACTTTTCTATTATCAAATGTCAACTTTGTGTACTATTCCATAAGAAAATATCATCTTCGAAGTCGTAAAATTACGAAAATGTACTTACTAGCTGAGAGATCCAGAATAAGCTGGGCAATTAACACCTTTGAGCCCTGTCTCATCTAAAGTTGAACTCTTGCTTGATTAGACTAATTCAAAGCCTGCTCAACAGAAGACGCATAACAGCATGTCCTGGGTCCACAACTCTAAAACAGAGGGGAAATTGTTCTCATTACTAGGAGGAATAGTGTCCCACATCAGAACTGCCTGCCTGTGCATAAGCAGAGCCTTAAGGACTACAGCGAATGAGTCTCTACAAGCCCTACTCCATATACCGCCGAATAATATTGTGGCGAGAGAAATTGTAATCAAAGATTAAACTGCCTATCAATGTGGAGGTACAAGAACTATGGTCACATGAGGATATCAAAGTGTAATGCTTTGGTAACCGACCGAGTGGACTATATACCAACGGTGTACACTTTCGAGAGGAATTACATCATCACGGTACAAGCCAGATATGAATGGGTTGGCAGAATACCAGGTAATAGAAACCATCACCACTTCTATACGGATGGTTCGATGCTTTATGAAAAGGTTGGCTTCGGATTACACTGTGAAGAACTTATGGAGATTTCGTTTCTGAAAAATAATGTCACCACATCATGTTGAGACATTTTAATAATTCTCCCTGCACCCTCTGCTAATTTCGCATTTTCCATGCAAACAATCGAACAAAAATCGTGCGGTAAGTAAAACCCATACTTACATTATGGCGCAACCATTTGGTAGTGCATTAAAATGTACGCTTTTATTTAGGTTTGGTTCTGAAGTCTGCTTTTTGACGGTGCAACACTCCACATCGTGGACTAGGCTGAGTGTGGAAAATGAGATATTTTCGCATTTGCGGAGTGTAATAATTTTACAAACGAAATCAAAAACGGTTCATACGGCTGCACCATTTTTACAAACGAACATAAAAATGCGGCTTAGGGGTAAAATGTAAAAAAAATTTTAATTTTTTGGCACAAACGAAATCACCATTAGTTTAGATATAGCTCAACGACTAACAGATACCTGCAGTGTCTATCAAGCCCAAAAAATGGCAATATGGGAAGTCGTCAAGTGGCTGAGTCGCAATATAGTAACCAGCATTTACTCCGACAGCCAGGCTGCCATCTATTCTCTGGAGTCCACATCCGAAATCGGTTCATATTTAGTTATAGCCCCCATATATATGTTTTTGGCAGAAAGAGGTTTCTTATTACATGAATGCACACTGTCGAATTTGGAGCAAATCGGTTCATAATTAGATATAGCCCCCATATAAAGGGTCGGCTATCTAACGTTTTTGTCAACTAGTGCTTATTTCGTGAATGGTAACACTTAGCTCATGTCTGATTTGACAGATAATTAGTTTTATCCTTCCGCTGAACGAATATGGTTGTGTATACGCTTGAACAACGCTGGGAGCGATCGACTTACAGAAGATGCCGATTTTGCCAAAAACTTTTCAGATGCAGCTCATTTTGATCTTGGCGGGTATGTAAACAAACAAAATTGTCGCATTTTGGGTCACAGAAAAGCCTTTACACCCAAAACGAGTCACTGTTTGGTGCGGATTTTGGTTCAGAGGCATAATTGGGCCATTTTTCTTCGAAAATGAGCAAGGAGTTGCCGTTACAGTCAATGGCGATCGTTATCGGGCCATGTTTTGTTCACAAAAATTGAAGAGGAGGATATTGGCAACATTTGTTTTCAACAGGACGGCGCTACGTGCCACACAGCCGAAGCTACACTCGATGTTTTGCGCGATGTTTTCAAAAACAAAAAGTTATTTTGCGGATCCTACAGGGTGGCTGATATGTATTGCAACCAACTTCAGGTTGCTATCATTTCTAAACCGCTAGTCTGATAGCTGACAGATTTATTTCAGTGACAGTTCATTTTATTGTTTACAAGCTTACAAAAACATTGTGATCTATTGCATTCAGAAAAAAAAGTTATTCGTTATGGAATTCAAGCGTGATAGTGTGATTGCTTTATATTTGGATGGAAAAACTCAAGTGGCTATCGTTAGAGCCCTCCAGCATTTAAATGTGAATAAATCTTTTGTTTCTCGTACCATTGCTCGTTACCGTGATACTGGCACTGATATGTAATCCAACAAAGTAAAGCGCCATATTTTTTTAATTTTTTTTTAAATTTTATTGTTCAAAAGCAAAAAATTTCGGAAATAACATAAAATTTTAGAAACAGTTTAGATTTGTTCGAATTGGCCACCTTTGGCACGAATTATGACCTTCAAACGGCCGACAAAGCCATCACACGCTGCACGAAAGTGGCTCTGCGGTATTTTGGCCCATTCCCGGCGAAGCGCCGTCTTGAGATGATCGATACTTTGGTATTTTTTAGTGCGAACCTTACTCTCTAAAATGCCCCAGGCGCAAAAGTCCAACGGATTGAGATCCGGAGATCTTGGTGGCCATTGTGCGGTAGAAATGAAGTGAGGAACCTCCTTTTTAAGCTATTCTTGGTTGACGCGTGCTGAGTGCGATGGTGCTGAGTCCTGTTGGAATGTCCATGGTCTGCGGCCGAAATGTTTGTCTGCCCAGGGCTTCAATACTGTCTTTAATACATTTTCCCGATAATATTCGGCATTTATTTTGACCCCATGGTCGATGAATACGAGCGGGGAGCGGGGAGCGGCCGTTACGGCGGCCCACACCATTACCATCGGCGGCGCTTGAGTTCTGGTGGCCAATCGGATTTGTAAATTTTCAGCTGACCTCTTTGGCAAGTAAACCCGATCATTTTGTTTGTTCACAAACTGCTCAATTTGGAATGGCTTCTCATCGGAGAAAACCAAATTCGGTAACTAGCCACCTTCGTGCAAGCGAAGCAACTCCTTGGCTCTTTCCAGTCTAACTTTTTTTGTGCATCGGTGAGCTCTTGCACTTTTTGGAACTTCACTTGCTTTAGTCCAAGCTCATTATACCCTCACTTTAGTGTGACGAGGGTATATATCATTTGCTACGGAAAAAACCTCAAGTATGTTCGGCGGAAATCCGTTTTGGGTCATTTTAAGTCGAATGAGCAATGTCCGTCCGTCTGTTTGTCTGTCTGTCTGTCTGTCTGCTGGCTGGTGCGCACGATAACTCTCGAAAGTAGTAACCGATTGACTTCAAATTTCGTATGTGGTAATATTTTTTTCTATCTCCGGCTAAGTTCGAAGATGGGCCATATTGGTCAACTCCTTCTGGTACCTCCCCCACAAAGGGTTAAAATGTTGTGAAATATTGATTCTTTAATAACTGCTATTATACGAATTCGAATCTTCTGAAATTCCACACATAGTATTAGTTTGTTGGACGCTATCAACTCGAGGAAAATGGGCGAAATTGCCACGCCCCTTTTCGTACCTCCCACACAAATGCACCATTCTGCACCAAAAGTTAAAAGCTTATAACATTAATACCAGTGTTTAGAAATACTTGAAATTTTGTATAGTGTAATGCTTTTATAGTGCCTACAGTCCAGTGAAAAATGGGCGTTATTGCCGCGCCAGTTTTGGTACCTCCCACACAAATGCACCATTTTGCACCAAAAGATAACAGCTTATAAGATTAATACCAGTATATAAAAATACTTGAAATGTTGTACAGCGTAATGTTTTTATAGTGCCTACAGTCCATTGAAAAATGGGCGTTATTGTCACGCCCCTTTTGGTACCTCTCCCACAAAGGTATCATTTTGCACAAAAATTTAAAAGTTTATAACAGTTTATAACATTAATATCAGTGTATACAATTACTTGAAATTTTGTACAGTGTAATGCTTTTATAATGCCTATAGTCCAGTGAAAAATGAGCGTTATCAACACGCCCCTTTTTGTACCTCCCACACAAAATGGCCAAATTATTACACTATCACGCTTGAATTCCATCACGAATAACAATTTTTTCTGAATGCAATAGATCAAAATGCTTTTGTAAGCTTGTAAACAATAAAATGAACTGTCACTGAAATAAATCTGTCAGCTATCAGACTAGCGGTTTAGAAATGATAGCAACCTGAAGTTGATTGCAATACATATCAGCCACCCTGTATATCTATGTATGTATAGAAGCAGATTTGCCTAGAGTCAGGAGAGTATCCCAGTTAAAATTACAAAATATATAATGTTTAAACAATTTTGTTCCAAATATAGTTTGTTTCAATTTAAAAGTATCAAAAAAGGATATTTTGCCGTGTAGGTCATATTTTTGTGAATGATGATTTTCTGTCATCAAGACAATGATGGCCATATTATGTTCACATCGATAATATGTCATGGTAGCAACAACTATATATTTACATAACAGCCAACCATTATGCTCTGCAAATATTATCACCACAACCATATATTTTCAAGGAAATACTGAAAAAGAAAATATGTAATACAATTTAGACCCGAAAGATGTCGCTATAATCGAGTTATTTGGGAACCCGGGATATTTTGTTCCACCTAAGTAATAGCCTAAAATCTAGGCTGATGGCTATTAGTTGTGCCATCACTGTTCTATGGTATTTTGTATGCGAATACATGTAACTACTACGTGTGAACGGCGGATATGCGAATATACGAAATGTATGTACGACCAAATGCTTCTGAATCAGAGTTTTTGATTCATAGAATTTACAAAAAAAAAGATCTGTGTATGAGTTTGCTTGCACATTGTTACACATCCGTACATACAAATAAAGTTATGTTTGGAAAAAATGCTTTGGAATGTATTTATGAAATAATAATGTTTACTCTTGTATTTGACAGTTTTGTAATTAACTGCAGTCAATGCTCGTGATTCAAAACATAAAATGACTTTTGCCTGAAATGAATGAGTCGAGTCGTCTCTTCGCAATATGCAATAGAAGAGATTCTGGCGTTGTTGTTATTGTCGTCGTTGGTGTTGTGATTCTGGTTTTGTTTATCGAAGGCGCTGTGGTTTTGTTTATTTTTACTGGTATTAGTGATGTCGTGTTATTGTAGTTGTCCCCACCACCCACTTCTAACTAAACGTGAAACTACACGAACATATTCACACCAACTCTCGGTATACACATCCCCTTATACACTCTTTTACTCTCTTACTCTGTGCGGGGCATATGAAGGCCACATGGTGAGTAACAACATTGTTTTTGGGGAAAATATTTCACTCGCACGAATAAACGAACAATTGAACCAACGAACGAACATATTCGTATGATGGTTTCTGTTGGGAGCCATTGTTCTCTTCTCTTCTGTTCTGCTTCTGTTGTGTGATGAGTTTTCTCTTTTATTTTTTCTGATATTTTTTATGAATTTCACAATTTTCTATTAGTTTTTCGTTGTGTTCTGATTTTCCGGTTTCTGTTTTTGTTTGTTGGCTTACAAAAGGACCCCCATTTCTGCAATCTTGTGATATTTCATTTGTGTTATTTAAATGTGTCGCTGTTCTATGTAAATTTATTAGGGTGGTTCACAATTGTCTATTAGAGATGTAGCAGAAGGGCTGAGATATAATGTAGTGACAAAAGATAGAATAAACATATTCTCCGAGCTGGCTGTCATACAATGCCTGTATTGTGCATTGTAGAGCTTGACTCAAGCTGGGAGGTGGCTAAATCAATCGGTACGGGAAAAGATCTTTTAAACATCCTAGAAAGGCCGACCCGAGTCAATGCAGGACAGTAGCAAAGCACGTGCTTAAAGCTCTCCACTTCTTCCTCATCTCCACAGCTTCTGCAGAAGTCATAGGACTCAATACTCATCTCCACAGTTTCTGCAGAAGTCATTGGACTCAATACACACCTACACAGCTTCTGCAGAAGTCATTGGACTCAATACCCAACCTTCTAGAATGTTCGCCGATCAGGCGATGTCCCTAAAGAACTGATACTAGCGTAAACAGTCTTTTACTCTCTAGTGCGAGGAGATATTTTGCCCTTTTCTGTCACATCTTGTCCAGTTTTCTTTAGCTACCCTACAGTTGTCGATTTCTGTACATCTTTCATTGAACTGCCTGGTTGCCTCTTGCCTAAGCCAAAGCTTGCATGTGGATAGTGGCGCTCCAATATATGCAAATTCTTTGAGAATTTGTAATGTCGTCCCTTTTCTAGTTCATCAGCATTGTAGTCGGCAGTCGAGGGCTGTTTGTGAATTTAGAGACGTGGCCTCCAGAGAATTATGACAGCCTGGCTGTCTGAGTAAATGACAACGCCAGTGTTGGTTACTGTGTTGCGACTCAGCTACTAGGCGACATCCCATATTGCCATTTTTCGGCTTGATAGACACTGCAGGTATTTGGTAGTCTGTGAGCTATCTCCAGGCTAAGTTCTGAAGTCAACCTTTTCATCAAGCCTCGAACCATCCGTATAGAAGTGGAGATGGTTCTATTACCTGGTATTCTGCCAACATATTCATCTCTGGTTGGTATCAATGTGGTATATAGTCACTCGGTCGGATACCATAGCACTACGCTTTGATATCCTCATGTGACCGTAGTTCTTGTACCTCCACATTGATAGAAAGCTTAATTTTAATGCCGCTCTGGTTGGAACCACATTATTAATCGGCAGTATATGGAGTAGGATCTGCGGAGACTCTGTCGGTGTAATGTAAAGCTCGCTTATGCATACGCTGGCAGTTTTCTGGACCTTCAACCTGCAATAGTTCTTCCAATACTATTGTAAGGGAAATCGCCAATTGGGTGAGTCGCAACATAGTGACCAAGACTAGCGTCGTCATTAACTCGGACAGACAGACAGACTGTCACAATTCTCTATCTGCCTGAATATTCCTAGATAGAGAATTGTCCTCCAGACTTAATGTATTGGAACGGGTAAGGAAGGTCAATGTCGGTCTATATTCATGTAGGAAATCTGTAGGTGCACGTTGGGGGCTCTCTCCTAAAATTGTTCATCGGTTGCATATATAGCAATAGTTTTTCTAATACTATTGTAAGGGAAATCGCCAATTTGGTGAGTCGCAACATAGTGACCAAGACTAGCGTCGTCATTTACTCGGTCAGACAGATAGGCTGTCACAATGCTCTATCTGCCGGAATATAGAGAATTTTCCTCTAGACGTAATGCATTGGATCGGGTAAGGAAGGTCAATGTCGGCCTATATTCATGTAGGTAATCTGTAGGAGCTCTCTCCTAAAATCTTCCATCGTATACATGTATATATATATGAATAGTTCTTCCAATACTTCCAATAGGGTTAACCCTAGGAACTTCATAGCCGATGAACTTGCTAGGAAAGGGACGGCATTTAAAATTCTCAAAGAATTTCATACATATATTGGTTCGCCAATATCCACATGCAAAGATGGACAGAAAGAAAGAAATTGACAGGGTTGCTCAAAAAAGCTGACCATAATACGACTTGAGAACGTCAAATAACGAATTTTCTCTCTGGTCTGAACATAGTGTCATTCTGCGGACATAGTGTCATTCTAGACGAAATGACCGACCTTCCATCCATTGTTGGTTACACTAGTCTGAACCACTTTTTGACAAGAATTATCTCACTCTTATACCTAGAAGATTAATGAAATCAAGTGGCCTTTGGTGTCTTTCCTAAGGAACTTGAGTTATCCATTGCAAAAAGACTGACTGATCACTGAAGCGTTTTCAGGCAGAATTCTTAGCTATTAAAGAGAAAGCGAAATAGCTGAAAAAAGAGAATGAATAAGACGAAGTGATGGAGGAATCAATAAAACACCTTATGTATGTGTGCCCCTCTCTCTCTAGCCGTATATTCCACATTTGTCAAACACCTTTGTTGAGACTATGCTGAACTTAAACCGTCTTTACTTCTTTGTAAGATGTTTTTTTTGACAAGTATGAGCTGGGGCTAACATATTCTATGAAGGTGATGGTTAAACCCTAACTGGTATGGGAGACATAACCTCTTGGCAATGACTCAAGGAATCCGCGGTGCCATAATGGGAAGCCCTGTCACAATCACCCAAGGACATGAGACGTTAAAACGTCTCATCTCTTTCAATCTAACCTACCTATACAGCCAAGATGGCCCTGTGGCCCCACTACTATGATGTCTAGAAATGCTTAAATTTCAAAAATAAACTCGAAAAAACCTCTTTGGTGAAGGTGCATTGCACTTGGTGGTGGTAGGGGTGTAGTCCTCGTTCTGAATGTGCTGTAAAAAACCATGAAAGCCCATTTCAGATCTTAACTTGTTTTTTTTTTCTGACGAGCCTAATGTAACTACATACATAGAATATTTATAAACGTGTGTATGTGTGTGTAAAATCATATATCAATTTCTGTTTGTGTCACATCAACTCAACCGTTCATTCTTTCTTTTTTTTGTACCAAACAAATTCTGTTTAAATGGCGATAAATACAAAAATAAATGGATAAAGTTCATACAATTCTGGATATCTTTTTTTGTATTCTGTTTCAAAAATTGCACGTGCTTTGTGTGAAAATTTGAAAGTAAAACAATTAAATTCATAAAGTGTAAGCCATATAAATAATATAGAAGGGAAAATATTGAAAGTAGATGCCAATTGACTTGACACCAGGACCGCTTAAAGTATGGCCTGATCTGATTCCGTTTTGTTTGATTGATTTCAATAATTTGTCGCATCAGACTATATTGATCGCTGTGATACGTTATCATACAACTGCCTCAGAGAAATACATATGATTCTCGAAGTGCAGTTCTAAAAGACAGTGACACGTCGTGTCAGATACTATAAGTGAGACGTCATGTCTCGATAATGATAGCATGGCGTTGGTACGTTTGGAGTTTAGGCAGGGCCACATCAGCTTGGAATGTACTCAAGTCCTAACTAGTGACTTTCTGCCATTTGCTGACATCAAAGCACTATCTCTCAAGTAGAGCTTACATTTTGCTAGAGAACAGAAAATGTTACAGCCAGTACACCCCTGCATCTTGGAACCATCTGTAAAAATATTTATATCGTAAAACCTCACATTCCGTTTCTACAATTCCATCAAGGAAGAGATTTTATTAATAACACCTTCACCAACTATGTCATGACCTACCACAAAGTCCGTCCTGATGCAAACCATTCGTAGGTCCCCTATCCTATTTTGTCCGAAGCTGCTTAACGGAAGGTTCTGCTCGGCTGGTCGAATCAATTTAAGTTCTGCAGATTCTTTTAGGATAGGTTAAGGGTGGCAGCCTGTACAATAGACTCACTTAGTCTATATAGTCCATTGGGCTACCACATGGGCGTAAGTTAGGTATGCTGGATTTAGACGAGTTCCTGCCGTTAGGCTTACGCTACCGTGCCCTAAACAGCTGGTTGAATACATGCGTCGTTAGGAGCAGATTCCATCTAAAACTTCATGCCATTCTATGGGTCATGGTACACGGATGGTTTGAAACTCCACATCCGAGACTATCCTCCCCAGCGATGTGGTTTTATCCACAGCCACCACGATGCCCCCGAAGGGACCACACGAATAGTCAGGCCAAAACCTACGTTTTATTGCTTTCAAAAGTCGGGGGTTTTCATTCGATTTGTCTTGCATGTTCATCCGACAGTCGAAGCCAGTTTTTGAATTCAGGAATATACTTGATAGCAGCCTGACTATCATAAAAATATTGATACCGACTTTGGTCAGAACTTTAATTTTCACCCATCCTGTTACCTCTTTAATATGTAAAACTTTTGTCTGACAAACACAACAGTTCCTCAGAAAAGACATCAAAGACCGTATACAATTTAACGAATCTCCTATGTCCGGCAATACGACCATTCCATTCTGATCTATCAGATATAAGAGTAAGATACTTCCTGCCAAAAAGCAGTTAAGTCATAGTGTAATCAAGAATTTCCCTAAGGTCAGGCATTCTGTCTAGAATGACACCATGTCCGTAGCCATTTCCTTGCCATAGTGGTAGTTCCCTAAGTCTAATATAAAGAATAGCTGCACTAAATGTGGCACTCGTATAACATCTAATACCTCTCATGGTGTCGTTCTCAATGCACCTGTGATACATCCTGACTGCGCTAGATTCTACTTTGGGGGAGTCTGCTTCTTCGTTTACAACTTTAAAATATTGGGTGAAGAGCGGCCAAGACGAACAGCGTCGACCAATTGAGGTGTCCCCGCCAGAAATGGTGAAAAAAAAACACAAAATGGTCATGATGGTTGATGGTTCGTGAGCTAGCTGAAGTCATAGGCATTTCAAAAAGTGCTATACAGACGGAAAATTTGATGAAAAGCTGTGCGCAAGATAGGTGCCGCGTTTGCTCACAATCAACACAACATCCACAATTTTACATTTTTATATGCGCCTACGATATTTAGAATAAACCCATCTTATAGGATATTTTTCAACGATTTCAAATATGCTAACCTTTAGGTTTAGGTTTAGGTTAGGGTGGCAGCCACGGGCTAAAATGCCCTTCATCGAAACCAACCTGTTTGATATACAAATGTATCGATAGCACGAATATTGATACTGGAAAGATCTGTTAGGCTGCCTAGAAAGGCCGACCCCAGTAGGTCCAGTCGTCGTTTACTCAAACCGGGACAGTCGCATAACAAGTACAGCCTTTGCAGAAGTCATTGGATTTAATACCCAATCTTCTGGCGTGTTCGCCGATCAGGCAATGTCCCCTCAGAACTGATAGTAACGTAGACAATCTTTTCCTTTCTAGTGTAAGGAGATATTTTGACCTTCTCAGGTCATACCTTGGCCAGATATGTCTAGCTACCCTACAGGTGCCGATTTGTGTCCATCTTTCGTTGGACTACCTCTTGCCTAAGCCAAAGCATGCACGTGGATAGTGGCGCACCAATATATGCAAATTCTTCGAGAATTTGTAAAGTCGTCCCTTTCCTAGCAAGTTCATCGGCTTTGCAGTTCCCCGGGATATCCCTATGCCCATCGCTCAGCCATCTCGTTAAGAGATCTGCAGCAGTCGAGGGCTATTTGTGAATTTAGGGATGTGGCCTCCAGAGAATTGATGGCAGCCTGGCTGTCCGAGTAAATGACAACGCCAGTGTTGGTTACTTCGTTCCGACTCAGCCACTTGGCGACTTCCCATATTGCCATTATTTCGGCTTGATGGACACTGCAGGTATCTGGTAGTCTGTGAGCTATATCCAAATTAAGTTCTTCACAGTGTACTCCGAAGCCAACCTTTTCATCAAGCTTCGAACCATCCGTATAGAAGTGGAGATGGTTTCTATTTCCAGGTATTCTGCCATCCCATTCACCCCTGGCTGGTATCATAGTGATGTAGTTCCTCTCAAAGGTGCGCACCGTTGATATATAGTCCACTCGGTCGGTTACCATAGCACTACACTTTGATATCCTCGTGTGACCGTAGTTCTTGTACCTCCACATTGATAGGCAGTTTAATCTTATTGCCGTTTTGGTTGCAACTTCTCTCGCCACAATATTAATCGGCAGTGAATGGAGTAGGGCTTGTAGAGACGCGGTCGAAGTAGTCCTTAAGGCTCCGCTTATGCTCAGGCAGGCTGTTCTCTGAACATTTGTTAGTAGGTTGGTGATGTTAAGTTTGTCAGTTGCCGTCCACCATACCACAAGGCCGTATAAAAGTGTTGGACGAACTATTGTTATATATATCCAGTGGACGATTTTAGGAGAGAGGAACCCCCGCGACCCTACAGCCTTTTTGCAGGAATATAAGGCGACTTTGGCCTTCCTTACACGTTCCAATCCAATTTCCATTCCAATATATCTAAGAAAGCTCCCATAGTATATTCCTAAACAGAGAGAGATCCCGCAATAAAGCTAGACTAGATTATGCAGGGCATTTTCGGTGGATTTGCCCTTGATGTAGGCATGCTGTAGCCTGTGGTCCATTTAGAAATTTGGTAATTTGTTTTTTTATGTTTGTTCAGTATTGTCTGACAATTCATCTTAAAGACTCACGTAGCACAGTGGCGCCCGTAAAGGAAACGAGTTTGCAACAATTAAATTTTTTATGTGCGCCTACGATATTTAGATTAAACCCATCTTATAGGATATTTTTCAACGATTTCAAATATGCTACCCTAAATAAATCAGAAGTTATAACCGTTCAAATATGACCGATTTTCGGTTTTCAAAAAAACACACCAAATCACTATTTTAAAACTATGAATTTTTTCACTATTATTCAATTTTGACGGAAAATAACAAAAATCTAAATTTTTCTTTATTTGCCATATTTTCAAAATGTGTTCTTTGATTATTCCTTTACATAATTCAAAAGGGTTTATCTGCCTCTAGGCGCCAGTTTGGCTTTTAGAGGTAAAAAAAGACATGGTTCCAGATTCAAGACATACGTCCGTGGAAACCCAGTGCTACGTTATTGTTTTTAAAGGTATACGTATGATTTAAATTTTTCATTCTGTAATGACAATGGGTTTGATCTTATAGTTTGAGAATTGCATTTTAAGTCGGTTGCTTAACTGAGAGCTTCTGCCAAGGTCTGCTCCCAATATTCTGTTACAGACACAGGATGCACAAAAAGCTACAAATAGTCAAGCATCAATTCACAGAACAATATTGACTTATGGTCTCTACTAGGGATGTAACGAAAGTGACTTTAGCGAAAGCGAATATTGAAATAAATTTCTTGCGAATGCGAATAGTGAAATATGCATTTTTCCGAAAGCGAATGCGAATAATAGTTTGACCCTATAGTACCAACAAAATTAAGGAACTAACTTGATCCTTTTCCAGGATATTAAAGAATTAAGAATTTTTTCCATATTTTTACCTCCTGTTACCACAAGGACAAACATATTTTTCAACTGTTTTGAAGAGAAGTGTAAGAGGTTTTCATTGGTATTAATATCTTCAAAATGTGTGAAGCGAATAAGTAGATATAACACTTTTAACAAATGGAAGCGAATACTGAAATATAAAAATGATGCGAATAATTCGGTAATAACTCGGTAGCATAACCCATTTAATAAACCCTTAATCCAAAGGGTACCTATCAGGTAATAGATTAGATTATGTATATATTGCAAAATAAGTACAATAAGATTAGTCTACGACTGAAAGTTGGCGCAAGTACTGAAAACATGACGTTGAACAATTTAAAATAATTTGAGCTGTTTCGAAAGTCAACCACACCAAAGTTTTTCGCGGAACCTGCGAATATAATCTTTATCCGACATATGCAAATATTAAGGAGAAATGGATAAAATCCAATCGAACCATTGGGAAATTCAACTCCAAATACGAGGACTGGCTCACATTGGCAGAAGATAAACCCACCACATCAACCGGGGGAGCAAAAGGAAGGCCAAAAAAGTATGGAGCAGTGTTAAATTTTCACAAGGAAAAGGAAACTTGTCGATGTCACCATTGACTTGACCACGAAGAAATTATTGGAAGCGCTGTGTATTAAATATACAAAGGATAATGAAAAAGTTAGGTCGCAGATTACAAAATATGTTGCTGATTCAAGCCCACTGCCCCTAAAAAGGATTAAGGAAAGCATTCTCACGCCCCCTAACGCACACATTAAAAAGTATGGTTCCGAAGAAGGCTTGGCCTTGTTTATGGACTTACAACTTTTTAAAGAGAAACATGAGATTCTACGGGCATCTTTAATGCGACATGTAACATTACGCAAGCCAAAATAAATTCACGACCACTGCATACGGAGTTTACGAAAGTTTCTGCGGAAGCCAACCTGCAGGATCTTATGGACCATACAGCAAAACGGCTGCTGGAGAGTCTTCCTGAAAATGAGGTGGAAATTCTTCCTAATAAACTGACATTGATCAGTTGATGGATCATGATCGATGGTATCTTCCGATGCTACAATATCTTCCGGAAGGAAATATGTTTATTGCTTCTGTTGTTGCTTTGCGGCTAGTATCTGATGTTTCCATACACTGGAAAAATCCACGGCCGTCATCAGTGCATTATTGCCGACCAATAGCGTTTCAGTTTGCAAAGAAATCGGCAGAACTCATAAGAACCACGGCGAAGGACATTGAAGAACAAATAATCAAGATTAAGCCCACAGAGCTGCAAATTTTTAAAAAAAGGCAGCAGAACTTCCGTAATTGAACGATTCTATAAAGAGGAGAATTTCGAATATGGAATTTCACCATTGCACGCAAGGATAAGGTGTATATAGTTCTTGCTAAAATTGGAAATACATCAACTAAGGATAAGGAAAAGATCAGAAAGAAACAAATACAGAATGCTTTTATTAAACAACTTGGACTAAAAGCAGACTGTACCAAGCACGGATATGGAAACTCAAACGATGAAACAGTTTTAGGAGATTTTTTTTTGAAAATTATGAGGCAGTAACTAGAATCACTGGAATTGACAATCAAATCGTGAAAAGATAAGGAACCATCTTGAATGTTTTAAACGGCAAAGAAAACGTCAATTGTTCAAAATATGAGAATTTACATCGAAAACTACATAACGGAAATGTATCCACAGAAGAAGTTGACCCCAACAGTCCATAAAGAATTGGCGGATGGCAAATATATAATTGAGTACCATTCTTTGCTAATTGGAGAGCTTTCTGAAGAAGCACAGGAGTCTCTTAACAAATTCTATTGAAAATATAGATTGCAGAACATGATTAAAGCATTACGGGTGAGGCAAAATGAGGACCTCTTCAACATGTTGACAGCATCTTCCCATCCAATTATTTTTTAGAAAATAATTATAGTTTAGAAATGTTTGGTCTTTTAGATATAACTTCCATTACGAATTGTGAAGAATATTTTACAGCAAATTGAAAAAAAAATTTATTTGTTGGGTAATAATTTTAAATAAGAACTAGAAAAAGACCTGCAACAGGCTATTCAACTAGGCTAAAGAGCAACTCAAGATCTATAAGAAAGAGCTTAGAAAGGCACAAAGACGCTCTTGGTATGCCTTCTGTGGCGAAGTGGAAAAGGTCTCCGACGCCGCAAGGCTGAGGAAAATAGTATCAGCTTCACCCTGTACAGTGGGTTACTTGCAGGATGAGGCAAATAACTGGGCAAAAAACAGCGAACAGTCGCTGAATATACTGCTCGACACACATTTCCCGGGGAACTCACTAACAGAACCCGAAGATCAGCAAGACCAACAACAGAGAGATCCAGAATAAGCTGGGCTATTAACGGCTTTGAGCCCTTCAAGTCACCTGGACCAGACGCCATCACTCCAGCAGAAATGCAGAAAATGTTGAATACATACAAATTTATGTAGGATGTATCAGGCTTTCATATATCCCGAATCGATGGAGGGATACTAAAGTGGTATTCATACCTAAAGCGGGGAAGATATCACACACTAGCCCAAATGACTTCAGACCAATTAGCATGTCCTCCTTCCTGTTGAAAGGTCTGAAAAGAATTTTAGATTATTTCATTAGGGAAAACCTGGATACAAAACTCCTGTCGGTGAACCATCATGCTTACAATAAGGGGAAGTCTACAGAATCAGCCCTGCACGAACTTGTGAGCACTATCGAATCGTCCCTGCATTTCATGGAATTCACCAACAACATTCATTCAGATGCAGTAATTGCGGCACTGTCACATCTAAAAGTTAACTCTAGTTTGATTAGTCTAATTCAAAGTCTGCTCAACAGAAGACGCATAACAACATGTCTTGGGTCCACAACTCTAACAAGGTTTGTAAAAAGAGGGACCCCACAAGGAGGATTACTGTTTCCACTAATTTTGAACCTAGCGGTGAATGAAATCCTGCTAGATCTAGAACGTTGTGGCTGCAAGGTCGTGGCATATGCGGGCGACGTTGCAATCGCAGTGAGTGGCAAATTCGAAAACGTCCTCCGAGACATTCTACAGGTGGTTCTGAACAAATTGGCTAGATGGGCCAGAAGCACCGATTTGGGCGTAAACCCAAACAAGACAGAATTGGTTCTCTTTACTAGGATGGAATAATGTCCCACATGTGGACCCTCCACCACGGATAAATGGAACAGATCTAGTCTTTTCTGAAGGTGCAAAATTTTGTCCAATACTGTTATACGGCATTGTGGTATGGTGGACGGCAACTGACAAACTAACCCTCACCAACCTACTAACAAAGATTCAGAGAACAGACTGCCTGAGCATAAGCGGAGCCTTAAGGACTACAGCGACCGAATCTCCTACTAGCCCTACTCCATATACAGCCGATTAATATTGTGGCGAGAGAAGTTGCAACCAAAGCGACTATGGTAACCGAGTGGACTATATACCAACTGTGTACACCTTCGAGAGAAACTACATCAATACGATTCCCGCCAGAGATGAATGGGTTGGCAGAATACCAGGTAATAGAAACCATCTCCACTTTTACACGGATGGTTAGAAGCTTGATGAAATGGTTGGTTTCGGAGTACACTGTGAAGAGCTTAGTTTGGATATAGCTCACAGCCTACCAGATACCTGCAGTGTCTATCAAGCCGCAATAATGGCAATATGGGAAGTAGCCAAGTGGCTGAGTCGCAACGTAGTAACCAACACTGGCGTTGTAATTTACTCTGGAGGCCACATCCCTAAACTCACAGACAGCCTTCGACTGCCGCAGATCTCTTAACGAGATGGCTGAGAAGTTTAATATACACCTCATATGGCTGCCTGGGCATAGGGATATCCCGGGGAACTGCAAAGCCGATGAACTTCCTGGGAAAGGGACGACATTACCAATTCTCGATGAATTTGCATATATTGGTGCGCCGCAAGCTTTGGCTTAGGCAAGAGGCAATCAGGCAGTCCAACGAAAGATGGACAGAAATCGTCACCTTCAGAGTAGCTAGACAAATCTGGCCAAGGTATGACCTGAGAAGATCAAAATATCTCCTCGCACTAGAGAGGCAAAGATTGTCTATGTTAGTATCGGTTCTGACGGGACACTGCTTGATCGGCGAACACGCCAAAAGATTGGGTATTGACTCTAATGACTTCTGCAAAAGCTGTGGAGATGAGGAAGAAGTGGAGAGCATTGAGCACTTGCTATGCGACTGCCCCGCTCTGAGTAAACGACGACTGACATACTGGGTTCGGCTTTTCTAGGCAGCCTAACAGATCTTTCCAGTACCGATATTCGTACTATCGACAAATTTGTATATCAAACAGGTTGGTTTCGATGAGGGGCATTTCAGCCCGTGGTAACACTAGGGACCTAAACTGGTCTATGTGAGCTTGTATAAAAAATACGGCTGCCACCTTAACCTAAACCTAGCCCCCATATATAGCATCTGTCCGATTTGACTTCCTAATGCCATAGAGACCCCAAATGTCAACGGATCGGGCTGAAAATTTGTAACTGAGGTTTATTTATACCCGGAAACCTTCACAAAAGCCAAAAATTTCAAAGAATTTTTCTGAAAATTGATAATAAGACTTTAGTTGTGCCCGAAGCCATTCACTTGCTATCCATGGTGGTGGGAAAATAAGAGTCGGCATGGCCAAACTTAACGCTTTTACTTGTTCTGAGTGTAATGGAGTCTGTAGGGTCTGTTGTGGATTGGTCTCACTCTATAGGCGGCAATTTTGATTTTTAACAAAAACGTAAAGCCACAAATGAGCCTCATCGCTGAACACAATTTTGTCATAAAACATCGCGTCAATTCGCACTGCTGTAAAACCCAATTGGCGAAGATGCACCAGCAGGATCTTATACGGATGTAGGCCAAGATTTCAGCCCAACATTTTTCAAGAACTGGACGTAGAGAACTCCAATTCCTCCGACCGACTACGAATCGATAAATTTAGATCTTCTTCCACAATTCACACAAGACACATTCCTCCAACGTATTGGAGTTATTGCATCATTTAGAGAGGCTCTGAAGTCAACCAAGTCAAAGGGGGTTAATGAGTGCCGATTGGAACTATAGCAATTGGCAGACAGAATCAGACTGTGCTGCGTCCCCGGTCACTGTGATATCGCGGGGAACGAGAAGGCCGACGAACTCGCGCGAATTGGATCAGCCATGGACTCTGCAAGTATTGAGCCATCACTATATCCCCCTTATGCGAATTTTTCAGTAACATAGATCCGGCAAACCAGAAATAGTCGAGCAGATCTGACTGTAAAATCACTAAATCTCTCGGGCCAGCCATATCAAAACCTAGGACCGAAGATCTTCTTAACCTCACAAAGCGGAACATTCGTTTAATGATAGGCATGCCGACTTGCCACTGTAATGTTAGATGACTAACTTCAAGTAGGCAGCTTGATTCTGCCGACTATTGTCGACTCTTCGGTCGGGATTAACGATTTTGTCCAAAGATGGGTACGTGAATCACATTTTTTTGAGTGGTTGGTCCACGTAGTCATTTTTAGACATACCGCAGAGCAAATCGTTAATCCCGGCCGGAGGCCAGCCACGTTTGGAAACTGTGGTCCGCGTAGCCCTCTTCCGTTTTGCAATAACCCCGGGGAATAAAATATTTAATCTCGGTCACGTACGAGGATTGGTAGTTAATCCATCCTTGTTGGGACTTATTTCATTGGGAGTTATTTCTCTTTTTTCGTTTCAATATGAAATACTTTCAAATACTGAGACTTATTTCAACTGCCCCTTGGGAGTTATTTCACTTTTAAAAAATGGAAATTATTTCATTTTTGTTGGAACTAATTTCATTGGGGCTTATTTCATTTGGTAGTTATTTCATGGTACCCTCTAAAATTCCTAAAGCTATAACATAATTTTACTTAATTGAATTTTAATTTTCAACGAGTTAAGTTTTCTATTTTTCGAAATACACGTTTTGTGCGTGTCAATATTTTTGTGCACTATCCACTTTGGAGAAGTTATATAATTTTCCCAGAAAAATCGATACTGAACTTTTTCTCATCATTAACAAAGTGTGAAGTTTTAACCAGGAATTCACCCTTTGGCAGTGGAAAAGGAACCTTCGAAACATCCAGGGTCAGATTTGAAATAATAATATCATGCTGAAATAAAACAAGTAAGAAAGTTTCAGTCGGGTAAACCTACTAAGGTATACCCTCACTTTGTGAGTAATGTAATATTGAATATTACTCGAATTATTCTGTCAATTTGTGTGGGAGGTACCAGAAGGGGTTTATCAAATACACCTTTTTTTTGCTGAACATTAGATACTTTAAATTCATTGCACTGTGCCGACTTATAAGCATTTATGTGCACTGGTATAAACGTTATGAGACATTAAATTGTTGTATGATTTGGGCATTTTGTGTGGGAGGTACAAAGAGGGGCGTGGCAATAACGCCCATTTTTCACAGGGCTATAGACACTATAAAAACATTACACTGTACAAAATTTCAAGTATTTTTATACACTGGTTTTAATGTTATAAGCTGTTAACTTTTGGTGCAAAAAGGTACCTTTGTGTGGGAGATACCAAAAGGGGCGTGACAACAACACCCATATTTCCCTGGACTGTAGGCAATATAAAAGCATAATACTGTACAAAATTTCAAGTATTTTTATACACTGTTATTAATGTTATAAGCTGTTAACTTTTGGTGCATTTGTGTGGGAGGTACCAAAAGGGACGTGGCGACTTCGCCCATTTTTCTCGAGTTGATAACGACTAATAAGCTAATACTATGTGTGGAATTTCAAAAGATTCGAATAAGTGGTATAGCAGTTATTAAAAAATCAATATTTCACAACATTTTAACCCTTTGTGGGGGAGGTACTAGAAGGAGTGGACCAATATGGCCCATCTTCGAACTTAGCCGGAGATAGACAAAAATATTACCACATACCAAATTTGAGGTCAATCGGTTACTCCTTTCGAGAGTTATCGTGCGCACCAGCCAGCAGACACACAGACAGACAGGCAGACAGACAGACAGACAGACAGACGGACGGACATTGCTCATTCGACTTAAAATGACCCAAAACGGATTTCCTCCGAACATACTTGGGGTCTTAGGTCACTCCTTCGACGTGTTACACTTTTTTCCGTAGCAAATGATATATACCCTCGTCACACTAAAGTGAGGGTATAAAAATACATGTAGCAATAAAATGGTTTACTAACAAAATCGGCTTAGATCAATATTACTCGTATAAAAGACTTACGGACAGCTATGATTAAGATTGGTATAAGGTCCAATAACATTATACAGACGATTGAAAGCTCGAAATCGTTTACGTTGCTTCATAAACTCACACGAATCCCAAGTGGAATTGACCAATACAATTTGTCTGCCAAAGATCTGATTATAAATTTCAACATGCGTGGCATGATTGGTTACGGGCAACTCCAAGATACGTATATAAATCGATATGGCCTTTACACCTCCGTGCTGCTGCTTCAGTTGACATAAATCGAAATTCGCAAATTTCGGATCAATGAGAGTGCAATTAAGCCAACTGAACACCACACGACCCATCACCTGCTAGAAGGATTGATAAAATGGCAATGGACTACATATGTACATAAATGATTTTTTTTAATTTTGATGGCATCAAAATCCACTTACCTCTGGGCAAATGAAAGTAAAAATCATGAGCTTTAACATTTTTTCATTTACCATTGTCATCTATGGGTGAAATCGAACTGAAAACAATTTTGGTGTGTAAATTTGCGGTTGCAAAACACAAGATAGATAGATTGATGGAATTAAATGAGGCAGAACACGTATAGCGGTAGAATAGGAATTGTTAGTTTTTATTTTTCTAGCAATGACTACTAATGACGACTTCCCGTGAAAATTGATATACGCCCAATTACATGCAAATATCCAGATTTTAACATAAGCAATGGAAAATTGCAGTTTCAACAGCGTCAAGAAATAAAGTCTGGAGGGTTTTCGTATAGGACAAAATCACAACATGGACCTATGATCGTGTCGGTTACTATTGACTTGCCTGGATGAAATATAACTGAAAACGATTTAAATGTGTATATTTTTTTTTGCAAAAAATAATATAGAAAATTTGATGGAATTAAATGAGGCAGAACTAAAATTAAGTAAATGGGATCACAAAAAAATTGTTCCGAAACCCACTATAATATATTGATGTATTATGACCTTATATTTTCAAAACACTCAATAGTTCACTGCGTGCCTCAAGGGTTCCATAATTCGCCTAGTTTGACGCCAAAAGCTGTAATGAGGTTTTGTTCAGGATCATTTCCTATACTCAACTGTAAAGAAATCAAAATCGGATCTGCTTCTTTCCAGAGATTATTCTGAAATTTGCCTATGTGCTGCTTAGATAGCTTTTCACGAGAAGTCGCCATTATTGGTCATGGGTAGAAAATAAAAACTGACAATTCTGCTTATACTGCTAAACGTGTTTTGCCTCATTTAATTCCATCAATCTTTCCACCTTGATTACAGACAAATTGTATTGGTCAATAGACTTGGGACACACCTGTCCCTATGAAGTAAGTTTTCGTATAGAGTGCCGCTGTTTTCAATTTGATATAATTTTTTGTCACTTCAGCATGATGTCATTATTTCAATCTGACCCTGGATGCTTCCAAGGTAACATTTCCACTGCCAAACGGCGATTACCTGATTAAACACAAGTTCAATATCGATTATTCTGGTACAATTATATAATTACTCGAAAGGGGATAATGGACAAAAAATCGACACGCACAAAATCCTTGCACAGTAATAAAAATTTTTATTTCCGACTATACGATAGATATTTCTTTTGCTGAAAATTAAAATTCGTTTGGCAAATTTATTGTACGGGTTTGGGAAGTGTAGTTGCTTTAAATTACCTTATGTTGAAGAATCCTTTCCAGACCCTGAAATAAGAAAATTCTAGTTGAATAAACTCTTGGTTTATTATAAATATTTATGTTTTAGGTACACTCAATCTCAAATAAATAAGTAAAATGCTAATAATAAAACTGTATGTGCCACAGAAGGCAAAATTTCAATATTTAGAAAGTTTGTGTTACAATTTGTGGAATAATCAATTTTATGGTACTAGGTTTTAGATTAGGGTGGCAGCCGTATTTTTTTTATTACAAGCTCACATAGACCAGTTTAGGTCCCTAGTGTTACCACGGGCAGAAATGCCCCTCATCGAAACCAACCTGTTTGATTTACACATTTATCGATAGTATATATATCGGTACTGGAAAGATCTGTTAAGCTGCTTAGAAAGGCCGACCCCAGTATGTCCAGTCGTCGCTTACTCAGAGCGGGGCAGTCGCATAGCAAGTGCTCAATACTCTTTACTTCTTCCTCATCTCCACAGTTTCTGCAGAAGTCAATACCCAATATTCTGGCGTGTTCGCCGATCAAGCAGTGTCCCGTCAGAACTGATACTATAGTGGCGCACCAATATATGCAAATTCTTCGAGAATTTGTAATGTCGTCCCTTTCTTAGGAAGTTCATCGGCTTTGCAGTTCCCAGGCATAGGGATATCCCGGGTATTAAGAGATCTGCGGCAGTCGAAGGCAGTTTGTGAATTTAGGGATGTTGCCTCCAGAGAATTGATGGCAGCCTGGCTGTCCGAGTAAATGACAACGCCAGTGTTGGTTACTATGTTGCGACTCAGCCACTTGACGACTTCCCATATTGCCATTATTTCGGCTTGATAGACACTGCAGGTATCTGGTAGGCTGTGAGCTATATCCAAACTAACCTCTTCACAGTGTACTCCGAAGCCAACCATTTCATCAAGCTTCTAACCATCCGTGTAAAAGTGGAAATGGTTTCTATTACCTGGTATTCTGCCAACCTATTCATCTCTGGCGGGAATCATAGTGATGTAATTTCTCTCGAAGGTTTACACAGTTGGTATATAGTCCACTCGGTCGGTTACCATAGCACTACACTTTGATATCCTCATGTGACCGTAGTTCTTGTACCTCCACATTGACAGGCAGTTTAATCGTATTGCCGCTTTGGTTGCAACTTCTCTCGTCACAATATTAATCGGCAGTATATGGAGTAGGGCTTGTAGAGCCCTTGAACATTTGTTAGTAGGTTGGTGAGGATTAGTTTGTCAGTTGCCGCACCATACCACAATGCCGTATAACAGTATTGGACGAACTACTGCTGTATACATATATCCAGTGGACGATTTTAGGAGAGAGCCCCCACCGGGACCCTACGGCTTTTTGCAGGAATATAAGGCGACGTTGGCCTTCCTTACACGTTGCAATATGTTAAGTCTAAATAACAGTTTTCTATCTAGAATTATTCCTAAAAATGTTGCACTTTCAGATCTGTTCCATTTATCCGAGGTGGAGGGTCCACATGTGGGACTTTATTCATCCTAGTAAAGAGAACCAATTCTGTCTTGTTTGGGTTTTCGCCCAAACCGCTGCTTCTGGCCCATCTAGCCAATTTGTTCAGAGCCACCTGTAGAATGTTTCGGAGGACGTTTTCGAATTTGCCATTCACTGTGATTGCCACGTCGTCCGCATATGCCACGACCTTGCAGCCACAACGTTTTAGATCTAGCAGGATTTCATTCACCGCTAGGTTCCAAATAAGTGGAGACAGTACTCATCCTTGTGGGGTCCCTCTGTTTACAAACCTTGTTAGAGTTGTGGACCCAAGACATGCTGTTAAGCGTCTTCTGTTGAGCAGACTTTGAATTAGTCTAATCAAACTAGAGTTAACTATTAGATGTGACAGTGTCGCAATTATAATGTCATGAAATGCCACCATGGTGAATTCCTTGAAATGCAGGGACGATTCGATAGTGCTCACAAGTTCGTGCAGGGCTGATTCTGTAGACTTGCCCTTATTGTAGGCATGTTGGTTCCCCGACAGGAGTTTTGTATCCAGGTTTTCCCTAATGAAATAATCTAAAAGTCTTTCCAGACCTTTCAATACGAAGGAGGATAGGCTAATTGGTCTGAAGTCTTTTGGCCTAGTGTGTGATATCTTCCCTGTAAATATCCCTCTGTACAGGATGAAGCTGATAGCATTTTCCTCATTCTTGCGGCTTCAGAGACCTTTTCCACTTCGCCGCAGAAGGTATACCAAGAGCGTCTTTGCGCCTTTCTAAGCTCATTCTAATAGATCTTGAGTTGCTCTTTATAGGCATCCCAAACATTAGCGGCCCCAGTGTATTTAGCCTTGTTGAATAGCTTGTTGCAGATCTTTTTCATAGCCGTTAGCTCATAAGTCCACCATTGGGGTTTAGTTTTACCCTTGTACCTTGTTTTTGGACAGGCTTCTTCAAGGGAACAATTGAATGATGTGGTGACTTGCTCGACCTAATTATCCAGAGCGGCTTTGTCATTCGATTCGTACAGAAGTTTGGAGTTTCGGACTTTCTTGAAATTCTTCTCATACATGTGCCACTTTGTTCCTCACATTTCTGTGGACGGCAGTGGTGATCTGAGAATGAGTGGTCGTCCAGTACATTCCACACAATAATTTTGTCTGACAGCCGGTCAGTAGCAAACGTTACGTCGAGTACTTCTCGCCTGTTCTTAGTTGTAAAGGTCGGTTTATTAGCTATGTTACAAATACTTAGGTTGGTAGTTAGAATAAAATCAAGAAGCGAATCACCTCTAGCGTACGTGTCTGCGCCAATAATCTGCTCGACCTCGTCAGACGTTGCGTCTTCTATAGGGTGATACTTTTATCAATAGCCTTTTTTGACAGATCACGTGTGAGTCGTGTCATGCTGTCATGTTATTTTTGTTAAGTATTGTTTGGCATTTTATCATGGAAAGACTTACGCCTAAACAACGTTTACGCGTGTCATTCGCCAGTTACCAGTCGAAATGCTCGAACGAGTCATCGAAAATTGGACTCAACGCATGTACCATCTGAGATGTAGTTTTTGTGTTTTTTTCTTTAAAAAAGTTGGGAACCTCGAAGCGGATCACGCTTTACTACTTTCCTGAATAGAGCAGTCGGTACTACATAAGGCAAGTAACTGGAGACCACTTAATATATGTGATTACCGATCTCCAGACTAGCAGATGTTTGGTCTTTACCGCTTAATCTAGCCAGAAGAAAGATACTTAGATCTTTACTGGCCAAAAAGCAGGTTCTTGGAGTGCCTTCACAATTGGCCACAAGCAGTTTAATGTTGGGTGTCCTGATACCGCACACCCTTCCTCTCACTGCGTAAGGCCCCTGTATCAGGACGATGTCTACTGCACCTGTGGACTGGCGCAGCAATAGAGCCGCTGAGGCTGCTTTAGCGTGATGTAGATAATCTGTAGAACTCTTACCATCATTGGTAATTGACAGATTGACATAACACCCGACAAGGGTGTTATCGAACTCTTCGTCCGTATCATCGAGAAACGTGTCTCCGCCAGATGCGTCAAAGAGTCCGGAGACTCCCCACAGTCCCTCTGTGACAGAAGTAGAGCTTGCGTCCTCTTCTGGTGGAGTCACCAGAAATAATGGGCGTGAGTACCTCCGCACTTCCAGAAAGCCGTGTATCAACCACGGTGGACGACTCACCTTCTGCAGTGGGAGCTATATCCTGCTTGTATACCTTCAAGACTATAGTCTCGAAGCCATATTATAGGGTTGCACTTGCACGTGGTATATGGGAGGTGGATTCAGCGTTATGAATCAAATTGACCTGCCGCTTTTTTACCATCCGCCTCACCAACCTTGCTGATTCTCCAATTATGGGCCGGCAGCACAGGATTGGAATCTTTTATTATTTCTAATATATCATCCGGGTTGGAGGGCTCTTCTGTAACCCAGGTGATGGCTCTAGGGTGACTAGGGATGTTGTTTTTTTCAAAAATATCCAACTGGGCACCCGGCCACACCTCACCCGCTCGACCCAGAGCAGCCTTATACAGGTCTACTGATTTGGCATCACCGAAATATAAGAGCTTTACTCTCCCCTGATGCCATCCTGCATCGTTGCAGATTGGTGGTTTGCCCTGCATTTCTCTACGGACATCGAGGTAATGAGCCATAATGGCTGGTTGCACATGGCTCCATTTGTCCTTGATGATGGATCCATAAGCTACGGATATCTTCCAATGCTACAATATCTTCCAGACGGAAATATGTTTAGTGCATCTGTTGCTCCTTTGCAGCTAATATCTGATGTTTCCCTTCACTGGAAAAATCCACGGCCGTCATCAATGCATTATTGTCGACCAATAGTGTTTCAGTTTGCAAAGAAATCGGCAGAACTCATAAGTAGCGCGGTGAAGGACATTTAAGAACAAATAAGCACAGAGTTGCCAATAGGAAGAGGAAAATATATTGAATGTAGTTATACACCTCATATGGGTGCCTGGGCATAGGTATATCCCGGGGAACTGCAAAGCCGATGAACTTGCTAGGAAAGGGACGAAATTACAAATTCTCGAAGAATTTGCATATACATATTGGTGCGCCACTATCCACATCTGCCACCCTAACCTAAACCTGAGCACGGATATGGAAACTCAAACGATGGCAACACTTTTAGGAGATTATTTGAAAATTATGAGGCGGTAACTAGAGTCACAGGAATTGACAATCAAATCGTGAAAAGATTAGGAACCATCTTGAATGTTTTAAACGTCAAAGAAAACGTCAATTCTACAAAATATGGAGAATATACATCGAAAACTGCATCACCTCTTCAACAGGTTGGCAGCATCTTCCGATCCACTTATTTCTTCCCTGCTGCATTTGAAGTTACGAAAAGAGTAAGAAAATAATTATAGTTTAGAAATGATTAGTCTTTTAGATATAACTTCCATTACGAATTGAGACGAATATTTTACAGAAAATTAAAAAAAAAACGTTTTGTGGCGCATGCAATGTTATTATTGGCATTTGACTTATTTATTTGAGATTGCGTGTACCTGATACATAACGTCGGCCATACGCCATTCAGTACGATCGGAAAAAAACGCAATTTATTGTTTGAGTAAAAACAACGGAACAGAAAAGTTACGGCCTGTTTCTGTATTTCTAACAAAAGTCTCTGCGAACGAAAACCAGTCACTCACTTTCGTCAGGAATTTGGTTTCTCTAACGTTCTATCGTTCGTTCGCCTGGCCTTACGTCAATGACGTTAGCAATTTACCAATTGGAAAATAATGTAATTGCCAGATCAATAATTTCACAACTTCCGGTCTAAAAAAGCACAACATTTTCTATGGTCGACCTTAGCAAATACATCTCTGTACTATTTACACTAGCGGTGGCGAAAAAAGCGACCCTGGGTGGTCAGCTGAGCTGCACCAAGACTCTCATTTCTTTCTCTCTCTCTCACGCCTCTCTCATTGTGCACTGATAATTTTTTTTCCATCTTAGCGAGCAACCAAGATTGTTCTTTACGCTAAGAAGTACACACTTTTATTATTATTTAATTGTTTTTACCATAATTATATTAATATCTACTTATTTTTTGCTTTTTATAATGTTTATTTTGTCATTGTTCCTATCAGTCGACAAATAAAATAATGTGATTCGATCTGACATTTGTGTTCGCCGAGATGACAGCAAAGAGAGATAGAGAAACCAAAATTTGCACTGAAATGATTACGTTTTCGTACGAGTTCATTATCGTACGACTTCTCGTTGTGATCGTAGTTAGTGAAACCCAAATCTGCTGTTTGTCGTCTGGCAGGCGAACGAAAGCAAATTTTTAAGTTACAGAAACAGGCTGTTAAACACTTTTTATTCCATAGGGTTCCGAACAGTGTTTGTATGATTCCCATGCATTCATATGCCACTTCACTCAAAAATAAGCAAGTTAAAAAAATTTTTGTACATGACATTTTGGTCCATATCCACTTTTGTTTTAATATTTTTTCGTATTTGTATTACATGGACCACAAAAAGGGTCGGTTTGGAAAGAGAGTAATTTACATATTGTGATGCGAAAGAACGTAAAATAGTGAGTAAAAAATATAGGGCGATATAAAAATGGAGACATAGAACAAAAATATCAAAACGATTTTCCGTAAATCATAGTTAAATCGATTTACCCTACTAATATCTCGAAAACCAGGCGAGATAGGAAAAAAATTATTGCAGATTCTGAAAGAGCGTGCTTGAAAACCATATTATCAACTCCTAACGCAAAAAACACAAGTCGACGACAAGTTTTTTTAGACAACTACAATTCCTGAACATTTAAAATCAATTTTCTATCTATATAGTATATATCTATAGTCTGAAATAAAAAAAATAATTACTGTGCGTGTCGATTTTTTGTCCATTATCCCCTTTCGAGTAGTTATATAATTGTACCAGATTAATCGATATTGAAGTTGTTCTTTTTATTAACCAAGTGTGAAGTTTTAATCAGGTAATCGCCCTTTGCCAGTGGAAATGGTACCTTTGAAACATCCAGGGTCAGGGTGAAGTGACAAAAAATTATATCAAATTGAAAACAGCGGCTCTCTATACGAAAACTTACTTCATAGGGACAGGTGTGTCCCAAGTCTATTGACCAATACAATTTGTCTGTAATCAAGGTAGAAAGATTGATGGAATTAAATGAGGCAAAACACGTTTAGCAGTATAAGCAGAATTGTCAGTTTTTATTTTTTACCCATGACCAATAATGGCGACTTCTCGTGAAAAGCTATCTAAGCAGCACATAGGCAAATTTCAGAATAATCTCTGGAAAGAAGCAGATCCGATTTTGATTTCTTTACAGTTGAGTAGAGGAAATGATCCTGAACAAAACCTCATTAACAGTTTTTTGCGTCAAATTAGGCGAATTATGGAACCCTTGAACTATTGAGTGTTTTGAAAATATAAGGTCATAATAGGCGTGTTTTCGTTACACAATAAATGCTTAATTTGTATGGGGAGCTAAGCACTTTTAAGCACTATTAGTTCCCGATGAAGTTTAGTGCTTGTGTTCATGTCTTAATCGAATATGATGCTGCCAGATTGGGCACCCTATATTTAGCAATATGGCATCCCATTTTTGGAGAGATTATTATCAATTATTGTGAATTAACGGGAAGAAGAAGAACAAAAATGGGAAATTATTTTAATATTTGCTAGAAGAGTGTAAACAATTGAACATAGAATAGTAAATATATGTTTTATAAATACTTTTCACGAATTTTTTGTCTGTTTCGCACTGTTCTTTCTTCGCAACTCATGACACCATTGCTACCAGATAGTGAAAATCCGCCACCTATTGCTTATGTGTCAGTTAGTGGAAGTCAGTTGTTTTCGTTGCAAAGTGCTAAACTAAAATTGCTAGCTTGTAACGAAAACATGCTTAATACATCAAGTGGGTTTCGGAACAATTTTTTTGTGATCCCATTTGCTTAATTTTAGTTCTGCCTCATTTAATTCCATCAAATTTTCTATATTATTTTTTGCAAAAAAAATATACACATTTAAATCGTTTTCAGTTATATTTCATCCAGGCAAGTCAATAGTAACCGACACGATCATAGGTCCATGTTGTGATTTTGTCCTATACGAAAACCCTCCAGACTTTATTTCTTGATGCTGTAGAAACTGCAATTTTCCATTGCTTATGTTGAAATATGGATGTTTGCATCTTATTGGGCGTATATCAATTTTCACGGGAAGTCGTCAATAGTAGTGATTGCTAGAAACATAAAAACTAACAATTTCTATTCTACTGCTAAACGTGTTCTGCCTCATTTAATTCCATCAATCTATCTATCTTGTGTTTTGCAAACGAAAATTTACACACCAAAATTGTTTTCAGTTCGATTTCACCCATAGAAGACAATGGTAAATGAAAAAATGTTAAAGCTCTTGATTTTTACTTTCATTTGCCCAGAGGTAAGTGGATTTTGATGCTATCAAAATTAAAAAAAATCATATACATATGTAGTCCATTGCCATTTTATCAATCCTTTTAGCAGGTAATGGGTCGTATGGTGTTCAGTTGGCTTAATTGCACTCTCATTGATCCGAAATTTGCGAATTTCGATTTATGTCAACTGAAGCAGCAGCAAGGAGGTGTAAAGGCCATATCGATTTATATACGTATCTTGGAGTTGCCCGTAACCAATCATGCCACGCATGTTGAAATTTATAATCAGATCTTTGGCAGACAAATTGTATTGGTCAATTCCACTTGGGATTCGTGTGAGTTTATGAAGCAACGTAAACGATTTCGAGCTTTCAATCGTCTGTATAATGTTATTGGACCTTATACCAATCTTAATCATAGCTGTCCCTATGACGTAAGTCTTTTATACGAGTAATATTGATATATGCCGATTTTGTTAGTAAACCATTTTATTGCTACATGTAGTTTTTTATTTCAGCATGATATTATTATTTCAAATCTGACCCTGGATGTTTCGAAGGTTCCTTTTCCACTGCCAAAGGGTGAATACCTGGTTAAAACTTCACACTTGGTTAATGATGAGAAAAAGTTCAGTATCTATTTTTCTGGCAAAATTATATAACTTCTCCAAAGTGGATAGTGCACAAAAATATTGACACGCACAAAATGTGTATTTCGAAATATAGAAAATTATTTCGTTGAAAATTAAAATTAAATTAAGTAAAATTATGTTATAGCTTTAAGAATTTGAGAGGGTACCATGAAATAACTACCAAATGAATCCAATGAAACAAATTCCAACAAAAAATTAAATAATTTCCAATTTTAAAAAGTTTTTTCTCTTTAAAGGGGCCAATGAAATAAGTCCCAATATTTGAATATATTTCATATTGAAACGAAAAAAGTGAAATAACTGCCAACAAGGATGGATTAACTACCAATACTCGTACGTGGCCGAGATTAAAGATTTTCTTCTCCGGGGTATATCCAAAAACGGCCGGCCTTTGGCCGGTATTAAAGATTTTCTCCTATGGGTATGTCCGAAGAGGGCTACGCCTACCGCAGTTTCCAAACAGGGTCGGTATTAAAGATTTTCTCCTTTGCTGTTTGTCCAAAGATGGCTATGCGCATCAGACACTCATAGCCGGAATGAAATGACTCCCATTAAAACATTAAAAATTAAATAACTTCCAATGATCAAAACGAATGAAATAACTCCCAAAAAATGTAATTGAGACTTATTTCATTTGGGAGTTATTTCATTACAAAAAGTATGAAACAAGTCCCAATTTACATGAAATTTTTTTGGGATTTCTTTTATTTTTATTTTGGGATTTATTTATTGTGGAACTTATTTCACTGTACCATTTTAGAGGGCAATGAACTCGATGTTCTAGAAATTCCCTTTATCTCTAAATGAACCTCATCAACTTACAGACGAATTCGAGATTTTTATGGCGCACATAATCGTCCACTTGAGCAATCCATTCGTCGAACTGTGAATAAATTTTATACTACATTCTCTCTAGATTAAGTTAGGTTAACTTGAGGACACACAGCTATTGCTGGTGTGCACCACTTCACTCGAAGACCATTTGGTCCATTGGATATGTTCTGAGAAGATGAAGGTAAATTATAGAAGAGGAATAGGGCGCAGAAAAATAAGGAGGTGGTGAGTATAGAGAAGAGAGAGGAGGGCTGTTCAGGGGAGGGGTAGTACCATAACCTCGCCTGTTGATGCAGATGTATTGGTTGTTGTCAAACCATCCATCTCAAGCATCCTATGAATCCCATAATTCTATCAATATTGTGGGATGACAGAGATTCCAGATTTTGTATCGTGTAGTTACCTAGGAAGCGATGTCTTCGTTTTGACAAATAAGGTTTTCTATTATCTCCAGTTCCTCTTCATCCTCGCAGAGTCGGCAGAATCACGCTGCCACCTTGATGTTAGTGATCTAACATTACAGCGGCAAGTCAGCATGCCTATCATTAAACGAATGTTCCTCTTTTTGTGAGGTTAAGAAGATCTTTGGTCCTAGATTTTGATATGGCTGGCCCGAGAGATTTAGTGTGAATTGTGGAAGAAGATCCAAATTTATCGATTCGTAGTCGGTCGGAGGAATTGGAGTTCTCTACGTCCAGTACTTGAAACATTTTGGGCTGAAATCTTGGCCTACACCCGTATAAGATCCAGCTGGTGCATCTTCGCCAATTGGGCTTTAAAGCAGTTCGAACGGACGAGTCATGGCGCGATGTTTTATTACAAAATTGTGTTCAGCGATGAGGCTCATTTTTGCTTTACGTTTTTGTTAATATATAGTGAGACCAATCCACAACAGGCCCTACAGACTCCATTACACTCAGAACAAGTAAAAGCGTTAAGTTTGGCCATGCCGGCTCTTATTTACCCCAACACCATGGATAGCAGTTGATTGTTTTGTGGCACAAATAAAGTCTTATTACCAAATTTCTTCCCGATTATTTGGAATTTTTGGCTTTTGTTGCGTTAAAAAGTAAAATCTAAGGCGACCTTTGTATGGGGGCTATATCAAAACATGGACCTATGGCTACCGTCATTCCATCATTCAATCTTGTGCGCGTTGTCTTCAGTTTGTTACACCATGTGCTGCCATGCTATCTTCCACTTGGTCCTTCCACCAGAGTCTAGCGGGTTCCTTCAAACTTTTCTTCGAAAGCCATCCACCGTCATTCGACCGATATAGCCCAGCCAACGCAATCGTTGTATTTTTATCCCCCGAACTATGTTCATGTCGAGATATAGCTCATAAAGCGCGTGATTCATTCGGTGTCTAAATACGTTGTTCTCGCGGATTGCCTCATAGATTATGCGAAGAATTTTTCTCTTAAATACACTCGGTAGATCTTCATGCGCTTTCGCAAGTACCTATGCTTCAGCGTTACATTAACACAGGTTAAATCATAGAGGGTAAGTTTTGTCCGTTAAGAGATGGCCTTAAATCTATTCTCTGACGTTGTAAACAGTGCTATTATCGTGGTTACTCAAAAAGCGCATTAAAAATAAAGGGTCTGCCATCTAACGTTTTTTTAGCTTATTTCGTGAATGGTAACACTTAGCTCATGTCTGATTTGACAGATAATTAGTTTTATCCTTCCGCTGAACGAATATGTGTATATTGCGACATTACTTTGAAAATCATGGTAATGTTGCAGAATGTGTGCGAAAATTGCGTAAGGATTTTGGAAGAAGAGAAGCACCGTCAGCTCGGTATGTTCGTTATCTTGTGAAAAAAGTGAAAGAAACTGGCATCCTCATCGATAAACCAAAGCGTGAAAAGCCAAAAACAGTGCGTACACCCGAGAATATTGCTGCTGTGGCAGAAAGTGTGCGTGAAGCGCCATCAACATCAATTCACCGTCGTTCTCAACAATTAAACATTTCGGAGACATCATTGAGACGAATTTTGCATAAAGACCTTGGTATGACGCCATACAAAGTCCAATTGGTTCAGGAGTTGAAGCCAACTGACCATCCAATGCGTTTTCAGTAGTTATTTTTTATAGCATTTTCAAAAAAAAAAGTTATTTGGCGGACCCTTTAGATAATTCTAATAACCTAATAAACATTCAAGCATTAATCAATGAAAAAAGAGGCGTTAGAACAAAGTGGCAACAATATCGCTCCCCATTCCCAATTCGTATGACATAATTCCTTACCCAATCCATTTTAGAATAAAGGATGTTGAAATATCTTTCAAAGATCTAAAATTAAAGAAATCGCCGGGGATGATGGTATAACTGCGAAAATTATAAAAGAGCTTCCCTTTTCAGCCTTGAAAATGGTCTTATGTTTATTTAAAGCTATTCTGCGTTTAGGTTACTTCCCCCTATCTTGGAAGAGGTCAGAAATCGTGATGATGCCAAACATGCAACTCATGTTAAATCTTATCGCCCTATAAGCCTGCTATCGATACTATCGAAAATGTATGAGTCCATTCTTATGAAGAAAATCACTCCTCATATAATTTCTCACAATATTATACCTGACCATCAATTTGGTGTTCGAAAAAGTCTTACTATTATAGAACAGGTACATCATATCGTAACCTACAGGAATAAGGAATACTAGAAAAAGGAATACTATTCGGCGCTATTCATAGATATTTCCCAAGCATTTGACTTTTGTACAAAATATTCTACCTTCTGCCTATTAGCTCTCACGAACTGTTTAGGAGTTATTTAACAAACCGGTCTTTCCAAGTTAAATCAAATGGTATTTTTCTAGCCTGAAGAAAATAAATACCGGTGTCGCACAGGGGAGCATTCTTGGCCCTATACTGTACGTTATTTTAAGGCAGATATGCCCATAACCAACTTCTACCGTCTTCTACACGTCTTTTACACCTTTGCGGACGATGCTGCATTCGTTAGGACTCAATACGCAGTCTCATGTACGAATCCTAGAAGAATGGTTAAAAAATGGAGAATAATGTAAGTGCCTCAAAACTTTTACACCACGAAGGGATACAAGTTCTCAAATTTCTATTTTCAATTCACTGATTCCTCAATAGGATTAGGTAAAATATCTTGGAATCCATTTGGACTCTAAAGTTACTCAAATAAAACTCAAAACTAACCAACTTCAGTGGCTTTTCAGCCAAAGATCTGCCCTAGATCAAGAGTATAATACCGTTTTATAAAAAAAACGGTGTGAAAGCCCGTTTGGACATATGGTACAGCGTACTAGAAGCGCACGCAAATTACAAAGGAGACAATCGAATATTTTCCGTTTATTAACAGGTGCACCTTGGTATATAAGAAACGCCAACATCCATAAGGACCTCAACATGCCAACAGTGAAAGAGTAAATTGAAAAATATTGTTGGTGTTATGTGGGCAAACTATTGAATCATCCAAACATCTTGGCTCGCGAACTACTAAATTTTGAGGGGCATACACGCCCTAGAAGATGAGATACGCTGGACTTGATTTTAAATTAAAACTAAACTAAAACAAAAATTAAATTATGAATTATTAAATTTGAAATGTTAACCTTTTGTTAAAGTAAAATATCGTGTAAAGTCTGAATGGATTATTAGCATTGGCAATAACCCAGAGAATTGTATACTAGGTTAAGATTTGTTCACTTATTGCCATTTTCAATGTTTAACGATGAAAGATTCAACAATAAAATTGCATGAATTTAAAAAAGAGGATGTCCTTATTTCTGAACAGCTTGCTTAAGCCAAAGTATCATCTTCTATTCGCAGCTACTATTCGTGTTTTTATCTCCAAGCTAATAACGTTATTTTTATTCACGGCGGTACCGAGGTTCATGAAATCATCCACTACCTCGAAATTGCAAGTTTCCAGTCTGTACTTTGTCGCCTGCATTTATTCGCTACGTTTTTCTGACACTTACAACCATCAGCTTCGTCTAGCCCTAATTCACCAATAGACCCATTTTCGCCGATTCCTTCTCAATTCTTTGCACAAGCAACAGTTATATACCGCACAGATCTTCCAAACGATGTTAATGTCATCAGCATATGCGAGGAGCATGTGGCTTTTTGTCTTTAGAGTGCCTGTGTTATTAACTGCTGTTCTTTCTTATCAGACTGTTGAAGGCGGCTTTATAATCGACGAAATAGATAGAATGTATCTATTTGTTTCTAGGGGGTTTTTCCAGAATCTGGCGCAGTGTGAACATTTGGTCAGATGTTGACTTTCCAGGTCTAAAGCCACATTGATAGTTTCCAATCAGATCTTCGACTATTGACGTTCAGACAGGGTATTGGATACGATGATAGGATCATATACCCAACGGAAAGAAGACTTATATGATAGTTGGCTCAAACGGTCTAATCACCTTTCTTGTAAACTGGGCATAAGATGGGCTGAGTTCCAATTATCAGACACGCTTCCATATAACCTTTATAAATTCGTCTCCTCCAGTCTTATACAGGTCTGCCGGTATACTGTCGGTTCCTGCAGCTTAGTTGTTCTTAAACCTAGAAATTGCTGCTTTGACCTCATCATGGTCGGGAGCGGACATTTGAAATCGTATTCTTTGATTGACTTTGGGGCATTCTCCTCAACCGTATTCTCGGCCTCTAGTAATATGAAGACATGTTTCATCCAGACTCTCAGTACATTGGGCGTACCCGTTACCAGATTTCCATTTTCATCCCTACAGGAAGTTATATCAGTACCGCAGTCGTTTGTTGGATGTTTTATTCTTCGGTAGAATTTTCTGACATAATTTCTGCTCCCGTTAATTTTGATCTGCTCGCACTGGCGTCGCTCTATCTCTCTTTTCTCTTCTTCTTCCAGTATTACAAGCAGACAGCTCGTGTCACCATAGGTTAGAGTGTTTTCTGATATGCTTCGTTCTTCAATAATCGTCGTGCCATTGGTTTCGTTTGCGGCTTACGGTAGCGAACTTTGGCCACGACTGCCTCTGACATGGAACCTAAGATATGTTGCCATTGTGCGCCAATATCATCGGTGAGAGGGGAGCTCTTTAAGAGCAGTAGGCACCGTTTCGTGGCGTAGGCTTTGGGGGTCTGTTGTTTTCTTTATGCCATTGTCATTCATCTCATTTCCAGGATGGCGGCGATATCAGCTCTACATTCTTCGAGGACATCCACCTGTTGGATATTGGCACTTGATCCTAGAAGGGTGTTGACATTCCAGGTGCATATCCGTAAATCTTTGTCCTTTAAAACGTTTGCAGTGGTCGGAAATCCTTATTTCTTCTAATCTTTCATTGTTCGCTGTACATGTGACTACTATCCTTATCTAGTCCCCCAAGGACTAGATAAAAAGACAGCAGAGTTTCAGAGACTACTGTATTCGATTGTCACCTATTTACCTTAGTATTTGCTTGCCATTCTGTTGACTCCAGACAAGGCATTCTCACTTTAGCTGCCCCCAGATGGTCATCCGGACGAAATTTCCAGGGAATACTTGACCTAAAACCGGAAGTAGTGTGCTGCTTGGAAAATTCTGCAAACAAATCGCCTCTAGCCATTCCCAAGTGAATGACGATCAGAAAGCTTTCCGCAACGAAGTGCATATCTGAGAAAGACCCCATCCCCCAATGAGGACGATTTAGTGCAAGCATATATAAAAAATGCTTAAATTTCAACATGATCGGTTAAAAAATGAATTCCCTAGTTAGTGCGTAAAGACGTCAAATCGAATGGGACTTTTTATGGGGGCTATATCGATACATGGACCTATTTGTTTACCCCATTTTTACTACAAACGATTATGTGCAATATAAAGTATAAATGCTTAAATTTCAGCCAGATAAATTGAAACATTTATTCTTCACAGCGTCAAGAAGTGGCATAGGTGGAGACGTTTAAATGAGGGCTATATCATATATAAACTATATATGATATATATATATATATAAACTTGGACATGGATAAATGCTAAAATCGCCACCGATGCAGGTTGGCATCAGTGGAAAATACAGCTCTTGCCGGTTGATCAGTAGATCTGTATAAGACAGCTCTAAGTCGAGCAGGTGACCGTCGATTAGTAGTTACAGAAGAACCATCCGACTTAGCTGACATTCTCGAGTTACCAAGAATTTGCAATTCTGGGTTGTCCACCCATAACTGTAGAGTTGACAAGATTGGTACAGGCGGACAGACTAAAGCGGCAGATCTAATTAATCGTAAATGCTGAATCCATCCCTCACATACAACGGGTAAATGGAACCCTGTGATATGGTTTTGCGACTATGGTTCTTAAGGTATACAAGAACGATGTTACCCCCACTACAGAAGATGAGGTATCAAATGTGATTACCACCCAGCGGTCTGGAAGTGCGGAACAATGCACGCCAATAATTTCGGGAGCCTCAGAGCTGTAGCACCAAGACTGTACCATCTATTTCCAACGGCGATTGCATGTCTTCGGACACTGAGGGGTTAAGAGGCTTCTTCTGACATCTTCCGAACCGCAGAAGTTATCTGAATTCGGAAATACCAAAGTTGCCTTAGTACCTCTATTGCAAGATTATTAGCTTTGATGAAATCTAGAATGGACTCACCACGTTTAATGATTGGCATCGCAAGCTATGATAACAGTGTTGTTGCGATGGAAGTTGGCGCTGTAGTTAAATTAGCCATGTAACATAAGACGTTGAATAAGACTTGTCCTCCTGTAGTTTTTAACCTAGATACAGTTAGATCTGTCGTTGTAAATTATTTTGATATTATTATTATTATTCAAGTTCCAAAATATTTCCAATCACTTCTCCTTAATGCTAACAATTTTATTTCATTTCACGTTATATGCGCCTTCCTTAGTTCTTCTTGAACTTTCCGTTTCCATGATTCAGCGGGTCTTCGTAGGCTACTCCGTGGGTTCCATTCAAGGGCTTCTTTGGCTATATTATCTTCGGGCTTTCTTCAATGTATGACCTATCCACCGCCACTTCGTGCTTTTACATTTCATTATACAGTGGCTTTTGATTGCACCTTTCGTATAGATGTTGGTTTCCCCGGTTGATGTTAATGTGTTACCGAGATAATTTAATTCCATCACTTATTGTTGTTGTAGTAGCAATATGTGTTTGTTGTCCATTAGATGTTGTTTTTATTCGTCGCTGTTCTCTGGTCGGCATTTTGGCAGGTCTGTATATTCTTCAACTGCGTTTCGCTCGTTAGTTTACCACAGACCGACCTATCGCTTTGTAAGAGGTCAACATGGTTTCTATGTCTGTTCCTCAAGTGCTGCCGGCTAGCGACTTGAGGACCTTGTTCCTACTTCTCATTTTATTGCAGATAGCTGTGGCATGTGAGTTATACCTGGAGCGACTATTAAATGTGACATCAAGAACCTTAGGGTAGTTGGTGGTCGAGATTCTTATGCCTATCACATTGTTTTGCTTCCTTCCATGCAGTAAACAGTGTGGCCGATAATTTGGTGGCGGATATTTTCAGGTTCCTCGCATCGAAGAAATTGTCAATTTCAGCCAGGTAGACATTTAGCCTTCCACATATGTCATCGATCAAAGGCCAGGCGCCATAATCGTACAGTTATCAGCATATGATACGATTTCGTACGATACGCCGTCAGGTGGAGGTGGAATTGCAGAAAGGTAGAGGTTAAAAGTGCCACAGATATCACCCCACCTTGGAGAACTCCATGTTTCACTCGACGGGGTTTCGACTTCTTTTTTCTGAATTCGACTGGCGCCCACACATGTAATTGACGGTCCAACGTTTCAAACTGTTCGATGCGATGTACTCAAAAATTGTGGGTTGGCTGACAGTATCGAAGGCCTTCGATAGGTCAAGCGCCACGAGAACGGTTCTATCCCCGTGCTTGTTCTGGTTAAGATCGCGGCTTACATGTGTGAATAGGGAGATAAGCCTTCCTTACTCGCATCTTTGCCCGGTTTCGGTAGCGGGACCATTCTGCCCATTTCCCAGGCTTCGGGTATTATCAGAGTGGTCAAACACAAATTGAGGACCCTAGTGAGATACTCAACTCCCGGTATGTCCAACTGATTCAACATCAGCATAGAAATTCCGACGTGGTCAAGCGCATTGAATGCCCTAGCGTTACATCAGCAACACCTCCAACTGTAAATTGTGGTGGTATTTCTTCAGCTCGGAGAGCGTGGAAACGAAGCATTACTCTTCTATTCGCTCTGTCACTCACGGGGTGCTTAATAAAGTAAAACGAATCAGATCACCTGCTGAACCCCTGCCTTCGAAAAAGGCAAGAGGCCCTAATGTCACCATCAACAGGACACTCACCAAGCCCAGTGGCGAAGGAGAGTCTAGTGATGGCTGTTATAGACAGAAGTAGTGAGGATGGATCCATCCTCAAGGACAAATGGAGTCATGTACAATCAGCCATTATGGCTCATTACCTCGATGTCCGTAGAGAAATGCCGGGCAAACCACCAATCTGCAACGATGCAGGATGGCATCAGGGAAGAGTAAAGCTCTTATATTTCGGTGAAAAACAACATCCCTAGTCACCCTAGAGCCATCACCTGGGTTACAGAAGAGCCCTCCAACCCGGCTGACATCTTAGAAATAATAAAGGATTCCAATCCTGGTCTGCCGGCCCATAATTGGAGAATCAGCGAGGTGGGTGAAGCGGATGGTAAAAAGCGGCCGGTCAATCTTATCCTAAACGCTGAATCCACCTCCCATATACAAAATGCGAGTGCAACCCTACAATATGGCTTCGAGACTATAGTCTTGAAGATATACAAGCAGGATATAGCTCCCACTGCAGAAGGTGAGTCGTCCACCGTGACACTTCTGAAAGTGCGGAGGTACCCACGCCTATTATTTCTGGTGACTCCAACTCTAACAGAAGATCTGTAACGTCCTTCTCTGAGGACAAAAGCTCTACTTCGGACACAGAGAGGCTGAGGGGAGTCTCCGGACTCTTTGACGCATCTGGCGGGGACATGCTTCTCGATGATACGGACGAAGAGTTCTATAACACCCTTGTCGGGGTGGATGTTAATCTGTCAATTACCAATGATGGTAAGAATTCTACAGATTAACCTCCATCACGCTAAAGCAGCCTCAGCGGCTCTATTGCTGCGCCTGTCCACAGGCGCAGTAGACATCGTCCTGATACAGGAGCCCTACGTAGTGGGAGTAAGGGTGTGTGGTATTAGGACACCCAACTTTAAACTGATTGTGGCCAACTGTGAAGGCACTCCAAGAACCTGCATTTTGGCCAGGAAATATCTAAGTATCTTTCTCCTGACTAATTTAAGCGGTAAAGACCAAACAGCTGCTAGCCTGGAGATCGGTAATCGCATATATTGGGTGGTCTCCAGCAACTTGCCTTATGAATCTGTAGTACCGACTGCTCTATTCAGGGAAGTAGTAGAAGAAGCAACGTCTGACGAGCTCGAGCTGATTATTGGCGCAGACACGAACGCTCATCATACTATCTGGGGTAGTACGGATATAAACAATAGGGGTGATTCGCTTCTTGACTTTATTCTAACTACTTAGTATTTGTAACATAGGTAATAAACCGACCTTCACAATTAAAGACAGACAAGAAGTACTCGACGTAACGTTTGCTACTGACCGGCTGTCGGACAAAATTATTGGGTGGAATGTACTGGACGACCACTCATTCTCAGATCACCATTATATTGAGTTCAAACTCGCGGAAAAAGCGCCTAAACCCGCCGTCCACAGAAATGTAAGGAAGACAAAGTGGCATCTGTATGAGAAGAATTTCAAGAAAGTCCTCAACTCTAAACTTCTGTACGAACCGAATGCATAGCCGGTCTGGATAATCTGGTCGATCATATCACCATATCATTCAATAGATCCCTTGAAGAAGCCTGTCCAAAAACAAGGTACAAGGGTAAAACTAAACCCCAATGGTGTACTTCTGAGCTAACGGCTATGAAAAAGACCTGCAACAAGCTATTCAATAAGGCTAAATCTACTGGGGTCGCTAATGATTGGGATGCTTATAAAGAGCAACTCAAGATATATAAGAAGGAGCTTAGAAAGGCGCAAAGGCGCTCTTGGTATACCTTCTGTGGTGAAGTGGAAAAGGTCTCCGACGCCGCTAGGCTGAGGAAGATATTATCTGCTTCACCCTGTACAGTGGGATATTTACAGGATGAGGCAAATAACTGGACCAAAAACAGCGAGCAGTCGCTCAATGTACTGCTCGACACACATTTCCCGGGGAACTCTGTAACAGAACCCCAGGATCAGCAGGACCAACAAGAGTGCGAGTGGACTGCGAGCGTCGCTAGCTTCTTGACTGAGAGATCCAGAATAAGCTGGGCTATTAACAGCTTTGAGCCCTTCAAGTCACCTGGACCAGATGGCATCACTCCAGCAGAAATGCAGAAAATGTTAAAGTACATTATCCCGTGGCTGGAGAAAATTTATGTAGGCTGTATCAGGCTTTCATACGTCCCGAATCGATGGAGGGATACCAAAGTGGTATTCATACCTAAAGCGGGAAAGATATCACACACTAGGCCAAAAGGCTTCAGACCAATTAGCATATCCTCCTTCCTATTGAAAGGTCTGGAAAGACTCTTAGATCATTTCATTAGGGAAAACCTGGATACAAAACTCCTGTCGGGGAACCAACATGCTTACAATAAGGGCAAGTCTACAGAATCAGCCCTGCACGAACTTGTGAGCACTATCGAATCGCCCCTGCATTTCAAGGAATTCACCATGGTGGCATTTCTTGACATAGAAGGGGCTTTTAACAACATTCACTCAGATGCGGTAATTGCGGCACTCTCACATCTAAAAGTTAACACTAGTTTGATTAGACTAATTCAATGTCTGCTCACCAGAAGACGCATAACAGCATGTCTAGGGTCCACAACTCTAACAAGGTATGTAAACAGAGGGACCCCGCAAGGAGGAGTACTCTCTCCACTAATTTGGAACCTAGCGGTGAATGAAATCCTGCTAGATCTAGAACGTTGTGGCTGCAAGGTCGTGGCTTATGCGGACGACGTGGCAATCGCAGTGAGTGGCAAATTCGTAAACGTCCTCAGAGACATCCTACAGGTGGCTCTGAACAAGTTGGCTAGATGGGCCAGAAGCAGCGGTTTGGGCGTTAACCCCAACAAGACAGAATTGGTTCTCTTTACTAGGATGTATAACGTCGCACATGTGGACCCTCCACCTCGGATAAATGGAACAGATCTAGTCTTTTCTGAAAGTGCAAAATTTTTAGGAATAATTCTAGATAGGAAAATGTTATTTAGACTTAACGTATTGGAACGTGTAAGGAAGGCCAACGTCGCCTTATATTCCTGCAAAAAGGCTGTAGGGTCGCGGTGGGGACTCTCCTAAAATCGTCCACTGGATATATATAGCAGTAGTTCGTCCAATACTGTTATACGGTATTGTGGTATGGTGGACGGCAACTGACAAACTAACCATTACCAACTTACTAACAAAGGTTCAGAGAACTGCCTGCCTGAGCATAAGCGGAGCCTTAAGGACTACAGCGACCGAGTCTCTACAGGCCCTACTTCATATACTGCCGATTAATATTGTGGCGAGAGAAGTTGCAACCAAAGCGGCAATAAGATTAAACTGCCTATCAATGTGGAGGTACAAGAACTATGGTCACATGAGGATATCAAAGTGTAGTGCTATGGTAACCGACCGAGTGGACTATATACCAACTGTGTACACCTTCGAGAGAAATTACATCACTATGATTCCCGCCAGAGATGAATGGGTCGGCAGAATACCAGGTAATGGAGACCATCTCCACTTTTACACGGATGGTTCGAAGCTTGATGAAAAGGTTGGTTTCGGAGTACACTGTGAAGAACTTAGTCTGGATATAGCTCACAGACTACCAGATACCTGCAGTGTCTATCAAGCCGAAATAATGGCAATATGGGAAGTCGTCAAGTGGCTGAGTCGCAACATAGTAACCAACACTGGCGTTGTCATTTACTCGGACAGCCAGGCTGCCATCAATTCTCTGAAGCAACATCCCTAAATTCACAAACAGCCCTCGACTGCCGCAGATCTCTTAACGAGATGGCTGAGCAGTTTAATATACACCTCATATGGGTGCCTGGGCATAGGGATATCCCGGGGAACTGCAAAGCAGATGAACTTGCTAGGAAAGGGACGACATTACAAATTCTCGAAGAATTTGCATATATTGGTGCGCCACTATCCACGTGCAAGCTTTGGCTTAGGCAAGAGGCAATCAGGCAGTCCAACGAAAGATGGACAGAAATCGGCACCTGCAGGGTAGCTAGACAAATCTGGCCAAGGTATGACCTGAGAAGGTCAAAATATCTCCTCGCACTAGAGAGGAAACGATTGTCTACGTTAGTACAGGTTCTGACGGGACACTGCTTGATCGGCGAACACGCCAAAAGATTGGGTATTGACTCCAATGACTTCTGCCGAAGCTGTGGAGATGAGGAAGAAGTGGAGAGCATTGAGCACTTGGAGAGCATTGAACGACGACTGGACATGCTGGGGTCGGCCTTTTTAGGCAGCCTAACAGATCTTTCCAGTACTGATATTCGTACTATCGATAAATTTATATATCAAACAGGTTGGTTTCGATGAGGGGCATTTCAGCCCGTGGTCAGAGAATGAAGCCGAGCCAAAATTGGCGGCGGCGGCTGCCATTGAAAATTATAGATCGGCGGAGGCGGCTAGGCGGCTAAGCCGACATAAAATTGACATACGGCGGCTCTATGATAGACATTTTAACATTTAAAATAGTAGTTGAAAAGTTAAGCTATGGTATTTATTCTTAAATAATAGATGTTTTTAAGTTAATTGTGAGATATTGTGAGGTAAAAAAATCATCGATTCCATGCCGCTAGGAGGCTCTATGATATACTCTATTTTCAAAGTATGCTAAACCTATGTATAGACGATTGTCAGATCGGACAACTTTATTAACCTTGTTGAAGTGCCGCAAATGTACGGACAAAGACAGATTGTTAGGCAAAGGTGAAGACGATTGCAAGAAACCCTTACAATTTCATATACAGGGTTTTCCAACAAGAGGTTTTATTGTGAATCGCCCGGTATTTCGGTAGCTGTCACTTTTGAAGCTTTTATTCTTTGACATTTCGTCGGGTTAATGCTATTTTGTTGCATACGCCATTTTGTATGATCGGAAAAAACGCAATTTATTGTTTGAGTAAAAACGGGACTGAAGAGTTACACACTTTTTATTCCATAGGATTCCCAACAGTATTTGTATTATTCCCATGCATTTCTACGCCATTATATTCAAAAATAAGCAAGTTATAACAATTTTTGTACATGGCATTTTGGTCCATATCCACTTTTATTTTAATATTTTTCGTATTTGTATTATATGCCACAAAGAAGGTCGGTATGAAAGGAGAGTAATTTACATATTGTGATCGAAAGAACGTAAAATAGTGAGTAAAAAATATAAGGCGATAGAAAAATGGGGATATAGAACAAAAATATAAAAGTTATTTCCCTTAAATCAGAGTTAATTCGATTTACCCTACCAATATCTCGAAAACTAGACGAGATCATGCTTCAAACCCATATAATCAACTCCTAACTCCAAAAACGCAAAAATGGCGTATGGACCAAAATAGCATCAAGCCGACGATTTGACAAGTAGAAACTACGCCATTACTATAAATGGAACGATACACGATTCAACAACGCATTGAAATTATTAAAATTCGAAAATCATCGAAAAATCATCTTAACTGATGAGGCCCATTTCCACCTCGGTGGCTACGTCAACAAGCAACATTGTCGCATCTGGGGCTCGCATCTGGGGTTATTGGAAAACCCAAGAGTTATTGGAAAATTTCATGAAAAGGATATTGTCCTGTAAGCGTGGTCGTGGTGGCCATTTGGCTGATGTTGTTTTTCATTATTAACGGCATACCTTCACCCTTTATTTAAAATATATTTTGTAAATATTTATATGCAGGGTTGCCAATAAAAATATTTTATAGACAGTGGCCAATAAAAATGTTTTTCTGACAATGGCGCCGTTGTCACATGCATAAACTTCGCACATATTACAATCTGCAAATTATCTCACAAATACTTTTCTGCCAACGTTGCAAGACAAAAATTGTATGTTCACACGGTTATACGTTCACAGTGTTCCATTTTTCCGCCATTCGTCTATACATAGCTTAAGTCGAAACAGGTTGCTTCCAGGAGAGGCGAATCGACGTTTTAGTGAAATTTTAAATTTGTGTGGAATTACCTTGTGGTTTAAATAGAGTGACCTCTACTGTTTTGAGCTTAACTTGACTGATTCTTTAGAATGGAGGTATTAATTTATATGTTAAACTATTCTTTAATACTCCATTGATTTTTTCCGAAAATATTTTTATCTCTATACGTACATAATCTAATAATAAATAAAAAATCTTATTATTTCATTTAAAAAATAATTTTTATAATTATTTTTCTATTACTATCAATATTATGATTTTTAAACATATTAAGCTCCCGCTTGTGACAAAATAAACGAATCAAAACGAAAATCACTCACTTCCATATTAGTCGTTTCGAGAAAATCATATTTGAAGTTTTTGTGAAATTGAAACTCGATATTATTATTTATTAATGAACAATTTCAAACACCCAATAACCCAATTTGTGGAAGTAGAATTTCACCAGATATAGAACCAATTGCGTAGATTCTTAGAATGCAATAAAAAATTATAGTGTATATGCGTACACTTTATTCTTCTACTAAGGGGACTACTATATAGCTATTTGCTTAGCAAAATGTAAATTGAATCTATCCATATTTTTTTTATAGAAATATAGAACGGCGGCTGTGTTTCAGCCGATTTTAGCCGCAAAGATCGGCGGCGGCTTCGGCTGGTGAAAATAGGTGGGCGGCGGCTAAAATCGGCGGCTCGGCTCGGCGGCTTCATACTCTGCCCGTGGTAACACTAGGGACCTAAACTGGTCTATGTGAGCTTGTAAAAAAATACGGCTGCCACCCTAACCTAAACCTAAACCTTATAAATTGCCGGTTAAAATAATGCGCGCACCTCTTGGGGTCAGTCACACTGGTGGCACCAAATGTGACAGGGTACAAGACACAGCCTTGACTAACTCCCGTACGAATTTAAATTTTCTGGCTCGTCAGACCGTCATGTAAAATACGACAGTAAAGCTGAGTATAGACGATTGCCAGATCGGCAAACGTTATCAACCCTGTTAAAGTGTTGCAAATATACGGACAATGACAGATTGTTATGCAAAGGTGAATTGACAGTTCAGACGATTGCATTTACATTTACAAAATATTTTGTAAATATTTATATGCAAGATTGCCAATAAAAATACATTACAGACAGTGTTGCAAATAAAATGTTTTTCTGGAAATGGCGCCGTTGTCACATGCATAAACTTCGCACATATAACAATCTGCAAATTATCTCGCAATGACTTTTCTGCTAACGTTGCAAAACAAAAATTGTATGTTCACACGGTTGTAAATTCACAGGGTTACATTTTTCGCCATTTTTCTGGCAATGTTGTCCGGTCTGCAAATCGTGTGTACTTACCTTAATAATTGTCGTACATGGCTTTAATTAGATTAACACCCTGTTCAGCTAAATGTAACAAAACGCAGACGTGCGATAGCTACCCAAGCAATAATTTTCTTCTTCTTATTCTCACCCAAGCGATCATGTTTTTAATTTGGTTCATTGTCACTTATCGTTCGGGTAAGAAAGCTCTTTTCTTCATCGTCTTCCTGTCAAATACCAATATTACCTACATGTTGTTATTGACATTTCTTAAAGCTTTTTCCACACGAAAATATCAGAACGGGGGCAACCCTATCCAACAGCTGTAAAAGTAGCAACCGCTGATTCTAGATAATGAGAAATAATCAAGCAACCGAAAATAAATACAATTGTTTGCTCGATTGATCATATATGTATATATAGGCGCTATATCTAAATCGGAAACCTTCTGTACCCATTTCAGTAAGTCATAGAGTTAAAAAGAAAGTTCTTGCTACATTTGATAGTGATCTGAGCATAATAGTGTCCTGTATTTGGTAACAAGAATACATTTACAAACAGACGGACGGACAAAACCAAACCAATTCAGAAAGAGATTCTTGGTTGATAGGTATAATAAACGATTGTTTGGGTCACCTAGTTTAAGGTATTATGAAATAATTTAAAAAGCAACAGTGTAGTTGTAGGTTTTCAATACATTTTATACACACTAATAAACAGAGGTTTTTTGAAATTATGGTGGATACTTCAACAAAAGATACATGGTAATGTTGTTTGGTTCATTTATCCATTTTTTATTCATTTTCCCAACAATTTTCACTTTATCTTTCAAAAGGACGGCAAACATAACCGACACGAATGCATTTTTCTGATCGTCTGATTTGACATTTCATTTCGTTCGTTATTGTCTTATAAGAACCAAAATGTTGGCGGTAATTGAAAGCTTCTTTGTTTATATCCAAAACAAAGTGTGTAAAAACCAAAAATTTCATTCGCTTGCCATTTGACGTGCGAAGTGGCAAAAAAGAAGTTACAAAAACAGGCCCTAATTATTTTTGTAGGCACACCTTTACATTGTAGTGATGTCCGTATTGCGTTGTGAGATAGAGTGTCAAAGGCCTTTTGAAAGGCTATAAATGTGAGATAAAAAGACGTTATCTTCTCTATTGATTGCTCAATAATGATCCTGATGGTGTTTATATAGTCCACACATGAATGATTCGGTCTGAAGCCGGCTTGATCTTTTCTCAGTTCGCGTGAGAGTGCAGATGATATCCTGTTATTTAGTATGTGGTCTATGACGTTATGGGCCGTACTCAGTAGAGTTGTGCACCTTGAGTTGGAGCAATCAGAAAGGTTGCCCTTTTTAGGCACATTGATTATTAATTCTTTTTTAAGATCTGAAGTAAGTTCGCCTATATTCCACGCGCTTGGAATATAGGCGCCTGCACTGCGAATTTCTGGGGCAACATCATCGGTTTCTGCAGATTTATTGTTTTTCAGAGAGGATATCGGATCACATTTTTCTGACAGAATACTAATGTCATCGTTGACCCTATGGGATTCACAGCTGCAAATATTTAAATCCTGGATTGGCTGGTTTATCGACAGTATGCCGTCGGAGTGAGGTCCAATGAGTGGTTTTCCTTTCGAAAATTTAACTTTCTTCCCCGTCAGTGTCTTTAAAGAGTCATATAGTTCTTTGGTTTTGTGAGTCGCGGCTCCAGTTTCCGCTTGTGTAGCAATTTCCGTTGTCCAACTTCGTTTATCACACCTTGCACAGATTATACCTTTTGTTTAATTCAAGTTTCTATCGGTCGAAGATTGTTCGCCACAGTCTGGCCATCTGGTTTCACTAAAGCCAATATAATTTATGCTTGCAGAATTCTTTTGTTATTTGGACGAGTTTTGATGGTTCAACCATTGTTCCGAATCGTGTCCTAATTAATTTTTTCCAAGCAAGTGTTAAAGTTTGTTGGGGAGAGAGGCAGGCGGAAAGACCTCTCGCTCCTACAAACTTTGGAAAAAATTGCCGAATGTGAATCTGGACTTATTATTATTTCGTTTGGTTTCGTTAATCATGTGTTTTAAGGTGACCAGAAGATTAACCTGATGCACCCGATTCTGGACTGGGGCTGCCAGCTATGCTTCCAGACTAGCGATGTAAATAACAGCAGTCCCTGTGCTTGCTAGTGCGCGTGAGCTATTTGTTTTTACTCGTACCACTCATATCTGAGAGCTGTTCCGCTATCCGCCACCTTGGAAAGCGACTTTACAGGTTCCCCAAGGAAAAATTTTAAATTATGGCCATAGGAAATTTTGCAGGTTTCTTTCGAAATGAGACAAAATCTGGACATACCATTATCTAACACGTACTCGTATATCGTCTGGTATTCACCACCTTGAAAAACTTTAACTACTTCGTCTTGAAAAAAGGGTTCCTGAAAACTACAAAGGGTTCCGGGGAACTGCAAAGCTGATGAACTTGTTAGGAAAGGGACAACATTATAAATTCTCGAAGAATTTGCATATATTGGTGCGCGACTATCCACGTGCAAGCTTTGGCTAAGGCAAGAGACAATCAGGCAGTCCAACGAAAGATGGACACAAATCGCCACCTGCAGGATAGCTAGACAAATCCGGACAAGGTATGACCTGAGAAGAACAAAATACCGCCCGCACTAGAGAGGAAAAGATTGTCTACGTTAGTATCAGTTCTGACGGTACACTGCTTGGTCGGCGAACGCGCCAAAAGATTGGGTATTGACTCGAATGACTTCTGCAGAAGCTGTGGAGATGAGGAAGAAGTGGAGAGCATTAAGCACTTGCTATGCGACTGTTCCGCTTTGAGTAAACGACGACTGGACATACTGGGGTCGGCCTTTCTAGGCAGTCTAACAGATTTTTCCTGTACCGATATTCGTACTATCGATAAATTTGTATATCAAACAGATTGGTTTCGATGAGGGCATTTCAGCCCTTGGTACCACTAGGGACCTAAACTGGTCTATGTGAGCTGGTAAAAAAAAATACGGCTGCCACCCTAGCATAAACCTAAACCTAAGGGTTCCTCCCGATGCCTAATTCTAGAACCTCTTCGGCCAAGAAGATCCGCATGTTAACTGAAGCCTCTACAAATCTCTAGCGATAGAAGTTCTGCTATTATTACCATTTTGTTTTAATAGATCCCACTGTGCAGCGGATAACATTTCAACTAACATTCAATATTTTTCACGGTTAAGAGCAAATTAAATATTTTTAATACACAATCATATTTTAATGGAGGATTTGTTGGATCCAGTGAGATGGTTAATTTATATATGGTTGTTAGTCATTTGTTGTCATAGATCTTGATAACAAAAACGTGCCTACAATTTGTCCAATATTAGCAATATTATTGGCTTCCGTCATGACTATACAAAAGAAGATCAACTTCACTCTCCAACGCCTCCCTCCGTGACATTGTGCCGGCCCCCACCCATGTTCATTCAATCCTTTATTGGCACAAAAAAATCCTTTTGCTCGCTTTTGTTGGAGCAGTAGTACCCGATGTTCGGAGGATACTTTAAAACGATTTAATCTCATTGGAAGGCATTCAACAGCTGTGCCACAACACCACTACATAACGACGGGTAACAATGGCATTGTTCGAAGTTCCTGTTACTCGTTATAGTGTCATGGAAGGAAGCATCGATGTGGAGAGGAGTGTATAAGAAGAGAGCAACAGAACCCGAAAAAAGCTTTTGTATTATTGGAAATATAAACACTTTTTACATGCGTGTAAATGGCCAAGAAAGGAAAGACAAGGAAAATATAAACACTCAAAAGGAAAGGAGAAAATGCTGAAAAAAGATGGTAAATATAAATACAACCTATGATGCCATTTACATAAAATATAGCAACCATTTACCTCCCAAACTCATACTTCCGTTTTCTCTGTCTGTTGCAACGTATTTAGGTGTAAAACTTTTTTTGTCTTACACAAGTTTACGTTTCTTTTTGTCAATTTCAGTTTACGCTATGACATCGTTCCTTGAATCCCATCACTTTGTAGTGTTTTAACAGTTTACAATACGAGGTTGGCTCGAAAAGTCCCTCAATCGAAAGATACGAATATATCTATGACCATTTTCATAAGGATTTCTCATCGGCTATGAACATATGTATTCATTTACGGTTCCGAAACGAAAGTCAACTCGGGAGATACGAAGTATAAGGTCCTTTAATGCTGTGAGTGTTTCTAGTTAACATTAAATGTAAATTGCCAAAATTTGGACAAATCAGTTGGTATTAATGGTTTTGAAGGGATCAATAACTCAAATCGGGAAGAGAACTTTATATTGAGATATATCGATACATCCATTCTATACTATACTAAGTGCAAAAGGGTAGTTTTTCAGGAGAGGCGATCAAAGTTTGATGGATTTTTTAAATTTGTGTGGAATTCCTTTATAATGCAAATTGAACGACCTGTACTGTTTTGTGAATAACTTTTGATTGGATTGACGGATAAACACCAACTTTGGACTGGAAATAATTTGGAAATTAGAAATGCAATCTCCCTAAAGCTATGCTAAGTGGACTTAGCATGTTTTAGAATGGAGGTATCGATATTAAAATGTGCGTATATATTAAATTGTTTAAATGCTTTTGGCTTTAATCAAAAAAATACTCCAAAATGTTAGCCACATCGCACAGTGGGAGGAACTTAAAAAGAAATGTTATACTAGATATACCACAGATATACTAGAGTAGAACCGTCAAGAAATGTACCAGAGTAAAACGTGGACCGGAGATAGGAAGTGATCATTACCTAGTGGTCATGAGAAGTGTTGCTGAAACACAGAAGAAAATCAAAAGCAGACCGATAAACGTAAAGGCATAGGTTAAAGTAGCAAATCTTAAATACATAATAGCTCAGGAACTACTTATAAAGGGTTTTCCAATAAGAGTGATTGAAAAAAAACACACTTATTGTTAAGGAAATTCAAACGTTTTTTATTTAGGTTGTTTTTAAATAATGAGCAAGCTCGAGATCATGTTTTGATGTTTTTTTTATTTATTCGATATTTCGTTCCTCTTTGAGGAACGTCTTCAGGAATATCTATAACATTGTTGAAAATAAAAGAAAAAACAACGCTAAATATATTAAAAACATCATAAACATCGTTCACTTACGAGTATGTAAACGAAACATAAAAAGACATACGCCCCACAGACCTTCAATTATACAGATGTGCCGTCAGCCCGAAACGTCAAAATCTATCAGTTACGAACGAATAGGAATGAAATGTCACATGCGAAAAAGCAGTTTTCCGCGAAGATAGTTTCAACTTTTTTTGCACTAATCGATTAATATTAATTTTTTAATTTTGACAATTCCAAAAATTTTGGGAAAATCGGTCCGAAATCAGCGGAAAAACTCACTCTTTGAAGTCCTACTCGTTGAAATTTCTATTCGTTGGTAACTGACAACTTACACGCTCCGGGATGACATATCTTATTATTTATTATTTTTGATACGCCCTGCCTTGTTGCCGTCTATTTTCTTACTAGCTGCTCATTTTCTAACTCGATTCTATAGGGTTTCCAACAAGAAGTGTTATTTTGAATCAGTAGCTGTCACTTTTGAAGCTTTTATTCTTTGACATTTGACAAGTAGAAACTACGCCATTACTAAAAGTGGAACTATACACTATCATCGAACTATACAAAACGATCGAAGAAAAAAAATGATACGAACGATACAAAATCATCTTGACTGAAGAGGCCCATTTCCACCTCGGTGGCTACGTCAACAAGCTAAATTGTCGCATCTGGGGCTCGGAAAACCCAAGAGTTATTGTTGAGAAGCCTCTCCATCCTCAACGTGTTTGGTGCGGTTTATGGTCCGGCGGGGTCATTGGACCTTACTTTTTCGAAAATGAGGTTAGATCAACAGTTACGGTGAATGGATTGCGCTATCGAGAGATGATTAATGATTTTTTATGGTCGGAGTTGGATGGTATTGATCTGGACAACGTTTACAAGAACAAGAAGGCGCTACGTGACACACAAGCAACGAAACCATTGCTCTGTTACGGGAAAAGTTTCCGGACCGTGTTATCTCTCGAAGAGGTGATCACAATTGGCCACCGAGATCTTGTGATTTAACACCTTGCGACTTCTTCCTTTGGGGCCACGTGAAAGATAAGGTCTACGCCAACAGCCCATCGTCGACTCAAGACCTCAAAGATAGAATTCGTGAGGCTATCGAGGACATAGGGCAGCCACTTTGCGATTTGGTTATGGAAAATTCCAAAATAACACCTCTTGTTGGAAAACCCTTTACAATAACTATCTGTTTTTTGAAAAAACATTCTCTATGTAGTTTCCTTTAAGATAAATAAAAATATGCTATATTTTTTTAAATAACTATAATTCCAAAATAAGTCATTTACTTTTTTCCCAAGAAAATGACAAAAAATCAAATTTTTTTGAAGTATAACTTCAAATGGCCATAACTTTTGTCTTATTGGGTATATCGGATCGATTTTTTTCGTCATATAGCAAATTTTATTGCCAAATCAGAAAAAAAATCAAAATACTAGGACAGGGTGGAGAAAAAAATTAAAAATTTAATTTTTAATTTGATATATCTCGGTAACTATATGAGCTAACTCTAAAAATATTAGCTCATGTAGTTACCGAGTCTTTTTTAGACATCGATTAGAAGATTTTTGGAATCAGACGAAAGTTACACGCTCTTGAACATTTTGTTCACCCGAGGAAGCCAACTTTGAGGGCCTTAAAACATAAGCTCTCTACAATCATGCCAAGTTTCATCACAATCGGTTGTTTGGTTAGGTAACGGCCGAATTATTTCCCTTTTTTAATTCCTCCCGTCGATCATAAATATATTTGTGTAAGCCGTATACCCCACATTTCAGAAAAAAAATCTAAGCTAATTCTGATTTGATATTCACAAAATACTAGGACAGGGTGGAGGAAAAAATGAAGATTTCAAAAAAACTATGAATACTGAAAACAATTTTTAGCACGAATTCTTTACAACAAAGAACAACCACATCGATCCATGTTTTGATCGCCGTATAGAGGGCGCTTTCAAATATTTTTCTTTATACCTTAAAGTCCAAATTTTCCACCTGATTTGTCTGACATTTTGTAGTTTGTATTTTTTATATGTTTACTAAAATTCTTAACAATGAATATTTACTATATCGCGATTTTCCTTTTGATATAGTCACTCATAAATATTTTTTATTAAGAAACAGAGCTAAGAATAGAGCTAAATTTCGAAACAATTAGATGTTCAAACAGCTTCTATTTTGCTAAAGAGCCAAATCGGACGAAACCTATATATGGGGGCTATAGCTAAATCTGAACCGATTTCTTTCAATTTCGGCAATGTTGGTCCATGGAGCAAGAAACTCTACCTTGCTAAATTTCAAAACAACTGGATTTAAAATACAGATTCTATAGGGCTGAAGGGCCGGATGAAACGTATATATGGGGGATTCAGCGAAATCTGAACCGATTTTCTTCAAATTCACCTAATCAAAAAGATTGGATGTAAACTGCAGCTTCTATTGAGCTAAAGGACCAAATTCGACGAAACATATATATGGGGGATATAGCTAAAGCTGAACCGATTTTCTCAATAGGGTTCTTTTTGGGTACGAATACTCCTAACTGCAAAATTTCAGCACGATCAGAGTAAAATTGCGAACTCAACGAACAACATATGATGGACAGACATGGACGACTCAGGTAGAGATTCTGAGTCGATCGGTACACCTGTCTAGCTATGGTATCTCTAGGCGTTACAAACATCTGCCATGAAACAAACGTATAATACCCTGTACCCTGTAGGGTATAAAAAAGAACCATATCATTTAAGATTTGCTTGATTTCCAAATATTTTTCCGGTTAGTCCTGATTCACACTCGGCAATTTTTTCCAAGCAAGTGTCAAAGTTTGTAGGAGAGAGAGGCAGAGAGCTCTTTCCGCCTGCCTCTCTTGAATTAAATTGAATGCCATACATGGTGGAGAGTATAGAAAATTCGACCCGACCGATGTTACTATCATTCTTACTTGTGTCCTAAGACGCCCGCCTCACAAAGATACCGCTTTGCCAGTATGTATTTTAAACTCATCCAAAAGTGTTTTATTTTATTAGATGGCTGCATTTTCAGCTTTCCCTCGACTAAAGCACAGAAATACTTCATGTTTTCTTTTGTTGTTTCCTTCCGATATAGAGGTATCATTTTTGCGCGCGCTCAGCTGTTGTTTATTTTCGAAAAACCTCCGTTATTACTGCACAACTTGTGTATTGTGAGAAGTGCAGCTATTTCAACAGGACATCGAAAACATTGAACAACAAATGGCAGTATAAAAAATTCCTTTCCCACGTACATTTATATTTAGAGTGACACACATGAGAGTGCAATAAAAGAGCACTAATGTAATCGTATTTAAAGTTCTGACAAAAACTTCAGAGATCTATAAATCGATTTTCGAAAAAATTAAATTTATGCCCGATTTTTGCAATCTCACTCTACGAGTATACCATTTGCTGTGGACGAAATGTGTAACACATCGGAAATCATGACCTAAGATCCAAAGTATATTTGTAGAAAAATGCAACTCTGTTAACGGCCTTCTGCTCCTCTCATATTTCATCTTAGGAAATCATGATGTTAAATCAAACCACCACAGTATACAAATTTTTGTTTAAATTAGAAAAAAAGTGAAAAAATTAATTTTCAAACGCTGATATTTCGGGCACTGCACAAGATAGCCAATTTTTTGTAAGTCTGACTAGAAGAATACTCACAATAAAAATCTTTCACATAGATTTCAAAACATTAAAGTAGCTAAAGCCTCAGAATATCCTAAAAACTGAAGCTCCCCAATTTGCAAATTTTATTGCAGTCGGTTGACTGGCAGAGAAACAGCAAATGTACGAGTATGTAAATTTTTTTCGAAATTCACCCAATGTGCGTGGGTCTTCCAAATTTGGCATTATCTTGGAGAGAACGAAAGCTTGTTTAATTTTGATGAGCATTCGCCGAAATTGTAATTTTCTTAATATTTAAAAAGATTTTGTCGAAATTGCATTTTTTTCTAACATTTTTCGACAAAATTACAGCTTTCCACTAATTTTTGTCAAACGTGAATTTTCTAAAAAATTCTCGAGCCTGCAATTTTTACAAAAAATTCGTCGAAATATCATAATCTAGTAAATAGTGTTGATATATTTTTCTAGAAAGTAATTTCTAAATAGAACTTTTCTAGAAAAAGTACCCAAAATTAAATTTTTCTACAAAATTTCGTCAAATTAAATTTTTTATTAAAAATTTTTCATTTCATTCAAGGTCGTTTATCGGTCTAAAGGTCGTTTCACAGACTAAAGGTTGTTGGCCGGATTAATGGCTATTTTGGCCAGACTAAATGTCTTTGGCCTAATTTTCTAAAATAATGCTATTTCGACGAAATTTTGTTTAAATTCCAATTTCGATGTTATTTTATCTAAAAATCCATTTTCTATCAGTTCGTATAGTGCGATTGAGTGTGACAGACGTATTGCACATTTGTCTGAGTTTAACAGTGTTTATTTCCAAATATAAAGCAAAGTTTGCTTCAAAATTCCGAAAAGACGTTTATTGTTTGACGATGGGGACGAAATGTCTTCATCGAAAGTGCATAAGACTTCCAACTCCAGTAAATCAAGGAGAAACTATTGGATGCCATTACAAGCATTGGTAGACAACGACAGCGGTGAACAGCAGTCTATGAACGATTGTGACGATGTTCAAAGCCGCACCATAAACAAGAAAATATCTATACCACCTATTAAAGTGTTGGGTCAAACTGTGACAGTTGTCCAAGATCTCATTGACAAAAAGAAAATCTCGAATTATTACATACAAAAAATCTCGATTGGTGTTAAAATTACATGTGACGACATCAAAACATATGACTTGCTCAAATCTACGCTCACAGAAAACAAGTGTCAATTTTTCTCTCACGAGAGTAAAGATAATCGTAAATTCAAAGTTGTAATGTACGGCTTAGAGGGCAAGTCAGCTGAAGAGGTGAAATCTGAGCTAGTCTCTCTTGGTTTGAGATGCACTGAGGTGAAATTGGTTACTAAGAAATATGAACGCTTCGAAGACTCTCTGTTTATAATTTCTTTTGAGAGAGGAACAATCAGACTAAATGACTCTCTTCAGAACAATTGTTAAATGGGATTATCAACGAAAGTTGAAGAACAAGATAATTCAATGCCGCAAATGTCAAATGTTTGGGCACGGTGAACGTTATTGTTTTGTAAACCCAAGATGTTCAAACTGTGCAGGTTGTCATCTGACGATTAATTGTACGACTCTGACTAATGTTCGTTGTGCAAATTGTAACGGGTCTCACAAGTCTACGTTTGAAGCATGTCCAAATCGTGGTCTCTTCCTGGAAATTAGAGAAAAGGTAAATAATAGAGGCGGTAGAGGACAACATCTCTCTCAAACTCAACACAGTTCCAAAAACTACCAGATAAAAACAGGACAATTCCCAGCTATTAATAGAATTGAAAATAATCAACCTTCAAATTCAGCATCTGCGTTCAACCCTAATTGGAGCCCAAGAACAACTAACTTTAATCCTCGTTCATCTGACGAATTGTTCATTGAAGAGGAGATTACGAATCTCACCATTGACATCGTGGGCGGTTTAAGGAACTGTTCCAATAAACAAGAACAATTTAATGTTATAGCGCAACTAGCTATTAAGTATTTATATAATAATTGCAAATAATGGCTAACAGTAACTTAAAAATAATATTTTGGAATTGCCGTAGCATTCGTAACAAATATATAGAATTATTTGAATTTCTTCTTAGAGAAAATATAGATATTTGCATGTTATCAGAAACATGGCTGAAACATAACAATAAATTATCACATCCTAATTATAATTGTATCCGAGTGGATAGAGAAACGGCTGGAGGTGGAGTTGCTATATTGATTAAAAAAAATATTGCTTACACAGAACTACCTGTAATCAAAACTGAAATAATTGAGAACGTCGGTATACTGATCTCCAGTCAAACAAAGAAGATACAAATTTTCAGTGTCTACTTCCCTGGAGGTTCAAGTAACAATGATATTCGAACTAAATTTAAATCTGACTTAAGAAAACTATTTTCTGTAAGAGAACCTTACATTTTGTGTGGAGACCTAAACAGTAGACACAGAAACTGGGGTTGCCTTCGTGCAAACTGTTGGGGAAACATACTATCAGAATTTACAAGCTTCCTTCCGATTACAGTTCTGAGTACTGATAACCCTACTTACATGCCATCTTCAAATAGGTTATCTCCTTCAACCTTGGATTTAATTTTGACAAATATACCGAATTTTATATCGCATCCTCTGGCGCTAAATGAATTAAGCTCTGATCACATTCCAGTTAAATTCGAAATTTACTTATCTTCAAATTTGAACATCAACAAAGATTTTGATTATTCTAAGGGAAATTGGAACAGTTTTAGAATATTCCTAGAAAGGGAGCTCACCAATGCCCCAATGAATCTGTCAGACATTACAATAACAAAAATTGATGAGAACATTGAATTTTTTAATCAAACTCTATTGAAATGTGAAGAGCTTTATGTTCCAAAGAAAACCTGTTCGGACAACTACTTCAAACTACCAGCAAATATTCTTAATCTAATAAAGACAAAAAATTATTATAAACGCCAGTGGGGTAAATACAGACTACCAAGCGATTATGTGATGCTTAATCAATTGACTAATACTATACGGAGTAAGATATCTTCTTTTCGAAACTTGGAATGGAACAAACGAATTTCATCGCTTAAAAAAGGTGATAAACCTTTCTGGAATATTGCCAAAGCTTTAAGAAAAAAAAGAGGTAATATACCCCCTTTAAAGTCAAATGATGAACTTTTAATAACAAATGATAAAAAATGTAATGCCTTCGCAAGCGAATTCGTCGAGAATCACAAAATATCTGCACATCTCGGCTTACAAAATTTCGATGAAATGATTAATCAATTTACTGAACGTTTTGAGGCTACGACGATCAGTACTGATGAAACCGAGTTTGTAAGTGCAAATTATGTAGCAGAACTTCTAAAGTCTTGCACAAAAAAGAGATCTTGCGGTTTTGATAACATTAGAAATATTCTAATAATAAATTCACCTAAAATTGTTACGCATTATCTGACTTTTATGTTCAATAGCTGCCTCAAATTACATTACTCCCCACTCTTTGGAAAAGAGCAAGAGTAATACCGATATTAAAATCTGGAAAGCCATCCAATTTGATATCTAGTTATCGACCCATTAGCCTCCTTAGTTGCACGGGTAAAATTTTTGAGAAAATTATTAGAGATAAAATACAGTACTTTATAACAGAAAAAAATATTATTCCAAATCAACAATTTGGCTTTAGAAGTCAACACAGCACTTCACATCAAGTAAAAAGGATTTGCAAACACGTTCAAAAAGGTTTTGAAAGAAAAGAGTCTACAGGCCTAGTTTTACTAGACGTTGAAAAAGCCTTTGACACCGTCTGGCACGACGGGTTGATATTCAAACTTGTAAATTTCGGTTTGCCACTATTTCTAATTAAACTGGTCAAAAGTTTTCTGATAAATAGATCGTTCTCTGTTTCAATAAATAATACCTGTTCAACAGACATGCAAATTTCTGCTGGTGTCCCTCAAGGATCCGTTATCGGACCTCTTTTGTACATCTTATACTGCGCTGATTTTCCAAATCTCACTGAATGTGATTATGCTTTATATGCAGATGATGTTGGAATTTTCACCACACATACGTCGCCAAACGAAATTATTTCGAAATTACAAAATTCACTGGACAGAATCTATAATTTCATGTTTAAATGGAAAATCAAAATTAATGCTAATAAAACGCAAGCTATCTTTTTCACAAAAAAGAGAAGTGTTTGCAACCTTCCCACCTCCCCTATTCGATTGGCAGGCCATCAAATCGGTTGGTGTGAAAATGTCAAATATTTGGGAGTAGTTCTGGACAAAAAACTGATATTTCGTGATCATATTATATTTATTAAGAATAAATTCAATATAGCTATCAAATTGTTATATCCTCTGATAAACAGAAATTCAAAATTATCCATTGCAAACAAAATTCTATTGTACAAAGCTGTTTTTCAATCTATATTACTCTATGCATGTCCTGTTTGGGGTCAGTGTGCAAACACCCATATCAAATCGCTACAAATTTGTCAAAATAAAGTTCTGAAAATGATTTTTAAACTGCCCTGGGACTACTCCACAAGCAGGCTTCATAAATTGGCCGATATTAAAATTATCTCGGATAAAATAAATTCGTACAATAGCAACTTCAACGAACGCTGTATCCAATCAGAAAATCCACTAATTTTCAACCTTTTCGAATAAAAAATAAATATATTTATATACTATAATAGTAAATTATTTTTAAATTAAAACTTATGTAATAAATATATTTAATTATTAAAATATAAAACCTCTTCATTAAGTTTAATACTTGTTCATTTATATTTCATTTGCAAATAAGTAAAGCCATCCACACTTAAATTCAAAGGTTTTTTGATTTGTAGTATTTTCCTTTGAAACTCCCATTAATTTATAATTATTTATATTTTCCCTCCAAAGTGTATTTATAGTATTTTAGAATTAAGGTTTACACCGTTTCTATATTGTAGTATTTATAATATAAATGTATATCTGATGTTTTACTACTGGAATAAAGATAAGATAAGATCCATTTTCTATAAAGTTTCCTAGAGGAATGTTGTTTGATTAAATTTTCTATAAAAATGCAATTTCTACGAAATTTTGTAAAAAATTCCTCATCAAAAGCTATTTTGACGACTTTTTCAAAAAAAAATTAATTTTGTCTAAATGTTCCAGCAAATTGCAATTTCGTCGAAGTTTGATATAAAAATTCTAATTTTTCTAGAAAAATCTAATTTCAAAGATATATTCTCTAAAACTACAATATCCTAGAAAAATTCGTTGAAATTTTCTATAAAAATGGAATATCGAAGATTTTTCTAGAAAAAAAAACAATTTCAAAGAAATTTTCTGTAAAATTGCAAAATCGACAACATTTTCCAGAAAAATTAAATTTCGACGAAATTTTCTAGAAAATGCAATTTGGGCGAAATATCCTGGAAAAACGGATTTTCAATGAAATATTTCGATAGAAAACTAGGTTTTGACGAAATTATCTGAAATATTAAATTTAGACAATATTTCTAGAGAAATGCTAGAAAATGCTATATATTGTATTCTCCAAAAAATGCTATTTCGATTTAATTTTACTAAGAAAATAAAATGTTGACAAAATTTTCTGAAAATATACCTTTTTAACAAAATTATTATATGAAATGCAATTTTGACGAAATATTCTAGAAAAATCTAATTTCAAATACATTTTCAATAAAAACGCAATATAGACGAAATTTTCTAGAAAATTTTTAATTTGTTGAAACTTTCTATAAAAATGGAAATTTGGCGATTTTTTCTAGAAAAATGGAATTTTAAAGCAATTTTCTATATAAATGCAAATTCGACAACAGTTTCCAGAAAAAATTAATTTCGGCGAAATTTTCCAGAAAAATGCTATTTGGATGATATATTCGAGAAAAACGGAATTCTAATGAAATATTTAAGAAAAAGGGAATTTCAACAAAATATTTAAGAAAAGTGCCATTTTTAAATTCTCTCAAAAATTACAATTTCGACGAAATTTTATAGAAAAATTTAGTTTCGACGAAATTTTCTATAAATTAGCTTTATAAATGAAAAAAATTAAAATTTTAAATAAGACAATATTTTCTAGAAAAATTTTATTTCAACAATATGTATTTTGCAAAAAAAAAAACTGCTATTTCGATTAAATTTTCTAAAAAAATTAAATTTTGGCAAAATTTTCTGAAAATATGCAATTTCAACAAAATTTTCTATAAAAAGCAATATCGATGAGATAATCCAGAAATGTTCTAGAAAAAAATAATATCAGGCATTTAAAATTGCTAAGCGAAATTTTCTAGAAAGAATTTAAAATTCGTAGACATTTTCTATAAAAATTAAAATTCGACGATTTTTTCTAGAAAAATGGAATTTGAAAGCAATTTTCTACAACATTTTCCTGAAAAATTAAATTTTGACAAAATTTTCTAGAAAATGCAAATTGGATGAAATAGTTAGGAAAAACGGAATTTCAATGAAATATTTAAGAAAAGTGCACTTTTGGAATTCTCTACAAAAGACAATTTCGACGAAATTTCCTAGAAATTTTTAAAATATGCTTTATATAAAATTCCGATAGAATTTCCTAGAAATTTTTAAAATATGCTTTATATACAATTTCGATAGAATTTCTTAGAAAACACGGTTTTGACGAAATTATCTGAAAAATTAAATTTAGACAATATTTTCTGGAAGAATGCAATTTGAACAATATGTATTTTCAAAAAAATGTCTATTCCTAAAAAATTAAAATTTTGGTAAAATTTTCTGAAAAAACACAATTTTAACAAAAATTTTCTATAAAATGCAAATTTTGACAAAATTTTCCTATAAAATGGAATTTCGACGAAATATTCCAGAAATTTTCCAGAAAAATATAATATTAAAGAAATTTTCTTTTAAAAACAATGCCGCCATATCGATTTAAATGCTATTTTAATTTGAATAACATTTTCTATAAATTGCAATTTCGACGAAATGTTCCAGAAAAATTCAATTTTGACAAACGTTTCTAGAAAAAACATATTTTCACGAAATTTTCTAGAAAAATTAATTTTAATTCTAGAAAAAAACACACTTTCACAATTTCAATAAAATTGGATGTAAAAATGCAATTTCAACAAAATTAGCTTTAAAATGTAGTTTCGTTGAAATTAAATTGATTAACATTTTTTGAAAAATTTAAAATTTGACGACATTTTCTATAAAAATTAAAACTTCACGAAAATTGTTTTCAAATATATCGAAAAATTTAGTTTTCAATATGCAAAATCGACGAATTTCTTCAATCTCTGTATGCGAGTATTATATTTTTTACAATTACTATGTCTGACAAATGATCGAATTTTCTCTTATTTTTCGCAAAATGGTGAACGTTTCTGTATTTAAACGTATAACATTTCTCAATTTTAACTAATTTTTTAAACTGCAAGATTTTTTTTAAAACTGGTCTGTCTGTAGGATTGACATTTCTCTCTTTTTCCAAAAATATGCTATTTAAATTATCTCAACTGTACCGCGCCGACCATCATGTATTGGCAATGAATAAAGCTTAATCCTGACAGAATTTAACACTTTCCATATATCTTTTTTGGCGGCAACTTTAAACGTAACATTCCGTGCCGTTCGATGTTATAGTTGTTGTTGTCAAATCGATGGTGTTATGTTTTCAATATTTTTTCGCGTAGTTTTTTCGTGGTCTAAATGGGAAACGGAAAAACAATGAAGAAGTAAGTCGGGTAGGAGGTGGTGCTCCGCGTAAAAGACATCATAAACAAAAGGTCGTAACGAGTATTGGCTTCCATTTTCGGTTTTAACTTCTTACCGATAGTTTATCGTTTATGTGTAAACATTTTGTTTGGCAAGCAATTGTGTACTCTTTTCTCCCGGTGGTTTTAGCTACGTATATATTTAGTTTTACAAAAGTTTAAAGGATAAGCTTTTAGAGTCATATTTATGATGCTTTTTTCGACACCACAAATGTATAGTTTCAATTATACATAGGATAATAGCGAACAAGGATTACTTAATAGGGAAACACATTATTTTTGTGCTTAAATGAACTTACGATTTGTGTAAAGATTCTTTGAAAACTGGTGATTAAGGAAATTCTATTAGATTTAAAAAAGCACCAAAGTGGGTTCATATCTCGCCCTATTGCCAAAATTTTGATAAGCGAGATATATTTTATTTTTTATTTGCAATCTATCCTCGGATAATAAGCAAATTAGTTTAAATTCAGGTACAATATCACTTAAGATTTATTTCATTAAATAAAATCACTAATATAAATATTTTACAGTCTGCGGTCACCAATTTAGTTCTGGTCATCATCTGAAGGGAAGGTCCAGTACATGAGGTCTTTTTAAACGCCTCAATCTTTTTAAACGCCTCGGAATCATCTAAAAGACAAATAGCCAACAAATTCGTGTGGTTGCTTAGTCGTGTTAAATATTTTTCTGAGTAACGGTTAATTTCATCTTTCACATAAGGCATTTGGAGATCATTGTGAATTATGTCATTTCTAACATACCATTGTGATTTCAATATTTGTCGAAGAGTTTTGGATTGGAATCTTTGTAAAATGTTTACATTCGATTGACAGGGCGTACCCCAGAGGTGTATACCGTATACCCAAATAGGTTTCAGTAAAGTTTTATATATTATTAATTTGTTTTCTACGCTGAGTTGGGATTTTGGTCTAAGAAGCCAGTATAGTTTTTTAGGTTAGGTTAGGTTAAATAGAGGATACGTTTAAACGTCTCATGTCCATGGACATACACTTAAGCCAGTGGTTCGGCCTGTTGTGCGCTCCTTATTTATGATTTTTATACCCCACGGGTTACAGTGGTAAAATCGGTAATAGACACGTATTTTCTCAGTATCTTCCAGTCATATCCTCTGAGATAAGTCAAGTCTGGCAATATGTCGAAACCGAAATATCGGGATCTTGCATGTGTGAAAGCTTGGTAGTGAGAAAATGTTCGTTTCGATGTTTTCCCTGCATGCCCTGCAATCGTCGTTTTCTGCTAGTCCTATGAAGCTTGAGTGTCCCGTTAGAACACTCATCACCTTACTAATCTCGATCTTGTTTAGTTTCAGAAAACTACTGGTTTTCTTCTCATTTGGATCACCCCACAGTATCTTTGCAGTTGCTCTATTCCACACAGTTTTGTGAGCCATCACTGCCCAGTGCTTCAACTCATCCTTCGTGGCTCCGAAAGGTTTCCAATTTTCTAAGTTTATTACTATTATTATTTACAAGTTATCTGCCCTTTGCAGCCAAGCTGTTTGCTCGTTCATTTCCAATCACTCCGTTGTGTCCCGGTACCCAGAAAATACGCAGTTGACCATGGACTGAGTAATTATTTATCGTTCTTTAACAGTCTAACACTGTTCTGGATTTGACCTTTTTCGATGTTATTGCTTTGATCGCCATTTGGCTATCAGTGAATATGTTGGCATATTTAGGCTTTGTGGTATTACTGAGCCAGTTAACACACTCCGTGATTGCTCGAACTTCTGCTGAAATACTGTGTTATGGTCTGGGAGGCGGAAGTAAAGTTCGACTTCTGGTTCATCAATAAAAAGTCCCAGACCCCTCCTTCCTCCTAGCCTGGACCCATCAGTGTAGCAGCTGGTTCCCACTGGCGCATGAGCTAGTGTTCCGTTTTCCCAGGAGCGTCTGTCTGGCACGAACGAATCACCGGCAGCTGTAAGCCGCACTTCAGGAATGCGGTCGGAGATTTCCGTTGTTTGAATATGACCGACCAGTGATTGTAATATCTTCTGATGGTACGAATTGTGGTCTCAATTTATCCATTCACCAATCACTTGTCGACGTCTTGCTGTGAGGGCTGCCTCATACCTTATACGGATATCTATTGGTTGGATGTGCAGTATAGTCTCCGCTTATGCCTAAACAGCACATACGTTGCACTTTTTGTAATGCGATTACGTTGTACTTTTTGTCCATTGATGTCCACCACACTACAGAGGCGTAGGTTATTATTGGTCTAATCACGCTCATGTAAAGCCAGTGTGTTATATTTGGACGTAGTCCCCATTTTGAACCTATAGCTCTTCTGCACAACGACCAACATCTGTGGGCCTCTTTCTTCAATATGATCTTTCCAAATCAGTTTCTGGTCCAAGATTACTCCCAAGTATTTTATCTTTTTAGATATGGCAATATTCTTATCCAGGAAACGAGGCACGGTAAAAGGATGAATCTTCCTTTTCCTTGTAAATAGACATATTTCTATTTTGTCTGGGTTGACATTTAGTTCCCTTGGTTGTGCCCAGTTATATGCATTGTTAAGTGCCTCCTCAGCTCTTCTGCATAGTTGGTTTGGATGTGTGCCGCTTAGAAGTATTATAATGTCGTCTGCATAACAGACTGGTTTAAGTCCTTTATTGGTGAGGGCTTTAAGGAGACTGTGTATCGTCGTAACCCATAGGAGAGGCGATAAAATGCCCCCCTGAGGTATACCACGATTTACCTTGTCTCTGATTTTTACGTCATATGACGCACAAATAATCCACCTATTCCTGAGCATATTGTTGATCCAGTTTATCAACGACCGGTCAGCCTGAAACTCGTCTAAGGACTGTATAAGTGTATCGGTCTGAACGTTGTTAAAAGCGCCCTCAATGTCTATACAAACGGCAAGTGTGTATATTTCTTCACTGAAGGACTGTTCTATGTGATGTACTACTTCATGTAGAGCTGTTTCCATTGATCTTCCTTTTACATATGCGTGTTGCTTGAATTTTAGCTTGTCATCGGCTATCTTACTTTTGACCACGTTAACAATTATTCGCTCCATTGATTTTAACAGGAAAGAAGTTCGGCTAATAGGTCGATACGCCTTTGGGACAGGGTTACCGTTAGTCCTCCTTTCGGAGGACATGTCCTCCTTTTTCACCATTGTCCTCCCTCCTTTTTGAAAAATGTGGGATTTGTCCTCCTTTTGCTACTGCTTCAAATCTAGTTTTATAGTTCCACTAATCGTGGTTTTGGGTGGACTTTGTTAGTTTTGGTGAATATTTGTTAGTTTTTTTTTTGGCTATACCAGCACAAACAGCAGTGATTTACTCCTAATTGACATATGAAAGGAACGTCTACAAATGATTCTAAAAAAACTGTAATTTGTACTACATTTTATTTCAAGAACCAGACTGACCTCCTAAGAAAGAAAGTCACATCTACATTTTAGTAGTTTTGAGATATTTAGATTTTACGTTTTATAACTTTCGCGCCTTCAGTTGTATGTTTTAGTGGCAGCCGGTTTTATCAGTTCACATAGACCAATTTAGGTTTCTAACCTAAACCTAATAGTAAAAGGCTTGAAAGTAAAAAAACGTAAAAGCTAAATATCTCAAAAATATTAAAATGGAGATGTGACTTTCTTTCTTAGGAGGCAGATTTGTTGGACCCCAAGGAAATGCACCCAAACTGAAAATGAAAGTGCGCCCCAAATTTGGGGCCTATTTTCGTTACAAAAAGTGCTTCAGGAAATTACACCACAATCAAGAAAACAGCATAAAATGTAAATACACCTCAAAACACTAAGAACATTTATCTTCGTAATGGGAGTACATAAAATACACATACATATACGAGCCCACATTCTAATTGTAGCTAACTCTTTTCTTGCGCGGTCGGCCTACTTCCTTTGTTACATTCGCAAAATTTATTGTTAAAATTCGCAATATATACTATATGTAAAAATTTAGGTCTATGGCCCTTTTTTAAAAAAATTAATTGTTGACAAAATGAATTTTTTTTTAAATTACTGCTATTTGTTCCTAAAAAATGTCCTCCGCAGGTTCCAAGGGCTCTTGTAAATATCACAAATGTCCTCCTTTTCTGACACAAATGTCCTCCTATCCGAAAAATGTTTATGGTAACCCTGCTTTGGGATCGTATAACTCGCCTTGCCAGGCTTGGGTATGAAAACCACTCTTGATTCCTGCCAATTTTTTTGGGTATATGCAGACGTTAGGCATGCAGTGAAAACTCCAACCAGATGAGTTGATACCAGATCCACCTCATTCTGAAGAAGCGCTGGAAATATAGTTTTTTACATTTTGTATCTAGTTCCTTCCTTTTAACTTTTACAGGATGGCTGATGAAAGCTGCTACCAAAAAAAAATTTAATAACTTTTTTTCTATTTAATGAATCTGGTTATTTTTTTTTATTTTGCAGATTGATTTTTAGATTTAACAAAAATGGATAACTGGGACACTGAATCAAGAAAGAAGAAACTATTACGCACTGAAGTCCGTAGTTTCGGTTCAAAGAGAGTATAGGGGCACGTTTGGCGGCAATCCTCCGAGCAGATGGACCATAAAGAGACTTGTTAACCATTTTTCCGAGCATGTTCCTTCAGTTCGGACGGAGGAAACAATCGCTGCTGTAGCAGATGCCATACAAAACAATCCAAGAGTTTCGACAAGAACCTTATCTGCTCAAATGGGTATAAGCAGGCAGTCATTGCAGTCAATTATGCACAAAGATTTGGAGTTATTCCCATATAAAATTCAAATGGCCAACAAAGTGAACTCAGCAGACTTCCCGATTCGCTTGGAATTTTGCCAGAAGATGCTTCAAATGGTGGAAGAGGACGGAAACATGTTGAACTGTCTTTTCATGTCTGACGAGGCCCATTTCGATTTAAACGGCAACATAAACAAACAAAATTGTCGAATATGGAGTGCTTCCAACCCACAGATACTCCATGAGACGGAATTGCATCCACTTCGTGTCACAGTGTGGTGTGCAGTTTCATCACGCTGCATTTACTTCTTCGAAGAAAACGCTCACACCGTTACAGTTACTGGAGGCCGTTACTTGAGCATGTTGAGAGAGTTTTTCTATCCAGAATTACGCCGAATGAGAATTTCGTTCAACTCTGTGTGGTTTCAGCAAGATGGTGCAACTCCTCACATAGGCCGGCCTGTTATGACAGAATTGCGGCGAAAATTTCCCAATAAGCTGATATCCAGAAACTCCACATTCCGTTGGCCCCCAGGTCGCCTGACCTTACTGCACCTGACTTTTTCATGTGGCGTTACTGCAAACAGGAAGTCTACAAAGCAAAACCAACAAATTTGAATGAACTAAAGCAATCCATTCGAGAAACAATTGCGGCTAGTCCCGTCTCAACTCTCCAAGCAGTAATGAACTTTTTGGTAAGATGCCGCACATGCATCATCGAGCAGGGGGGCATTTAAATTCCATTATTTTTAAAACTAATTTAGCTATATTTAATTAAATTTAATGAGCTTTAACATGAATAAAAGAAAACTGAATTCCATACACTGAAAAAAAGTTATTTGAGTTTCTTAATGTAGCAATATTCATCAGCCACCCTGTATGTGGGATTTCCAATTGACCCGACGATCTAAGATCAATTCTAGATACTTAACGCTCTCGACATGAGGTATAATTTCTCCATTCATTATACCCTCACTTTAGTGTGACGAGGGTATATATCATTTGCTACGGAAAAAAGTGTAACACATCGAAGGAGTGACCTAAGACCCCAAGTATGTTCGGCGGAAATCCGTTTTGGGTCATTTTAAGTCGAATGAGCAATGTCCGTCCGTCTGTCTGTCTGTCTGTCTGTCTGTCTGTGTGTCTGCTGGCTGGTGCGCACGATAACTCTCGAAAGGAGTAACCGATTGACTTCAAATTTCGTATGTGGTAATATTTTTTTCTATCTCCGGCTAAGTTCGAAGATGGGCCATATTGATCCACTCCTTCTGGTACCTCCCCCACAAAGGGTTAAAATGTTGTGAAATATTGATTCTTTAATAACTGCTATTCTACGTATTCGAATCTTCTGAAATTCCACACATAGTATTAGTTTGTTAGTCGCTATCAGCTCGAGGAAAATGGGCGAAATTGCCACGCCCCTTTTGGTACCTCCCACACAAATGCACCATTTTGCACTAAAAGTTAAAAGCTTATAACATTAATACCAGTGTTTAGAAATACTTGAAATTTTGTACAGTGTAATGCTTTTATAGTGCCTACAGTCCAGTGAAAAATGGGCGTTATTGCCGCGCCCCTTTTGGTACCTCCCACACAAATGCACCATTTTGCACCAAAAGTTAACAGCTTATAACATTAATACCAGTGTATAAAAATACTTGAAATTTTGTACAGCGTAATGTTTTTATAGTGCCTACAGTCCATTGAAAACTTGGCGTTATTGTCACGCCCCTTTTGGTACCTCTCCCACAAAGGTACCATTTTGCACCTAAAGTTAACAGTTTATAACATTAATATCTAGGTATACAATTACTTGAAATTTTGTACAGTGTAATGCTTTTATAATGCCTATAGTCCAGTGAAAAATGAGCGTTATCACCACGCCCTTTTTGTACCTCCCACACAAAATGGCCAAATTATACCACAATTTAATATCTCAACGTTAATATACCACTCCATATAAACGGTTACAATTCGGCACAGTGCAATGTATTTAAAGTATCTACTGTTCAGCGAAATATAGGTGTATATCTTAAACCCCTTCTGGTACCTCCCACAAAAATTGACAGAATAATTTGTATAATATTCAATATTACATTACTCACAAAGTGAGGGTATACCTTAGTCGGTTTACCCGACTGAAACTTTCTTACTTGTTTTTACTGGTGGACAATCAACTTTTTTATTAGGAAATGTTATATGTTTCGATTTACTGCAGTTAATCTTTATACAGTAGACGCTCGCAAATTCGAACCACTTTGTTCTTGAGGCAATTCTAATTTCTGAATTATTCTAATTTCTGGACGTTTTTTTTTTCAACTATAAAATTGAGTAAACTTACTCCAAAAATCTAAAATAAAACCCCTTTTTCTTTAATTAAATTTTATTTGATAAAAACAAGAAAACAAAACGTAACAATTCAGTACAATACAATAAATGTGTTCTTTTATGTATTTTTTACATATGTATTGAAAAAAATTAATAATAAAGTTAGAAGTTATTGGAGGGACTAATTTGTAACTAATCTTTCTTTGACATATAATCAGTTATACTTTTTTTGTATTTTTGGTTTCATCGAATTCGAAATATCATTACGGAGAGCCAAAAGATTGCTTGTGTGCTTAGAGGAAAACAACTCACTGTTATTGCACCATTTTATTAAATTATTTACGCTTTCAATGGCTGTAGTATTAGAGACAACTGGTAAGACTTCAACAATGTCGTCTTCGCTGCTATCCGAAGACTCACCATCGCTACTGAGAACATATAAAGATCCATCATCAAACATATCTTCATTCCATCTGTTGATGTCTTCTATATCGATGCAATCGTTTGGAGCTATTTCTTGCAACAAAGCTTGAGTTCTCTGAATAACTTCGTTGCAGTCCTGATCTCTTTGCAACAATTGTGCTATTGGCACATCATCGTCGCTGTCGTATTGGTTAGAGTCCCAATTGGACAACTTTGACCAAGAGTTCTTCATAACACTTTGTGGTAACTCATCCCAAGCTTGTTTAAGTAATAATATTGCATTGCGGATTGAATGGGATTTCAAATGAATCTTCAGTTCACCACCTTCAGCAATTAATTGAGAAAGAAACATACTTCTGTAATTAAGCTTTGTTAACCTAATAGGGTTTTGATCCATTGGTTGTAAAGCTGCTGTCACATTTGGTGGAAAGAATAACGCAACAATGTTTCCATCATCACTTTTAAGTTTCTCAATGGGTGCATGAGCGGAGCAATTATCTATAAGTAAAATAGCTTTCGGTGGCAAATTATTTTCCTCAGCAAAACGGATCACCTGTAAATTGAAAAATATTTTAAAATTACTGAACCTAAAGTAATATTTTTTCTTACCTCTTTAATAAATATTTTATGAAACCATTCGTGAAAAATCCGGGAAGTCATCCAAGCATTTTTTGAAAAGTTGTAATGCAGAGGATTATTGAAACTTTTAAAACACCTGGGTTTTTTTGCTTTTCCAATTACCAATGGAACTAATTTATGTGATCCATCAGAGTTTGCACCAAGTAGAACTGAAATTCTGTCTTTTTGAATTTTATGTCCGGGGGCAGTTTTTTCAAAAGCAGAGACATATGTTCTGTCTGGTAGGCAACGATAAAATAATCCGGTTTCGTCGACATTATATATTTGTGATTACTTTAACTCCATCTCAGCGACCTTTGCACGATATTGATGAATAAAAGGAGTGACTGAAGCAACATCACTCGAAAGAATCTCGCCACAAATTTTTAAAAAACGGATACCGTGTCGTTTTTTAAATTTGGTAAACCATCCATCACTTGCACAGAACGCATTTTCATCTTTATCGGGATATTCCTCTCTAAATATTTGTTTAGCTTTCTCATTAAGCAAGGGCCCAGTCAGAGTACACTTTTTTTCTCGTTGATTTAAAAACCACTCATACAGACGACTTTCCATTTTTGGATATTCAGCGCTGTGTAAAGATTTATTGCTTGCCTCCTGATATGTGTTGGAAACAGCATTTAATATTGCGGTTCTCCGTGATTTGATGTAGCTGATTGATTAAAATCTAGGGCTAGCCGGTTCCCTTGAACGCCTTCATCAAGCTTTTCCAATATTTTTACTTTAGTTTCCAATGATAAAGTGTTCTTTTTACGTTTATCTGACATTTCTAATGGTGCACTTTCACTTTTTAATAGAGACTGTCGAAGTATTCCCCGATAAAACAATGACGTTTTTTCCGCAACTGCTTTTATTAACTCGACTTTGGCACACTCATTACTGACGACCTCTTGTCTATTGTTGTCTAGAATAACCTCGCCACTTGTGCGCACACGAATTCAAAATACACAAACAACAAAACACACAAAAAAACGAACGCATGACGATGATATTGCAACAGCACCAACAACCAAACGAATGACCAATAAACAGAGAGGGTGGGGGAATACAAACGTGTTTACATAATCATAAGCGGAATAGAATTAGAAACAAAACGGAATTTGGTGATTCCCCGTTTGAGTTTTACGTACTATGTTCAAAAAGCAAACACGTTCGGAAATTAGAATTTAAAATTCGAATTTCAGAGCATGTAATGTACTGCAAACACTGATTCTAATTTCTGGACGTTCGAATTACTGAAAGTTCTAATTTGTGAGCGTCTACTGTATTGCATTTCTGAAGCCAATCATATAATTTATTGAGATGATCTTGAATAATATTCTATGCTTGTTTTGGGATTCTACTCGCTCCATAATTGCTGTATCGTCCGCGTATGTTGCTACCAGGACATTTTAAGATGTTGGCAGATCTGCAGTGAATAAAATGTGTATAAAATGGGACCAAGAACGCTACCCTGAGGTACACCAGCGGAAATGGATCGTATATTGAAATAATCATTATTATGTTTTACATAAAAGAGCCGGTGAGATAAATGCGATTGTAAATAACGGGTGATCCAAGTAGAGATACTTTTTTCAATAGCCTTTTTTTGACAGATCAAGTGTGAGTCGTGTCATGCTGTCATGTTATTTTTGTTAAGTATTGTTTGGCATTTCTCATGGAAATACTTACGCCTGAACAACGTTTACAAATCGTTCAACTTTATTACTATTACGAAAATTCACGTTCTGTGAGGAATGTGTTTAGTGCACTTCGCTCAACTTATGGTCAACATAATCGGCCTACTGAGCGTACTATTCGCAACACCATCACCCATCTTGAGACCCAGCATTCATTATTGGATAATATTCGACCGAATAGACCACGTCCAACACGCAGTGAAGAAATGTAGCGGCCGCAGCTGAGAGTGTAGAGAGAAGACCGAAGACCGTGGAGAGTCGATTCGGCGCCGTTCGCAGCAACTCGAACTGACGTATGGAACGACTTGGCGCATTTTACGTCAAGATCTTAAATTGAAAGCATACAAAATACAGCTTGTGCAAGAACTGAAGCCGTCCGACCTTCCCAAGCGACTTCGCTTCGCTCTATAGGATCTTGAAAAGTTCCAAGAAGATCCGACGTTTTCGAGCCAAATTTTGTTTAGTGATGAGGCCCATTTCTGGTTCAATGGGTATGTAAACAAGCAAAATTGCCGCATTCGGGATGAAGAGCAACCTGAAGAGATTCAAGAGCTGCCACTTCATCCAGAAAAACAACGGTTTGGTGTGGTTTGTGGACCGGTGGAATCATCGGTCCAGATTTCTTCAAAAATGATGCCGGTGAGAACGTAACCGTCAATGGCGACCGTTATCGTGACATGATAACTGACTATTTGATGGCTGAAATTGAAGCTCGTGATCTCGGCGACATTTGGTTTCAACAAGACGGCGCCACTTCCCACACATCGCATCAATCAATGGATTTATTGAGAGAACACTTCGGTGAGCATATAATTTCACGTTGTGGGCCGGTCGATTTGCCACCAAGATCGTGTGATATCACACCGTTAGACTTTTTCCTGTGGGGATATGTAAAGTCTAAAGTTTATGCGGACAAACCCGCTTCGATTCAGGCCTTGAAGCAAAACATCACGCGTTTCATTCGCCAGTTATCAGTCGAAATGCGCGAACGAGTCATCGAAAATTGGACTCAACGGTAGATAGACATAATTGATAAACACTTGACATACATAATCTTCAAAAAATAAATGCCAAAGAATGTTCTTTCAAATGATAATAAACATTCCCCATTCAATTTGAATTTTCTGTGTTTTTTTTTTTTAAAAGTAGGGAACCTCGAAATGGATCACGCTTTACAAGTAAAACGGCGTTAGAAGAAATCTTTTGAATTTGAACAAAAGGCCAGTGTGCGATCATGCTTGTTGGATATCTAAAAACACTGCCGAACAATATTTCTTGTAGTAATGTAATGTAGTTCACAATCCGATGACATTGCTCAGAAGTACCGTGCTTGTGACGAAAACCAAACTGGTGTTCCGGAATTATCTGTTTTTCTTCAATTAATGGAATCATTTTTTTAATAAATATTGGTTCAAATATTTTTGAAAAGGTCGACAACAAACTGATTGGCCTATAGGAAGAAATTTCCGTTTATGGTTTGTTGGGTTTTGGTATCATTATTATCGACGCACATTTCCATTACGATGGAAAATGGCTTAGGGCCTGTTTCTGTAACTTATTTTCGTTCGTCTACGGCGAACGATCAAAATTCTCTCAGCTATTACTTGAATTCTATAAAACGCAGGTTAGAAATATTTTAGAAACAATCTTTTTACATGATTTTCTACAGACACAACGAATTATAATCTTCTGTGACTTATAGATTTCTCGGAATAACTGAGTGATTTTTGATCGTTCGCAGTAGACGAACGAAAAAAAGTTACAGAAACAGGCCCTTAATCTCAAATTAAATATATACAGGGTGGCTGATATGTATTGCAACCAACTTCAGGTTGCTATCATTTCTAAACCGCTAGCTGACAGATTTATTTCAGTGACAGTTCATTTTATTGTTTACAAGCTTACAAAAACATTTTGATCTATTGCATTCAGAAAAAAAGTTATTCGTGATGGAATTCAAGCGTGATAGTGTGATTGCTTTATATTTGGGTGGAAAAACACAAGTGGCTATCGTTAGAGCCCTCCAGCATTTAAATGTGAATAAATCTTTTGTTTCTCGTACCATTGCTCGTTACCGTGATACTGGCAGCATTGCATCGCGTCCAGAAAGTGGACGAAAAAAAACGGTAAAAACACCAGAAATGATCCGAAAAGTGAAGGCCAGATTTGATCGAAATCCACGCCACAGTGGTAGAAAAATTGCTCGTGAGCTGAACATATCGCGAGAACGGATACAACACATATTAAAAAATGAGCTTGGACTAAAGCCATTGAAGTTCCAAAAAGTGCAAGAGCTCACCGATGCACAAAAAAAGTTAGACTGGAAAGAGCCAAGGAGTTGCTTCGCCTGCACGAAAGTGGCCAGTTACCGAATTTGGTTTTCTCCGATGAGAAGCCATTCCAAATTGAGCAGTTTGTGAACAAACAAAATGATCGGGTTTACTTGCCAAAGAGGTCAGCTGAAAATGTACACCTTCGATTGGCAACCAGAACTCAAGCGCCGCCGATGGTAATGGTGTGGGCCGCCGTAACGGCCGATGGTCGCTCCTCGCTCGTATTCATCGACCATGGGGTCAAAATAAATGCCGAATATTATCGGGAAAATGTCCTAAAGACAGTATTGAAGCCCTGGGCAGACAAACATTTCGGCCGCAGACCATGGACATTCCAACAGGACTCAGCACGCGTCAACCAAGAATGGCTTAAAAAGGAGGTTCCTCGCTTCATTTTTACCGCACAATGGCCACCAAGATCTCCTGATCTCAATCCGTTGGACTTTTGCGCCTGGGGCATTTTTGAGAGTAAGGTTCGCACTAAAAAATACCAAAGTATCGATCATCTCAAGACGGCGCTTCGCCGGGAATGGGCCAAAATACCGCAGAGCCACTTTCGAGCAGCGTGTGATGGCTTTGTCGGCCATAATTCGTGCCAATTGTGGCCAATTCGAACAAATCTAAACTGTTTCTAAAATTTTATGTTATTTCCGACATTTTTTGCTTTTGAACAATAAAATTAAAAAAAAAATAAAAAAATATAGCGTTTTACTTTGTTGCATTACATATCAGCCACCATGTACGTTAAAAGTATGATGCCTTTCTTTGATATATGCTTCAACATAGGCGCAGTAATTTCGTCGTTTTTTTTTTGAGTAAAGGTTACAAATTTCTTCCAATATTTCATTAGTTTTAACGAATTTAATCGGCAGGTCCATTTGACAAGGCGAATAAAAGAATTCAAGTATATCTTTTCATAAGGAGTTCCACGATTATAAAGGAATGGTTGAAATTGTTTTTCTAAGAAAAAAAATTGGCAAAACCAGATACTTTGGCTTTGTCGGATTGCACCCAAGTTTTATTTTCATCCCTTAATGGAGGATTTCTTTTCTTTGGATGTTTGATATACTTTGTGGCTTTCCATAAGCTGTAATCATCTGAACAATTTGGTTTTAAGTTTTGTAAGTAAGTAGCAACTGATTTGTTTTTAAGATGCTGCATAAGTTTTGTCAGTTCTTTTGTGGCCTTGTTCCAATTTGCTTTGTCTTCAGGATGTTTTGTTCGCTGCCATATCTTTCGTAGCTTTCTCTTCTTACTACTAAGGGCTTTTATTTCCGTAGATAACTTAATCATATTTCCATTTTGTGTATTCAAATTTTTTTTTTATTCGAAAGATATGTTGCTTCGTGAAGTAAATTCGTGAAATCTTCCACACATGCATCGATATCTGATCCAGATGTTAGTGGTATTTTCAGATTGACATTTTTCTCTATCCAATATTTATACGATTCTACATCGGTTTGTTTGGTAAAAAGGTCACCAAAATCGGAGAGTGATCCGAACTTAAGTCCAATCCCAATACGTTTAAATTCAATACGTCCGAAGGCCAATAGATCTCCTAATCTCGGTTCTTCAGAACTTTGTTTGAGATTTTCCGTTGCAATTTTTAAGTGATTTTATACTGCAACTTTGAATTAATTTGCCTTTGAACTGCATGGTATGTATTAGTGGGAAGTGGTCAGACCATGTTTTGGCATCAGCTTTAAATGATTCTACATTGTTAAGCAGATCATAACTCACCCCACATATGTCATTGACCGAAGAACCAGTTGTGCTACCCTAGGTAAGGTTTCCTTCTTCAGCTCCCTTCGTTCTACCATTTGTTATTAACATATTGTTATCAGTCATTAATTCAATGACTTTTCTTCCTACACGATTTATAATGGTGTCTTTCTTTAGACTTCCTGCATTTCATGCCCGCATGAAAAAATGCCTCATAAATATTCTCCAGATCTTGATCATATTCACCAATTCTGGCATTTAGATCTCCAATTACAATAGGACCTACCACATCTTTAAGACGGAAGGCATTTCTCCTCTTGGCTGATTCAAATAAAAAAAAATCCTTTGTACGTTTGTTAGTAACGCATGATCTCCGAAACCATAAAAGCGAATGGGCTGAAAATTTAACAATATATTCGGTTTGGGGTCATTTGTGTTTTAGAATTATTTTCACCGCGATAAATTGCAGAGCGGTCAAGTTATTTGCTAAATTCGCATTTCCAGAGCGATTTGACTTAAATTTAATGTGTATGTGTGGTTTGTCTTGATAATAGTTTGTATGTATTTCTCCGGTAGATGGCGCTGTAGTGGACATATGGTCAATATATTTTTTTAAGATTTTTTCCTGAAACTTGGGATGTATGATTTTTTAATGAAATATCAATGAATAAAAAACCAATACATCCCAAACACGGGCAGGACAACGTCTGCTGGGGTCAGCTAGTTTAAAATATTTATTTTTCCAAATGTGTAACGACCAAAATAAATACATTAGATTTATGAATATAGTTAAAGAACGAGGGGTGAAAAATTTTATTTTCCAAACTATTTACAATGTACGACAAATTCGATATGCTAATATTTGGTTCACATCTTCTTCCACTTCTTCTGCAATTATCTATTTTTATTCTTAGTTTTTTTTTTGGTGCATAATTCGTTTGTAGTTCTCGAAGTATTGTACAAAATGCATCCGTTTTATCGTCATAGATCTTTCTTAATTCCATAACAACAGTCCTACAGTCTCTCCATCGTTTTCAAGAGAAAGAGCCGAATTGGTCTGTATTCCTTGGAAGACACGTGGATGGGTTTGCTCGCCTTCGGGATGAAAACAACCCTAAATTTCCACTGCCACTTCCGTGGAACGAAAGAATTTTGTAGGCTCGTCCTAAAAAGAGCAGGCTCGCCGATCGAAATACATAAATATTTGTTTATGACAACAAATATCATTTGTATTTGTAGCGTGTTAATATAGTCCCCCATACAATGGATCCACCCGAATTGATATCGTGATGCTATACAAACCACTAATTTTCACTAATTGGGCTGAACGTTGGCTGTATTGGTTTTATATTACCTATTTATGCAAAGCATGACTCCTCGACGTCATAAATATCACAAATATCAACAGAATTATTTTTCCCCAATCCAGGCACCCATTAAGGTATTTTTCTGTTGTTTCACGCTTTGATATACTTAGCGTTTATTGAAATATACTCACTTATTTGAAAAGTTTTCAGTTTCCAATTTTTATTATTATACTGTGGGATGCGATCCATGGCGGAGGTGTAAAAGATTCGAGCTGACCGAATTTAACTCCGTTTTTACTTGTTATCATGACACCTTCTTATCGAAAACGCTTCTCTGTGAAATTCCACCACATAGAGTTTGCAATATTGTATATACATATAGGGTTTTCTAACAAGAGGCGTTATTTTGAATCACCCGGTATTTCGGTAGCTGTCACTTTTAAAGCTTTTATTCTTTGACATTTGACTAGTAGAAACTACGCCATTACTAAAAATGGAACAATACACTGTTCAACAACGCATTGAAATTATTAAAATTCACTACAAAAATGGTGAAAATCTTGCAGTCACAGTTCGCAAAACTAAAGCGTTTTTGGGTCGTCGTGAAGCACCTTGTCGGACCGCAATACAGAAATTGGTGGACAAATTCGAGCTGTTGGGACAAGTTAGTGATGTGAAGAATAAAACCCGTGCACGTCGCTCATGAACAACTGAGAATATTGCTGCTGTAGCCCAAAGTGTTGAAGAAAACCCAGGTTTGTCCATTCCTCGTCGTTCTTTGGAATTGCGCATTCCACAAACGGCATTACACCGTATCTTGCATAAAGACTTGGGTCTTAAGGCTTATAAAGTTCAGTTAACACAAGAACTCAAGCCGGCCGACCATCAACAACGTCGTGTCTTTGCTGATTGGGTCCTTGAAATGCATGAAAATGATACGGAATTCCATCGAAAAATCATCTTGACTGATGAGGCCCATTTCCACCTAGGTGGCTACATCAACAAGCAAAATTGTCGCATCTGGGGCTCGGAAAACCCAAGAGTTATTGTTGAGAAGTCTCTCCATCCTCAACGTGTGACTGTTTGGTGCGGTTTATGGTCCGGCGGGGTCATTGGACCTTACTTTTTCGAAAATGAGGTTAGATCAACAGTTACGGTGAATGGATTGCGCTATCGAGAGATGATTAATGATTTTTTATGGTCGGAGTTGGATTGTATTGATCTGGACAACGTTTACTTTCAACAAGAAGGCGCTACGTGACACACAAGCACGAAGCGCCGTCGGGAAAGTTCCGGACCGCGTTATCTCTCGAAGAGGTGATCACAATTGGCCACCGAGATCTTGTGATTTAACACCTTGCGACTTCTTCCTTTGGGGCCATGTGAAAGATAAGGTCTACGCCAACAGCCCAGCGCCGATTCAAGACCTCAAAGATAGAATACGTGAGGCTGTCGAGGACAAAGGGCAGCCACTTTGCTATTTGGTTATGGAAAATATCATGAAAAGGATATGGTCCTGTAAGCGTGGTCGTGGTGGCCATTTTGCTCATGTAGTTTTTCATTATTAACGGCATACCTTCCTCTTTATTATGAAACAAACATCCGATCATTTATCTCAAAAAATGGCATTTTTCTTTGAATACCAAAATAACACCTTTTGTTGGAAAACCCTTTATTTAGTCTTGTCTTCCCTTTATCCTTAAAGATGTTCAGCAGCTGCAATATTCGAATTAAACACGTACACAAATCGAATCAAATTATTAAACTTCAAAAAACAACAGTTACAGTTTTTGTTTTAAATTTTTTTATTTCAAATATGGCCAATTATATTGGTTTTAAATTCGATTCGAATGCAGTGATTTGCATTGGTGGTGAAATGGTGTTGTTGTCATTAACATTTATCTTTTTATTTATTATAATCTATTTGTTGATTTGTTTTTGGCATTCAATAACATGTACATATGGCTTAGAGACTAGTTTGTATTGTATATATTTTATGTAGAACAAGACCGTTCAAATGATACCTTTCACACCACTGCGGGGAGGGGGGTCTTCTGCCCAAACACGGACCCATTCTGGCCACCTGAAATACACAGAAGTAAAGTATGTTATATGATTAAATAAAAATTTAATTAATGAATTTAGAAAAGTATTTCTAGCAAAAAAAAAGAATAAAGTAAGGTAAACATAAAATAGAAACAATTTGTGATTACAACTCTCATCAATCATAAAAAATAAAACGTAAATAAAAAATTTTAAAACAAAATTAGTTTTAGGTTATTGACATGCATTTCTTGTAGTATTAGTTTTCCAAAAACAAAAATCCCTTTGGAAAGCTATAAATAGTTATTCGAACTATACATGAAAACACCTCAAAAATTTATTTTGCTCCTTCGAATTTTCAAAACAAAGTAGTTAAAAAATTCGGTAGGAATTTTAGAGTGGAAATCCTGAGAAAACATGGATCATATTCGTGAACGATAATAGGAATGATATTCTTGGTGAACCCGGCTACCCCCTTGCCCCTTAAAAATAGCCAACAATATCAATGATGTTCCAAAATTTTTCGTGGTCGGTTGTAACCTTTGCTTTTGGTTGTTGTTATTTTTTGAAATGTTGACGTAAAAAAGTCAATTAGTTATGCTGATGAAGTGCTGTAGAAAGCTCTTTAATAGGGCAAAGGCCACCAGACCCCCACAGGACTGGGACACATACAAGGAAGAACTCAAGCGGTAGAAAAAAAAGAGTTGAGAAATGCTCAAAATAAATCCTGGATAGATTTCTGTAGTGGCATAGAAAGCTCATACGAAGTCTCAATGTTACGGAAAATTTTAGCCTCAGCACCTTGTACTATTGGGTACATCAAGAAAGAAGATAGTTCTTGGACTACGTTCACATTTCCCGGGCAACTCTGAAGAGGCATTGAATACTTCAAATGGAGATTCCCTTGAAGTGCAGCCATCAAAGGTTGCCAGCGAGATTGTAACCGAATCTACAATTTGTTGGGCTATCAAAAACTTTAAACCTTTTAAGTCGCTAGGCTAGGACCAGACAATGTTTCGCCGGCGGAGCTACAGGCAGTAGCTGATGCAAGTGCTTCTTGGCTCAGAGATATATACACATGTTGTATCAATCAGGTCTACCTACCAACAAAATGGAGAGAAACCAAAATTGGTTTCATCCAAAAAGCGAGAAAGCCGTCCCATACTGGAGCTAAGGATTTCCGGCCAAAAAGTCTATCGTCATTTCTGCTTAAAACCCTGGAGAGATTAATAGATATTTACCTTAGGACCTAAAATTAGGACTGTTCACTCAACAGCATGTCTACAGCAAGGGAAGACCACCGAAACCGCCCTTCTTGATCTGGTTAGCTTTATTATAGGACCACTCTCTGTTAAGGAATACCCTAGGTAGCTTTCTTAGATATAGAGGGGGCCTTCAATAACATAAATCCATCCAGCATCTATAATTACGGCTTTAGCAAGATCGAGATTAGTAAGATGGTGGGTGTTCTAACGGGACACTCAAGCTTAAAAGCACATCTGTATCGCATAGGAATAGCAGATAATGACGAATTTAGGGCATGCAGAGAAGACGTCTAAACGATGGAACATTTTCTATGCCCGGCCTTCACACATGAAAGATCCCGATATTTCGGGTCCGATATATTGACAGACTTGACTCATTCTCAGAGGATATAACTGGAGTGATACATAGAAAATTCGTGTCTAGTACCAATTTTTTGTAACTCTTGAGGTATAATAAGATCATAAATAAGGAGCCCGAAACAGGCCAAGCCACTGGCTTAAGTGTATGTCCATGGACATGAGACGTCAAGACGTCTCCTCTCTTCAACCTAACCTTAACATCCCTGGGAGTTGATAGCAGTATACGTTGCTTCGTTCATAACATTTTGATTAAGAGATACATTTCAGCTAGTTTAGGGTCAACTGACTTCCATAGATGTCAGCAGCGGAACGCCCCAAGGGGGTAGTTTACGGTTTCCTCTGTTATGGAATCTCTCCATGGACAATATTCAGCTTTCTATGGTGATCATGGGTGTCAGATTCGTTGCTTATGGAGATGACGTGACAATAGCTGTTAGAGGGAAGTTTGAGAGCACTCTTAGAGACATCCTACAGCAGGCCCTTCATACAACCGCAAGATGGGCTTCCGATAATGGTCTTGGTGTTAAACCGACCAATACGGAACTAATTCTTTTCACCAGGAGAAATAAAGTGACACAAGTTACACCTGTCTCCTTGGGGGTATTGAAATTTCCTTCTCTGAAAGTGCAAAATACTTAGGTATTTTACTACACGAGAAGTTGCACTTCTAACCCAACATTTTGGAAAGAGCAAATAAGGCTGTGATAGCGCTATATACCTGTTGAAGGGCAATAGGAAAACGCTGGAATCTGAACCCGCGTATAGTTTATTGGTTGTTTACGGCAGTCGTTAGGCCGATAATCCTGTACGGCATTGTCGTCTAGTGAACAGCTCTGCTGAATCCACATTTTGTGCGATACTAAACAAGGTTCAGTGAATGGCTGATATATGTATCACTGGTGCGCAGAGAACGACACCAACTGCGGCACTAAATGTTATATTACATTTAATGCCGCTAGATATTATACTTATAGGAGTGCAATAAGCCGCATGTACTGCTATTAGATTCAGGGAACTGTCACTATGGTCAGGAAATGGCTACGGACATAGTGCCATTCTAGACAGAAAGCATAATCTTTCGGGCACTGTTGATTACGCTATGACTAACCACACTTCGATAAGAAGTATCTCACTCTTATACCTGATAACTCAGAATGGAATGGTCGTATCCCAGCACATAGGAGATTCGTTAACTTCTATACAGACGGTTCCAAACCCAATAATCTAGTTGGCTTTGGTGTATTGTCTGAGGATCTTGAGCTATCACATGCAAAAAGAATGCCTGATCACTACTAGTGTTTGCCAGGCAGAAATTTTTGCTAAAAAAGAGATAGCGGAATGGCTGAAAATTAATGTTCTGACCAAAGTTGGTATAAATATTTTCTCTGATAGTCAGGCTGCTATCAAGTCTCTGGAAACTATATTTCTGAATTCAAATCTGCCATCGACTGTCGAAGATCTCTTAACGAGATGCCTGAACAGTTCAATATTCACCTGATATGGGAGCCGGGCCACAAGGACGAACCAAGGAACTGCAAGGCAGATGAACTTGCTAGACTAGGAACTACTTTACACGCTCCAGGGGAACTGGAACATGTGGGCAAACCCTTTAGCGACTGACAAGCTCTTCTTGAGAGACGGCAACAAATGACAGGTGGTCACTAGTCAGGAACTGCATACATTCCAGGCTGATGTGGTCCGGTCTAGACCAGAGTATGAAGCCGCCGAGCCGAGCCGCCGATTTTAGCCGCCGTCGACCTTTTTTCACCAGCCGAAGCCGCCGCCGATCTTAGCGGCTAAAATCGGCTGAAACACAGCCGCCGTTCCATACAAAAACTTTAAAATATGGATAGATACAATTTCCATTTTTGATAAGCAAATAGCCATATAGCAGATGTATATCGTCCCCTTAATAGATAAATAATGTGTACGCATATAAACTATTATTTTTTATTGCATTTTAAGAATCTACGCAAATGTTTTTTTTTGTATATGGTGAAATTCTACTTCCACAAATTGGGTTATTGGGTGTTTGAAATTGTTCATTAATAAAAGCCTAAGTGCCGATATCACTCGATATCAATTTCACAAAAACTTCAAAAATGCTTTTCTCGAAACGACAAATAAATTATACACTATTCATTTATTGGGTGGACGATATGGAAAATGATTTTCGTTTTGATTCGTTTATTGTCACAAGAGGAAGCTTAAAATGTCATAAAAATGATTATATTGACAGTAATAGAAAAATAATTCTTTTTTAAAGGAAATAATAAGATTTATTATTAGATTATGTACATATAGAGATAAAAATATTTTCGGGAAAAAATCAATGGAGTATTAAAGAATAGTATAAAATATAAATTAATATCTCCATTCTAAAGAATCAATCAAGTTAAGCTCAAAAGAGTAGAGGTCATTCTATTTGACTAAACCGTCGACTCTTCTGGAAACAACCTGTTTCGACTTAAGCTATGTATAGACGATTGCCAGAACGGACATACTTTGAAAATAGAGTATATCATAGAGCCGCCTAGCGGCATGGAATCGATGATTTTTTCACCTCACAATATCTTACAATTAACTTAAAACATCTATAATTTAAGAATAAATACCAGAGCTTAACTATTCAACTATTATTTTAAATGTTAAAATGTCTATCATAGAGCCGCCGTATGTCAATTTTATGTCGGCTTAGCCGTCTAGCCGCCGCCGCCGATCTATAATTTTCAATGGCAGCCGCCGCCGCCAATTTTGGTTCGGCTTCATTCTCTGGTCTAGACTCAAAACTCACTGCTCTCGAGACCGGACGAATCATTTATCGTGTCTGCCATGACGGGTCGCTATTTTATTGGACGGCACGCAGAGAGATTGTATGTCTTGCATAATGACTTTTGCAGAAACTGTGGAGACGAAGAGGAGGAATAATCAATAGAACACCTTATGTGTCTGTGTCCCGCTCTCTCTGGAAGGCGGCATGCAACCTTAGGCTCTTATTTTTTAAGGTAGTTAGCAAACTTGGCTGGTGTTGGAATATGACAACATTTGCGCAACATTTTTTAATAACTTATGTTTTCCCTTACGTCCCTGTGGCAACACAATGGACTGTATAGTCTAAGTGATACTTTCGATAAAAGTTACCGATTGACTTCAAATTTGGTATGTGTCTATATTTTTTCTGTCTCAGGCTAAAAACAAAGGTGCTTCATGTCGGTCCACTACATCTAGTACCTCCCCCACAAAGCGTCAACATTTAGTGAAATGTTGTTTCTTTAATAACTTCTAAACTGATTATCAGAATCTTCCGCAATTCCACACTGAGTAAAAGTTTGTTAGTAGCTATCACCGTGAAAAAAGGTGTGGCAGGCCCCACACAAATCGATAATTTTTCACAAAAAGTTAACGGCTTATAAATTTGATTCTAGTCCATACATTGAGGGGGAAAAATTAACCCCATTTGGGTAAAATTTTTCCCGTAACGTGCATGAAAAATCGTGCCCGATTCGTTCATTAATTATTCCCGAAACGGGGGTATTGTCATGGTGTATTGTCGTCGTAAGGTTGATGATTATTGTTCATTGGATTTTTTATTGCCTTTTCTTAGAAGAAGAAACCACGAAATAATTTGTGATTTATAAAGACGTGAAAAAATGAACGACAAAGAAATAGAATATAAACGCCAGTTCGAAATTTCGGATGATTCTGTGGGCTGTCTGGCAAGTAAGAAGGATAGTTTAGGTTAGGTTGAAGAAAGGAGACGTTTAAACGTCTCATGTCCATGTACATACACTTAAGCCAGTGGTTCGGCCTGTTGTGCGCTACTTATTCATGATCTTTTTATACCTCACGAGTTACAGAAAATCGTTACTAGACACGAATTTTCTCAGTATCTTCCAGTCACATCCTCTGAGATGAGTCAAGTCTGGTAATATGTCGGACCCGAAATGTTGGGATCTTGAATGTGCGAAAGCCGGGCAGTGACAGAAAATGGTCCATCGTTTCGATGTTTTCCCTGCATTCGTCGTTTCCGACGATAAGATACTATTGGGTCACCCAATAGTATCTTTGCAGTTGCTCCTACTGTTGCGCTATTCCACACAGTTTTGTGAACCATCACTGCCCAGTGCTACAACTCATCCCTCGTGGCTTCGAAAGGTTTCCAAGTTTATTACTCGAAGTTCTCTGCCCTTTGAAGCCAAGCTGTTTGCCCGTTTTAAAGAATTAAAAAATTAAGAGGGCTAGAAATGCTGAAAACATCACTTTCAGGAAGAAACAGGAGTTTAGTAACTGTCGTTAAAACAATTAGAAACAATTTGATTTTTTTCAAATCGGTTTCTGCTGGCACGAAAAAACCATAAAAATAGGAAAAAATTCGCAAACAATTAGTCTGTTCCATTTTTTAAAGCTTGCATTCTAACGAAGAAAAGAATTAGAGTTTCGAAATATTTCCCTCGTACACGCTGAAAAAAATCGCTTCGGTAGTATATTGTCCCAAACATATTCGGCTTGAAAAATATATTTAGGGTACACTCTAAACATATGTATAATATTTGGTACATACAAAAATTATATATTTGGGGAGATGTTGTTCTAAACAAATCTTTGTTTACATCCCAATATGTTTTTATTTGGGACTATTATTTCCGAAACCAATATTTATTTTCATTTAAGTATTCGGAAAATACATAAATTGTGTTACATTTTTCAGTAATTCAAAGTTAATTTTTGTGAAATGTTAAATGTTCGTAAAATAATAAATAATAATAATTGAAATAAATTACTTGGAGGATCGAAATAAATTACTTGGAGAATTGACAACTAATGATGGCTTGGAATACTCAGAAATCTTAAATGATTGTTTCAAAACGGAAGTTAATATTGTATCATAACTGGGAGGAACAGTTCGAGAACAAGGAAAAATTAAAACTCAAATTAGAAAAATTCAGCAAAGTTTTGAAATTCTTTTTTAAATAAAATATATTTGAAGATATTCCTAAACAATAATTTTATTTGTATATAAACTCATATTTTATTTGAGAAAATTAGTTTGGATATATAAAGGGTGGTTAAATTGTAAGGGCCGATGTTGAATGTGAACCACACCTAAACATCTTTTCTGCAAAACGTTTTTTCTGCATTTCATTTGACATTTCTCAATTTCAGACTAACTCAATTTGAACCATGGAAAGATACACAATCGAGCAACGCGTTAAAGTTTTTTAAGCCTTTTACGAAAATGGGCGTTCAAATCAAAATGCATTTCGTGCACTTCGTGATGTTTTTTTGATCAGCATATTCGACCAAATGTGTCCACAATCGGGAGAATTGTGGGCAAATTTCAGCAAACCGGGTCTGTAGGAGATGTGAAAACACTTGTGCATGCTAGCCCAGTTCGTTTGGTGCGGCTTATGGGCTGGCGACGTCATCGGGCCATACTTCTTCGAAATGAGGCCGGTCAGGCAGTTACTGTGAATGGTGATCGCTTTAGTGAGATGATAACGAACTTTTTATGGCCCGAATTGGAAGATATGGATGTGGACAATATGTGGTTTCAACAGGACGGTGCAACTTGCCACACAGTAACGAAACAATTGCTCTTTTGCGCAACAAATTCAATGGCCGTGTTATCTCACGTCGCACATAGGAGTATTTTGCTGATCTAGCCGGACAAAACTTTTTTCGAGTGTTATTCAATTCTGATAGTGTTAAAAGAGAGGAAAGAGGCGGAACAAATTCTTTTTGTTCCTATTACAGGACAGTATAGGCTATATAACAACACAAAAATCAGCGCGGGACCGCATCGGACTATATAACAAAATCACATTTGAACATGAAAAACTAGGTTTTAAAAAATGACTTTTTTTAATTGTGAATAAAATACACATACCTTCCTTCTTTAAGCACTGAAATATGAGTTTGATGTTCACACTTAATTTAAAATTAAGAGTCAATTGGATAAATTTCCAGTCATTGAACTACGCACTTTGTACATGGTCAACTTTACACTGCTGGAAATGAGTCGCATATTTGTCTCGAAGGTTAATGTCTTATTGATAATAATGAAATGTAGTCTTGGTAACATAAAACAAAAAAGTATTCGTACCCAGGGTCGATTTTAGAAAATGGGGTTTTGTCCAGCTAGATCAGCCAAATACTCCTATGTGCGTCGTGGCGATGTCAATTTGCCGCCAAAATCATGTGATTTGACACCTTTTGGGTTATTTGAAAGAAAAGGTGTACGTCGATAAACCAGCAACAATTCAAGAGCTAAAGGATGAGATAATTCGGCAAATTAACGGCATAGAACCTAAATTATGCCTCAGCGTCATCGAAAATGGAGGTGTGCCGCGGCGGCCATTTGGCCTATATTATGTTCCATACCTAATTGAACCATACCAATATTATCATAATAAATAGAAATGACAATTATTTCGTAAATAATTTGTGTTTTAGTCAAAATCAACATCGGCCCTTAAAATTTACCCACCCTTTATTTTGTTGTAATATATTAATATATGCGTTCCAAGTAAATTGTATTGATTTACAAATAAAATTTATTTACTCAGAAATATATAATATTTAAAAAATTGTGTTCCAAATATATTTTCTTTCGATTGAAACATATCAAAACAGATGATTTTGCCCCGTGTAGGGGGTAGAAAATGATGAACTTATCGAATTTGAATTCGGAGTCAAAAGTGACATATGGACGAAATTTAGCCCTTGCCAAAACTCGAATAACCATATGCATCGCGTTACGATCAGCGTTACCGCTGTGCGACTAAAGTGGCATATTTGCCCCTTTTTTTCAGCCGTGCTACTTTCGCGCCCCTTTTATTTTTTGATACTATTTTTTGATACTTTTTTGGTTTTTGTAAAAAATCTGATTTTTGTACTCTTATAACAGCACTTTCGTACTAACGTACGGCGGCGTAAGTCGATTTTATGGATTACACAAAATTCGCAATATAAAAACATGGCAAATGTCGCGGACGTTACAAAGCGTCTTGCAAATAATCATATTTAAAGGAAATTGTGTTACAGTTCTAAATTTCCGCGGTTTTCTTTACAAATCAAAGCTATTAATTTTGTTTTGAGTAAAAGTGCTGTTTTCGCGATAACTCGTGAATGGAAGCAGATCCAATTTTGATCTATTCATTGTCGAATAGAGGGGATGATTCTGAACAAAACCTCATTAGCCGTTTTTTGGCGTGAATCTAAGCCAACCTTCTATACCTTGGGACAGGCTGTGCCTACAACACATAGGAGTTTTTGTCAGAGCATTGCTATAGAGGGATACACATAGGAGTTTTTGGTAACTTCGGAACCGGTCAAGATAGCGCAAAATGCTTTGGAGGGTAGTCGGTTGATCGCAAGGACGTTCTAATTCGACAATAAAAAAAATTCGAAAAATTACACATAGGAGTTTTTGTCGGCGCACCGACGATATATTTGTTATACATCATAAGAAGTTTTCTATAACATTGTATTTTTTGTTTAGTTTTCGTGTAAATGAATGCATTTTTTAATGTTACCTACTTATTTTTTATGTTAAGCTTTGTTTTTTTATTGTTGTTTTCTTTAAATAAAAACCTTAAAATTGATCCCCCTTTTTTAATGATCAGTTGCCCCTTTTTTCGAAAAAATCCCCTTTTTGAAATTTTCCAACGGTAACGCTGGTTACGATCGGATATCAAATGCCAACGCAGGATAATAAAATTAAAAGGGCGGCATGTAGGGAGCAGAGAAAAAAATGTTTTGTTGACCCGGAATAGTCTCTAGATAATCTTCGAAACTACGGGGTGACTGGTGCAACTTATTTTTTCTGTATGGGGGCCGACCCTTACTATTGTTTACTTTTCTAGCAGCATTGTCCAAGTCAAAAAAGGTTTGGAGTTTTTCGTGAACAGTTGTGAAAAGTGAAATTTGGCATATTTTAAAGCTTAATATATTTTGTTCATACGTAAAAATTAATAACTTTGTTATGGGTCCTTCAACTACAGGTTTTTTAGCGTGATTCTAAAAAAATTGTGTTAACAAAATATTTTTTTTTTAAATATGTCTATCTTTGTGCTAATTTTAAAATAACGGGTTTTCTAATAAGAGTGATATAACTTCTTTGAAAAAATACACTCTTATTGTTAAGGAAATTCAACAGTTTTTTATTTAATGTGATATACAATCAATACAATTAAATTCTAAATAAAACGTCTTTCATATGGCCTCCACGACTTCTTCTGAAGGAAAGCATTCGATGAACCCAATTTTCGAGCACTTTTTCCACTAAATCAAGTCGTATGTCACGAATGGCACGTTCAATATTGACTTGTAAAGCTTGAAGAGAGTCTGGTTTATTTCGAAAGACCAATTACTTCAAATAACCCCACAAGAACTAATCTAATGGTGTTAAATCACAACTTCTTGGAGGCCATTCAATATCACAATTTCTTGAAATAATAGAATCTCCAAACTTTTCTCGCTACAATTCAATTGTTTCATTTGCTGTGTGGCATGTAGCCACAATCGGTCAATGACAAGAAGATAGCTCTTAACGAGAGCTAAAATATTGCTCATGGGTGTCAAGGTCGTATGTCGACTGGAAAGTGTTGTTTTTTTTTTTGATTTAAGAAATATTGCCTTAGCGCACGAAAAGTTGCAATTGGAGAACGATTATTTTGATAATAAAACTGAATAATTTGTAAACGTTTTCTTGTGTATATCTCTCCATGATAAAATTGTAAACACTACTGAATACAAAGAAAAACAAATGGCCGAAACATCACTTCAAAATCATATTATCCCTATTGGAAAACCCTTTATATATTGATTTTTAAATGGGAAAAGGGTAAATGTGTAAATTTTGTATTATACATACTACAATATATATGCTTCCATATTCTGCAAAAACATTTTGCGCGATTTTGTGCCAATTGATGGTATTAGTTTCAAATACGTGAAAATGTTGTGCAGTGTAATGATTTTACTTATATACTACCTACCTCCCCTACAAACAGTGATGCCTACTATTTGCGGAGCAAAACGTAATGAAAAGTTGAAAAAGCGTAAAAGGCGTAAAATTCGAGACAGAAAGCATAAAAGGACACTAAACTATTTTCTTTCATTTGCAATAAAAAGTTTTGTTTACATTAAAGTTTTTAAATAAAAATAATCATAAAATTTTAATCAATGTTGTTTCCCTAATTAAAATGATATTTCCAAACTTTTTGGTTTTTTGGCGCTTAGATTCATACACTTTTTCTCTGCTAAATTACATAAAGACTTGCTGAACAATAAGGAATAGAGGGATAAATCGAATCTGTCTGAGTCAAAAGACCATTTAGTCTGTAAGTTATCTTTGAAGACGATTTTCCAGTTATCGATATCTCCGAAGCCGGCTACGCGGACCAAAGTTAAAAAATTTCCCTTCTGATGTATGTCCAACGATGGCCGGGATTAAAAATGTCCTCCTCTGGGGGTATGTCCAAAGCCGGCTACGCGGACCAAAGTGCCATAAGATCCATGGACATTATGTCCCTGGACGTTATGAGATAACACCCAATATTTTAGGGCCTTACAAATATTTGGTCGAAAACAAAAGTATTATACACTGTACCGCAGAATTGTGTATGGTATAATTGATAATGAAACATGTAACATATACTCGTCAAACCATAATTTTTCGGTAAAGCCTTTTCGGCAATAATTTTGTATGGTATTTCGGCAATAATTTTGTATTATAAGTATTAATTTCAATAAATTTTAAACTGCAGAAGTGATAACAGCAATATTTAAATCAGAGAGACAAATGTAAGTGCATATACATAAATATGTTGATAACACGGAGAAGCAAAAATAGTATAATTTCATTATGTTGTCAAAAATTCATCTGACAGATGTACGAAAAGCGTCAAAAGCACCAACAAAAAACATGAAAAGCGTACACCTAGTGCTATTGAGGCGTCTGAAAAGCACTAAAACTGGTGCGCAAAGCACTAAGTTGGCATATCTGCCTACAAATTGACAATTTTAAACATTTATTTTCTAATAAAAAAATTCTTTTACACTAAAATGTAATAAAATTGACTTTTATTTTACTTATCAATAGACCTCGGATTTTTGCATATCCTTCAATTTTCATCTGATTTGAACCAAAATTTGTATTTAGACGTTTCATCACTCAAATTTAAATAAATTACCCAAAAAATGTCCTAAATACGAGTATATAAAAAGTATGGGGTAATTCCAAATGAAACCGACCGCATGCACGCATATACTACAAGACAATGCAGAAATATAGCCCTTTACCTTTTGACCAATTTAATAGTGGTTTAGATTTTATTTTTTTTTTTTTTACAAAATTTAGTTATTTTGAAGTCGACATAAGTTTTGAACGGAATATCAGATTTGAATAATATAAGTACCATTTGAAAGATTTTAACATCCTCTCTAAGAATTATAAATTAAGTTACAAAATTGTGTGTGTAATGACTCAATATGACGAAAATATCCTTTAACCGTGATTATCCTGAAAAGCGTATCTTAAATTTTTTTATATTTTTCAAAATTACCCACATATTTCCCAAAAAATTTAAAAATTTCACCATTGGTCTCCATGGGTTAAAAAAAATATGAATTAATTAATGTCCATCCGTCTGTCAGTTCGACTGAATGGTGCTAACGATATAACGAAGAAGTGACCGAATGACTTAAAATTTCGTACGAATATGGGTAGTTCTTTCTGAAGAGTCACAGGTCAAAAATTAGACCTTTCTCAAACTCTCTGAAAATGTTTCCCTAGTACGTGGGAGTAAAGACCCACACTATAAAAAAATGAAATGAAAATTGGAGGCAGGGGGGCGAGGTCAAAATTCAAAAAAGTTTTTTTCTCTGTAATGGGTTTTTGAAGTTAATTTTAATGCTACAAATCATAAGAAATTGAAAATAGAAAATATCATTTCTTAAAGCTTTTTCCACGTACTTTACATAAAAAATACTAACTTTATCTAAAACAGTTTATTTCGGTCACTTTTCGTGGAAATAAAAATGTAAATTGCAATAACTTAGAATAGATCTTACATCTTTCAAATGGCACTTACAGTATCGGACAATACATCTTGGAATAACTTCAAACTTCTGTTCAATCGCCAAAATCTGAAAACTATCAATGATGTATTCCAATAATTGTACCTATTATCTAAGAAATTTAATCAATTTAACAAAAAATGACAAATTAGCTGCTTAAATTATTTGAAATTAAAAATTTATTTCACAAAAAAACAAAAAGGTCTAAAATTCGCTCGACAAAACATATTGGACTATGCATTTCTACTAAGATTTTGTGGAAAACCATCTATTATCAAGGACGGCGTTGCTTCTTCTTGCATGGAATCAATAAGATTGCTTGTTATCGTTGTATCTATGGAGTTCCAAGCATCTGCAATAGCCTGAAATAGCTTATTTTTATCTCAACCTACGCTTTCTCGATTTATCTCTTTGTTGACAATTTCCCAAAAATTTTCAATGGGATTCAAGACTACGCTTGAGCTGGCCACTCCATAAAGTTTACCCTTCCTTTCCAACTCAATCATTGTCTTATTGAAATTGTCGTAATAGAGCAACATTCCGCTCAGCATAGGGGGACATGGCATTCTTCAAGATTTCGCAGTACATAAACCTGTACTTAATTACGTTTATTGTATAAAGGAGTCCAACCACGTTACCGGAAAATCATCCAAAGACCATTACATTGCCGCCTCCGTGATTTACAGACGCCTAATAGTATAAAGGGTCCAATATTTTATTAACTAGTATATACTTGATCATTCAAATCCGATATTCAGCTAAAAATTTATATCGACTTCAAAAGCAGCTAAATTTTAAAAAAAAAATTAGTTGACTAATTTGGCAATAATTCCGTTTGTTCTTGTAGTATAGACGTGCAAAATTTCATTCAAATCTAAATTCATAAATATTCAGAGTGGGTTGGTTTCCTTTGGAATTACCCCATACTTTCCATATATTTAGGCACTTTATTCTAAACCTTCTAAAATTTCGCATTTTTAATTCATGTATCGGATTTTTTTTTGCTATTTTGCATATTTTTTTTTGGCCCATTGGAAAAAGGTATCGAAAAACAGGTGTATTTCGAAAAACAGGTGTATTTCGATTCATTTCTCTTTGAATCGAATTTTGGACCAATCAGAATTTTTCTATCAATCTGCAAAAAAAATATCCAATTGCATATAATCCGAGGTCTACTTAATCAATACTGGGAAAAAATTCTGACCCGAAGGCTTCCCTGAATTAATCTCAATTTTTCGGGATTTCGCAACACTGTACGGCGTTTTAAAAGCCCACATCAGAATTTTTTATTTTCGTGCAGCATATGTAACGGCATTTTGAAAGACCACATTATAATTTTATTTTAGGGGGCTTAAAATTGCACTCTTTTTGACTGTTCGTGAAGCGTATCGGTATATTAAACTATGTGTTCTTTACATCTGAGGTGTGAAGTATGTTCAGCTACTTTGTGCAAAGCATTAAGGCCAATATACATATGTACATATGTATATGACAGGACATACCAATATTATCACAAACACCAAAAACAGACAAATTCCACTCAAAAATACCATTTTGGAATATTCGTGCAGCAATATTATTCATACACCCTAGTGGTCGAAGCAATAACGCCTTATAAATTTAATTCTAGTCCATACAAATTATTTAAATTTTATGCAGTGTACAGATTTTACAATACTTACAGTCCCGTGAAAAATGATCGTTATTGCCACGCCCACTTTAAATCAAAGTTATAAACTTTTTAAACTTTTTTACTTTTTGTACAAAGTGGTCCGTTTGTATGGGAGAACCCAAAAGGGGCTTGGCAACTTCGACCATTCTGAGTAGTAGGATAGAAGTTATGACACAATCAATATTTCACTAAATTCTGGCCCTTCGTGGGGGAGGTACTCGAAGAAGTGGACCTACATAGTCCATCTTTGACCTTAGTCTGAGATAGAAAAAAAGTATTGACACACGTACCAAATTTTAAGTCAATCTGTTAATCATGTCGAAAGTTATCGTGCGCACCAACCATACACACAGACGGATACTGATCAAATGACTTAAAATGACCCATAGTGGATATCCGCAAAATATTGTTGGGGGTTTCTTACGCACTCCACTGTTGTGTTACGCTTTTGGTCCACAGCATCTGATATATACCCTTGTTCACAATAGTGGGGATAAAAAAAACGGGGTTTGCAATTTTGAAAGGTTTTTTTTTGTGCCAACAAAAAACGTGTTTTTTATCTAATTTCTCCTAATAGTTTTAACGACAGTTACTAATCTTCTGTTTCCACGTGAAATTGTCATAATTTCCTTTAATTTAAAGTGTATCCCGGCTTGGTCGAGCAAAAACAAATAAAAATCACCATAAAAATTGTTTTTAATATTTTGTTCGTGTTGAGTACACCTATTACACCAGAAATGTTATGCACTGCCCGTCGACAAAAATTTTGTTGCATAGTGTAATTGGCATAGTGTATGTTCGTAGAGTATTTAGTGTAAAATTGCAGTTGGCTCTCTAGTGCTTACAACTTTGAAGAATATTGAGGAAATGTTTCATATTTGACGGTGCCACCGCTTGATTTTCACTCACTGTGTATTCCTATGGGGGCTCAGATCAATATTTCAAGGCGTTACAAAAGAAATGACAAGCTTAGTATACTCCCCCATCCTATGGTGGAGCGCATAAAAATAAATATAGACTATTTTTGTACTCAGGGAACCATAACGCATCAAAGGATTCGCATTGAATTCGTGCTTTCTTTGTGTTGCATAATCTAAAATATCAAAAATTGTGATTCAGTGATTTTAAATCAATCATTCGCCTCCCACCCAGACAAAATAATATTCCGAAAATAGGTTATTGAATCTCAATTTCAAAAAACAGACAAGTGTTTATAAAAAAAAGCAAAAACAAAAGAAAAAACAAACAACAGACAATTAATTTATAAATATGTAAGTTTAAATTGGGCGGTTTTTTCATCGCCAACAGGAAGAACCAAACACAACAACACACAACAAAATGGAGGAGGGAGAATTTTCCTTTACCTGTTCAAACTTAAGTGAATCCTGAATCCCTTAAGGTGATGCAATTTGATCCTTTTGTAGTTTTATATGTGTATAATGCATGTGTTGTTGTTGTTTTTGTATAAAATCAGAAGCACTTGTTGTTTTTGTTGTTGTTGTAGAACATAACATAACAGCATAAGAACGTGATTGTTTATATATTGCCAATATTGCTGAACTGCTGCCGATCAATTGATATTGTATATCGAGTACTATAGCGACGACAAGGGGGGAAGAACTCACTCGGACTGTTGGCGGTGGTGGTGGTGGTGGATACACTATGATTTCGATTTCGATTTGGATTCTATGATTTCTCATTATAACCAATTGTCTGGGCGATTGTTGCATCGTCATCGTCATCCTCAACCTCATCCTCCTACAACTCATCATCATCTTCATTCTCGCCGCCACCATGTTCACAATGTTGTACTTCATTAGAGGCAATGGCAGACAAGTGGCATTGCTGCTCCCGTTCCAACTTACGCAAAGTCTGTAAGTCAAACTCGTACACTACTTTTTCAATTCGCCGTACATAGACGATGATTCAGACTCAATGTTTTTCGTTGTACACGATGATGACGACGACGATGACGCCGCCATATTCGAATTCTTCGGCGTTCGCTCTCGCTTGCGTTTGCTATTCTTCAGAACGTAGCCCGGATACAGTTCCATGTGCAATTGACGCTCCCTTCGCGACTTCTCATAGTAGACACTCTGTTCCTCGCGCGACAGCTCATGCCATCGCCGACCCAATATCTGGTTGATGGCAGCCGACTCCTTGAGCGTACACTCGGCCACCACTTTGGCTCGCATCTCCTTCATGTACAGCATAAAGGCGTTCAGGGGTTTTTTGATATGCGGTAGTTTCTTCTTGTCATCGTTGTTGTTGCGCTGGGCATTTTTCGTTGCCGGTTTACTGTATGGATTTTTTACATATCGATGATTGACTGTTGGTGCACTGGCGTCGTGATCAAACTCCTCCTTGAGACTGGGGGCTAGCGGCAGATGGTGGGGGCCAATCATGTTGGAAGGTGCTCGGTGGTGTACTGAATTCAAAATGTTGGGAATTGTAAAACTAGATGGTGGTGAATATACAGATGGCGGATGCCACGAGGCAATTTGGGACAAATCCGGTCCCAACATGGGGTGCGGGTATTGGCTGGGATGTAGGGAGTACATGGCCTGCTTCGTGAGGCCCATGGCTTTGGCATCCAGTTGATAAGGCGGTATGCCACAATGTGCGGGAGGGGGAAGACTATCATACAAGGTAATTCTGTTTGCTATTGTTGCCGGTAAACCGCCGATCGTGGCATTCGGATATGAATAGGGGGCTACCAAATAGCCCATGTTGAATACCGAGGGATCATGTTCCATGCGATTGGGACCACACGGTGTTGAGATCTCTACACTTTTTTCCTCACTTTCGGTTAAGTCGATCAAACTGGATTTCTCTTCGAATAGATTCTCCGACGATATATTCTCATCCTCGCGTCCACCTTCATCTTTGAATATCTTTAACTCATCGGTGCTGCCCAAATCATCACTGGGGGAGCTTGTGCGACGCATATTGGCCATGATGTGATTAACTTGTTTTTGTGGGAGTATACAAACGAGTTTTTAAGGAAATTTTAAATTTTGATTTTCATATAGTAGATAGATAGATATAGGCAGATATGAATTAAATACAATTGGATGGAGATATACAAATACATATACATACATATATGTATGTATGTAGGTTAAGAACACATCACGTAACTTTGGTGAGGGGATATAGAAAATTGTGGGTGCCCGTCGTTTTATAATGTTTTCCAGATCAAACATATTTTTTTTATTTACGATAATAATGTTATCTGCACTCTTTAATTATATTTTTAAATAGTGCGAAGAGTTTATTAATATTAGGCATAAAATAAGGAATAGCATGCTAAAACAACATAACAATATTACAACAATAACACAAATTACATTTATTCCAACTTTTTTTGTAACTTAGTCGAGAATGCCTCGTCGTAGAACTCTGTGCTTCTGGCTAAGTCTGCTATTACTTCGCTTATAATTATATCAAATAAAAAGCAGTAAGGAAAGACAGAAAGTCGACGGGGCCGACTATATAATGCCATACACCTCCCAAACAATGCGAAAAGGGGCATTGAGATAATAATTTTGGAATAACTGGTTTCGTTTCAGTTAACAAAGTCCTTAACTCCGCCTCCTCATCAAGGCTTACTCCAAAGAGCAGTTGTAGATGTTGATCATAATAAACTAGATCTGAAATGATAATCTTAAAATGTGCAGTATTCTTTCATGGATCAATAATCGGAAGGAACAAATAGATGGTCACCGAATTTCATTTTCGAGGTCACCGAAGACCAGGAGGACCAGCTTAAGTTATTTTTTAAGAGGTTTCAGACTTGATTAAAAAAAAAGCACATCGAATTTAGAGATATGTATGAAATCTTTATTTGAATCGATAGATCTGTCTATATAATTCAATGTTTAAAATGAAAAACAATGCTTAAAGATGAAAACAAACTACATCACCATCACCGTTTCGACCAGACCACGAAACCATAGCTATGGATAGGGCACACAATAGCTGTGTCCACCCAATATATAGTACTAGGCCGCAGCTCCCAACTCTTGCCTATGGATTTTCGGCTGGAGTAAATTGCATTCAGTCCTTTGTTGACACTTTCCTCCGTGTTTCTTTTCCAATTTAATTTTTGGACGAGTATAACACCAATGTATTTCGCCTCAGAGGACAATTTCAATTCCACTCCGTCCAGAATATGTTCATGGAAAGTTAGGATCTTATTCTTCCTAGTGAATAGTACATGTTCTGTCTTAGTGGGATTTATTCCTAGCCCATTTGCGTTGTCTAACTAGATAGCTTCATAAGAGCACCTTGAATAAGATCAGTAATGGTCGAAATAAATTTGCACCCCCTACAAACTTGCACTCCGGGAAACTTTTCACGCAAATGAGCAGTTTATCGTTGCTTGTGTGGCACGTAGCGCCATCTTGTCGAAAATAAATGTCGTCCACATTAATACCTTCCAATTTCGGCTGTACAAAATCATTGTTGAGACCCTTTTCAACATTAATTCCGACAATTCTGCCTTTTAACGTAGCTTCCCAGGTAAAAAAAGGTCTCATCACTAGATGATTTTTCGATGAAATTCCGGTTCATTTTGAATACGGTCCTCCATTTGACCGATATTGTTTTTCCATTATTAATGGTATACCCTCCTCTTTACAAGGAAATAAACAGACGATGATTTTCGTTAAAAATAATCGTTTTTTAACAGGTTTTCCAACAAGAGGTGTTGTTTTGAATCACCCGGTATTTCGGTAGATGTCACTTTTAAAGCTTATATTCTTTGACATTTGACAAGTAGAAACTACGCCATTACTAAAAATGGAACGATACACGATCATCGAACGATACAAAATCATCTTGACTGATGAGTCCCATTTCCAACTCGGTGGCTACGTCAACAAATTGTCGCATCTGGGGCTCGGAAAACCCAAGTTATTGTTCAACGTGTGACTGTTTGGTGCGGTTTATGGTCCGGCGGGGTATTGGACCTTACTTTTCGAAAATGAGGTTGTATGAATTGATTGCGCTAGCGAGTCATGATTAATGATTTTTTATGGTCGGAGTTGGATGGTATTGATCTGGACAACGTTTACTTTCAACAAGACGGCGCTACGTGCCACACTAGCAACGAAACCATTGCTCTGTTACGGGAAAAGTTTCCGGACCGCGATCTCTCGAAGAGGTGATCATAATTGGCCACTGAGATCTTGTGATTTATCACCTTGCGACTTCTTCCTTTGGGGCCACATGAAACATAAGGTCTACGCCAACAGCCCAGCGTCGATTCAAGACCTCAAAGATAGAATTCGTGAGTGCTATCGAGGACATAGGGCAGCCACTTTGCGATTTGGTTATGGAAAATTTCATGAAAAGGATATGGTCCTGTAAGCGTGGTAGTGGTGGCCATTTGGCTGATATTGTTTTTCATAATTAACGGCATACTTTCCTCTTTATTTTGAAATAAACATCCGATCATTTATCTCAAAAAATTGCATTTTTCTTTGAATACCAAAATGACACCTCTTGTTGGAAAAACTTTTATAATGAATTTCCGAGCCATTTCGTGATTTCCAACTTATATGTAGAGACAAGCATGGTCGCGCCATTTGTGCTATGTTATTGCGAAGTTTATTATTCCCACTTTCCACTATTTTTAGACCCTGCACCATACTGTGGTACAGGGTATTATGGATTTGTGCATTTGTTTTGTAACACATTAAAGATAAAGAGATAGACTTATAATTTATTATCCGTCTGATAGCGATTTCAATTCTTCACGTTTTAGAAGTCACACTCTACAATCGGCAGATTATGTTCTGTTACACCCTTAACTACTCCTGGAAAAAATTGGCTATTGGGTCATGTTTGGATATACCTCCATATAACTGTACCTGTACAATTTGTCTTTTTCAAGTTCTAGAAGTGTCACTCTACAATCTATCCGTCTGAAATTTAGCAGCTTATGTTATAATACTCCCTTAAGTATTCCCGAAAAATAGTCCAAATCGGTTCGTGTTTGGATAAAGCCTCCATATAAGTGTACCGCTTTGTGTTCTTCACGTTGTAGAAGCCTTATTGTACAACTGGTGAGGTCGATAATTGGCATATTGTACTTTTTGTTTTATCCTAAACAATTCCTAGGAATAATGGTCCAAATAGGTCAATATTTCTATATAGTTCCAATTTAATGATACTTTCTGATTTTATTTATTTAAATTGGACCAATGCAGATCTTTATCGATTTAAATCTTTATGCTCTAGAAATCGCATAACATAATCGGTCGAGGTGAAAATGTAAGATTAATTTATAGGTAAGTATCATTCGCAAGAAAAATAGGCATCACAGCAGTGGTGTAGGGTATAATATAGTCGGCTCGACCCGACTTTAAACATTCCTTACTGTTTTTTATGAAATCGGATCAGTTAACGTCATTTTTGCATGCTTTAAGCCAAATTGGGAGTCGGAAACAAATCGAAAAACCAAATATCTCAACTTTTAACTGAAAAATGTCAATCGAAATTCAAAGATCATTTGAAAATGAAAAAAACGTAAATTGAAATTCAAAACTCACTAAAATTAATTATAATTTATATAATAAATAATTGAATTAAATTGTTATCCTATGAATTATAAATAGAATTTTCTGAATTTCAAATGGAATTTTTTTTAAATTCATGGAATGGATTTTTTTTTAAATCAATTGGATTTTTTAAATTTAAAATTGAATATTTTGTATTTTAAATTGTATAGTTTGCCATTTAATATTTTTTTTGTATTTTGAATTTCAATTAAAGCCCTATTGAATTTCAAATTGAATATTTGAATATCATTTGACATTTTCAAAATTTCAAAGGGATTTGTTGAATTTCAATGCAACTAATTTGAAATTGAATTAATTTGTCATTGAATTACAAATAAAAATCTTCTAGACTAATTTATTTTACTAGAAAAATCGTCTAAAAATAATATTTGGTCTCCTAAGACTAACTTACCTTAAATTAACTTCACCATAAAGACAAAAACAAGTAGCTTTATGTTTGCATATATTCATATATATGTTTGTATGTATGTATATTATAATTCAAATTCTTAAAGAGGGGATAAAAATAAATTCTTTGCATAAGTCTATCATATATAAAATATATGTTTTCCTACTATTAAATACGTCTATTAGGCGGCTGGCCTATGGCTAGAGTTTAATTGGAGAAAATTTAAAATTCTATAGCTAAATTCTGTTCTACAGATTCAATATGTTTGCTATGCATCGATAAAAAGGAATGTGAATAATTCAGTTGTATATAATAATAATAATAGAAAATATAATTTTCTATTTGCTAAAACTTATAACAAAAAGCTTATCCTAAATTCTCCGTTGATCTATACTATCTCTATGAGACAGACTTTGAGAAGAGATTTAAAAATAAAATATATCCATGCTTGATTTGATTTTAGCCTCTTAAAGGTTTTTTTTTTTTTGATAAAAAATTTAATGGAGATCGTTTTCAGTTCACTGGCTTAAAATGGGAACCGCGAAATCTAAAAGTTTAAAACTAGACTAGCCATCCTAATATCTATCGATTTACTTCAAAATGTATATATATATATCTATATGTATTTATTCACTCATAATATTTGTTGATTTGGATTTGCGTTTTTTTCTTGGCACTTCAAACAGATACGGTACCCGTCAAGGTCCAGCCAAAGACCGAACCTTGTGCAACTATATCACCGCTTTCACGCGTCATAAGACCATCTCTTATAATTTTTGGAAAAATATCAGCAGCCAATACGATATGCACCTCATCTGAGACATAAAAGTCTGGATCAGCCAACACTATGCTGTCAAATGGTGATGATACCTTAAGGTCTTGTGGATATGGTCGTAAGGGTAGTACATCTGTCATCAGAGCCTGCAAATCCAGCATCCAATTAGCATTCTGCACTGTGCCAAGTTGTATGGCACACATGCACTTGTCGTCATCGACTCTTGTGGTCGCCAGTTTACACTGCTTCACAATTTTCTCCGAAATTGTCGTATATGGCTGGGATGGATTTATAAGCGCCCGAACAATTCTGCGTATGCCATTGTAGACTAATGCCAGACGGACTGTAGGGATTACAACTTGTTTCCGAAGTATGGGTGGTGGCGGGGGAGCCAGTAATGCGGGTTTTTCTAAGGGTTTGAATTCGCCAATGTGATGCAATGAACTGTGGTGTCGCTTATGGCATTTAACACAAGTTTTTGGAGATTTGCAAAATGTGATGGTATGGGATACGGCCAAACAGTTGACACAGTATTGCAGCTTGCGCACTAGTTCCAGACGTTCGTGAGTGCTGAGTTCTCTGTACTTGTCGCATGTCGCCAAACGATGATCCTTCCTACAGATCATACAGGGCCACCTACGCACTTGCTTTTTGGAGACACCACCACGATTTCTTCGGTCATACAAGTCTGGGGGAGGAGTATGGTCTCGATCTCTGTCTCGTTCGCCATCACGAGACCGAGACGACCTGGATGATGATGAATAAGCAGCTATGGCGATTCGTCGATTTGGAGCCATGTTAGCTGGAAAAGCGAGCGAAAAACGGGTGTATGGAAATACAAATAAAAAATTTTGTTAACAGGGTTTAATTGTTGTCTCAAGCTGACGACAACATTATAATTTGTTTCATTACAAAAAGGGTGCAAATTTTACTAATAGAATTCATGTTAATTTACATGAGTTGTTTTAATATTTATGTATTCTTGGAGGAGACAAGAGTTTGATATTCTCGTTCGGGTGGTGACTACGTCATTATATATATTTTGGGTATATACATTACTGAAGATTGGATTTATGGATAAAGTGGTTTGGTATTTCTTTGTTTTTTGTTGTTTATTTTTTCATATACATATCGGTCTTCTACACCATTTTCCGCAGTAATTCGAAAAATATCATTTGATATTCAAAGGACACATTGAGTATCAAAAAAAAAAAACCTCAATTGAAATTCACATAATTTATTTGAAATTCTAATACAAAACTTGTTAGTTGAAACATTTAAAAACACCTCAATTGAATTCAAAAAATTCTATTTGAAATTCAAAACAAGTCAATTTAATTTGAATACATAGTGTTTTCTAAATAATCGAACTTTTGTTCAATATTATTTTTGCTTTCTTTAATGGCAAGTACTAATTAAAAAATTAAAACCGTAACTCAAAAGATACCATCTAAAATATATCATTTAAAATTCAAAAGATCCTATGTGATACCATTTGAAATTCTAGAAATTGAAATTAAAAAAAAATGTTGAAAATCTATTTTTTTGTGATTCCCTTTAAGGGGTTGGTCTGTAGTTTATCTTATTTCATGTCAAATGGTTCCTTCTACGCCATTGTCAACTGTAATTCGAAAAATTAAATTGAAATTCGAAAAACATCAATTTAAATTCGAAAAAAAAAACAATTGAAATTCGTAATACATCAATTGAAATTCGTAATACATCAATTGTTATTCGTAATACATCAATTGTAAAACGAATTTTTCCATTTGAATTTCAAGTGATATTTTTTGAATTTCAATTGATGTATTACGAATTTCAAATGGAAAAATTCGAATTACAATTGATGTATTACGAAGGAACCATTTGACTTGAATTAATGTTTTTCAAATTTCAATTGATTTCTTTCGAAATACAGTTTAAAATGGTATAGTAAAGAAAGGAATTTTGAATAGTCAACTGAAAAAATGTTTTTACCTTTTGGAATTCATTGAATTACACATAGAATTCAAATCAAATTGGATCTCTTGAATTTCGAATGAGTTATTTTGAATTTGAAATGGAAGTTTCGAATTTCAGCTGACATTTTTGGAATTTCAAAAGAAATTTTTGGATTTCAATTGATCATATGTATGTATTTGAAATTGAATATATTTTTTCGAACTGCAATTGTAAATTGTATATAAATCTCGGAAATTACGTCAACGCAATGCGCTAGGCATGTTGAGCTGCAAGAAACTGTGCGAACAGTTCCTAGACCGTTTTTGTTCAAAACGGTTTAATATGCCATATCGTGTCGTCAGGGTCATCACATTTTAATATAAAATCTAGATGCTACTGTGCGAATAGTTCCTAGACCGTTTTTGTTCAAAATGGTTTAATATTTTCGGGGTTATGCCATATCGAGAGTCTTCAGAGTCAGAACATCTTAATATAAAAACCAGTAAGTAAACCAGACAGAAAGGTGGGGGGAGCGCAAAGCGGCATTGCGATAATAATTTGGTTTCGTTAAGAAAGCAATTAGCTCCAACGCCACGGCAAAGCTTATTCCAAGGAAATATGTAAATGTTCTTTCCGACTTGGCACATAAGCGCTATTTATACCCGACACCACACTGTGGTACAGTGTATTATGACTTTGTGCATTTGTTTGTAACACCCAAAAAGACAAAAGATAGGCCCATAGTTTATTATACCGATCGACATAGAATCACTTTTTGAGTCGATTTAGTATGTATTTTTATGATCAAAGTACTGGTCGTAATTATGGTGCGATTTCAACGAAACTTTGCACATATCTTTCTTTTGGCCCGAGGACGATCCCTATCGAATTTGGTTAAAATCGGTTGAGATTTACATATAGCTCCCATACATATATGTATATCTCCGATTTGACATATATGCACTGTATAAGCAACATTTTTGAACCGATTTGTGATATGATACTTTTAGGGACAATACAAAATTTGGGGAAAATCGGCTCAGATTTTGATATAGCCCCCATATATGCTACCCCCGATTTTACATGTAAGCGCTGTAAAAAGTTTATTTTTAATCCGATCAGTACGAAATTCGGCAGAAAGAGGTTTCTTATCAAATGAATTAACACCTCCAAATTTGAGGGAAATCGGTTCAAATTTAGATATAGCCCCTATATAAATGTTACCCCCGATTTGACATGTAAGCGCTGTAGAACCCTTATAGGGAGTTTTCTTATTACATGTATGAACACTGCCCAATTCGGTGAAAATCGGTTCAGATTTAAACATAGTCCCAATATATATGTTACACCCGATTTGACATGTAACCGCTGTAGAAACCGTATTCTATATCCGATAAGTACGAAATTCGGCAGAGAGTTTTCTTATTATATGAATGAAAACTACCAAATACGGGGAAATTCTGCTCAGATTTAGATATAGCCCCATACTTATATATATGTTTCACCCGATTTGACATGGAAGCGCTGTAGAAACCGTATTTTATATCCAATCAGTAAGAAATTCAAAAGAGAGAGTTTTCTTATTATATGAATGAACACAGTCAAATTCTTATCGCAATGCCCATTTTCGCATTATTAGAGATGTGTAGGGTATAGGCTATTAGTCGGCCCGCCCGACTTTCTGTCTTTCCTTACTGGTTTACATCTGGGGATTAATAAATTGTATACAAAAGGATTTTTCTAATCCAGAATAAACCTTGTAAGATTTGAAGAAAGTCGGTTCAGATTTAGATGTAGCCCCTCTATATACTTTCCTTCCGATTTGATATAAAAGTGCTATAGAAGTTTTATTTTACACCATTACGAAGTTGGGAAGAGAGGAGTTTCTTGTGTCTTCTGATCGGGATGAAACTTGCACCAAGTTTAGTCCTATTAGTTATGACACAAAATTTCAACGGGATCGGCTAAGGACTGTCCGAGTTGGAGGGTGTTGAATTTTTAGATTGTGGTCAAACGCCCCTTTTTCCAGCCCATACAACTAAGTGTATCTTCAATCTTTTAAAAAATATTTTTGTGTTTTTTTTACGAAATTAAAACTTTTTTTACATTTTTTATACCCTACACCACTCTGTATTGGAGTTCCAAGCATCTGCAATGGCCTGAAATAGCTTATTTTTATTTTCACATACATTTTCTCGATTTATCTCTTTGTTGACAATTTCCAAAAGATTTTTGATGGTAGAACATTTTGAAAAAATATGTATATTTTGTGGATCTTACTGTTCAGTTATTCATATCCAGATTTTTTTTAGAATTCTACGTTATTTAGTTTGTTTTTAAGAATTTAAGCAGTATTTAAGCTTTATTTTCCGGCAGACCATTATGAAATTTAGAACAGAAAAGTTCTATTAGGCAATAATTACCGCTGCCAAATTTCATCAAAATCGGTTCAGATTTGGATATAGGTTCCCTATATATGTACCTACCGATTTGGCATTTAAACGGGATAAAAACTTTATTTTCTGGCAGATTCACAGGAATGTTCTAAAAATCATTACCTCTTCTAAATTTCAACACATACACATATACCCAAAGAAAATAAAGTTATAAAGAAGTTCCGTCAAGTGGCGAGTAGTCTTATCAGTGACGAACGAATAGAAATTTGATTTCTATTCGTGATTTTTTTTGCGTATTTCCAGGCCGATTTCCGAGATTTTTTTGTTATTATCACATTTAGAAAATTAATATCGATCGTTATGTACCAAAAAAGTTCAAAAAAATACTCCAGAAAACTATATTTTTCGCGTTTGAAAATCATTTCTATTCGTTCGTAACTCACGCAAATGTAAACAAACTCACGACGGAACATCTGTATAATAGAGAGTCTGTGCATATACCTACCGATTTGGCGTTTATGCAGTATATAAGTCGTGCTACACACGAGGCAATTTTTTCCAAGCAAGTGTCAAAGTTTGTAGGATAGAGAGGCAGAGAGCTCTTTCCGCCTGCCTCTCTCTCCTACAAACGTTGACACTTGCTTTGAGAAAATTTCCTTGTGTAAATCTCAACTAAACTTTATTTTCCGGTTGATGAGTTGAAGCACTGGGCGGTGATGGGACACAAAACTGTGTGGAATAGCGCAATAGTAGGAGCAACTACAAAGACACTGTGGGGTGACCCAAATGAAAAGAAAACAAGCAGTTTTCTGAAACTAAACAAGATCGAGAATAGTAAGATGATGAGTGTTCTAACGGAACACTCAAGCACATCTTCATCGCATAGGACTAGCAGGATACGACGAATGCAGGGCATGCAGGGAAAACATCGAAACGATGGAACATTTTCTGTGTCACTGCCCGGCTTTTACACATGCAAGATCCCAACATTTCGGGTCCGACATATTACCAGACTTGACTCATCTCAGAGGATATGACTGGTATAAAAAGAACATAAATAAGGAGCGCACAACAGGCCGAACCACTGGCTTAAGTGAATGTCTACGGACATGAGACGTTTAAACGTCTCCTCTCTTCAACCTAACCTAATCTAACCTACAGGAATATTCTATGGTGCAGTAACTATGGCAAATTTCATAAATATCGGTTGAGGTTTCTATATATGTGCATCCCAATTTGACATCCACGCGGTGTAGAATATAGATCGATACCTCCATTCTAAACTATGCTAAGTGCAAAAAACTAGTTCTTCAGGAGAGGCGATCAAAGTTTGATGAATTTTTTGATTGGGTTGACGGATAAACACCAAATTTGTACTGAATATAATTTGGAATATTTTTTTTTATTTTTTTTATTATTTATTTAATTCAAAATTATAACCAAGCCTTATGGCCATATATGGTTAAATAGGCTACAACATTTAGACATAAAAAATAAAAACTATCTATAAATAAGGAGGAATTGAAACTACTCAAAAATAAAAATAGAAAATAGAAAATAAAAATGCAATCTCCCTAAAGCTATGCTAAGATATTTAACCTCAAATAATTACGAAACTTGATACAGAAAAGTTGTTTTTGCTACACAATAAACCATGCCAAATTTGAAGAATGTTGGTTCACTTTAAATGTGACCCCATATATATATATCCTGATTTTGCATTTAAGTTCTATAGAATCCGCATATCTGAAGAAAAGTTTTTAAAATTTAGCAGATAACAGTTTCTGGCATTAAATTACTCTGTGCAACAAGAAAATCTTTCCCCAACGAGACCAATTGGACATGATAGTACACCACCAGTATATCAATACCCCCAAAAGGTTTTTCGAAGTTAGCTCGAATTTTGGTATTATAGCCCTATTAAGTTGGACTATTTTTTGGTTTTTATATATGTGCGAAAGTACACATTAGCGGGCACATGGCAAAACAAACAAAAAACACCACATCCGAAAAGACAGACAGGTCTTCAAAAAGGACCTAAGATATACGATATGGTACTCAAATGAAAGGAAAATCCTCAGGATTCCAAAAAAGGAAATGTACACTTTTGTTTGTAAATTTTACTAAAAATAGCAGAACTTTAAAGGGCTATAAACAAACCTTCGAGCTAACTTTGCAAAACCCTGTGGGGGTTTTGATATGCTAGTGGTGTACTATCATGTCCAAGTGGTTTCGTTCGGGAAAGATTTGATGACACAAAATTTGTTGCACAGTGTTATTAATTAAGCCAACTTGACTAAATGAATGATGCAGAAGTTCTTATTTTTAGGTCTACTTTCACGTCCAATTCTCCGAGTTGAGCCCAAATAAACGAGGTGAAAAATGTTGCACTGTGTTATTATTAGAAAACTGTTTTTAGTGTACAAATAACCTATAAAAAATTAATTACTATCAATGAATAACTTTTACAACAGCATGGCCCACCTTTGACCCAAAGATACGGTCAAATCGAAAATGAAAACCAGAACTGGTTTGACCATTTTATATATATAGCAATACTTTATTTCACAAAAAAGTAAGAGCGGTTGTTGTTGTTCTTGTAGCAGCTTGGAGAAGCTGAGTTGATAATCCTTAAGTCTATTTCTTTACAGACTCCGTTCCGGCTTATATCCGATTATCGCGGGAACCTTATGTTGTTTTCATCTACTCAATGTTATCCGGTTGTAAATTAACATTCGTCTGTTAATTTCAGGGAATGGATGTTATTTGAGTGTTACCGTTTCTATTCTCCACTTCTCTCTGTTAATAGTCATCATGGGGTTATGTCTATTTTTAGCTTCCCTGTTGACTTGGGTGATCAGATATTGTTGTAGTGGTAGTACGCCCGGTGAGTTATTTTTAGCTGCATAAACTCGAATTATGACGAAAACATGAAATGTTGATGATAAATTTTTCCAGTGCCCTGGCCAAAAATAATGAATAATAAGATATGTCATCCCGGAGCGAGTAAGTTATCAGATACGAACGAATAAAAATTTCAACGAGTAGGACTTCAAAGAGTGAGTTTTTCCGCGGATTTCGGACCGATTTTCCCGAATTTTTCGTAATTGTCACAATTAAAAAATTAATATCAATCGATTAGTGCAAAAAAAGTTGAAATTACCTTCGCGGAAAACTGTTTTTTCGCGTGTGACATTTCATTCCTATTCGTTCGTAACTGATAGATTTTGACAGTTCTCGGGATGACTTATCTTCATAATTTATAATTTTTGACTGATATTGTCTGTCCTCTTTTGTTTTGGCAAATTCTAGAGTTGAGTAGTTCGTGAACTAAATTCATTTTTAATTTTTTTCATTTTCATTTCATTTTAGTATGACCAGGTATGACCCTCACGAACTAAGTGAAATGTTCGATATAATGATTATGTTCGTAATAGTTTGTCTGGTCATCCTAATTGAACGAGTTCGAGAACTAATAAACTAGTTCGTCACGAGTGTATCAAATTCTTTTAAATATAAAACGAAAGCTACGGTTTCAGCTATTTTTTTTTCAGAAAATGTGTGTGTAAATTGTTCTTATCTAGGTATAAATATATATGTGTGACCTGTGCTTGATGACTACAATAAAAATTAGTCCAACAAACTTTAAAATTTCAGACAAATTGACTGTGGACTACATAATGCATCGATGTGGTTATTTTTTATTGCAAAGAATTATTGACAAAATATTTTAAAACTGCATGTGTAGTTAGCCAAATTGTTGTACACGGCTTAAATAAATATGTTATTAAGCCGCTCTCTATAGGAGAGGTATTTTTAAGAAAACATTGACCCATAGAAAACATACATTTGTGGCCAATTCGCTGTGCAGAATTTAAGTAGTTATAAAACAAAAATTGCAAAATTTCAGCACAATCATCCGGAAAGTTTTTTATTTATGGCTTGCGATAAAAATAATTTACTACGAAGATATTTCTTCAGGCCGAAATATCAAGATCAGTCAGGTACGAACGAATAGGAAAGAATTGTCACACGCGAAAAACAGTTTCCGCGAAAATAGCACGAACTTTTTTTGTCCTTATCGGTTAATTTCAATTTTTAAATTGTGACAATTACAAAAAATTTGGGAAATTCGGCTTAAATGTCCGCGAAAAACATCACTCGCTGTAATCAAATTTCTATTCGTACATAACTGACAATTACTCGCTACAGGAAGGAATGTCTTCTTAAATTATGTATATTGTTTTTGGTGAAGCACATTTGAGGGAATCCAAAAAATACTGGAGTAAGAAAATAGCGAGTAAGTGTCAGTTTCGAACGAATAGAAATGGACTTCAACGAGTGAGATTTTGCGCCTATTTTCCAACCAACTTTTACCGAATTTTGTCACAACTAAATAAATATTATTAATCGATAAGTGCAAAAAATTTAAGCTAGGTTTTGCGTCAGTTCGTTAGCATCTGGCAGATTTTGACATTTCGTGCGGAAAGAATATCTTCTTACTTTACTATTTTTGCAGCATCTCCTCTATATAGGACTATATATAGACTATAACAAAAAATTAACCATTTTGTTTAATTTTTATTGTGATGTATTTGTGTAAATAAAATACAAACTGAAACGTTTCAGCTAAATTTATTAGAAAATTGGGGTTGTATGGCTTGAGAAAACATACATATTTAGGAGCGATCATCTAAAGGAAACTGTATCAAAACGGAATGAAAAAGTTGGTTTTCCCCATTCCCTGGAGGATAAAAAAAATCAAATCCGTTTCAAAATTTTTCCGTAAGACCAAAAATGTCGTTTTTCAAGGCTTTAAAATATGTAAGACCCTTATTCGTCCACCTAAAAACGATATGTGTCCTCATTGCGCAAAAAATAATTCTTCGGTCGTCATTACAAATTCTGACTCGTATCAAATGTGACGAGAGCCACTGTGTGTATGCGTAAGCCACATTCGTTAGGTGAGCATTCAAAGCCGGTAATAATTAGAGAGACAGTTTCGCCAATTTAATTTGTATCTGGCACTGAATGAGATAAACCTCCCTGACCGCATGTTCTTCCACTGATTGCTTGTCCGTTTTTTTGTTGTTTAAGTTCATTTGTAATCAAAATCAACCAACGTTCTTTGCTTAATAATCTTCTCGGAAGGTCTAGAAATCGATAGAGAAAAAAATCCTATCCTTGTTTTACAAATAAATTATTTGTAATTAAAATCACACTGACAAATTCCTTATTAAGTGAATTATAATCTAAAACTCCAATAAACTGCCAAATTATTTACATATTTGCATAAAAGGCACATCATTACTATGAAGAAGAAAATCACATTGCGCCACTGAAACAATTGTAGGTGCGGTAGATAAATTTGTTTTAAATATGTATATCATGGGTGCATTTCGTAAAAGGATGCTTGTTACTTTCATCAGCAGCGCGGCGGCAGTGGCAAGTTTTCATCATAAACTAACACTGGCACATGTCGCAATTTATACCTGCAGTTTAAGAACGAGGCACAGGCACTGCTGCTGGATGGGTGGGTTGGTGGCTGGCTGGATGCTGGGTAAAGTGGTGGTGGAGATGTTGGTGTGGTGGTGGTAGCAGTGAGATAAGGGTGCCCAACATTGTTTTTCCTTTTTAATTAACGAGGAGGGAAACACACAGTTTCGTTTCAGGGACGATTGATAATTTATATATGCAGAATTTTCCCGCTGTAAATGACCTCCAGGGGGTGGGGTTGGGTGGTCCGGAACATATAATGGGTATACAATGTTTACGAACAGAACACACTTGTTTCCACATGACTGGACAATTGTTATTGTTGTGTACTTCACTGTTAGCAGCAATTGATTTAATTTCTTTAATTTTTAATTCATAATTTCCAATTTTAACACAATTTTTTGTTCGTATTTCTACACCAGGATAACATTTTTTAGGTTATAATGAATTCATCCCCGGCCGCGGCACCAATCACTCACTTTCATACATACTTGGTTCCCATTTTCCCGAGTTCCACATGAACCTGTCGTTATTGTTGTTCACCGTTCACCACATTAATTATTGCACAAAACGCGTTATAGTATTTTGGTAATTTTCAATTAATTCAAGTATTTATATTTTGTGTAACTGAGAAACTTAGAAAATATCCTGTATCTGGGGAACGCTACAGCGCGAGGAAACAAACAATAGAGTGTATTTTCCTTACACCCCCACCCAAAAAAGCGCACAACCATTGCAACTCTATGCATGTGTACATCATCATAGAGGCGCAAGTAAATACAAGTACAGACGTTGATAAAAGTCATCGCACAGAAGGTGGCAGGAGGCAGGCAGGAACGGGGAGCGGGTACCAACTTTTTGATATAATAGAGAGAACATGCATGCATCTTTCTAACTTTGCCTTTTTTGCGGGGGCTGTGTTGGTTGGGGTTTATTTTTGTTTACTCTTACCTCTGGAATAACTCATTTGCTTCACCGACAATTGTTTATTTTCGGCAGAATAATTGATTGTTATTAAATCCATTAACCATTAACTCTCCTATTTAGTGTTGGGAAAGTATCGCGAATTTAAGTACTGACTGTTTATATGAGTACCAGGTACTATTTGTATTCGAGTACCAACTTTCCGGGTACTCAGAACTCAAAAGAAATCTACACAATAAAGAAACAAGTTGAAAAAGAAACGATTGTAAATATGCATAAATAAAAATAAATAAAAAATTATATGAATGAATAAAAAAAAACAATATAAACAAAGAAAAGAAAATAAATCAGAATAAAGCAAAATTAATCAATTTAATCAGAATAAATATGTAAAATAAATAAAATAAATTAAATAAATAAAATAAATAAAATAAATAAAATAAATAAAATAAATAAAATAAATAAAATAAATAAAATAAATAAAATAAATAAAATAAATAAAATAAATAAAATAAATAAAATAAATAAAATAAATAAAATAAATAAAATAAATAAAATAAATAAAATAAATAAAATAAATAAAATAAATAAAATAAATAAAATAAATAAAATAAATAAAATAAATAAAATAAATAAAATAAATAAAATAAATAAAATAAATAAAATAAATAAAATAAATAAAATAAATAAAATAAATAAAATAAATAAAATAAATAAAATAAATAAAATAAATAAAATAAATAAAATAAATAAAATAAATAAAATAAATAAAATAAATAAAATAAATAAAATAAATAAAATAAATAAAATAAATAAAATAAATAAAATAAATAAAATAAATAAAATAAATAAAATAAATAAAATAAATAAAATAAATAAAATAAATAAAATAAATAAAATAAATAAAATAAATAAAATAAATAAAATAAATAAAATAAATAAAATAAATAAAATAAATAAAATAAATAAAATAAATAAAATAAATAAAATAAATAAAATAAATAAAATAAATAAAATAAATAAAATAAATAAAATAAATAAAATAAATAAAATAAATAAAATAAATAAAATAAATAAAATAAATAAAATAAATAAAATAAATAAAATAAATAAAATAAATAAAATAAATAAAATAAATAAAATAAATAAAATAAATAAAATAAATAAAATAAATAAAATAAATAAAATAAATAAAATAAATAAAATAAATAAAATAAATAAAATAAATAAAATAAATAAAATAAATAAAATAAATAAAATAAATAAAATAAATAAAATAAATAAAATAAATAAAATAAATAAAATAAATAAAATAAATAAAATAAATAAAATAAATAAAATAAATAAAATAAATAAAATAAATAAAATAAATAAAATAAATAAAATAAATAAAATAAATAAAATAAATAAAATAAATAAAATAAATAAAATAAATAAAATAAATAAAATAAATAAAATAAATAAAATAAATAAAATAAATAAAATAAATAAAATAAATAAAATAAATAAAATAAATAAAATAAATAAAATAAATAAAATAAATAAAATAAATAAAATAAATAAAATAAATAAAATAAATAAAATAAATAAAATAAATAAAATAAATAAAATAAATAAAATAAATAAAATAAATAAAATAAATAAAATAAATAAAATAAATAAAATAAATAAAATAAATAAAATAAATAAAATAAATAAAATAAATAAAATAAATAAAATAAATAAAATAAATAAAATAAATAAAATAAATAAAATAAATAAAATAAATAAAATAAATAAAATAAATAAAATAAATAAAATAAATAAAATAAATAAAATAAATAAAATAAATAAAATAAATAAAATAAATAAAATAAATAAAATAAATAAAATAAATAAAATAAATAAAATAAATAAAATAAATAAAATAAATAAAATAAATAAAATAAATAAAATAAATAAAATAAATAAAATAAATAAAATAAATAAAATAAATAAAATAAATAAAATAAATAAAATAAATAAAATAAATAAAATAAATAAAATAAATAAAATAAATAAAATAAATAAAATAAATAAAATAAATAAAATAAATAAAATAAATAAAATAAATAAAATAAATAAAATAAATAAAATAAATAAAATAAATAAAATAAATAAAATAAATAAAATAAATAAAATAAATAAAATAAATAAAATAAATAAAATAAATAAAATAAATAAAATAAATAAAATAAATAAAATAAATAAAATAAATAAAATAAATAAAATAAATAAAATAAATAAAATAAATAAAATAAATAAAATAAATAAAATAAATAAAATAAATAAAATAAATAAAATAAATAAAATAAATAAAATAAATAAAATAAATAAAATAAATAAAATAAATAAAATAAATAAAATAAATAAAATAAATAAAATAAATAAAATAAATAAAATAAATAAAATAAATAAAATAAATAAAATAAATAAAATAAATAAAATAAATAAAATAAATAAAATAAATAAAATAAATAAAATAAATAAAATAAATAAAATAAATAAAATAAATAAAATAAATAAAATAAATAAAATAAATAAAATAAATAAAATAAATAAAATAAATAAAATAAATAAAATAAATAAAATAAATAAAATAAATAAAATAAATAAAATAAATAAAATAAATAAAATAAATAAAATAAATAAAATAAATAAAATAAATAAAATAAATAAAATAAATAAAATAAATAAAATAAATAAAATAAATAAAATAAATAAAATAAATAAAATAAATAAAATAAATAAAATAAATAAAATAAATAAAATAAATAAAATAAATAAAATAAATAAAATAAATAAAATAAATAAAATAAATAAAATAAATAAAATAAATAAAATAAATAAAATAAATAAAATAAATAAAATAAATAAAATAAATAAAATAATAAAATAAATAAAATAAATAAAATTATGATGATGGATGATTATGTCTTTTTACTGCATACTTCTAGAATAAAAATAGTAAAATTATCCATCAACACAGCGTAAATATTATCTTTGGTAAAATATGTTTTAATAATATCCACCAAAATATCAGTCAAAAATAAATGTTTCTATCTTTGCGATTATCTTTGCGATTATCTTTTGTTGTTTTTCACAAATTACAAAGAAACGCCATAAAGTTGGCTGCTTACGTCAAATCACTTGCTGAATTTACTGTTTTAAAAATTGCGAGACAGTGACAATGACGACGAGGCACATGCAGGTGGATTAGTAAAAAAGTGTAAATGTATTTGAACTGTATATTTTGAAAGTGGCGTAAACGCCATTTTACTTTTGAACCAAGAGTAGTATCGTTGGAAGGCTATGTGAATAATAGATATATATTATTTACATGCAGTTCATCTCAAGACTTCAATGTTTCTATATTAAGTGAACATTTTCGCATTCTAGCTTTATTGACCACCTTTTTCTAATGTTGAATCGAGTAAAACAGAATGGCGTTTACGCCACTTTCAAAATAAACAGTTCATTTCTATAGTCTTCGCAAAACTACCTCGTATAAATTCCAGGTAACCCGAGGTTTACATGAGACAATTTGCGAAGACAATAGCAATACATTTACACTTTTTACTAATACACTTACAAATCTCAATAGTTTTGACGTAAGCAGCCATTTTGATGTAAGTCGTGCTACACACGAGGCCATCTTTCATCAAGTGTCAAAGTTTGTAGGAGAGAAAGGCAGAGAGCTCTATCCGTCTGCCTCTCTCTCCTACAAATTGGACTAAGCAACCAAGCTCTCTACTGTATATATGTGATTTCAGCGATTGATTTTTTTCCCATATTTTAAGGTCGATTTTCCCGAATTTTTTTGAATTATTACATTTAAATAATTAACTACGATCGCTAAGTTCAAAAAATTCTCCGGAAAACTATTTTTTTCGCGTTTGAAAATTTATTTCTATTCGTTTGTAACTCACGAAATGTAAACAAACTTGCGACGTAACATCTATGGTCTGGACGCCTACGTCACATGAACAATTTTTCCCTTTCTTGACAACCAATACATATTCTCAATTGTCTTCTGTCAACGCAGGGTAAGTCCCAAGACAATTTACAGCAAGAATAATTTAATTTCATTACACAGTTCCAGCTCTGCATGATGACACATGAAAACAGTAGCACATCTGGTAACTCCAAAATTACCAAATTCGTTATTGCCAGTCACTGCATTACCATCAATTGTATATGTTTTGACATTTCGATTTAGACATCTGCGATAGGAAAAAAGGTGCTTCATCAGGTTATTTCGCGAAATCTACAAAAATGGCTGATATGTCCAAGGCTGAAAAGGAGTTCCTCCTCCGTAAACATGAGCAGACATTGAAACTACGTGCTGAATTTTTGAAGAACTCTTCAAATCCCTTCCGTCATGCGATGGCCGAAGGCGGCACTGTGGTAAGTTAAGAGAGTTGTTATGTCATATGTGTTTATACAAAATAATAGAAATATGCATTGGCAATGGACAGAACTATTAATATATGATTTTGTTGCTATTTTTCAGTTTGATGCCGGTTTGTCCCGCTTCCAAGCCATGCGTGTGAGCAACTTCGAACATTTCAAGCCCAGCGGTCACTCTTTCCGTATGGGTATGGCTGCTGTGGTGTTGCCCATTGCTCTGTATGCTTGGGCCTTGAGGGCAGAACGCGATGGACGGGAAAAACAATATCGCAATGGTGAAGTTTCCTACAAAGATCGTCTATTCAAATTCATTTAAAGTGTTCTATATTTGATAACATTTGAAAAATTGGATAGAAGTGTTGTACTCCATAATCTATACGCGAGAATGAATAAAAACTAAGTGCATTGGATAGTTTAATTGTATATTTCTAAAGAAATAACAAATGTGTCGTAATTTTATTTCTCTTCCAATTGCTTGTCACGGGCTATAACGAAATCTTCAAATTTGATCATGTATGTGGTCCCTTTGTGCCAATGGGACGTTACTTTGCAGGGCTGAGGGGGAAGGATTATATGCGAATTAGATTTGGCAAATGGGTGTAATATTTTGATTTGGTACTTACAAATCCACAGTGTGTCAAGACGGCCTCCACAATGCCTGCAGTGAAATTGGCACAATTTAATGTGCCTTTATCTTTGGGCACACTAATGTAAGTATTGACCAAAGGCTGTTTCTCGATAATGTAGTAGGTGCGCTCATCATCATTGGCATGTTCGAGTTTTTCCGCTTCTTTGCCAAACAGATTTTTCCACACAGTTGTCTTTACAAAGAGCAACATTTGAGTCAGTTTGGTTTCTCTCTTTGAGCTACGTTCTCTCATGAAGTAAAGGTCAATGACGCGTGTACCCACATCTTGACCCAATTCATGCAATCTATGGGAGAAAAATGTATTGTAGCAACCATTGAGTTGACACTCACTCCTGCACTAGTTCTTACCGATTTTGTAGTTCAGGAACAGTATAAACTTTGCTTTGGCAGTACTGAACTATTTCACTGAACAAAAGTGCCACAATACTTTGAGATACCTCCGATTTTCCTTTGGACAATGGTCGGTCCAGGATATTAGTCCTAGGCCTCATTGAAGACATTTTAAGAGCTTCCAGTTTTTCCATTTTTGTTTATTTATGGATTTGTTGCAATTAGAAGGAATGTGTATTTTTTGTAATTGACCGATAAAAATATGAAGCAGCTGTTTTGACAATAGTAGTCTTCTTCTTTTTCTCAATGTCAACAAATATTCACCGTAAACTGATGACAGATATAATTCGTTGAGATGTGTTTATGTTCGAAAAGATAGTAGCGATTTAACAACAAATATTGAATATTGAATACTGTTAAGTATTATTTATTTATTTATTTATATGAATTACAATACAAAGTAAATTTATATTCTAATTTTACGGTCCAGGGAGAAGCCGGGTGACAAAGACCATGTTGCTTGTTGATTTTTGTTGCGACAGACCAGAGCCGCTGGTGGGAATCGAACCCACGACCCCCAAACTCATAGGCGAGCTCGCTACCAACTCACCTACTGGGGCGCCCCACTGTTAAGTATATTTAATATAGTTAAAGTGCACGAGAAAATGTTTATAAGTTGGAAAAATTTTTAATTTTCTAAACAAAAAGTGTTTTAAATCAAAAATAATACAAAACAATTAAATGGCGTTGTTTTAAATGCCCTACTGCAATTCCGTAACAGAGGTTTTTGAGTATGGTTTGGGGATGTAGAAAGTGACTTTAGCGAATACGAATATTGAAATATATTTCTTGGGAATGCGAAAGCGAATAGTGAAATATGCATTTTTGCGAAAGCGAATGCGAATAATAGTTGACCCTTCTGGAAAAAATTTAAAGAACTGAATTGATACTTTTCCATGATATTCAAGTATTAAGAATGTTTCCATAGTTTTACCTCCTGTTACCACAAGGACAAACATATTTCTTCAAATGTTTTGAAGAGAAGTGGTAGGGGTTTTCATTGGTATTAATATCTTCAAATTGTGTGAAGGGAATAAGGAGATTTAAAAGTTTTAACAAATGGTGAAAAATTTTTTTGCGAAAGCGAATATTCGTCACATCCCTGGTATGGTTGTAGGTAAGTGCAAAGTGTATTTCATCCAAAATAAACAATTGTTGGTCTTCAAAAACGTAATATATAACTATTCATATACAGACTACTACTCATTTCACCATTTTGTGCCAATAACATTTGGCAATTTGCGTTTAATTGAGCCAACATCCAATTACACAAAAAATGCTCATCGTGGGTCCATTATTTTATACATCCCCCATGAAAAGGTCAAACCTGATTCGATTTTTAAACTTCTCTGACCAGTGATGCCAACCTTTTCCGAAGCAAAAGCGTAATGAAAACTTGAAAAGGCGTAAAAAGGCACTAAACTATAACATTGCTTTAGTCGGGAGAGACGACGACATAATATCCGCCCCCCAATATTTTGTCAAATTTTATCAAAATTGTTTTCTTAATGAGAATATCTTCAAAAATTTTATTTTATGGCGCTAAGATTCAAAATCAGGATATAGAAATACAGGGGACATACCTAAATCTGACCCTATTTTCGTCAAATTTGTCAACGTTACTTGAAAAATTTAAAGCGTCTACATTCAACATTGGGAAATATATGTTATGGAGTCTAAATCTAAATCTGAACCAATTTTCTTTAAATTTGATGTGTCCATTTCTGGTTGAAGGAACCGTTATATACTAAATTGTATTTAGATCTGACGAAAAACGGGTATTCTATGGCGCTTTGACCCAAATTTGGTATGTCAGTAAATATGTCGGTATCTAAACCTGCAACAAATTTCATAAAATTTGCCAGAGTTTTTTTGTTGGCTCCATCAACTTGTCTATGCAAATTTCGTAAAGATTTGATGCAAATTGTGGCGTATGATGCCAAATCTTGAAGTACATACATATGTTGTAGCAAAATAGTCTAATTTCTTTATGTTACCAGATTTGTTCTTACAAATGTACGAAAAGCGTCAAAAGCACTAAAGAAAAATGTGAAAAGCGTACAGTTAGTGTTTTTTTTTCATTTGGCACTAACTGACAACTTTTCGCGTATAGAGTTGTCTGAGAAGCACTAAATCTGGTGCGAAAAGCACTAAGTTGGCATCCCTGTCTCTGACTCCAAATACAAAGCGATAGGACTGAAATTTGGCATTTTGCCCAAAGTAACTCGTGAGAAAAGGACCACATTCTAAGGCTTAGAAACCAATAATACAAACCGATTGGATTGAAATATGACAAAGGTTGTTATAGGTTAATGCACTGAAGTAGCCCACATACAAATGTCCCAACTGTACAGACTTGGACCAGCTTGGAGACGTTGTGGACTCTTGTAGACTGCAGACTTTGTTCTAGAATAAGCCCGGTTATTGCGGGAACCTTATATTATTTTATTATATACTATTCTCCACTAGAAACGCTGCATTTCTGTTAATAGTCGTCTTGCCTAATATAACCAGATGTTGTTGTAGTCAAAGTGCGTCTGAATGAGTTATTATATATATCCACACTTTAGTACATATATTGTCAAATATCAAAATTGTAACACATCGAAGAAGTGATCTAAGACCCTAAGTATGTTTGGCGGAAATACGCTGTAGGACCTTTTAATTTATTTGAGCAATGTACATCCATCTGTCCATATGTCTATATTGAATTATAGACCCGATAGAGTCGTGGTACCTTTAAATTAGAGAATATTATATACAAATGTTGGGAATATCATTAACAATTAGAACAAATATTTTTTTTTTTTCGCAAAATTCGTAAAAAAATTGTTTGTTCCGTTTTTTTACTAAAGAAGAAAACAATTAAAAAAATCTATGGCTAAATGTATACATTTTGACCATATTGTAAAAATAAGCGAAACCCAAAAAATATTTTTTTATTTTTGCCATTTTGTTTGGACTATTTTTCAATATATAGCGTGATCCATTTCGAGGTTCCCTACTTTTTTTGAAGAAAAAAAAAAAGAAAATTGAAATTGAATGGGGAATGTTTATTATCATTTGAAAGAACATTATTTGGCATTTATTTTTTTGAAGATTATGTCTATCAAATGTTGGCCGCGGCTACGTTTTAGATTGTCCATCCGTTGAGTCTAATTTTCGACGACTCGTTCGAGCATTTCGACTGGTAACTGGCGAATGACACGCGTGATGTTTTGCTCCAAGGCCTGAATCGAAGCGGGTTTGTCCGCATAAACTTTAGACTTTACATTCCCCACAGGAAAAAGTCTAACGATGTGATATCACACGATCTTGGTGGCCAATCGACCGGCCCAAAACGTGAAATTATCTGCTCTCCGAAGTGTTCTCTCAATAAATCCATTGATTGATGCGATGTTTGGGAAGTGGCGCCGTCTTGTTGAAACCAAATGTCGCCGAGATCACGAGCTTCAATGTCATTGGCCGAAGGTAGATCTTGAACGCATTTGGCGAAGGTAGATCTTGAACCATTAACTAAAGATAAGAAGTGGTTTTTCGAAATTCGTTATTTTGGGACACAGTTGGAAAAATGGATAAATGCGGTTCCCGGGGAGCAAGAACAGCTGTTCGCGAGTAAACTAGAAATAACAACGGGTTTTCGTATTTCGCATTTTATGGTATAAAAAGAATCAAATCTGTTTCATTAAAAAAGTATAAGTATTTTACAATACTACAAACAAAAAAATTAAAGAATGGGAATGCCACGGCGGGTTGGATTCCCATCGATGTTTTGGTCTGTCCCTGCAAATCCCATGTTATTTGCAATCAGGCTTTCCCTGTACCGTACAATTAAATATACATTTAAGGCCCAACTATAATATGCATAAGCAATTGTTCGTTCAGTTTCGCATCTTGCTTAAGTAAATGGGAACGGAGAGCGAACTCAACGAAAAGTTCACTTAAGTACATTATAGTTTGGCACAAACGATTTCATGCATTCGCACAGTTGCTTAAGCTAGCTTATGCATATTATACTTGGGCCTTTAAAGGCCCAACTATAATATGCATAAGCAATTCCGTACGGAAAGTGCGTTCAGTTTCGCACCCTGCTTATGCATAAGGAATTCCGTGCGGAAAGTGCGTTAAGTTTCGCACCCTGCTTAAGCAAATGGGAACTGAGAGAACTTAACGAAAAGTTTACTTAAGTACATTATAGTTTGGCACATGCAATTTCATGCATTCGCACAGTTGCTTAAGCTAGCTTATGCATATTATAGTTGGGCCTTTACTTTGTATTGTTATTGTATAGTATAGGACGTGTCGCATACTGTATAGAAGATGAGTACACGTGTCGTCTACGGCATAGTAGATGAATCTACGTTTCGTCTACAGTAGATGACTCAAAAAATCGTCTACTGTGTAGCAGGTGACTGCACAAGTCTTCTACTGTATAGAAGATGACACCAAAAGTTATCTACTGCATAGTAGATGACTCCAAAACTCGTCTACTGTATAGTAGATGACTCCAAAAGTCGTCTAATGTATAGCAGATGACTTCAAAAATCGTCTACAGTATAGTAGATGACTCCAAAAGTCGTCTACTGTATGGTAGATGACTCCACGAGTGGTCTACTGTATAGTAGATGAATCTACGTGTCGTCTAGATGACTACACATGTTGTATACTGTATAGTAAATGAGTCCACGTGTCGTCTACTGCATAGTAGATGAACCCACGTTTCGTCTACCGTATAGTAGATGACTCCAAAGGTCGTATACTGTATAGTAAATGACTAAAACTATAAAAGCATTACACTGTACAAAATTTCAAGTATTTTTATACAATGGTATTAATGTTATAAGCTGTTAACTTTTGGTGCAAAATGGTACCTTTGTGTGAGAGGTATAAAAGCATTACACTGTACAAAATTTCAAGTATTTTTAAACACTGGTATTAATGTTATAAGCTGTTAACTTTTGGCGCAAAATGTTGCATTTGTGTGGGAGGTACAAAATGGGCGCGGCAACTTCGCCCATTTTTCTCGAGTTGATAGCGACTAATAAACTAGTACTATGTGTGGAATTTCAGAAGATTCGAATAAGTAGTATAGCAGTTATTAAAGAATCAATATTTCACAACATTTTAACCCTTTGTGAGGGATGTACTAGAAGGAGTGGACCAATATGGCCCATCTTCGAACTTAGCCGGAGATAGAAAAAAATAGAAAAAATATTACCACATACCAAATTTGAAGTCAATCGGTTACTCCTTTCGAGAGTTATCGTGCGCACCAGCCAGCAGACAGACAAACGGACGGACGGACATTGCTCATTCGACAGATGCGACTAGCAAAATTGTCGCATCTGGGGCTCGGAAAACCCAAGAGTTATTGTCCATCATCAACGTGTGGCTGGTTGGTGCGGTTTATGGTCCGGCGGGGTCATTGGACTTCGAAAATGAGTTTGGATCAACAGTTACAGTGAGTGGATTGCGCTATCGGGAGATGATTAACGATTTTTTATGGTCGGAGTTGGATAGTATTGATCTGTACAACGTTTACTTTCAACAAGACGGTGCTACGAGCCACACAAGCAACGAAACCATTGCTCTGTTACGGGAAAAGTTTGCGGACCGTGTTATCTCTCGAAGGGGTGATCACAATTGGCCACCGAGATCTTGTGATTTAACACCTTGCGACTTCTTTCCCACGTGAAAGATAAGGTCTACGCCAACAGCCCAGCGTCGATTCAAGACCTCAAAGATAGAATTCGTGAGGCTATCGAGAACATAGGGCAGCCACTTTGCGATTTGGTTATGGAAAATTTAATGAAAGGATATGGTCCTGTAAGAGTAGTCGTGATGACCATTTGGCTGATGTTGTTTTTCATTATTAACGGCATACCTTCCTCTTTATTATGAAATAAACATCCGATCATTTATCTCAAAAAATTACATTTTTCTTTGAATACCAAAATAACACCTCTTGTTGGAAAACCCTTTAGATTACTCCAAAAGTAGTCTACTGTATAGTAGATGGCTGCACGTGTCATTTAATGTATTGTAGATGTCTCGACGAATCGTGTATTATATAGTAGATAACTCCACGTGTCGTCTAGTGTATAGTAGATGAGTCCACGTTTCTTCTACTGTATAGTAGATAAGCACACGTGTCGTCTACTGTATAGTAGATAACTCCACGTTTCGTCTAGTGTATAGTAGATGAGTCCACGTTTCATCTACTATATATTAGATAAGCCCAGCCCACGTGTCGTCCGTCTACTGTATAGTAGATGTCTCCACGAGTTGTCTACTGCATAGTAAAGGGTGGTTAAATTTAAAGGGCCGATGTTGATTTTGAATAAAACACAAATTAAAAAAACTTCACGTTTAGGTGTGGTTCACACTCAACATTGGCTCTTACAATTTAACCATCCTTTACGTGACTCACCGAGTCGTCTGCTGTATAGTAGATGACTCTAAGACTTCTCTACAAATCAAAAATAAGTGGATCAAAAATGTGTTTGCTATAGCATTTATATGCGGGCTATATAAAAAATTGATCGATTTGCTTCATTTTCACTAGGGATACATTTTCATACTGCGCTATTAAAAATAGGCAAGAAGTTCATATATATCAGGTAAAAGTACAAACCGCGCAGGATGTTTTTTGAAATATGTATATTTTGGGAATAATATAATTTTCGCTGCAGGGCAGGAAATCCTTTACCATTCGATTTCATCATAAAACTTGTTTTCTTATTCCAAAAATTCATATTTTATTTATTGTCTTTTTGTGCACCTACTATAAAATATTTATACATAATTAACAGAAGAAAAATAACAATTATGGCATCACTATAGATAGTATAATCCAAGATCTCATTCACATACTTTAGGGCTAAACATTAATGTAAAATTTTTGATTTGTTGTTTCTAAACAAACTAAATTTTGTTCTACTTAATGTGACAATCTATATAGAATTTATGAAGTGAAATTATTGTAATGTACAAAAGTATAAAAATAACACACTGGAACTGACTAACTGACTTTGAGCCATCGCATTTAAACTTTTCACAATCCTGCTGTGCCATTTTGCAAAGCTTCAAATTGTTGTGCAGTCAGTGGGCGATAGATGCCATCGCTATTGAGGTAGTACAGAGGATCACGAATCTTGTGCATATCGAAACCTTCCAGCATCAGGTCTCGTTTCTTCATTTTGAAGGTGGATGTTCGTGGTATTTGATCCATGACTCGCACGAACAGTGGGCGAGCATAGGCAGGCAGACTGGCTCGAATGCCGACCGAAAGATGTTGAAAATCAGTCTTGCGATCGGGATCTTCAATGGCAGCCATACCAGCTTTGCCCTCAACATGAGGAATCTGGGGGAGGGAAATAAGTATGAGAGTTTGTAAGATAAGTTCCAATCAACTACCTACCTCCACGCCATACACCACACAATCGTGCAGACCTATCACATTCGTTATGATTCCCTCTACTTCTAGTGTTGAGACGTTTTCGCCACGCCAACGGAATGTATCCCCAGTTCGGTCTTTGAAGTAGTAGTAGTACAAGAGATCTCCAACCAACATATCTCCCGAATTAAAGAAGACATCTCCCTTTTTGAAGACATCGCGTATCAATTTCTTTTCAGATGCTCCCTTATCGGCATAACCATTGTAAGTGGTAAAGGCCTTTCCTGCATCAATTCGACCAATGAGTAGACCCGTTTCACCGGGGTTACAGCGCATGCAAAAGCCTTTGCCATCCCGGATGGGTTCACCCGTCTCTTCATCGACACGTACAACTTGGAGATGAGTTAAATGCCGTAGGGCCATGGGTATAAATCCAACGGCTCCAACTTGATTGCTCACATTAGCTACAGAATATATGTAGGTATATAGGATTACACAGTATTAGTTTAAACCCATTAACTTACCTAAATTGGAATTTCCTTCTGTGGAACCATATAGTTCAGCAATGTAAGGTATATTGAAACGCGTTGTAAACTGTGACCATATCTGTGGCCTCAATCCATTGCCATACATAACACGCAAATTATGTTGCGTATCCTCTGGCCTCGCTGGGGCTGTCAGCAGATAACGGCATAATTCTCCAATGTATTGCGCACAACTGGCATTATATTTAATACAATCTTTCCAAAAGTTGGAAACTGAAAATTTCTTACGCAAACCCACAGTACAACCATGGATCAAAGCCATGCCGGCACCAACAATACCGCCCGCCGTGTGATAGAGTGGCAGGGGATTATAGATAATATCTTTCCGTTGAATACCGACCATATGACATGTTGCCGAGGACATAAAGAGATATCTGCAAAAAATTACAATATATATAGGAGATTTGAATATATTTGACCACGCAAAATAGATTTACCTTTGATTAGTGATGACAGCTGCCTTTGGTAGTCCTGTGGTCCCGGAGGTATATATGTACATGAGTTTATCTTTGGGTTTACAGTCATTGATATACATCGAGAGATTTTCTGGTTTCTGATATTTCAAATCGCCCGTCAAATCAACGGCACCTGAAAATTTTTCATATATGAGATGTTATAATTGTGGTAATTAAGCGTCATTTCGAAGTTTTATTCAATTCTAAAATTCTGTACGAATCGAATGACAAATAGCGTCTCGATAATCTGCCCGAGCACATCATTCAATTGTTCCCTTGAAGAACCCTGTCCAAAACCAAGGTACAAGGGTAAAACTAAACCACAATGGTAAATTTCTGAGCTAAAGGCTAGGAAAAATACCTGTAACATGCTATTAAACAAGGTCAAATCTACCGCGGTCCCTAATGACTAGGATGCCTATAAAGAGCAACTCAATATATATATGAAGGAGCTTGCGCTTCAAATGTCGCAAGGCTGCGGAAGATACTATCCGCTACACCATGTGCAGTGGATTACCTGGAAACCTGGAGGAACACCAGGAACAAGAAGAGAGCGAGTGGACTGCAAGCGTCGCTAAGTAATTAACTGATACATCGACTATTAAAGGGGCAATTATTAAAAAACAATTAGCCTATCCCCTATTGAAAGCTCTGGAAAGACTTTCAGCATGCTTACAACAAGAGCAAGACAAATCTGGCCAAGACGTGTCCTTGAGAGGGTCACAGTATCTCCTCTCACTAGGGAGAAGAGACTGTCTACGTTAGTGTCAGTTCTGCCTGATCGGCGAAAACGCCAGAGGATTAGGTATTGGCTCCAATGACGTCTGCAGAAGCTGTGGAGACGAGGAAGAAGTTTGCTACAGTCAAACAGGTTGGTTTCGATGAGAGGCATCTGAGCCCGCAGTAACACTAGTGCCCTATGTGAGCTGGTAAAACCCTTAAGATAAATAGACCACACCCACATAATTATCCTAACTCGCCTCAACGGTCTCAGATGCACTCTTTAAGCACCTGGAATTTATAGGACTGATCCTGATTATCAACACAATGAAAGACAAAATAACTTCAGTTCAGGTTTGTGTAAACTCCAATGAAATAACTTCCAAAAATAAAATGAAATAAACCTCAAAAATTTTCATATATTTTGAGATTAATTTCACCGTGAAATTTTATCGCCCTTGGAAATTAGAAGTGGAAGACTTCGGAATACACACTTCAGTCCATAGAATGAAATTAAGCGAACCCTTGGATAATTATTTCTCTCAAAACAGTCGCCCCGCGTCTCACCCCCTTATCCATAAAAAATTGCAATCAAATCTTAACATATATCAAAAGTCATAGAAATCGACGTCATTCTTAGTTGGTGTCTTTGAGAAAAATATTCCTCGTGAAAATATACTATGAGCCACTTTTCAATGTTTTTATGAGAAATAAGCCAATTTCGATTTATTACATAATTTGTGTATTTCTTTACTCGTAGCAGAAAATATTTATTGATATTAGTTTGTGTGTTTATGGAAATTACAAAGTTAACTAAAAAAACTTGCTAAATTATGAAAACTGTTAATTATTCAAAAAAATATTGAAGGGAGACATATAGTAATTTTTCACGAGGAATATTTTCCTCAAAGACACCAACTAAATATGTCGTCGATATGTATGACTTTTGACATAAAAGATTTAACTGCAATTTTTTATGGAAAAGGGGTTGTTTTGACAGAAATAATTGTCCAAGGTTCCCTTTATTTCGTTCCTTCGACTGAAGCGTGTATTCCGAAGTCTTTCACTTCAAAACACCTCCGAGATAACTAACCACTGTGATTTCCTTGTAAACTTTGTGATCGAATATCGCGAAAACAAGAGCTAACCTAGAAAAACGGCTAGCCCCACTGGATTCAGCAAGATGTTGTTGTTGTTATTTTCTGTTTCTCACTGTAGAGTTGAGCTGAAGACCAAAGGGTTTCTTTCTAAGTGAAGGAAAGGTATTTATGAATAGTCAAGTGAAAAAGAATGTGACCTTGAAACCCAACGCCAACCATGGCATGACGTTTCACCGTCGGCTATGTAGATGAAGATATGGTATGCAAGAATAATGGTAGACTCGGATGCGGCGATAACACACCTTACACCTAATGAGTCAGCAACATTATTAATAATAGAGGAGTGTCAGTGTTTGATTTTATAACTACTAACAATCTTAGAAAATAACATGTTCTATCCATATAAATCTTGGAGTTATGTATATTGAACTGAAATAGGCTTAAAGTCAAGAAAGCAGTTTAGACAGAGATGTTTGGTTTCCATGAGAAGACACACGATTGGATATCATAGTGATCAATAAAATGGGTACAGATTCTGGCTCTATTACATTCGCTTAAGTTATTAGGGAACCACCGAATGGCAGATAGTAGACTATTTTGAGATCCTGGTCTTGCACATTGCAGGATCGAAAATTGATAAAAGTTGATGACAATATAGAGAAGGCCACAGATTCCGACTTTAACGACTGACAACGGAAGGTAGTACAGAAAATAGGAATAGATCTTCCGGCATAGGGATGTGTGTAAATTGACTTCGCCAAAATGAACTGATTCTGTATAATAGAAGAGCATAAAACGGTCTGTAAAAACAATATTCTCATATGGTGATATATATAGAGAAGGTAGCTCATAGGAGATCACAAAGAATCCGAAATGAATTTAGGGTCAAGGAAAAAATGCTTTATAATACAAAATAGATGGAATAAGAAAAGGGTATCTGTCTACTATGACGGAGAAAAAGTGTATAATAATGTACTCACCTTTCATCAGTACCAAATTATCATTGGTTCTTTGGTCTTCATCGCTAAACTGATAAATCGGCAACGTTTTCATTTCTTCATTGTCGATGACGTCACTCAGGACTTCTGTGAGTTCAGTGCCCACAATAATAGCTTTCGCTTTAGCCACTTTAAGAGAGTGGATCAGGGTATCTCTCCTAAGATTGGAATTAATCAAGGCTGTGACAACACCAATCTTCGAGAGGCCTAACCAAACACACATATATTCTGGTCTACCATCCATAAGCAAGGCCACACAGTCACCTTTACGCAGACCTTTATCTTTGAAGTAGCCACCAATTTGATTGCTGTAGTCATCGACATCCTGAAAGGTCAACTTGCGATCATCGATGAGAAAACACGACTTTTCGGGATGTTTTTTGCAATTCTCCTGGAAGATGCGGGCTATAGACCATTTTTTCCGTTCCAAAAGAAAAATGAAGATATTCATGCATGCGAAACGATATCCAGCTCTGTGGATATCAGATAAAAAAGCATAACAGTTACCGAAATGCATGGGGACAAATTGGAATTGAATGGACTTACACTGTATCTCTACCCATGGTGTTGTACAAGGCATATACAAAGGTGGGATTCTTTAACATTAGAGCTAATATAGCTCCCAGAGCGAGGCTTAACTTAGCATTGTCTTTTATGAGGAGAAATGTTAGAAAACCACCGAATATCGTAAAGAATCTGGTGGCATTTCTTTGTTTGAAATTCAATTCCAAAAGCAGGTTCATTTTGATGGGCTTATTCTGAAATGACATAAATAGATTGAAAATTAAAATATAAGAAATTAGTTCTTAGTAATTCCTTAAACCTGAACAAGCACAAGATCTAATTTAAGGCGTTTAATTTTTACTTGCACAACAGTTTGGATTAGGTAGCTAAGTATTATGACTTAAAAATGATAATAATATACATACAATAGAGTAAAGTACTCGTACATTGCCCTCTTCAACGTTTTACTTATCTCTGCTATAAATATTTAATTTTATTGTCTGTTTAGAAATACAGTGTTAATAATTAATTTAAAATAAATTATTTGGTATAGTAATTTGTAGTTTGTCCTAGAATTTTATTAGATCAAAAGGTGAAAAAAATTATTCATATTGAACAATTTATTAAGCTTAAACTCTTAATATTAAAAACTATTACTATAAAACAACATATAGTGGCCGCATTTTCCGTTAGACGGCAACACGAGTCGACTATGTACTCGCAACGTTGAGTTCTTCCTATATGCTACAGTCGACCACTGAGGGTTTCCTCTATACTAAAGTTGACCACTGAGGTCTTCCTCTACACTAGAGTCTTCCGAACTCTTCATCTACACTACATTCGACCACTGAGGTCTTTTTCTATACTAGAGTCCTCTGGACTAGGTATAACTCTATACTAGAGTCGACGACTGAGGTCTTCCTCTATTCCAGAATCGTCCACAGAAGTGTTTCCCTATACTACAGTCGACCACTGAGGTCATCCTCTATACTAGAATCGACCACTGAGGTCTTCCTCTATACTAGAGTCGACCATTGAGGTCTTCCTCTATAATAGAGTCGACCACTGAGGTCTTCCTCTATAATAGAGTCGACCACTGAGGTCTTCCTCTATAATAGAGTCGACCACTGAGCTCTTCCTCTATACTAGAGTCGACCACTGAGGTCTTCCCCTATACTAGAGTCCTCTATACTAGGAATACCTCTCTGGCAAACGAGAATTGTAGTTGTCTAATATTTCGTTTCACAGAAACGAATTTTTTCTTTGCGTGCATAATAGAGGCAACAGTTTCGATCCTTCCCTGGACTAGGATCGACCACTGAGGTCTTCCTATGTCACAGAGGTTGTAAATTTGGCACTTATCATGGAAGTCGGTCTCGTCAGAGGAAATATAGAGCTATAAATATGAAATCACAGTCTGAAGATGGTTAGGACTCGATTTGAGTAGACTCGAGGATTGTCATCGATTGCTCATTTTTATTCACGATCAATGATTGGTTGCTGAGCAGTTTCTCCCATTGTATCCTATTGCTATTAATAAAAGATCACGGTCTGAAGTTAGTCGTAACTCATTCAAGGAGACCCGAGTGTTGTCATTGATCCGATTGGGGAAATTAATCCGGATCATTGGCAGATGATTGAGCCAAAGGTCTTAGTTTTTTTTTTTCGGTATGATTAAGAGATCACAATCTCGATGAGATTTCCCGAATTAAGGTAACTCGAGCGGACAATGTCATTTACCCTATTTTAGTTTAGAGTGTAACCTAAACATATATATGTTTCAATCCGAATATGTTTGGGACAATATACTACAGAAGTGATTTTTTTTCAGCGTGTGATCAAAACCAATTTCATTAGTAAAAAAAATCCGACTTACATCGAGAAATATTTTATTTTTGCAATAGTTTTAATTTCGAAATAAAAAAATGAAAGGAAAAAGTTGCCAAGGGATTTATTAGAAATTAATTATGTCTGTTATTTTTTTTGTACTGGATTGTATATTTTAGTGTTCATTGGAAATGACTTTCACATCCGACTGCGACAGAATCACTGCGAAAAATCGTATACACATCTGAAGAGGTTACTTTGTTCGTCACTGATCAAAGCTGATTGAGAAAAATCTCCATCCATCTTAGGTGCAAGCAGCCTACACGGGGAAAAATCTGCATTTTTGATATGTTTGAGTTGAAAGAAAATATATTTGGAAACGATTTTTTTAAATATTTTATATTTGTTAACAAATAAATTTTATTTAAAAATCAAGAAATTTTGTTTGGGACGAATATATTAATATTTTAGAACATAATATATTTGCAAACTGACTTTCACAAATAAAATATGTGTTTACACACAAACAAAGTTATTGGTTAAGAAGTTTTCCAAATATATTTTATTTAAAAAAAGATTTTTTAGACTTTGCTATGTTTTTCGAATTTTAGTTAGTTTTTCCTAGATTTCGCGTTAAACTTTATAGTTAAAAATGTCTTTAACAGCATTAGCTTTTGTTTTACATCAATAATTTTTAATTTATAAATATTTCAATACATCATTTTTTGTCAATCCATCAATGCAATTTAATTTATAGTTACGATTTAGGTTTTAATTGCATTTTACAAACATATAAAATTTATAAACAAAAATGCACTTTGATCTTCCGAAAAACAGAAAACTTGTCTTTAAATTAAGACATTGATTCGTTGCCAAAATACATAAATACAAATTAATCTTTGTTTCGGAAATATTAGTTTCAAATAAAAAAATAGTAGAACGGGTACATATTTTTGTTTAGAACAATATCCTCCCAAACATATAGTATTTGTGTGTGTCAAATATTATACATTTGGAGTGTACACTAAACATTTGTATATTTCAAGCAGAATATGTTTGGGACAATATACTACAGAAGCGATTTTTTTTCAGCGTGTATTGATCGCAGTCACTGATCGCTCTGATTCCGATTGAACGTTTAACATGGATCAATGAAATAAATCCCTCAAGGGAAGTGTTATGGGAAAAAAAGAGACTCGGTCTAGGGTCTTCCTCTATACTACAGTCAATCACTGAATTCTTCCTCTATACTAAGACCGACTAGTGAAGCCTTCTTTTATCGACTAGTGAGCTACGAGTTTCCTATACTACAGCAAACTTCTTCTGCAGTTATTTTATATTTATTTCTATTTACATAAGTTGAGTTCCTAAAGATTCTATATTCTTGTGTCTATTAATGAAACAAAAATTATAAATTTAAATATTTTTCCTCAAAAGCATATGGTGTGTAATGAATCATTTTTTCATATCAAAAAATGAGTCCATCTATGAACGCGTAATATGTTTTGAACTTTGGACTGTTAAGTCTTGAAATAATCATTCATCGTTTATGAAAGTCGTTCGTTGAAGTGTCTTTAACTGAGACACTGATTAAGTAATGGACGACGGAATAACAAAAAATCGTTATTTTCTTTTTTTCATAATCTTCTTCCTTTAGAATAATCAACTGAAAGACCGAAAAAAATAAAAGACAATACAGAGTAATACGACTCATTCAAATTATTAACAATATATATATTAAAATTTTTGAAATAAGTTTTAAATTATTTCTTCGATACATCCCCTTTTTGAATCTGCTATAGACTCCTAATCCAATACATCTGCATTAACGAGTATCCTCCGCTATTCCTTTCATATTAACTTTAGAATATTTTCCCTACGAAAATCAATCACCTGACAATATTTGTTCGATTGAGTTGTACATGAACTTGACTACATTGCTTAATTAACTATTGATTTCTGGCGCGATTATAATACACATTTGCATGAACAAATTAGTCCAAAGATAATTCGAAATTGCGTACATTCATTAACATTAATTTTTAGCCAACTCACACGTCATTTGCCATTCGCGGATACCTTGCACAATGAACGTGAACATGAACATAATACGTATTATAATTACATATGTTTGGACATGTGTAAGTCGGTAGGCCTCGATTTATGGTGTTCTGTATGTACGAGGTGTTTATGGAAGGTCGGCTAAGAATGTAATCTACATTGTGTAAAATATTAAGGTAATTTGAATTTATTCATTAAAATTGAATGCAGTTTACAGTTCATGTGATAAATGCTCTTCAGTTTAAGATAATCGTTTCATCCTTATCTGAAGCACAGGTTCATCTTAAGGTGTACAATAGAGACAAGGGGGACAACCCTACATATTTCGAATCTGAAGGGACGCCCTGTTATCGCAAGCAAGAATGGAAAAATCGAGACCACAAGTCGTACCATCAGAAGATATTACAATAACTGGTCGGTCATATTCAAACAACGGAAATCTCCGACCGCATTCCTGAAGTGCGGCTTGCAGCTACCTGTGTTTCGTTCGTGCCAGACAGACGCTCCTGGGAAAACGGAACACTAGCTCATGTGCCAGTGGGAACTTGCTGTTACACTGATGGGTCCAGGCTAGGAGGAAGGACGGGTCTAGGACTTTTTATTGATGAGCCAGAAGTCGAACTTTACTTCCGCCTCCCAGACCATAACACAGCATTTCAAGCAGAAGTTCCAGCAATCACAGAGTGTGTTAACTCTGGAATACCACAAAGCCTTAATATGCCAACATCTTCACAGATAGCCAAATGGCGATCAAAGCAATAACATCGGAAAAGGTCAAATTCAGAACAGTGTTGGACTGTAAAAGAACGATAAATAATTGCTCAGTCCATGGTCAATTGTGTATTTTCTGGGTACCGGGACACAACGGAGTGATTGGAAATGAACGAGCAAATAGCTTGGCTTTACAGGGCAGAGAACTTCGAGTAATAAACATAGAAAATTGGAAACCTTTCAAAGCCACGAAGAATGAGTTGAAGCACTGGGCAGTGATGGCTCACAAAACTGTGTGGAATAGAGCAACTGTAGGCGCAACTGCAAAGATACTGTGGGGTGACCCAAATGAGAAGAAAACCAGTAGTTTTCTGAAACTAAACAAGATCGGGATTAGTAAGATGATGAGTGTTCTAACGGGTCACTCAAGCTTACAGGTACATCTTCATCGCAGGGCATGCAGGGAAAATATCGAAACTATGGAACATTGTCTGTGTCACTGCCCAGCTTTCACACATGCAAGATCCCGATATTTCGGTTCCGACATATTGCCAGACTTAGCTCTGACTGAAAGATACTGAGAAAATTCGTGTCTAGTACCGATTTTCTGTAACCCGTGGGGTATAAACATCATAAATAAGGAGCGCACAACAGGCCGAACCACAGGCTTAAGTGTATGTCCATGGACATGAGCCGTTTAAACGTCTCCTCTATTCACCTAACCTAACCTATTGCAAGCAAACATTTCATCCATCTTGGTTGTCTCTAACGGTCTGAAGATGATCGTAACTCGCTAAAGGACCTTCAAGAAAGAAGAACGACACCAAATGGAGAATTAATCCCGATAATTGGCAGCTGGTTGATCTAAAGCTTAAGGACCTGCAATAAAGAGGAACGACTCCAAATGGAGAATTAATCCCGATAATTGGCAGCTGGTTGATCTATAGCTCTATCCATCTTAGTTTTAAATTATCCGTATGAATAAGTGATCACGGTATCGAAGAGATCTCTCAGATTAAAGTAATTCCAGAGATTTAGATGATAGCGTCGACTTCAGCGCAAGTATTTGAAATGGATCTCGGAGAAAAATGAGTCCCATCCTTATCTGATGCAGAGCAATTCGAGCGAATGTCCCGTCATCACAGATATCTGTTAGGCATTCTGATGCGCTTAGATACGCAAGGAACTTCTGTCCCACGGGTCTATTTAAATCTTGTGAGGACGAGTTTCTGGGTTATACAGAATATGAGTCAGATGTGAGGTTGGTGGAGATGCTTCAGTTTCATCAAATAAACCTGCATCAAGCTAAAGCTGCGGTCCTGTGAGATAGTTAATCTCAGGAGGATCTGTAGAAGCTCTAGGACAGGGACACCTATAAAGCGAAACTCAGAAAACACAAGAGTGAAGAAGACAAAAAAATACTGCATTGACTTTTGAAGTAATAGGAAAGAAACATTGAAAGCTTCTAAACTAAGGGAAATTATAACTATGTCGCCATATAAGTTAGGTTAGGGTAAAGTGGTAGCATCTGTGTCAGGCTTACCACTGGGATAAAAGTGAAAATATGTATGAGGGTTTCCTAGTCCCTCCCATTGAACCAATAAGTTTCCTTTAACATACCAAGAGTTGGCGGAAGCTACCGAATGCTAGCGAAGTTTGCTAACTCACCAAAGCTATGTGAGCCTTAGGTAGTCTACATTACTTTATAGAGAATAGGCTGTTCTATCGATTTCTCCTCTTCGTCATTACCCCAAAGGAAAGACTTACTCCTGAACAACGTTTACGCGTGTCATTCGCCAGTTACCAGTCGAAATGCTCGAACGACTCATCGAAAATTGGACTCAACGGATGGGCCATCTGAGACGTAGCCGCGGCCAACATTTGATAGACATAATCTTCAATAAATAAATGCCAAAGAATGTTCTTTCAAATGATAATAAACATTCCGCATTCAATTTGAATTTTCTGTGCTTTTTCTTTAAAAAAGTAGGGAACCTCGAAATGGATCACGCTATACTTATATAAAGCTCAACATCCTGGATAGGGCTAAGAAAGTCACAGTAGCGCTAAATGTTTGTAGGCAAACAATAGGCAGGCAATGGGGTCATAAATCTCATAACTTAGTTGTCAAACCCATAATGCTCTACGGCGTTACGAGTATTATCGGGCGGACGCCATTCGAAAACTGTACCTATTGTAATATATTGATCAAAGTCCAAAGTCAGACTAGTCTGTACATTACTGGCGCTTTAAGAATAACGTCGTGCACTATATACAATTCTATATCTGCTGGATCTGAACATTTTAGGGAGCTATGACAATTGTTATATACCTGATTTCTGTATTCCTAAAGTCGAGATCAACCCTCAACTACCACAGATTTCTCAACGAGCATTTCAAATCCAACTGATATGAGTGTCGGGCCACATTGGCATTACAGGTAACTGCCGTGCAGATGAGTTTGCAAAGCTAGGGGCAAACCTACAAATTCCAGGGTCACTGAATCTGTGGCCATGCCTCTGGAAACTGTGCGAAAATGCACATGATGCGTTGTGTATAATGTAGGATGATACCTATTTAATTTTATATAAACAAGAAAGAAAGTTTCAGTCGTGTAAACCGACTGAGGTATACCCTCACTTTGTGAGTACTGTAATATGAAATATTACACGAATTAATCTGCACTGTACCGAATTGTAAGCGTTTATATGAACCGGTATATTAAAGTTATGATCTATTACATTTTGGTATAATTTGGCCATTTTGTGTGTGAGGTACCAAAATGAGCGTCTTGATAACGCCCATTTTTCACAGGGCTACAAGTAATTTAAAAATTACTGCGCAAAATTTTGTTGTATTTTCGTGCATTGGTACTCACGCTATAAGCTCTTAACTTTATGTATAAAATTGTAGATTTGTGTGGGAGGCGCGTGGCCTTTTGGTACCTCCCTCGTATCACTAAAGTGAGGGTATAAAAATAGTTTACCCCAAATTCATATTATCATACTTCCCTCGCAATCGCATATGAGAGAACATTCATTTGCATTCATGATAATCGTTATTCTATCGCTTGCTTTAATCACTGATTAGCAACTCCAATTTGGGAATAAATAACAATGAAAACAACAAATTATTTCAGTCTGTGGAATAAATTTTTTTCGATAATGAGAACTAATCTTATTTTGTATTTAGCTTGAGTGGTATTTCGATATTTTTTGCACTATCAAGAGGCCAACACAATGTCATATCGAATCCCCCACTGGGGTTTTATTTATCGCGACAAGATTAATGGAATAGTTGCAATATATTTTCATAGTAAGTCCAAAACTATTTAAAAATGTTCTAATTATCGAGATATGAGTGCTAACAATGTATTGATTTAACATTTTCAAATCATTTTAGCAGTCATGACTAAATGACTATAAATATAAAGAAGAACTCCGAAAATAGAAAACTAATTCAGAAAAAAGAAGCTCTGAAAGACGGTGAAATATATTATATATTAATATGTCTTGTCGAAAGGGAGCTTTGTATTGGGGCTGTATCAAAAATGGACCGATATGCATCATATTCACTAGGCATTATTGAATGCAATAGAATGAACATATATTCAAATTTCGGCATGATCGGTTAAAAAGTGCACTCTCTAGAGGGTAAATATGTCTTATCGAAAGGGACCTTCGTATGGGGGCTATATCAAAGTATGGACCGATATGCCCCATTTTAAATAAGGATCATCCCTGGGTTAAGAAATAACTCTGTGCCAATTTTCATTAAGATTGCTTCATATTTGCGACCTGTGTTGTCGAATATAAAAAAGAACGGAACGCTAAACGTAGTGATAGTGTTAGTGTTCTGTTCAAAAGAACAGTATCACTACGACGTAGTGATACTGTTCTATGAACCGTACGTTATCGTAGTGATACCGTTCGTCGTGTTCTAAGAACGGTACGTTATCGTAGTGGTACCGTTCGCGAACAGTAACACTAAAAAAATGTTTAGTGTATTCTGTTCTCTTGTAAGGGTTGCGATACTGTTCCGTTCGCGACGAAGGAACGGTACGGAACGCTAAGGAACCGTTCCCATTTTGGAATTTTGAAAGTTTATTTCGGGGGATTACATCAGTTCCACCTAAAAAGGGCAACTATTTTTCAGAATTTCTCGTTGACGAGCAACATATTTTCAGAATTGAAATAACCATATGTCTACTACCAAATTTGCAGCGAGTACCGAATCATTGGAAATTATTCATGATTTTGGGGAGAAATTAGACAAATTTTACAAAATGTATAAAATTTCCTATTGGATCACGTCTTCTGGTATCTCCTATACAATCGCTAAAATATGTCTCGAAATGTAACAGGTCTACAACACATTATGAAGTCAGAATTATCCAAACTTCGCAAATCTGAACAAATGCACTCTCTTATTACGAATACACAATTTGAAGAAATCGGGACACGCCTTCATACTAGTCCCGAAATTTAATCACTCTGGCAAACCCTATAGTGTGATTTGATAACAACCAAATTTCTGAAGTCTTAATTAGCGCAAATGCAAAATTTTAGAGAAATCGGACTACTCTTTCTTGTACCTCCCATCAGTGTTGCCAGATGAATTTGATCCAAAATTGTCAATGTAAGGGCACAAAATCGTCAAATCAACAAAATTACTTTTCGAAATCACCAAAAAATTGACCTATAGATTTTGAGCTTTTGCAAGAGAAGGAAGTTCTTCAGAGTCAGAATGTTAAAGTCCTCTCAGGAGTCCTTTGTTGTAGGTACGTAACTCGGTAATCAGCACAAAAAATAGTACACAAAATATGAATAATAATAGAGCTAGAAAATAAACATAATAAATTTTTTGGCTGTCCAAGTAAAAGAAGACGCCAGTGATGGTCACAGTTGAGACTCACCCTTATTGCTTTTGTTCGGTTGATAGACACTGTCACCAGTGTTGCCACTACAATTATTTTTCTCTACCATCTATCTACAAAGTTTCTTCATCAAAGTGCTATAGAAACTTTATTTAACATCCGGTAGTTATGAAATGTGGCAGAGAAGTTTCTTGCTACAGAAACGAACTAAATTGACAAGTTCCATTCGATTCGGTATTAAAGTGATTAGAAGCTTTATTAAAAATCTGTTTGTTATGAAATTATGAAGAGCAGAATAACAATATGTTTGTTATTCTGCTCGAACAAAGTGCTGTAGTCGGTTCCGCCCGACTTTAGCCTTTCCTTACTGGTTAAATTATTTAGTTATTTAACATTTGTATTATAATCTTATTTCTTCATTCTGTTTCGACGAGACCTAAATCTACCAAATTTACGTTGACTCTTCCATCCTACCAATCTAAAAAAATTCTACCAATTTTGGTAGAAAACCCTAAAAACGGCAACACTGACTGTCACTGCCTGGTAGACTATGAGCTATATCAAGACTAATGGTATATCTTTTCTAAAAAATTATGTTGCCTTGACAGAGAGCAGCATTTACATTATGTCGCCTACACCCTCTTGCACTGCTGCATTACTTAGTCCAGATTCACACTCGGCAACTTTTTCCAAGCAAGTGTCAAAGTTTGCCTTTGCGAAACGCAGAAAAAAATTTTGCATTTTTGGCACAAAAGAAAACACCATATGTTCTTTACAGTATAATACGATATTTAGGACACATTCCTATCGATGATTACACTTAGAAATGTTGCCCCTTTAGAAATGACTAGCTCAGTTCCATTTACCTGAGGAGAGTCCACATGTACACATCTTTATACATCCTAGCAAAGAGAGTCAATTCAGTCTTGTTTAGGTTAACCACTGCTTCGGGCTGAGCCACCTTGAGAATGCCACCTGAGTACGTTGCGGAATTTGTCAGTTACTGCTATTGCAACATCTTCCGCCACAGAGTTCTAGTTCTAACAGGATTCTGTCCACCCTTAGATTCCAAATTAGTGTGAACATCGTTAGAGTTGTCGTCCCGAGACCGTTATGCGTCTCCTATTGAGCAAACACTGAATCAAGATATAGTTCACCATCAGATGCAAAATACGTCGCAATTAGCGCATCTGAGTGAATGTGGTTAGAAACCCCATCAATATCGACAAAGGCCACAATAGTGAATTCCTCGAAATGTAGGAACGATTTTATACTTCCCACTAGTTCATGCAGGGACGATTCTGTAAACTTGCCCTTGCTGCAAGCAGGTTGGTTACGCGACATGAGCTTTGCATCCAGGTTTTCTCTAATGAAAGAAACTATGTGCCTTTCTAGACCTTTTAATAGCAACGATGATAGACTAATTGCCTGAATTCATTTGGCCTAGTGTCATCGATTGAGGATATACGAGAGTTTTATGCAGCCCTCATTTATCTTCTCCAGCCGGGCCATGATAAAATTTTTTCTATTTGAGAAATTCGTCTGGTCCAGGTGAGGTTCGAACGTCACCACTCGACGTCGTCCACTCGCTTTCTTGTTGGTCCTGCTGTTCCTCGGGTTCTGTCAGAGAGTTCCCCAGAAAATGTGAGTCGAGAGGTACCTGTAGTGATTGCTCGCCATTTGTTGTCCAGTTCTTATCCCCATCCTGTAGATAATCCACTATACAGGGTGTTGTGGATAGAGTCTTTCGCACACTGTGGTACAGGGTATTATGACTTTGTGCATTGGTTTGTAACACCCAAAAGGAGAAGAGATAGGACCATTGTTTATAATACTGATCGACTTGTAATCACTTTCTGAGTCGATTTAGCTATGTCCGTCTGTCGCTAGATGTATTCTTGTAATCAAAGTACAGGTCGCAATTATGGCCCGATCTTGAAGAATCTTTACACATATCTTTTTTTTTGGCCCAAGTACGATCCCTATTTAATTTGGTTAAAATCGGTTCAGATTTGGATATAGCCCCCATATATATGTTAGCCCCGATTTGACATGTAAGCGCTGTAAAAACTTTATTTAACATCCGATCAGTATGAAATTCAGCAGAAAGAGGTTTCTTATTATATGAATGAACACTGTTAAATTTGGAAGAAATCGGTTGAGATTTAGATATAGCCCCCATATATATGTTACCCCCGATTTAACATGTAAGCGCTGTACAATCTGTATTTTATATCCTATCAGTAAACAAATCTACACAAAGAGGTTTCTTATTATATGAAGGGATAATTCCAAATTCAGAGAAAATCGGTTGAGATTTAGATATAGCCCCCATATATATGTTACCCCCGATTTGACATGTAAGTGCTGTAGAGACTGTAGTTTATATCCGGTCAGTACGAAATTTGACAGAAAGAAGTTTCTTTTTACATGAATGAGTATTCAAGGAAAATCCGTTCAGATTTATATATAACCTCCATATAGTATATGTTCCTCCTGATTTGGTATCAAAGCGCTATAGAAGTTGTACTTTACTTCCGATCATTAATATTTTCCGGAAAGATGTTTCTCAATTTAGGAACCAATATTGCTTAATTTAGCGATTATCGGCTCAGAATTAGATAATATGTTCCAGCCTACTTACCAATTACTCCAAATTATTATCGCAATGACCTTTACGCATTATTAGTGAGGTGTAGGGTACTATATAGTCGGCCCCGCCCGACTTTCTGCCTTTCCTTACTGGTTAGTACATATAATTGCATTCGCCTATGCGAAGGCGAATTATTCGCATCATTTTAGTATTCGCTTCCGCATTCGCATTCGCAAAAAACAATTTTGAAATATTCGCTTTCGCATTCGCTTTCGCATTCGCTTTCGCAAAAACAAATTTCAATATTCGCTTCCTTTTCTTAAAATTGCCATATCCAGTTAACCGCATCACATATTTTAAAATTATGTGTAATACCAATGAAAACCTGTGATTTCTTCATAACAGTTGAATAAAATATGTTTGTCCTTGTGGCAACAAGAGGTCAAAATATAGAAAACATCCGTAATACTGAATATCCTGGAAAGTATTAATTCAGTTTTTTAATTTTGTTGGTACTAAAGGGTCAATTTTTAATTTTGTTGGTACTAAAGGGTCAATCTATTATGAACCATGAAAAACTTGAAATAGATTCCTGATGGACCCAAAAGATTACCAATTTTATTGAGTCAATATTATAATTATTTTTCTACATTTTTATATACATATAAAGAATTTTAGATTCAACAGTTGGACTAGGGTAATTTATAATGCATACACCCTTGATAAATTATCGTGCCAAATCTTATTCAAATAAAAATCGTAATTTCGAAAATGTATATTTTTGATACATTTGCTTTGGAAGTGCCCAACTGCAATACATACATTGCATTAAAAGACAGAATGAATCTAAATTGTTCGCATTCGTAAATCAATTTTTTAATATTCGCTTCGTATTCGCAAAAACAAAAAAAGTACTATTTGCTTTCGCAAAAATGCATATTTAACTATTCGCTTTCGCATCCGCGTTCGCAAGAAATATATTTCAATTATCGCATTCGCATTCGCTTTCGCTAAAGCCACTTTCGTTACATCCCTAGTATATATCAACTCAATCAATGTGATTTAGTATTACCCTTGTACCTTGGTTTTGGACAGGCTTTTTTAAGGGAACCATTCCCCACAGATTGGGAAACATTGATTTTTTTACTTATTTTAAAAAGGAATAAGTGTACTACCCCATATGAATTTAATGGTTTTCAAAAACCTCTAAATTCGCCACACTGATATTAAGCGATGTGAGTTAGTGCATGCATTACGTTGTACTTATGGAAACCGAAAACATAGTCTGAAGAAAAAAATTTATACATTAGTAATGGAATATTTGTTTGAATGTATTCATGTACTCATTGTAGTATAATTGTTTTGGAACACCGCCAACCCAAGAGTATATATAGACTCATTGCGGTATTATCATTTCAACTGGGGGAGCGGAGGTTTAGTAATTAGTCGCGTGTCGTGTCGTGTGGGACAATAGTTAATTGATATCTGTATGCATTTGATATCTGTCTCTCTGATTTCCTCAATTAGTTTTGACATTGACTAAGTGACTAAGTCCGTTTTGATAAATAGTTTTTGTTATTGAAATTTCAATTCCAATTTTATTAAGTTCTTTCCTAACATAGAAATTGCTCTACGTCAATGAATCGAGGATATGTTTCAACAAACTGAACAAATCTATTTCGGTGAATATTTTATTAACGATATTTCGATTATAAGTATTATATAATCCTCTGAATTTTTATTAACGGTTTTATTTTTACATGAGTATACTTTCCTCTATAAATTGAAAGAAAAAATGTTTGGAGATATCGAGGATTTATACAATATAAACCGAACTATATCGACAAATATGCTTTATCTTACATGTATATCGAACAATTTATTTATTTTTTTCTTAACCAATTCATACATGATTTCATACATGTATGTATATAGAAAGAAAGCGCTGTAATAATATGTACGGATTTGCAATATACAGCATAAACTGAAGAAGTCTATTTCAATAAATCGAGAGTATACTTCACAAAACTAATCAGGTGCATTGCGATAAATATCTAGTTATCGAAATTTCGATTATATGTTTTATATATTTATCGACAATTTTGTAATGTTTTCTATACGGATTTGTACAAAGCTAGTTAGGTGGTTAGATCTACAACGTGAAAGCAACTACGATAATGATATTCAAATTTCAGTTTCCTCTATAAATAGAAAGAAAATTATTTAAAGATATCGTGAGTGTTTATATATAACTGAACTATTCCATTTCGATAAATAGAATTTATTTTTTCTTTATCAATTCATAGATGTTGTCATCCTCTACCCGTATATATTGAACAAAAACGCTGGATAGATTTCTTGTTTTTAATAATGGTTTTAAATGTCGATCACAAAATGTATCGAAAATATACCCGGTTCAGTTTATGCAGTATGCCGACGATATGTATTGATATATTGCTTCGAGGAAAAATCGATTTTATTCTTCATTGATCGATTCCATTTCGATAAATATTTGGTTATCGAATTTCTGTTAGAATTTGTGCATATTTATCGAATTTTGTATGTGTTTTCTACACTAATTTATAGAAGGTAAGATGTTTAGGCCAATAACTTGTAGTAAAATACTGTAATAATATGCTAATAAAATTAGTCGAAAATGGACATGGTCGTTTAAGGCAGTATACCGACGAAATGATTACTATGTAAATCAAAGATTTAAATTTCGATAACAAAATTTGACGAAAATGGACTTGCATAGTTTATGCAGTATGTCAACGTCATAAAACTTGAGTTTAAATTTCGCTAAAAAAATGTGTTATCGAAATGGACTTGATCAATTTATCCGCTTAGCTGACGACATATACATATATCCGTGATCGGAGACAAATTCGTTGGGCAATTGGGAAAATGAAATGTGAAAAAAATAATTATTTAATATGAGCGATTAAACCATGCGATAGTGACTAATTTTGTTATTTCATATAATCTATTATCTTCTAATTTTGCCTAATGGGGCAAATATTATAATTAATAATAGGCGTGTTTTCGTTGCACCATATGTGCTCAATTTTTAAGCATTATTAGTTCCCGATGAAGTTTGGTGTTGTAATTCTGTCTTAATCGAGTATGGTGTTGCCAGATTGGGCATCCTATATTTAGCAGTATGGCATCTCATTTTTGTAGAGATTCTTGTCAATTATTGTGAATTAACGGGAAGAAGATGAAAAAAATTGGAAAATTATATCAATATTTGCAAAAGAGTGTAAAAAATTGAACATAGTAAATTTATGTTTTATAAATACATTTCGCGAATTTTTTGTCTGTTTCGCACTGTTCTTTTTTCACAACTCGTGACACCATTGTTACCAGATAGCGAAAATCCACCACTTACTGCTTATGCGCCAGTTAGTTGATGTCACTTGTTTTCGTTGCAAAGTGCTAAACTAAAATCGTTAGTTTGTAACGAAAACATGCCTAATATAAGCTAAAGCTGTTTTTATTGTAGACGGTTACAAATATAATTCAGTGAATAATTATAAGTCAGCAATGCGTTAATAGTACATAACTTTTTTTATAACATTTTAATTTAAGCACCGATTATATGAGTCAAGGGAGGCAAAACAATTAACGCCATAAACGTGTGATACTTTAAAGTAATTAAGAAAAAACCTAGAATAAACAAATATATTAGTAGACAGGAAGATTAAAAGTTTTGACCAAATATGCGAAAAATTCAAAATTATTTGTAACTTTTCTGGAATAAGCATTATTAAAACTGTCAAAGACTAAAAAACTAACCATAATCGACCTACTATCAAAGGTACAGATAACTCCTGGCAGTGCATAAGCGGAGCCTACAGCAATTGAGTCTCTACAAGCCCTACATATACTGCCGATTAATATTGTGGCGAGAGAAATTGCTATCAATGTGGAGGTACAAGAACTACGGCCAAATGAGGATATCAAAGTGTAGTGCTATGGTAACCGACCGAGTGGACTATAAACCAACGGTGTACACCTTCGAAATGTACTAAATCACTATGATACATACCAGCCAGAGATGAGCACACTGTGAAGAACTTAGTTTGGATATAGCTAATAGACTACCAAATACCTGCAGTGTATATCAAGCCGAAATAATGGCAGTATGGGAAGTCGCCATGAAGCTTAGTCACAACATAGTAACCAACACTGGTGTTGTCATTTACTCGGACAGCCAGGCTGCCATCAATTCTCTGGAGGCCACATCCCTAAATTCTGAGAAGGTCAAAATATCTCCTCGCACTAGAGAGAAAAAGATTGTCTACTTTCTGATGGCATACTGCCTGATCGGCGAACATGCCAGAAGATTGGGTATTGACTCCAATGACTTCTGCAGAAGCTGTGGAGATGACGAAGAAGTGGAGAGCATTGAGCACTTGTTATGCGATTGTCCCGCTTTGAGTAAACTACGACTGGTCATACTGGGGTCGACCTGTCTAGGCAGTCTAAGTCCCCATTTACATCGTACTTTTTTTTTAAGTAACTTATCGGCTTATTCTCTTTTGAAAAAGTATTTACGTTCACACGCGTACTTTTTTTTCAATACTTAACTTATTTTCATTTGTTTTGTTTCGGCTTTTCCTGTGTGAATTGTTGTTGTTTCCAAGTGCGAACGAAAAACACAAAACGATGAGTACGATAAGTACGAGTACGGCATACTTTTTTCCCCCCCGTTTCCGACAGCCTCTCTCGCCCACAAAACGCCGATAAGTATGCTTAATACTTAAAAAAAAGTATCATGTAAATGCAGACTAACAGATCTTTCCGGTACCGATATTCGTACTATCGATAAATTTGTACATCAAACAGGTTGGTTTCGATGAGCGGCATCCGCGGTAACACTAGGCACCTAAAATGGTCTATGTGAGCTGGCAAAAAAAACTGGTGCCACCCCGACCTAAACCTAAGTTCAGCCCTGTCGATGACACGGACGAAGAGTTCGATACCACTCTTGTTGGAGTGGAGGTTTGTGTTCTATTGATTAACCTCCATCAAGCTTTAGAAGCCTCAGTGGCTCTATTGCTGCGCCTGTCCACAGGTGCAGTAGACATCGTCATAACATAGGAGCCCCACGTAGTAGGAGGAAAGGTGTGTAGTATCAGGACACCCATGTTTTAGCTGCTTCTGGCCTTGCATTTTGGCCAGGTAAGACCTAAGCATTTTTCTCTTAACTAATTTCTGTGGTAAAGTTCAAACAGCTGCTAGTCCAGATATTGCTAATTGTATATACTGGGTCGGCCCTACGTAGTAGGAGGAAACCTTTGTGATATCAGGACACCTAACGTTATGTTGCTTCTGGCCAACTGTGGAGGTACTCCAAGAACCTTCAGTTTTGGCAGGAAAGACCTACGCATTTTTCTCTTAGCTAATTTATGTGGTAATGTCTAAACAGCTGCTAGTCTAAATATTGCTAATCGCATATACTGGGTGGTCTGCAGTTACTTGCCTTATGAAGATATGGTAGTACCGAAGCTTTCTTGAAGAAAATAGTAGAAGAAACAACGTCTGATGAGTGCGAGCTGATATCTGGGGCAGACACGAACGCTTATCAACCCATCTCGGGTAGCACGGTTACAAACAGTAGTCACTTCTTAACTTTATTGTAACTAGCAATCTATACAAACTATTTGTAACAAAAACAGTGAACAGACCTTTACAAATAGGAAGTACTCGACTTCGTGAGCGCTACTGACTCGCTGTGAGACAAAGTTATCACTCTCAGATCACCATTATAACGGGTGATCCAAGTAGAGATACTTTTTTCAATAGCCTTTTTTGACAGATCACGTTTGAGTCGTGTCATGCTGTCATGTTATTTTTGTAAGGTATTGTTTGGCATTTCATCATGGAAAGACTTACGCCTGAACAACGTTTACAAATTGTTCAACTTTATTACGAAAATAACGTTATGTGAGGAATCTGTTTCGTGCACTTCGCTCAACTTATGGTCAACATAATCGGCCTACTGATCGTACTATTCGCAACACCATCACCCATCTTGAGACCCAGCATTCATTATTGGATAATATTCGACCGAATAGACCACGTCCAGCACGCAGTGAAGAAAATGTAGCGGCCGTATCTGAGAGTCTACACGAAGACCGAGGAGAGTCGATTCGGCGTCGTTCGCAGCAACCCGGACTGACGCATTTTACATCGAGATCTTAAAATGAAAGCATACATAATACAGCTTGTGCAAGAACTGAAGCCGCCCGAACTTCCCAAGCGACATAGCTTCGCTCTATGGGCTCTTGAAAAGTTTCAAGAAGATCCGACGTTTTCGAGCCAAATTTTGATCAGCGATGAGGCCCATTTCTGGCGCAATGGGAAGAGCAACCTGAAGAGATTCAAGAGCTGCCACTTCATCAAGAAAAATAACGGATTGGTGGAATCATCGGTCCATATTTCTTCAAAAATGATGCCGGTGCGAACGTAACCGTCAATGGCGACCGTTATCGTGCCATGATAACCGACTATTTGATGCCTGAAATTGAAGCTCGTGATCTCGGCGACATTTGGTTTCAACAAGACTGCGCCACTTCCCACACATTGCATCAATCAAAGGGTTTATTGAGAGAACACTTCGGTGAGCGGATAATTTCACGATTTGGGCCGGTCGATTGGCCACCAAGATCGTGTGATATCACACCGTTTATGCGGACAAACCCGCTTCGATTCAGGCCTTGGAGCAAAACATCACGCGTGTCATTCGCCTGTTACCATGCTCGAAAGAGTCATCGAAAATTGGACTCAACGGATGGACCACCTGAGACGTTGCCGCGTCCAACATTTGATAGACATAATCTTCAAAAAATAAAGGCCAAATAACACATTTTCCGGGGAACTCACCGACAGAACTCGAGGAACCGCAGGACCAACAAGAGAGCGAGTGGACTGCAAGCGTCCCTAGTTTGTTGACTGAGAAATCCAAAATTAGCTGGGTGATTGATAGCTTTGAGCCCTTTAAATCACATCGACGAGACGGCACTACTCCAGCAGAAAATGTTGAAGTACATTATCTCCTGGCTGAAGAAAATTTATGAAGGCAATATCTCATATGCCTCAATCGGTGGAGGCATGCTAAAGCGGGAAAGATATCGATCATTAGGTATTCACTCTCGTACAGCCAGGCTGTCAACAATTCTTTGGAGACCACATCCCTAAATTCACAAACAGCCCACGACTGCCGCATATCTCTTAACGAGATTGCAGAGCAGTTTAACATATACCTCATATGAGTATCAGGGCATATATATATGTCCCGGGGAACTGTGAAGTCAGTGAACTAGCTAAGTCGACAATACAAATTCTCGAAGACTGTGTATGTTAGATTTACTTCCGAGGGGATACTGCCTGTTCGGCGAACACTCCAGAAGGTTGCTTATCGACTGCAATAACTTCTGCAGAAACTGTGAAGATGAGGAGGAAGTGGAGAGCACCAGCTATGGCCTGCGTTGAGCAAAGGATGTCTGGATATACAGGGATCGGTCTTTCTGGAAAGTCTGACAGATCTTTCTGGTACCGTTATTCGTACTACTGATAATATTTTATATCAAACAGGTTGGTTTCGAAGAGGGGCATCTAAGCCGGTGATTACACTAGGGACCTAAATTGGTCTAAGTTAGCTTATAAAACCGGCTACATACCTATCTATCATACATATATAAATTTATACATATTAACAAAAAATTTCCGCCAACAAAACTCATGTAAATGTGTTTGAATTTAACTATTTAAATCAACTGATACAAATTGTAATTCTAATGCATCGAATGTCTTTTGGCATTAAACTTTGGTGTATGTACATCTTACAATAATAAACACCGCCTAATCGAGGTTAAATTCAATTTCATTGTCAACATTGTAAAATTTTAAATTGTTGGTTGGTTGTTTGTTTTTTTTTTGGTGGTTAATTTTTCAATAAAACCCTGACTATACATAATGCCACTTAAAGCGCCAAAGTCGAACAATTCTGTTTTATTTTGTTAAATGGAATTGATAAGAGTCTTACTTGTGCCGATGCCAAGTTCTATTAAAGAAATAAACAACGAACAAATTAAATAAATAAACAAATGTGAACTTCGCTATTTTAATCAATCAAAATAATGACGCTCACAAGAAAGTGAATGCTCAGGAGAGTTGAGGGAGATAAGAACATTGGGTTGTTAGTACCCCAAGTCTGTACATGTAAGAATTTAGGCTTTGCATCTCATCGGTTTAATGTCGTATTTTTAGGAGTGTGCACAGTGGTTGGATTCGGGCAAAAAATTTAGAAGTAAAATTTTAAATTGTTGGTTGAAGTATGTATCTATAAATATATAAGTATATTTATACCCTACACCACACTGTGGTACAGGGTATTATGACTTTGTGCATTTGTTTGTAACACCCTAAAGGAGAAGAGATAGACCCATTGTTTATTATACCGATCGACTTGTAATCACTTTCTGAGTCGAATTAGCTATGTCCGTCTGTCTGTCTGTAGACGTATTCTTGTAATCAAAGTACAGGTCGCAATTATGGTCCGATCTCAACGAAACTTTGCACATATCTTTTTTTAGGCCCAAGGACGATCCCTATTGAATTTGGTTAAAATCGATTCAGATTTACATATAGCTCCCATATATATGTACCTCCGATTTGGCATATATGCACTGTATAAGCAACATTTTGTAACCGATTTGTACAAAAATTGACAGAGAGTAGTCTCGTGATACACTTAGATACAATACAAAATTTGGGGGAAATCGGTTCAGATTTATATATAGCCCCCATATATATGTTGCACCCGATTTGACATGTAAGCGCTGTAGAAACTGTATTTTATATCCAATCAGTACGAAATTCGGCAGAAAGAGGTTTCTTATTACATGAAGGAATACTGCCAAATTCGGAGAAAATCAGTTCAGATTTAGATATAGCCCCCATATATATGTTAGCACTGATTTGACATTCAAGCGCTGTAGAGACTGTATTTTATATCCGATCAGTACGAAATTCGACAGAAAGAGGTTTCTATTTTAGATTTATATATAGCCCCCATATATATGTTGCACCCGATTTGACATGTAAGCGCTGTAGAAACTGTATTTTATATCCAATCAGTACGAAATTCGGCAGAAAGAGGTTTCTTATTACATGAAGGAATACTGCCAAATTCGGAGAAAATCGGTTCAGATTTAGATATAGCCCCCATATATATGTTAGCACTGATTTGACATTCAAGCGCTGTAGAGACTGTATTTTATATCCGATCAGTACGAAATTCGACAGAAAGAGGTTTCTATTTTACATGAATGAGTATTCAGGGAAAATCGATTCAGATTTATATATAAGCTCCATATATATGTTCCTCCTGATTTGGTTACAAAGCGCTATAGAAGTTGTACTTTACTTCCGATCATTACAAAATTCTCCAGAAAGATGTTTCTCAATTTAGGAACGAATATTGCTTAATTTAGCTATTATCTGTTCAGAATTAGATATATCCGCATATATATGTTCTTACCCATTTACCAATTATTCCAAATTATTATCGCAATAACCTTTAACGCATTGTTAGGGAGGTGTAGGGTATTATATAGTCGGCCCCGCCCGACTTTCTGCCTTTCCTTACTGGTTTTTATTGCCTTTCCTGGAGGTTAAACCGAAAACCGGTCCTCAGTGAAATTTGTTTTCTGAACTCCATGCATTCAAAATAAGCGATGTGTTTATCAAATAAACGAAAATAACCATTTAATCGATTTTTTCTATCCTTTAATCGAGAAACGGTTTGTAAAATTCATATAATATCATTTTGCAGGAATTGAACTCCGTTTTTCCAAAAAATTCTTTTTTCACACTGATCTTTCTCTTTTGTTTATATATTTTTATCGGATTCAATTAATTTATGAATCAAATCTTTGCGTTAAATCATCATTCAGTCGTATTCATTCAGGCTGTACCTACTCACCTACTGATTACACCACCTCGGAGCGTTATTTTTAGATAAAGTGTATTGGATGACTCTAAATCTGGCCACGGAATTTTTAACATAGTGTAGATATCTTATTATAATATATTTTTTATATTATGGAATGTTGCGGTTATGGGTTGTTGCTCACAAAAAAATTATGATAACTCATACAACAATAATCATTATCCTTCAATAGTGAACTCATCGATTTTAAGGAATAAGGTGTATAGAACTCCTGAGACGAAAATAAAAAAATTGTCACATCATGCAATGCCAAAACAAATGACGATAACGATAAGCTAGAATTCAATGAGCTCGAAACGATAATGATCGCAATATTATTGTTGTAGTGAACCCGAAGAAAAATCTGTCAGAGCGCAACGAAGAATTGTTATAAGATACACCTACAGAATATATCACAGAAATATTAGATGTTCGCCAAACATGAATGTGAACACTCCTACATAATGTTCTCTAAACAATAATGATAGCTTTATTATTGTTGTAGCAAACCCGAAGAAAAAACAGTCAGGGATACACCGAAGAAAACATAATAAAATACACCGACAATATAAACCGTTCAAAATACTTGATGATCTCAAAGAAGCATCGGACATTCCTACAACTTCTGTTTAGATGGATAAGAGAGTCAGAACTTTCTAAGAGCAGATCACTGCGGAAAAATCCAAGATGAAACAGAGCTCGGCTGTATTTCGGAGGAACTTAACTAAATAATTGGCAAAGTTATTTAAGGATTTATAACCATTTTAAGTTTTGCTTAGGGAATTTATATTGATAGCCAAAAATAAGAGATCATCCGAGTCGTTTATTTAAGGAGTTACCGCCATTTTATGTTTTGCTAATGCAGTTTATATCTTTTACGAAAAAATAAGTGATCACAACAGTTTTTTTGAGACCCTTATTAAGGAGTTATAGACATTTGAAATTCTGCCAAGGAAATTATTATCTGTGATCACAAAGTATACAAAGTACATGTGTTTGACAAAAATTCAAACTCAAAATACGTGAACTTCAATATCGTCATTTATGATCTAAGGCACTTATTGATATAGTTATAGCTATTTTATGTTAGGATAAGAAAAATAAAAATGTTTGCCATAAATAAGACAAATTTCGTACTTTCTCTAGTCGGCGGTATAGTGGACTGGTTACTGGGAAATCGAGCAGGCGATGCGCTCATGATAAGGCCTAAATAATGAACGCAAGGAAGAGAAATGTAAAATAGAAAAGATGAGCAAGAACACTACCGAGCTGATATTTGATAAGCATGGTGATATACTCCAAAGAGTATATCACCAACTCCCAGTAACACCGTTCACAATTTAATAGAATGTAAGTAAATGAAAACTAATGAAATAGTTTATGATGATTGTGGTGATATTCTTCTATTCATGGACGGACATAGTTTAAGATTGTAGATAAGTACAATCAATTGTGCAATTTCATTCATTAACGTAATTGAAAGTAAATGCTATACCCTATCTGTATGTATGACTCTGACGTTCATAGACATTTCTGCGGTGTCGCCGTCACCGTTGACATTGTCTCACATTTTATGACGAGTCAAAGTCTGGGTTAAGTTCGTCACTAAATAGAAGCAGCACCTTCAATATCATAGACGGGTGTAGGTACACAGAAATAAGGCAGAGCCATCAACGCATGCGAAACACATACAACTTATTAGAGTTGAAATGTATTCGGTACCTGCATACTTATTACGTAGCCAACACACATAAAAACAATATTTGTGATTAAATGTATATGTTACGTTTTCTTATTACGTACACAAACACACAGCATATGTAAATTATGGGGAAAGTTTTTTGTACAAGTATATATTACATTTTTTTCCCCTGATATTATCACCTAATGCCAGAACTAAATTGCAAAATTACCTTAAGTTATAAGCAGTTAAATTTTGTTTGCAAAATGGTCCCTTTGTCGTACACTATGGTACGGGGCCACTTCGCCTATTTTTCTCAAGGTGACGATAAACTATAACTATGTATGTGAGGAATTATAGAGGATTCGGATAAGTAGTGTAGAAGTTATTAAGGAGGGGGTAGCATTTGTATTTTTTTTGGAATTTTTTTTATTTTTTTGAAAGGAGAACCTCTTAAAAATATTGTGTGAAAATTGTTGAGCAAAACTAACCAAGATTCAGCAACCGCGCCTCATAAGTGACTCAGTACATCAGAAAAACTTTAAAGCGTTTTTCCCACAACCCACGTTTTCAAAGTCGGTGTTCATCATAACTTCAAAACTACTACACCGATCGTTTTGAACACTATTTCTGTACATAATTTACGAGGTAATGCTGGAAAATCAAATTTGTTTATATTTTTCATTTCACAATAACGATTTAGCCGATTTTTTTTTTTGGCGAAAATCGCGTTTTCGCATAGTAAATCATCCACAAGTAAATCCGTTACTTATTGAAAGAGTTATCGTGCTCACCAACCAGACAGACGGACGGACGGACATTGCTCAAATGACTTAAAATGTCCTAAAAAGGATTTCCGCCTAACAAGCTTAAGGTACTTAGGTCAATCCTTCGAAGCGCTGCACTTTTGGCCCGTAGCAAATGTTTTGGACTATTTTTGTAATCTGTTCCGTCTTTCAGTATTTAACTAAAACCTCACAACTGTATTTAAGGAGTTGCCCATTTTGAGTTGTGCTGAGGATTGTGCAGTTTTGACTACATATAAGTGATCACAATATTCGCCTAACGACGCTTATTTAAGGAGTTATAGCCATTTTAAGTTTTGTGTTCACAATATGTATCATATGGAAATTGCTCGCTGGGGTAGCTTTCTCCTAAAATCCTTTATTGTATAAGGTGTATCGGTGATTTAAGGACTACAGCGACAGAGTCTCTACTTGTCCTCCTCCATTTACTGCCATTGTTATTGTGGCTAGAGAAGATGCAATCTGAGCGACATTAGGATGAGACTCTCTAAAATGTGGAGATACATACAAAAACTACGGCCACATGAAGATATCACATTATGATGCAGTGGTTGCCGACCGACTGGATTATATGGCAACGCTGCACACCTTCGAGAGGAACTTTACCTCTAAGATACCTGCCAGAGAGGAATGGGCTTAACGAGAAGGATGGGTAGTTTACCATATATGTACCTCATATGGGTACCGGGGTATAGGCATATTTTGCGCTAATGCAAAGCCAATGAACTTGGTAGGAAAGGGACGACATTACAAATTCTCACAGAATTTATATGTATTGATTCGACACTGTCCACATGTAAGATTTGGTTTAAGAGGCAGTCAGCCAGTCTAATGAGATATGGACAGAAATCGACAACTACAGGGTAAGTAGTTAGTCAAATCTGGGCAAGATAAGACTTAGGAAGGACAACATAGCTCCTCGCACTAGAGAGAAACAGACAGTATACTTTAGTGTGAGTTCTGAATGGACACTGCTTGATTGGCGAACACGCCATGACGTTGGGAATTCAGTCCAATGACTTCCGCGGAAGCTGTGGAGATGAGGATGAAGTGGGGAGCATTGAGGACCTCGTTTGTTACTGACATGCATTGACAATTTGGTTCCGATGTGGGGGAACTGGGCCCGTGGTAGCATTAGGGACCTCAGTTAGTCTATTCGAACTAGTAACTCCGGCAGCCACCCTAACCTTTACATATGACTCATAAACTCGGTTACACTTCGATACCTCCATTCTAAACTATGCTAAGTGCAAAAAGGTAGTTTTTCATGAGAGGCGATTAAAATTTGATGAATTTTAAAAATTTGTGTGTAATTCCTTTATGATGCAAATCGAATTACCTGTACTGTTTTGTGAATAACTTTTGATTGGGTTGGCAGATAAACACCAAATTTTTACTGAAAATAATTAGGAATGTTTAGAAATTAAAAATGCAATCTCCCTAAAAACATGCTAAGTCGACTTAGCATGTTTTAGAATGGAGGTATCGAATTGATTTAAATGGCAAATTTTATTAAAAATTACTTTTAATATAAATAATATATTGAACTATCCGTCTACAGTGTTTTGAAGAAACTTAACTAAAATCTCACAACAGTTCTTAAGGGGATAGCCGATTTGAGTTTTGCTAACGAAATCCAAAATTTTTACTAAAAATAGGTTATAACAAAATTCGTCCTACGACGCTTATTTAGGGAGTTATTTCCATTTTAAGTTTTGTGAATGGGCGGTATGCAAATGAGTCTCAGGAAAATAACAAGCCATTTTTACTAAAAGAAATTAAAAAAATATTTCAACATTAATTAAAAAAAATGTCAAGTATTGTTGTAATTTGATGGCAATAACGCATAAAGAAAAACATATATTTTATTAGATTGGAATCCCTTTTTTCAATTTTGTTGCAATTCGCTCCATCAAGACGTACATCGAGGGATTACTGTATCTATACGAGTACACTTATTTATATACGAATTAGTCTAATTCAAACTTTTCATGTCGAATATATACACATATTCGACATGATTGGAATAATAGAGTAGCAACTAATTTCACAAAGACACGCCGAACTCAAGCGGCGGTCGCACATACTCCTATGTTAATTAATAGAAATTGAATAAATTTATTTTTTTGGTCAAAATAGTTCATTGTTAAGGTAGAAAAAAAAGTAAAAGGTAGCAATTTCTTTAGGCTTTTTGACTGAATTGATTGCATAATAATAATATGTTACTTTGCAAACGCTTTTATCTTAAAAATTATCTTAAAATTCAAGTATGAAATGTATTTTGTTAAAGTTGTTTGTCTTTGGCGCAAAATAAATATTAAGATCTTTAATATTTTCTCACTGCAACAAAATTAAATTCAAATAATTTGTACACTTTTAAAAAATGTAACTGATTTTGGTAACTTTTTAAGGGAATTGTCTTATCTATGCTTAGAATCTTCTTCCCCGCAAACGATATTTTTTACAAAGCCAATAGGTGACAAAATACCCACCACCACCCGGCTTTGCGCTTTTGGTTTTTATTATTATAAATTAGTCCATAAATCACCGGTTATAAATTTATTGTTGGTTGATGTCTCCGTCTTATATACACAACAAGTTTTGTTTATTTTTCTCTTCGTGTTTTGTATTTCTGTAATTATTTAATTACACCAATCTGATGTTCTTTCCTTTTACTCTCTCAGATATCACACCACACGCGACTGCAACAATTAGCCAGAGTTGCCAACAAATATAAATATATGACACTTTGAAAATAATCTGTAATCTCATGAAAGTACTACTCAGATTGTTTTTTTAAACTAATCTCTCTGGGACTTGTTTTATGTTTAAAAAAATAAAAAATTCTATAAATTTCGAATCGGGAAAATTTTTCATATTGCTGATATTCGTACTGTTTAAAAAGTAGGACGAGTATTATGTAGCTTTAAAACTTTGGTGTGGAGTAACATTCGAAAGCAATGAATTGAAAAAATCAAAGCTGCAATATAAATTTGTTTTGTAAAAAACGAACAAGCAAAGCTCACAGATTTTTGCCACTATGTATGTAACTAGAAAAGCCATAGGCTCAAAATGGGGCCTCAATTCAAAGATGACTCTACAATAGCGTAATTTAACCTGTTCTAACTTGTGCATCAGAAAAAAAGGGAAATATTACAAAAGGTCCAACGAATGTGTTGTCTCGGCGTAAGCGGAGCAAGGAGGACCACATCTACTAGGGCATTAGAAACAATTTTAAATTTCCAACCCAATTAACCACTGTTTGGTGTTGCTATTTCGAAATGCACTACAATAAACATATTTAACAGCTGTGTAAAATCGGTAGCATTATATGGAAGCGAAGGTTGGAATACAAACCGCAGTTATATCTTATCACTACAGGTCTTCATAACCAGATATCTATACATCTTAAATCTGAATCTTAAAAGAGTTCTGGCCGAACAAGATCACGAATGGTCAGGCACAGACAGGTCAGTGTTCGACCACCGAAAAAGATGGCGAAAATGGCGGTGGGTCGGTCATGCACACATGGTGCAGAAAGCTCGACATTGAAGCGCATAAAGCCAACAGATCGTGGAGCTAAATAAAGATCGTTGCAGCGGATAAGAGGTTTTGAATAGAATTCGTTGAGGTCCCGTACAACTAGAACAGTAAAATCAATGACCGTTTAAGATTTTAAAATGGCGATTAACGGTTACTCTAAACATGGAATATGGAATATAGGTGCCTGATCATCACGGATAAAGAGGTAGAGAAAGAGCAAATGCCTTATTGGCCTTATGAGTCTAGGAATTGTAAACAACAAACATAGAGAATGCGAAGTCTTTTGGAGCTACACGTTATTCCGTTGGGTTATCAAACAGATATTTTATACCCTTCAGTATAGGATGGGGTTAGGTATTCCCATTCTGTCACTTCGTTTGAAAGACTTGATCAGGGACCCCATAAAATATATATCGTCCCCTCAATATAATAATAGCCTATAATGCACTACGCAGTACGCTAGTGAAAATGGTGTATATCGGTCCATGTTTTATAGGGGCTTATGAATTTGAATTTCTAGGTGTTTGGATGAACCACGAATGAGACCTATATTAAAATAGCTATCTAATGAGAGCTATTTTAATATCCTTAAATATTCTTTTTTCTTTCATTTGTTTGGATTTTCTGCTTAATATGCAAACTTAGCTAAAATATATGCAAATTCACGTTATCCTGAAAACTTACTTCCTTTTTTTGTAACGTCCGCAACGGAACTTTCGCCACAAATATCACATTCATCAAAAATATTTAGGTAAATATTTAAATGTAATTTTAAAGTATGTACTCTGAAATTATTATTGTTGCTGAAGATTATATGAAAATATTTCCAGCAGAACGCTAACGGGGTGAATATTAGTAAAACAAAATGCGTACGAAAGTAACGACCACAACCTAGGATTTGCCCAAATGTATGTGCCTAAAATTTAGAAATCTATTCTATTTAACCTGCAACTGTTCATAGTATGTAATAATAGTTCACTGTGCATTTGTTGGCAAACAATGGTGGAGGGTATTATACAGTAGTGTTATAAACAAATGCACAAAGTCATAATACCCTGTACTACAGTGAGTATAATCAGTAAGGAAAGGCTCAAGTCTGGCAGCAGATTGTATAAGTATAATTTGCAAAGAAATTCGTGAATAAATGGATTCATTGCAGGTTAAAACAGTTAAAAAGCGTTGCACCTACACCGTCAACGAGTGAAATTCATCTGAGACCTTAAAATGGGGTTTATATAAAAACGTGAACAGATGTTTCAAATGTTTACAATGGTGGTAATGGACAAATTAAAACGTAAACGTGGCAAAATTGCATTTTTTGATATGTTTGAATCGAAAGAAAATATATTTGGAAGACAAATTTTTAAATATTATATATTTCTGAGCAAATAATTTTAATTTGAAAATCAATAAAATATATTTAGAACCCATGTGTTAATATATTATAATAATATATACTTGCAAACTAACTTTCTCAAATAAAATATGTGTTTAAACACAAATAAAATTATGTTTTAGAAATTTCTCCAAATATATTGTATTTAAATTTGTTTTCAAAACATTGCTTGCTTTTTGGAACTGAAGTTTTTATTTTGCCTTGGTTTCGAATTATTCCTTCCAATTAAAAATGACGTATTACCATTCTGTTTGCAACTCGCGACTCACTTAAAATTACTGAATATTCAAAGTCATCGTTTGTTGTCTACCCTTCAAGTAATTTATTTTTATCCTCGATTATACGATTTCATTGATAAAGTTTTTTTACAAACATTAAAAATTTCTAAAAAAAGTGAATTTGAATTGCTGACAAACTTAACACAATTAAGGCATCGACATAATTTTCTGAATACTCATAATAGTCCTAAATAATATTAGGATGGAAACAAAGATTTGTTTAGAAAAACATCTACGCAAATATTTAATATTTTTGTGTATCAAATAATATATATTTGGAGTGTACGCTAAACATATATGTTTCAAGCCGTATATGTTAGGGACAATAAGTCTAATCAGAACGGACTTTCATATGGGGATTTATATTAAAAACTGGACCGATATTCCCCATTTCACTAGTAATGATGTATAAACGCTTAAATTTCAGTCAAATCAGTTCAAATATGTCTTCTCAAGAGCGTCAAGAAGTTTACTCAAAAGGGGCTTTTTTTATATGGAAGCTAGAAGGTATATCAAAACACACACCGAAATAATGCCCTGTATCAGTGTACCACAGTGTGATGTCGGGTATAATAATAATAATAAAAAAGTCCATATTCAAAATCAAATAAATTCTGAATTGTAAATTACAAAAATTTGACTGTGGCAACACTGTTGCCAACCACTTGTTGGCATACAAGAAATCAGCTCTATTGCATCTCGATGTAAACAAAACGTCATTGGCGGGTGTTGAGGTTCCTGGTGGCGGTGGGTGAAGATAGTGGGGGTCAAAAGTGTCAGTATTGCTGCTAGTAAGCCAGCCAGCCAGTCACAATGAACAACAACAAGTACGTTTCGTTATACATATCTGAATGTATGTTGGTGCATTCATATAACAAGTTCTTCTCTGACATTATCAATCGATTTGTTACATACAAAAAAGCACAACAGAGAATGAGTGTTTTTTTTTACTTATTCGCCAGTTACACTGAGGCAAGATAATGAATTTTCCATTACCCCATTTCGTACTCTCACCACAATTTATATTGTATCACTCGTATACGAGTACATCCATGTTAACATATACTTATACATATGTACTTGTATAAATATATGTATGCTCATACATATCTTTATGGTTTAATAGATAAATTGTCATCCCGTTTCCCTCTTTCTAATCAGTCATCAATTGTTGCACTTCTTAACGGAAATTATTAGATATTTTTTTGTGTTTTAGTTTATTTCATCATATATTCACTAGAGCGCCCACAATACCTTTTCTTTTTGTATTTTAATTAACAATTTATTTTGTGTTCTTTGCACACCGCGTTCTTTTTTTATTATTAATTAATATTATTTAGTTTTCAATACGTTTTGTATTGTTACCGCGATTGTTTTCGAATTTCCAGTAAAACAGCTGGCAGCCGTTCGTTCGATACGACTCTCTCGCGCTTACTAACTAACTGACCGCCAGTTGTTTTGTGGGAGACCATTGCTGTGGTTTGGCGATACATTTTAAAAGCGCCGCTAATCGTCAGAACGTTTAGTCGTTTAGTTAGAATAGTAGCAGCATATTGCGATTGATTGTTTTGCTAGACCTGTGTATTAGTAACAGCTGAGCGAGTTGACTGACTGTTAAAGAGTGAGTGATTCACTAGGTGCTCATATTTGGGGCAAACGATAAGCTTACTCGTGAACACACATGCGAGTATGTGTTTATATAGGTATGTACGTATGTACCGTACATACATAACATGAAATACAGCTGACAATTAGTGCTCTTGCAAAACGTAATACCAGTTGCTGCTGTTGTTTTGCTCAGAGAAATTGGTGAAAATTGTTGCCAGATTAATAAAAAATATACTACAATAGATGGCAAAAGTCTGGGATATTCCATGCACAAATCACAAGACCAGTTTAGTAAAATAAAGGCTTATTTTCTTCCTATGGAAAATACGATTTAATGCGAAATGTAGTTGTACCATACGTATACGCAATATACATTTTAACGCTTATACGTACCTAGGCAGTCAGAGGGAAGGCATTTTAGGAAAATTGTGTTTTATTTACTTTCTAAGTAGCAGAATATGCCCATTTTGGATTCCTGAAAATAAGGGGTTTCCAACAAGAGGTGTTATTTTGAATCACCCGGTATTCGGGTAGCTGTCACTTTTGAAGCTTTATTCTTTGACATTTGACAAGTAGAAACTACGCCATTACTAAAAATGGAACGATACACGATCATCGAACTAAACAAAACGATCAAAAAACGATCGAACAAAAAAAAGATACGAACGAAACAAAATCATCTTGACTAATGAGGCCCATTTCCACCTCGGTGGCTACGTCAACAAGCAAAATTGTCGCATCTGGGACTCGGAAAACCCAAGAGTTATTGTTGAGAAGCCTCTCCATCCTCAACGTGTGGCTGTTTGGTGCTGTTTATGGTCCGGCGGGGTGATTGGACCTTACTATTTCGAAAATGAGGTTGGATCAACAGTTACGGTGAATGGATTGCGCTATCGAGAGATGATTATTGATTTTTTATGGTCGGAGTTAGGTGGTATTGATCTGGATAACTTTTACTTTCAACAAGACGGCGCTACGTGCCACACAAGCAACGAAACCATTGCTCTGTTACGGGAAAAGTTTCCGGACCGTGTTATCTCTCAAAGAGGTGATCACAATTGGCCACCGAGATTTTGTGATTTAACACCTTGCGACTTCTTCCTTTGGGGCCACGTGAAAGATAAGGTCTACGCCAACAGCCCAGCGTCGATTCAAGACCTCAAAGATAGAATTCGTGAGGCTATCGAGGACATTGGGACAACCACTTTGCGATTTGGTTATGGAAAATTTCATGAAAAGGATATGGTCCTGTAAGCGTGGTCGTAGTGGCAATTTGGCTGATGTTGTTTTTCATTATTAACGGCATACCTTCCTCTTTATTATGAAATAAACATCCGATCATTTATCTGAAAAATTACAATTTTCTTTGAATACCAAAATAACACCTCTTGTTGGAAAACGCTTATTTTTAAGAGGTTCTTTAGAATGGTATCTATTTTTACAAAGTTAGTTGAAAGTTTTTCCTTCTAAACACTGAGCTAGGCCAAAAATATAACCGAAAGGAGACTCTATGAATACACATATTTCGTAGCCGTTTTTTAGGTTAGTTCTTGTTTTCGAGATAGGTATTGGACCACAAAGTTTGCTGGGAATCAGAGAGGTTGGTTATCTCATGGGTAAATTTGAAGTGGAAGGTTTCTGAATACTCGCTTCAGTCCAAGGTATGAAATAAATGGGACCCTTCAATAATTACACTATGCAACACAAAAATGTTGTTGTGTCCGTGACCTAAAAACTTGTTTTTTTTTGTAGAATGAGGGATACAATTCCATAAAATAAAAACCAAACATTTTTTATGGTAATGCTAATTTTTTTAAATTCCTATTTTAATGGCAATTATGTCGGCTACAAATGGTGGCAATATCTTTTTCACGTTGAGAACGAGGTTTAGTAACAGTCGTTAAAAATTTAGAATAAAGTTGATTTTTTTCAAACAAATAATTTTTGTGGCCGGCAAAAAGCCGTACAAAATAGAAAAAAATCCTAAAACAATATTTTATTTAACTTTTTAAACGTCAGCATCCTAACGAAGTAGAGAAGAAGCCAACTTAAAAAAATCTATATATAAATTTTAGAAATAAGAGAATTTAAAAAATTATGTTTTTAAGTCATTTGAGCAATGTCCGTTCGTAGGTCTGTCTGGCTGGTGCGCACGATAACTCGAAAGGAGTAACCGACTTCTCCACAAAGGTTTAAAATTTCTACTTCTATACTTCTTATCGGAATCTCCCGTAATTCCGCGCATAATATTAGTTTATTATACGGTAGTAAGGTGATACCTTAAGAAAAATGGACAAAGTTACCAAAATGGACAAGTTTTGGTACCTCCTTTGCACTAAAAGTGAATGGCTTATAATTTGGTTATCAATATATGCTAATACTTGCAATTTTGTATAGTATACAGACCAGTGATTTCGTCCAAAAAGATCAAGTCCAAAACCGTGTTGGATTGTAAAAGAGTTATAAATGATTAATCAACTTATGGACGGCTGCGTATCTATTGGAAACAAGCGGAGAGTTTGGTCACAAAGTACAGAGAACTTTGAGTAGTAAACTTAGAAAATTCGAAACCTTCCGAAGCCACGAAGGATGGGTTGAAACGTTGGGCAGTGATGTCTCACAAATTGGCGTGGGTTAGCGAAACAGTGGGAGAAACTGCCAAGATACTGTGGGGTGACCCAAATGAGAAGAAAACTAGTATATAGTTTTCTGAAACTAAACAAATCGAGATTAATAAGTAACGGGACACTGCAGCTTACAAGCACTTTTGCATCTTATATGACTAGCAGATAACAACGAATGCAGGACATGCAGTAAAAATATCGAAACGATGGTACATTTTCAGTGCCAATGCCCAGCTTTCGCATAAGAGTCATATCATGCCAAACCGAACTTTGATCTCAAAAAAATTTTGGTCCACAAAAGAGGCTTTTATTTGAAATGTATTAAAATTTCTTCAAAAATTGGATTTTTGCAATATTTTGTAAGATATCGTTGAAACCGCTGAACGGATAGTAAAATGCATTGTTGGAGGCTACATAATTTTGAATTTTCGAAAACTTGTCTGAACCAATTCAGGGAAATGGTTCTCTAGTTATGTCAAAATATGTTCGAGGAAATTCCTTGAAATTCGAAGATTTGCTCTAATATCTACAAAAACAAACTTTGATAAAAAATACTTTTCCCAATATTAGTAACAGAAAAGAAACCAAAATTGGACACTTATTAGTAACTGAAAAGAAACCAAAATTGGACACACCAGAAAATGTTATACACAGATCTTAGGCAAAATTTTAGTAAACTAGTGTTATACTGTTATGCATTTTTAAATATTCGATTACACTATGCAACATGCTATTTCATACTATTTTATGAAACCGAAACAAAACACTTTTTTATGGTAAAGTTTTTTTTTAATTTTTTTTTTCTAAAATTCTAATTTCCATGGCGGATACGAGTACTTTTCATATTTGGACCATATTTGAAACTAAGCTTGGTAAAGCCGGGATCCCTTTTAGCTTAAAGGAAAATATAAGGGCTATAAATGCTTAGAACACCACATTCACATAGAAGTTCAGTAACTGCCGTTAAAACAATTAGAAAAAAAATAGATTTTTTTTTTCAAATAAAACGCTTTTTCCTACCCCGAAAAAACAATACAAATTCACAAAATCAAAATTTGTTCCATTTTTTGAAAGCTAACATCCTAACGAAGAAAACAACGCATATTTGAAAAAATCGATACATGCTGTTCTGTTTTTACGTGAAAGTGACATTTTCAACATTTATAGTCCTCATAATTTTATTTAAAAGTTGTCCAGGCTTCATCGGGCTTATAATTCTAAAAATATGGTCTAAATGCTAAAGGCAAGACCTACCATATTCATTTGCTGAATGAAAAGGTGAATTCAATTTTACGCACATGATTTGAATTAGGGATAATTGTAATTTTTTTATATATTATTAAATAAGTAGAAAACGGCAAAAAAATGTTTCTATAAAAGAACCCATAAAAACTGAATTTGTAAGCAATTTTCTTTTTTCGCATTGTTCCAACATTAACTCAACATATGTGGTTTCACCATAGTTTGGTGAGTATCCACTGTCTTTGCTGCTCACAGCTATCATTCACAATAGAGTTCTTTGAATGAGCACTTCTACTGAATCGTTAGCGAAAAGAAAAACGCGTTTTTATTTTTTAAGCAAATGATGGTTACAGAAATATACTTACTTAATTTGGAAACAAATATTGGTAAACTACCATGACACTTATGGTGTTTTATTATTTAAAAAAAAAGATCTTGCCCTGCCAGCATTTTAATAATGTCGCCTACACCCTCTTGTACTGCTGCATTTTTTATGGTCGCAATCGAAACAAAAATCCAAAAAGCTAGCCTTTTAACTCACAAAAAAACTAAAAACAAAGAATACTCCACTGCCCCACATAAATAAAGCTTCTGACCAAACTTCGTTAGAAACAAATTCTTTGAAACCACAGACGAAAACACGCGGGTATTTAGGTTATGCGCTCGCGGCAGCGTCTACCCCTTCGATTAAATATAGGGCTGAATTGTTGCATTTGCACGAAACCCTTTCGCAGTGCAGCATTTGTTTTACAAACGAAAACAAAAAGGCATTTTTGGTGCGAAAGGCACAAAAGAAAACGCCATCGGAACTGAATTTACGAAAACATCTACTTGAATTTGAGACAAGTTTGTTCTCTTTTAATGATAATAAAAAACATATTTCGATAGAAAAGAACTCTATATCGAATGCCGTGATTTGGCCCCTGATCGTGCGTTCGCGCGTAATTTCTGAAATCAACAAAAGGGCCGAATTACTTATCGTAGATATTATAAATAGTAACCTTGTGATTTGTAATAGAGGGCATGGACCTACCTTGGTTATTGTAAACAGGCTAGATGTGCTCTATGTCGCCTTTGTATCTGAGAATTTATATGAACAAAATCTGATTGGTACGTTGTAGACTTTCAAAGCTATTCCATAAGAACATAAATACATTAGCTTTCGCATACATGAGTAGACAAACAGCTCCGTCGTCCCACATAATATTAGGAAGACAGATGGGGTAAATTAAGAGACACATTCAACAGGTCCCTTTCAAAAAGACCTGACATTTAGGTGTGAACTTTAGGGGATATTGAAGAAACGGGGAACGGGAGATCACTGCAAATTGCTCTCCACAAGCTGCATGTTCTAAAATTAAGCCAAAGGGCAAACAACGGCCGCCATGGTGTTCGTCTCAAATAGTTATGCTGCCATAGAGCCATACTAAATACAATGCCGAACCTTCCACGCATTGTTGATTACACTACATCTGATCCATTTTTTGAAAAGTATCTCACTCTTTTACCTGATACATCACAATGGAATGGTCTTATCCCAGGACATATGAGATTCTTTAACTTCTATGCAGTGGGCTTTTGTGTCTTTTCTGAGGAACTTGAGCTATAACTTACACCCTCCAGACGAACTCTAATATGTGAACAAGCCTCTAGCGACCTGCAAGCACGCAGAGAGATTAAATGTCTTGAAGAAGAAGAGGTATAATTAGAACACCTTCAGTGTCTGTGCCCCGCTCTCTATAATGCAGGTTACCTTAGGCGCTGATTTTCTTTGGAAAGTTAGCGAGATTGGCTGATTGTATAACCCGCCAACTTTTGGGATGTTCTTGGAAAAACTTATATTTATACCATACATCACACTGTGCCACTGGGTATTATAAGTTTGTGTATTTGATAGTAATATCCACAAAGGAAGAGATAGACCTACGATTTATTATTCTGATCGCCTTGGAATCAGTTCTTGTGTCGGTTTTACCATGTCAGTCTGTCTGTCCAATGCGGATCAGGTTTAGCCCCCATATGAAAAAGAAATCGGTTCAGATTTAGATCCCATATATAAGGTCCTTCCGATTTGGTATCAACGTGTCAAAGAAGCTTTATTTAACATCCGATCATTATAAGATTTAGCAGAGAGGAGTTTCTTGACACAGAAACGAAGATGGCCATCTTTGAAGAAAATCGGTTCAGATTTAGCATAGTCCCAATATATATTTATCTCCCATTTGGCATCTAAGCGACATAGAAATCGCATTTTACATCAGAGCATTACCAGTTTTGACATAAAGAAGTTCATTGGTCCAAGAATGAACTAAATCAAGATAGACAAAATCTTTACAGGTTAAGATGTAGCCCGCATATAGTATAAGTTCCTTCCGATTTGATATCAACGTGTGTACTTTACATCCGATCAATTTAAGAATTAGTAGAGAGGAGTTTTTTGACACAAAAACGAAGATTGTCAACTACGAAGAAAATTTGTTGTGATTTAGATATGGCCCCTATATATAACGGGTGAATCATCGTGAGGTTTGATTTTCAATATGCTTTTTTTTACAGATCACGCGAGACTCATATCCAGCTGCTTTGTCAGTATCATCTGGCCAGTCATCACAGAAAGACTCACACCACGACAGATTTTCAAAATTGTTCAGCTGTCCCATTAGTGGATGATAATCGACTGGTTGGACCACATCCAGCACGTAGTGAAGTGAATATAACAGCTGTAGCTGGGAATAAAGCAGCTGTAGCTGGGAGTGTGATCGTTCAGATCACCAGTTCAAATCAGCCGCTTTTAAAGGAATCTGATTGGAACATGAATGGGACGATTTGAATATTGGTACAAATGAGTTTCTATAGGAAAAATCCTACATTTATGATGACATACAAATGGAAACAACACATAACAGCTGAGAGAACGAAATGAGAAGAGAGGACGAAATGATATTGTTGAACTACTCAGCTGAAATGAACGAGTGGTGTGAACTAGTTCGTACCGTTCAGTAAAGTGACCCGTTCAATTAAACTAGTTCCTTCACGAACTACACAACTCTATTTTTAACCGAAAATAAAAATTTTAAATTCACTTTCAAATTTATTTGTTTTATTTTTCATTATAATTTACCTCCCATTAGGCACCAAAGCGCTTTAGAAATCGTATTTTAACTCTGAGCGTTACCAATTTTGACATAGAGGGATTCAATGGTCCTGAAAGAAATATTATGAAATGTGAAATAAAACAGTTCAGAGGGATTCAATGGTCCTGAAAGAAATATTATGAAATGTGAAATAAATCAGTTCAGATTGTAGTCTCACTATATATCACACCTATTCAACAAACAACACATCAAAATGAAAAAAATCAGTAGAGGCCAAAAACTGTTTCCGTAAATGTTTGTTTCCGTAAAATTTATATGTATTAACGGAAATATGTCATTGCAAGAACATACATTAAAAAGATATTTCCACATTTTTTTGGACGCCAACAATATAAACGGAAGCAGTTTGGGCCTCCACTGAAATTATTTTTCATTGTGGGTTGTTACCCTTTTGTTGAACATGTTTGATATGTTCAATTATTATCCCCTCACTTTAGAGAGGAGGGTATATATCATTTGCTACGACCCAAAGGGTATCACATCGAAGGAGTGACCTAAGACTCTAAGTATGTTCGGCGGATATCCGTTTTGGGCCATTTTAAGTCGAATGAGCAATGTCCGTCCGTCTGTCTGCTGGCTGGTGCGCACGATAACTCTCGAAAGGAGTAACCGATTGACTTCAAATTTGGTATGTAGTAAGGGTTAACATTTAGTGAAATATTGATTACTTAATAACTTGTATACTACTTATTTGAATCCTCTGAAATTCTACACATAGTATTAGTTTATTAGTCACTATTTCCTCGAAAAAAATGAGCGAAGTGTCCACGTCCCTTTTGGTACCTCCCACACAAATGGAAAATTTTGAACCAAACATTAATAGCTTATAACATTCTTACCAGTGCATACAAAGACTTGAAATTGTGTACAGTGCAATGGTTTAATTGTACCTACAATACTGTGGAAAATGGGCATTATTGGCACGCTCCTTTTGGTACGTCCCAAACAAACGGACCATTTTGTACCCAAAGTTACAAGCTTATAACTTTAATACCAGTGCATACAAATACTTGAAATTTTGTACAGTGTAATGCTTTTATAGTACCTAGAGTCCAGAGAAAAGTGACCGTTATTTGGACGCCCCTTTTGGTACCTCTCACACAAATGTACCATTTTGTAACAAAAGTAAACAGCTTTTATCTTTAATACCAGTACATGCTTTAAAGTTATTAGATACAATTTAATTTAATAATAATTTAAATAAAACAAAAAAATAAATGAATTTACTAATATTTTTTTGAGACTCATGGTGAGGGGATTCATTTGTCGGTTTACCCGACTGAACTTTCTTACTTGTTTGTTCTCTTTTTTGCAGCAAATTTTCCTCCAAATTATGAGGTTTTGATGCGAGAGTGCAGACAACATAGGCTGGCAACACTGCCTAAATGTGAGGTGAGTTTAAATGACATCAAAACTTGATCACTTTGGTTCACGACCACACTAAACTCATTAGCCAACACACAAACCAACATAGCTCACAATATTGTTTCCACACTCGCTATAGGTAGTCAAAAAGTTTGTGTGAATTTATATTGGCATGTATGTGTGTATGTATGTATGTACATACACACATACATACATGTATATATACGAAAGTAAACAGTTTGTGTCCCTGGGAGTTTTGGTTTCTTGTGAACATATGTATATGCATGTGTGGCCGTCCTTTATTGTTAAACAACAAATTTTGAATTTTGATTATTTATTAACCGCATATTTTTCTGACACTTGAATAAAAACCGAAAAATTCCAACAATATGTGTTAATTTACAAATTTCTGCATGAAATTTCAATAACTTTCAATAACCAACATCAGCAGCAGTAGCAGCGGCAAGCAACCGGCAGCAGCAATAACGATAACAACAACATGGAGGAGGACAACAAAGAAAAAAGCCAATGGAGAAAATAGCATTTGACTGTGATGCTAAATTAGTTCTGTCAATCAAACTCATAAAAGACATCACACGACGACTCTCTCACTGTGTTCTGGGAACAATGAGAGAGTGTGTAGGGGGATATGTGTGTGTATGGGGAAGTACTGGGTTTGTTGGGTAAAATATTATGTGACAAAATAAAAGCTTACAGTACGAGTAGGTATATATGTACGTACATACATACACACATCGATTTCTACTCATTGGATGCCATACACTATCCGCCATGAGTCCACATATCACAGTGAGAATATATCAAAGAAAGTGATTATAAGATTAATATTAGGAATTATAAAATATTGGCAGATGGACTTAGGTATTTTTGATATACGAATAGAAGGGTCTTTTTAACATCATTCACGCAGATGCGGTAATTACAGCGCTGCACCTAAGGGTAGTCTGTAGCTTGATTAGACTAATTCGGCGTTTGCCGCAACTCTAACTAGATTTGTAAACAGAGGGACTCCACAGGAATGAGTACTGTCTCCACTAATTTACTTTCTCTAAAAATCGTGGCATATGCGGACGACGTTACAATCGCAGTTACTGGGAAATTCCCCAACATCCTCAGAGACATTCTACCGATGACTCTGCATAAATTAACTAGAGGGGCCAGAAATAGTGGTATGGGCATTAACCCAAACAAGATAGATTTGGTTCCCTTTATTAAGAAGTATAAAGTTCCATATGTGGTTCCTCCTCAACTCACATGGAATGTCTCAAGGTAGAGGTGTTATACAAGTCGCTATCACATCTACAACCGCATGGCTTGGAAGGCAAATCACATGTTTTGCATTATTTATGCTGAAGTTCGACAGCCAATACTCTCTGCAATAGCCGGACACTTTGTTATTCGTGTGGTAAAGCGAGAAGAGAGATTGATGTGAGGTAAGTACCAGAACTGGGGCGAGTCTCTTCTGAAAATGCAACATTTTTAGGTATAATTCTAGAGACATTTTCTTTAAGACTTAATGCATTGGAACGCATAAGGCAGGCCAATGTCGTCTTATATTCTTTTAGAAAAGCTTGTCGTCCATGTGGTATGTGTACGAGTACTATTGCTCGGCATTGTAGTGCGGTGGAACAGTTAACTAACTGTAGTTTGCAACTACACATCTGAGACTATTCTCTACCAGCGATTTTGGTTTCAACCACAGCCACCACGATGACCCCGGATGGCCCACACCAATAGTCAGGCCAGAACCTACATTCCAGGGGCGTTCCTGACTCCCGTGTTACCAGATTAAGTACTGGTACCACGGACTGCGTTGTCGAAGATACTACCAGTTAGAATAAAAAATGTCAAGGACTGGCGACCCATCTGGAATCATATACATATCTCATATATTCCCCATTCTGGGAATATATGAGAACAATAGGATTCGTAGATCCCCCGTTGTTCTAGAAACAATATGTTGTCCCAGCTTTGGGTTCTGCCTCAAGTTCAGATAGTTAATAACCTCGATAGGTTGCTTCATATGAATCTGGCAACAAGCCGATCCATTCAATCCCACGACTGGATGAAGGGAAATGTGAAACTTATTATGCAGACCACATATAGAATTGAGGCGGCTACACAACCAGATCGCAGCTATGCAAAAGCTAGTTTTTTTGCAGCAGCAGTGTTTCTTCTTCTGATGGCACTAGTGGAAATGATGAGAACCAGAACGATATTAACCTGGTAGTTGTTACCCAGATAACAGATACTGCATCGATAGCATAAAATTGTGTTTTCAAACGAGCATTATCTTCGTCCCCTCATGAAGGTGGTCCTCTGAAGATATGAGGACCACCTTCTTAGTGTGTCTCGCTGATCTTAGGATGGCATTATATAGCTGAGTATTTGTAGTGGAAGTGTGTTCAAATGCGTCTTCCACTTTCATGTAAACTCTTGTCTTGTACTTCTTGTAGTCTATCAGGAATACCCCTCACGTAATGGTTAACAATCCACGGTTCTTGTACAACAATGTATTGCCAACATGCAAGTTAAATAAAAAGAAGGTCTGAGGCAGTGGATTTTGAGGTTAATTGCTTACTGGCTAATATGAGTTACTTCGCCATGGTTCTCCGCTGGATTGATTTAGACGTCGACGTTCTTTAAATCGTAATTCAAATCTACTTCATCGTTAGCAACAGTCGTACTTCCAGTAAATTGCATTACCAGTACAGAGAAAGAGTGGGTGATATGATTGATTCGATGGAAGAGACACTTGCGAGTAGGGTTCTTCTCCACAGTGTCCCTGGATTAGCCATTGGAGGAAACGACTTGGCATTATTGTCTGACCGACATAGTTGAAAGGTGATCGTATCCCATGCGTATTAGAACACGACCGCTTTAGCGAACGGATCAACTGACTGCAATGCTGTGATAAAGGATAATTTTGGTTGCAGAAAATTGCGTTGTCAGTACCGAGTCAGAGTGGTTAATATGATTGATTCGATGTTGGATAGGTATACTAACTCATCCGTATGGATGGTGATCCTCTCATCAAGAGTCCTCGTATTTATATCCGCAGTTACAACTTGTCCTTATTGTCGGTCTGATAGCAGTGAAAGGGTATCATTTCTGAACTACATTCGATCGTACTTACTCGAGGAAGTTTTAGGCACCCGAACTTACAAAGCGATAAACTATAATCCTTATCAGGTGTTGTTGTTGGATTCTTTGTGAAAACGTCCAGGGCATCTTCACTGAAAAGCCAGGACTGTTTTAGATGACCGATTTTTGTAGTGCAATTACTTCCTCAAAGAAATCCGAGACAGGCTTCCCATTCATTATATAGGCTCGTTATCCATCAGGATCTTGACAGAATTCGAGGGTTGCTGATCTTTTGATTGCAAAGCTCCAGTCTCTGCCGTTCTTTCTGTATCGTTTGGTTTGGGAGTTCTGGTACCGGTCGCGTTTTTACCTGTACATATTTTTTCAACTTAAAATCAGCCGCATGCTACCCACCAAATCCAACAGTTCCAGGCATGAGTAATGGGTATACGGAGATTTTGGCAGCTTAAACGAATAAATGGAGTATTTATTGTTATCGTTCATAATGGTTCCGATCCGGAGATAAGCAAGCTACATACTATGGTTAAGGCGTTTTTGATTCTAGTGTCTGGAAGTCGCCCATAGACTCTTTCAGACTGGTATGTGTAATACTTGGTGCGTACTTGGTGCTCTGGATAATTACCCTTTTGCGAATAGAATAAAATACTAGCTTTTAATTGGTCCTTACTTTCCCTTAAATATTTTACATATTGTCTTATATCTTCAATTCGTCACCGTTTCTTTTGTGTTTATACTTTTGCTCTACAGTGTTTTATGAAACACATACTTTGAAAAACTCACTCATACTCATATTGAACTACCCTGCAGAGAAATTGGAAACAGTCTATGAAAAGGACCGGATCTGAGCTGGTTCAAAATGAACTAGATCCAGACTAGAGCTCAAGTAATGCAGCCAGAAACAGTTGAGCGCAAAAAAACAAGAGAATTCAAAGAAATCTGCCTAGGCAGCGCCGCTTTTGTTTGATTTTGTACAGCGTGAATATTTGTTTGTGTTTTTTCGTCTGCATTGAAATAATTCTAAGTGTTTACCGTTAGGAATTTATGGTGGTGCTTGTCATTTCAGTCTTGTGTTCATTGTTAAGTGGAAATTTGAACAAGTAAGACGTTATAATGATAATAATAATTATAACTATTTCAAGTTTCCCTTTTCTAGGAATTAAAATAATTTATTTCCGTTTCTCAAATAATAAATATTTTCAATTTAGTTTTTATAACTATTATAAAAATAAAAACCAATCTATAAATATTTTCTTTTTAATTCTTAAATTTTATAATAAAGGCAAGCTGAAAAGTGGTTCTAGACTGGTCCATAACCAAGAGAGCATGAACTAATTCTACATAATATATTTTTTCCAGCAAGCAACTGTTTCTTTTTTACATGGGCTTGTCCTAGGAAGAATCAATTTTTCTCCGGGTGCATTCGTTTGGAACAGTTCTGGAGTAGTTTAGATATATTCCTGAAGAACTATATCAGAGCTAGTTCCCTAGAATTAATTCTAAACTATTCCATTCTGAACTATATCAGAACTGTTCCAAACGAATGCAGCTGGAGACAATTGATTCTTCCTAGGACAAGCCCATGTAAAAAGAAACAGTTGCTTGCTGGGCAAAGGGTATTATGTAGAACTAGTTCATACATTCTCATGGACCAGTGTAGAACTATTTATGAACTGGTCCGCTTCGCTGCAGGGTAGTAACAGCAGCTATCAACACATATCCATATGTAGAAATTATGCACACCTATAGAGAGCCTAAATACCTTGTAGATGGATTGATGTTTATATACATACACATATTTGTATGTGTGTAAAATGTATTTCGATGGATATCTGTGAATGACATGAATTTCATACAATGCTAGACGATTTACAATATGAGAATTTAATTACCTTGCTGCACAACAACACAAACACAAGAAGGGAAATCAAACGTCCGCTGGAAATTATATACGAGGGAAAGAAGGAACAATAGTGTTGTGGGAGCGAAAATGATTAGCAGTGGTCAAATGGCGTAAATAAAAATTGCTATTTTTCGAAAATCGGCATTTGCTGGAGAATTGTAGATCGGCACCTCAAGCAGAAATGGAGACGACCACAAATGAAGCAGATTAAAATTCCCAAGATACAGCAGGGAAGAATGCGCATTAAACCTCGTTTTATCAGATGACGAAATCTCTTACTTCCCCGACGGTTCCAAGATGGAGTCGGGTACAGGATCCGGTACCGGTACCTTAAGCTTTAAAATGATTGCCAAAGAGCTGTGCAGTCTTCCAGGTAGATATCTATTCTCTACATATCGCTTCAGGAAAGATTTTCGGAAGTAACAATGGGATGGATCTCAAAATCTATGCTTAAATCCAAGTGCACCAGATCTCACTAACTTGAGTACCAGAACACCACAGCATCCTCGGAAAGAGACAGTGGAGAATGTGCCAGTCTCTGTCTCAGAAGAGTCCGTGCACACCCGTCACCTCCAACGTATGCAAGGCTCTCACAGACTATTAAATTCCATGACAGAACTGGAAACAAGGTCAGGGTGGTGTGAAATATGCAGCCGCAATATTTCCAGAACTTTTTGAACGGAAATAAGTTAGTAAACAACGAAATAACTACTGACATTCGACAAAGCGCTTTTAAACAGACACTGCTCGATAGATCTGATGATTGAGCGCATAGCATGGGTGTCTTGTATGAATAATACTGCAGGACAATGATGAAGAAGAATCCGCAGATCACCTGTTGTGAAATTGCACAGGACTTTATGAGTACCAGACACTTATTTTTCGGGCCCAGGTTATTTGCAAACCTGACTGATCTATCAAATGCACATCTAGGTAATCTGTTTAATTTCGTCGACAAGACTATAAATGGTTCCCTTAAGAATAAATCGATAACTAAATAAAATCCATGCAAGTTCACACAATTTTCCCAATACCCAGAACTCATTTTCTTTTCTTTTTATATGCACACATATAATCTCAATTCTCTAAAATTCTTTGACTAACACAGTACAGCATTTTTCAGGTCATTGATTTGGGACTCAATTCTGACAATTGGACATGAAAGTAGCCCCAAATTAAAAACATGCATCATTCGTTAAGTCAAGTTGGCTAAATTAATAATTTAATGGCCATACGATTTTTTTGCTTAAGGTGTTTTTTGCACCTTTTCTATATTTTTCTCTCTGAATATCTCTTTTGTGTCTGAAGCAAAGTTGTAGATATTCCAATTCTCAGAATTGAGTCTCAAAATCATGTGTTGTACTGTGTAAGGTTATGATTCCCTTAGTCAAAAAGTTGAGTCTCATGGCGTTTGAGTGAATTATCCGCAATGCGAATAATCCGCACTCTTTTGTAGATTCCTCTTCGCCTCCACAGCTTCTGCAGAAATCGTTCTACGTGACTTTCAGTGTCACTACGTACCATTTCGCTTAGCGAGACATCCAATAGAAGAGCGTGAGCATTTAGGCAGGTCCACACATTTAGGCAGAGTCGCAGATATCTGGAATGTTTGCAATCTCTGACAGAGGTTTATCTCAGATTTAAGGTTCTATATATTCCTAAATTAAGGAACCAGATACCGAGCTATACTTCCACCTTCAATACCATGACTTTCAATGTCACAACGTACCTTCCCATCACGCTTAGCGAGACATCCGATAGAAGAGCGTGGGACCGTTTCACATTAGGCAGAGCCACACATATCTGGCATGTAAGCAATCTCTGAGAGGTTCCTCAGATTTAAGGCTATATACATTCCTATATTCTAGGACCAGATACCGAGCTATACTGTCGGCTCCTAGACCATAACACGGAAGTTCTAGCAATAGTAATTATAGCCCCAAATGGCGATTATAGCAATAACGTTGCAAAAGGTCTAGTCCAGAACTGTACTGGATTGTAGAGATTTCTCAGCACATGGTAAACTATGTATCTTTTTGGTTCCAGAGCACACCGTTGTGATTGAAATGAGCAAATGATTTGGCCTCAACGAACAGAGAACTTCAATTAGTAAACATGGCAGATTTAAAAAACTTTTGATGACTAGAAAACTGCCTCAAAGAACAGGAGTGCGATTTCCCCAAAATAATGTGGGACCACGAAACAGTGGAAAAAAAATACAAAGCTAGAGAGACCCGAATGAGCAGAAAGGTAGAAGTGTCCTGAAACTAGGTAAAACTAGGATCAGGATCAGTAAGATGATGAGTGTACGAAAAGGACACTCAAGCTTACAACCAGATAACGACGAATGCACGGAATGTGAAGAAGCCCTCAAAACAATGGAACATTTCCTATGCCAATGCCCAGCTTTCGGCCATGCATGATCTCAATACTTCGGGTTTCGACACACTGCCATTTTGACTACCAGTGATTCATCTTAGATGATCTGACTGATCCTGAGGAATTTCGTGTCAAGCAACGAATTTCAATAACCTTGAGTTTAAATGATCATAAGTAAGGAGCGTAGAACAGGTCAATGCAATGACTTAAGTATACCCGTATGTCCATGGGCATTAGACGTGAAAATGTCTCCCTTTTTCTATATATCCTAACCTAGTCTTTCTTTTAGTTTTGCCACCAAAGAGTACCCTATTTCCTCTCAAAATGTATAAACCTAAAAATGGATCACTTTCATTTCAATATTTCCCAATTTCTTTTGGATTCTGACGTTTTGTATTAGGTTAGGATAGATGAGAGTGGTAGTCTGTACACAGTAGGGATGTCGATCGGGACTGAGTTTTGAAAATCTCGGGATCCCGGGGTTTTTCGGGATTTCGTGATTTCTGGATTTTTTTACACACTTATTATTTTTTTAAATTTAATTTTTTTCGTTCTTTATCATCAGCGGTCTTTTCATTGCACTTCTCTATAGCATCGTTTAGCTTTTTTGCTATGGATATATTTCCACAAGTTTCTAATTCCTCAGCTGAGTATCATTAGACTTAATACCAGTTTTAAAACTGCAGATAACTGCGCATACTAAATCATTATTATTAGGGAATTTTAGATATAGATAAAAAAAGGTCTGCAACCATTTCAGAGCCATAGCTTAATGCTTTGACCCAAGAAAGCATTTACAATATTTTAAATTTCACTCGAAGGTATAGATTATTTCTTTTAGTTCATATTCAATTTTTCACTTTAACAAATTCACCGAATATTTGAAAACAAATGATTTTCGGCCGCTTAGTATTTAACCGATCAAATGCCTCCATACGAGCGACGATTTTGTAACGACCCTCCATATTAACGGGAAATTCAAACACAGTGTCCACACTGAAGGAATTGTGGTGATAGATATGCTAGAAAGTGAATCAAAAATACATATAATTTTAAAAAACAAAACTAAGAATAATCATATACACAGGGAGAAAATACAGTCCTCAATTTAAAGATTATATCCAAGGAGGCCCAAGTCCTAAAAGTAACTAAATTTCACGTTTCAAATAAAGAAAATGTACTTAATATTAAGCATATACGTACAAATATTAAAGAAATTGTCTAAATTTGAGTATGAAATGTACACATTTCAAGGACTAGGATGTCTTTGGCTCAATTCTTTAAATTATGACCATTTGTTCGCTCTCTGTGTACGCAAAGAAAAAACTCTTTGCGCAGGATCAAAACTCTAGACATATACACTCCGTAATTTCTTTTGTTAAACCCTAAAATTATTTTTTCCAAACAAATTTTTATTATTACGAGAAGAAACTTCTGTTGCTGCCTAAAATTTCGTTAATGTGGAAGCATGACTTACACCGAAATTATTGAAGCATTTGTGTTCATTTTCGGGAATATTTTTGGACCATACTTGAAACCAAATTGTAGAGGGTTCAAATTGTACCCTACAAAAATCCTTTACAGATATGGTGTAAGGCGTAGGCTGCCAGGATCCGCGGTTGAATTTATAAAATTCACCACTTGCCTGGAAATTGAAAATGAAAAAAATGGGAGAAAAAAACAAATTAGAAATGTCAGTTGTTGTGAATAACTTAAAATCTCTCACCTTTAACACTTACTTGAATGCGATCTGTGGGTTGTACTCCCTCCCATACACAGGTACTATTCCCTGCAATGCTAACACGACCTTCGCTAAATTCCATATGCAACTTCCGAATGTCAAAAGCATCGTTCAGACCTTTATTATCTGGTATTCCTGGACAGTTATCAAATATTTCGTCGTTATCAAAAATAAATTCGTAAAGTCCTGCTTTGACCACGATCGCCAATAACAGCAGATTTAACACAGAGAACGCGTTTTTTGTAACTCTTTTTTGAACGAACATTTTAAAATTTTATGATTTACTGGAAGTTCACCTATATATAGCCACTCCTAGTGGGCGTTTCCCGCAAAATAATACACATTTGATGCAGTAATTATTAGGTGTCATTTGAGATATATGTACTTGAATCAATGATCTACATTTGTCGAACAACCAAATAATATCCAAACATGCAATATAAATTAATTTACAAAAGCGTCAATAACTTATTTTTACAAACATCCCAATGTATGACAACAAATAGGAATCACCTCTACCCATGAGCTCCTATTTCAAATAAGTGTATAATCAAGATAATCGATAGTCAATTTTATCGAGGTGATAATTCCGCTAACTTCGTAAGGACCTCCTTTCACCACGATCACGATCATCGCCATCGGTAGATGTAATATGCAGATTTCGATTTTCGTAACATTTTTGAATGGATATTTTCAAAATGGATGATCTACTAATAGTTGGTTGGCCTATATATAGGTGCTCTAAGTGGACGTTTGCAGCAAAATAAGATGCATTTTAGGCAATAATTATTATTGCATGTCATTTCAGAAACGTATATTTAAAACCACAATCAACATTTATCAAACAACGAATTATTATCATGTCATACAATCTAAATTAATTTACATAAGCGTTGCTCAGTTTAATCTCAAAAAACATTCCGGAAGGGATGGTGGAGCTGAGGACTTCTATACTGATAACTCCAATCTTAATGGTAGGGTTGGCCTCGTGTCTACTCGATGCAGTCCAGCTCGTTCACTGATCACTGTAGAGTTTACCAGGCTGAAATGTTAGCTATTAGTTAGGTCGCAGAATGGCTACGATATAACGTTTTGAATAAATATATTCTTCCATAACCGGTTGCCATTAAATCCTTGGATTTTGCACACACAAATTCGAGATCAGTCCTCAAATGCCACAGGTCCCTTTACGTTATGGTTGAGAAATTCTAAATCCAAATGATTTGTTAAAGGAACCAGTGCAGATGAGTTTGCAGAAATACGAAACGGGAACTTGCCAGTAGCGACATTCTTAAAACTGTCTAGAATAGATTAGAATAGCAACAACGTCCTACTCTTGTAGGATTAGGTTAAGAGTGGCAGCCTGTCTATTAGGTTCACTTAAACTAGGTAGTACATTGTCAGACCACAGAAACGTAACGATAAGGATAGATGTTTTACATAGCACCTCCCGTTGAACCAATTTTACTTTAGAATGCTCAATAGTATCAATAACATTAGCCAAATTTCCTAACAGCCCAAAGAAATGAGAGCCTTGGGTGGCCTGTCGCCTTCTGGATAGATTGAACACAGGCACCTAAAGTGTTCTATTGATTCCAACTTAACTTCGCCTATACCTAAAAAGGCCATTTCGCAATATCTCTGCATATTGAGCAATATCCAATAAGATAGTGTCCTCTCATGACAAACACGATAGGTGAGAGTTCGGTTTCGATAAAGACAACAGTATCTAAGTATTATTTTTTGATTTCATACCAGCAAAGAAAAGATTCGTTACTCTCAAACGAAAAATTAGATAAACGAAATTTATTTGCGGTCTATGTTTGTCGCAAAGGATTTATGTTTATCCCAAAACCCAAAGAATCGTTTATAGCAAACGGTTGGTGTACTTATTTTAAATGATTTATATTTATTACAAACCCTGTGAAACGTTTGCTGCAAACGGTTATTGCCTTTGTCACAAGCAATATCTGTTTATACCAAACCTTATGAAACGTTTGAGGCAAACGGCTGTTGTTTTTGTCACAAGCAATACCTACCTGATTATCAGTAATTGACAAAACGTTTGTCGCAAAACAATAATTTGGTAATCAAAAATGTCACAATTTTGGTAAAATGTACCCGGGAGCCCTACGACAAACATCTTTGCTATTAATTGGCTGGTATCTTCTAAATGACTTGTAGACAAACTGTAATTAAGAAGCCTGTATGTTAGAACATATTTAAAATTTAACAGGCCATTGCATTGATTAAAGCGAGATGTTATATTATCATATAGGAAACTTTTTAGTTAAAAGTGAACTTCATAGCTTAATATTAAAAAAGTTTCAACTTCCGCAAATAGAAGACCAAACTACTTTAGAAAAATTAACATGAAAAACTTCGGGTGTTGCAGAGTGTTATTAAAAACAAATTTACCTCTTTAGTGTTGAACATTTCAGCTTTTTTAAAGGGTTATAATCAGAAGTATCCAATTGTATTGTGCCAGACTGAGAGGGCGAAGGGTTTGATGGTGGTTTCAGCCATCGACTGAAGGTATATTTTGGTTCTTCTTTACACGCTTTCAGTGTGAAAGATTTCATTCCAACAATAGTGCTACTGCCTTTTCGTATTGCCCAACAACAACCACTAATATAAAAAACCAAAGCATATATATTTTTTAATTTATTGTTTTTGATCAGTGAAACACCAAATGAAATTAACTGAAAACATCGAGCACTGTATGAAAATATTGAACATTTTGTGGAAAGCCGGGAGGGATACAACAAAAAAAATAGATTTTAACACAAGCTGTAACGAACCATCTACTTCTTTTTTATTCTTGATCTATGAAAGAATATTGCACATATTTAGGTAATCGTTTCAGATCTAGTTTATTATGATCAACATCTTTTGATCAACTCCTCCTTGGCATAAGCCTTGATGAGTAGGTAGAGCTATTGTTAGGGAGGTGTAGGGTATTATATAGTCGGCTCCATCCGACTTTATGTCTTTCCTTACTGGTTTTATTAATTTTTTTAAATTTTAAATAGAATCTTTAAAAAGGACCACCTATAAATACCAATATAATAACTATAGCTTAGCCCTACCGACTCCACAGTTGCCTAGTTTAAATTAAAAATTGGAAATCAGAGTATAGCGTTTAAGATCTGGATAGTAAGAAATAATCATGAAGTTATTGCAATAATTGACATTTGACTATCTGTAATGATGGTAATTAGCAGATATTCCGTCATTATTCACAGTCGCATAATATTTAAATTTCCGATCCAAGACTACTCCTAGGTACTTTATACTATTTCTGCATTCTTGTGTGAAAATGCCCTTCTACACGCAAAGAAAAAAAATGTTTGGAGGTCGTTTATCGCAAACATAGTTCTTTATCTCATACGCTCTTCTTTTCCCGTAACAGTTGAAATATTTCCAGTGAGTGAAAACGTTTATCGTAAACGAACATGGTTTCACTCCAAGCGTAGAGTCGTATGCGCTCGGTATTTGTGCACGTGTGTGGTAGCAATGAAAATGTTTTTATCAGTGAACTCAAAATTATTTCTTCCAAAGAATTAATTATACTAAAGAATTTAAAGTATCGGCGGTGCGATATTTCGCATGTAACGAAATTGAATTAAGTATACATATGTATTTTTGCAATATAATGAAGTGAGGTCATGTGTGACAATAACCAAATATATGGGACTGCACCAGGGATGCCAACTTTTTCTGAGGCAAAAGCGTAACGAAAAATTTAAAAAGCACTAAGTTTTTTTTAATTAGAAAACTTTTTATTTTAATATACAAATTTCTTTTTTCAATGCAATTTGGTATAACAGTTAACAAAAATTGATAGTCCAAACAAAAAAAATATATATAGTATCCATATTTATAATATATTGTATATATATATATATATACATATCAAGTCAAGTTGGCTAAATTAATAATTAAATGGCCATACGAATTTTTTTACTCAAGGTGGATTTTTTGCACATTTTCTATAGTTTTTTCTCGGTAAACCGTACGGAATATCTCTTTCGTGTCTGAAGCAAATTAGATATTAAATACGAGAAAAAAATGCCGAACAAATCTATCCGAAAAAAGTGCATCCAGTGCCTTAAAAATCTTTTGTTGGGTGCAGCCATTTGGGGAAATTATGATATTTCTCCCTATATTTTTGTGGAAGGCGCTCCATCTGTAAAAAACGAAAAACGAAATTTTTTCGAAATAAATCAGTGAAATTTTAACAATTTCACTGAATTATTTGATTTAGTTTGACTCTTATTTTTGTACGATATTGAAAATACCGATTATTTTTATTGGTTGTACACAATACTTAATTCCAACAACATTTAAAACACAGAGTGAAATAAGGGAGACAAGTGTAAGTGCATAGAAATAAGATGTTGCCCTGCAGTAACAAAATTGTACAATTTCTTTATGTTGCCAGTTTCGATCTGACAAATGTACTAAAAGCGTCAAAAGCACTAACAAAAATGTGAAAAGCGTACATTTAGTGCTTTTTTTTCGTTTGGCACTAACTGAATATTTTTCGCGTATTGTGGGTCTGGAAAGCACTAAATCTAGTGCGAAAAGCACTAAGTTGGCATCCCTGGACTGTACATACTTAGTCTAAACAGATTTTCATCAACTGGAATCAAACATCTTATTTCTGCCGATTTATATAAAGATCGGAAGTAAAATACAGTTTCAATTGAGCTTAAATACTAAATAGCCAGGAACATAATTTTTAATTTAATGTATATATGTACGTGGCTATATCTAAATCTGAATAGATTATCACCAAATTCGGCAGTATTCCTTTCAAAGTACAACTTCTATAACGTTTGACACCAAATGGTGAGGAACATATATATATAGGGCTATATATAGATCTGAACCGATTTTCCCCGCAGTGTTCATTCCTTTAAAGAGAATCCTCTCTCTGCCAAATTTCGTACTTATCGAATGTTCTACAGCGCTTAAATGTCAAATCGGGTATTACATATATGTAATATGTGGGCTATATCTTAATCTGAACTGATTTTCCTCAAATTTAATACAGCCCCTAAGTGTACCAAGAGACTTCTCTCTGTCAATTTTTATACAGATCGGATGCCAAATCGGAGGTACATACATACATATATATGAAAGCTCTATGTAAATCTGAACTGATTTTTACAAAATAGGGATCATCCTCGGCGCAAAAGAAAGATATGTGTAAAGTTTCGTTAAGATTGGACCATAATTGCGACCTGTACTTTGATGCACAGACAGACGGACAGGCAGACGGAAATAGCTAAATCAACTCAGAAGGTGATTCTAAGTCGATCGGTATAATGAACGATTTGCTTTTCCTTCTCCCTGTAGGTGTTACAAACAAATGCACAAAGTTATAATAGCCTGTATCACGGTGTGGTGTTGGGTATAAATACGCTATATTATTGGTTTATTCGAAAGAGCAAACATTACCATTAATTATGGAACACGATTTCATTCATGTCGCTGTCTCGGTTGGATCTATTTCACGAATTGCATGCTAGATTCTCATCTTAAGAGCCTGAATCGTCAGAGGATTGTTCGCATAAAATCGGTCCTTCACCGTACCCCAGAAACAAGTCAAACGACATCAAATCTTAGCTCAGAGGTGTCCAAAGAAAAATTAACCATTGGATGCCCCCCTCGGGATCTTACATTGCACCTTATACTTATAAGAACTCTTCCTTAGAGGTGGCGTGTAAGAACTTTTATAGAAGCATAACTGTGTGCTAAGGGGCGCCTCCACAGGCTGCGGATTGTGGGAACTCCTTTAGTACTCAGAGAAGCTGCGAATTAAATAAGCTGTGACGAACAATCCAGCGGGTTGGAGGATAGAGTCTCAGCAAGTCACGACTGGCAACGTGTCTTACTAAATGCTGAGTGTCGCCTGAAAATCTAACCGGTATGGCGAGTAATTGGCGCCATTAAATACATAATAGCCAACATAAGGTCCTTCGCCTTTAAGCGGGTTGAGCTAAGGTATAATAAACCACTGTCGAAAAAGAAACATGTATTACTGAAAAGTCAAATACAAATTCTCGAACAGTCCCTACAACCATACGGACTCGAACAGGTCTACAAGGAAATGCGACGGCTCTATACGCACTCAGCAAGGCAACTCCTTTAGATATTCAGGTAATAATATGAAAAGAATCAAGGGAGTCGGATTGCTTCTCTCATCAAAGGCATCCAAAGCTCTTTTATATTAAACTGCTGTATCTGAACGTATAATCTTTCCCCGCTTCTAGTCTAATCTCCGTAATATCCCAGTGATCCAATGTTAGATCACATTGTAATAAGCAAAATATTCCTATGTTGCTTACTTACTGTGGAAACGCGACATGGGGCGGGTGCCGACGGTGTTCATCGGCTCCTGGTGGGTGTTTCCAAGCTACGCCCTGCGACAATTAAGATGCGACGAGATCCCACTAAATTCAACACCAATCGTCTACGCTACCCGGCAATTAAAAGGTGGTACATAAATTCCATGAGTGAAACACCTATTCTGGATGACAATGCTACTCACACCTGGACCAACATAACTGATTTCTGCAGACTAACTGCAAAAAGAAATATTAGGTCTTACGAAAGCTTATCATAAAACGTGGATTAGCGCAGAATCACTTTCCGAAATTGCAAACCGTAAACGCTTTCATAACATCCTGATGGAAATCTTATTGCAAGTCTCAACTTCCGCTAGAGTTAAAATACTGATCGGCCGTATCGACCATGAACGACACTTTAATACTACCGCAGAGTATGCTGAGAAAGCAGCCAACACTGGCAACATGCGCTATAAAGAACCTCTTTGGTTCCCGTGATCCCAATACCATTGTGGAAAAGTTGCAACGATAGCAAAACTTTGGATCATCAGTGATCATCGATTCCGCCACAATATTTGATGTAGCGGAACTGTCCCTGGATCTGTGTGCCACGCATCCCTTGTAGAACATTGGAGGAAAGAATATTCACGCTTGAAAACTTAAAAGACTCCAAAGCTCCTGGCCCCGATACACAGTGTCACGGCCGTGGCCATAAATGGTATAAGTCAACCTGAAAATTTTGTGACAAAATGATATTAGCTTAGTTTTACTTTGATACGGCTTACTTTGAGTCTGTCTGCTAGCTGGTGCGCACGATAACTCTCGATAGAAATAACCGATTGACGCAGACCTTGGTCTGCGGTAATATTTTTCTCCATCTCATGCTAATTTCGAAGATGGGGCATATTGGTCGACTTCTTCTAGTACCTCTCCCACAAAGGGTTAACATTTAGTAAAATATTGATTATTTAATAACCTTTATACTATTTTGGTACTTCCCACACAAATGGACTATTTTGGACCAAAGGTTAACAGTTTATAACTTAAAAACCAGTGCATACTAAAAATTTATTTAATGCAATTCAAATTGATAATAATTTACTTAAAACAAAAAAAATACATTAACGAATATTTTTTTGGGATTCGTAAGTTGGTTTACCCTACTGAACTTTCCTATTTGTTCTTGGCAAACATTACTACGCAATTAAATTCAAGGTTATCTAGGGCGTATCTATTGTAAAAATGTCCTCAGATTCTTCGTACAAAACTCTACCTCGAACGTAAGTACTTTTAGCAATCAACTTGGCTTCAAAGGGCAGAGAACTTCGAGTAATAAACTTGGAAAATTGGAAACCTTTCGAAGCCACGAAAAATGAGTTGAAGCACTGGGCAGTGATGGCTCATAAAACTGTGTGGAATAGCGCAACAGTAGGAGCAACTGCAAAGATACTGTGGGGTGACCCAAATGAAAAGAAAACAAGAAGTCTTCTGAAACTAAACAAGATCGATATTAGTAAGATGATGAGTGTTCTAACGGGACACTCAAGCTTACAAGCACATCTTCATCGCATAGGACTAGCAGGAAACGACGAATGCAGGGCATGCAGAGAAAACATCGAAACGATGGAACATTTTCTGTGTCACTGCCCGGCTTTCACACATTCAAGATCCCAACATTTCGGGTCCGACATATTACCAGACTTGACTCATCTCAGAGAATATGACTGGAAGATAACTCGTGAGGTATAAAAAGATCATAAATAAGGAGCGCACAACAGGCCGAACCACTGGCTTAAGTGTATGTCCATGGACATGAGACGTTTAAACGTCTCCTCTCTTCAACCTAACCTAACCTAAGTACTTTTATATTTGGTCCAATTCTGTCAACCATTTCAAAAAATATGCGATTTTTTGTTTCAGGATATATGGGCGTTGGGCGTATCCTTTGAAATAATTTCCTGAAATTCTGCAGAACTATTTATTATACACAGTACACCAATCGTGTCAATTTTAGTTAAAATCGGACAATAATTTCAAAAATTTTGCAATATTTTCATTTCAGGATGAAAGGGAGATATGCGTGTCCTTGAACCAATTTTCACAGAACTTTATATATTATCTTTTTTACTCACAAAAATGACTTGTACCAATTTTCATTCGCCTGCGACAACTCCTTCTATTTTTGGCCAACGTATACATGAAATCATGACACTGTGCGATGTAATACAGGCAGAATTGCTAAAATTTGGCACTTATGTCGATTATAAAATCCACGTGGGAGTCTGACAGCATCCCCAAGCCTTGGAAAGCAGGGGCGAGGCATAATATTTCTAAACGTTGTCAACAAATTATAGGAATTATTGGAACAAAGAGAATATCCCCAATTGTTGAATCATTGCTACGCCAAGAGCAACTAGGATTCCGACCTGGGATTTCATGTGTGGACCACAGTAATACGCCTCGCATTATCATGCGTGTATAACACAGTGCGACAAAATAAACTCAATTTGAGAAGCAAATGACGCGATACTTTTTTTCCTGTAGGTCTTGTCGAGTAAAACACGAATCTTTTTATGGAATTCCCCGGACACCCCCAAGAATCCGGATTTACGGGTAAAAAAATGTCTTTGCAAGTTTTAGACAAATTCGAAATTCCCTTAAGTAATACGAGCTTCGAGTAGCCTCCGTTCTATAAGAACGGGTACATGATTTGTATAGATTCCGCCTCCTCTTCGTCTCCACAGCTGCTGTAGAAATCGTTTGCACCTACTATCAGTTTCACTGCGTGCCTTGTTGTCTGACATAGTTTCGATATAATGGTCACGATAAACGAGGCATATGTTCTTGATAACATCAGCAGATCATGGGACCCTTTTAAATTTAAGCAGAACCACAGATATCGGGAATGTAAGTAATTCCAGACTAAGGTTCACTAATCATTTGTTGCCTCTTACATCTGGAATTCACTCAGATACAAGGGTTCATGGAATATGTTAGGGTCACATTAGTCTAGGAAGATCTTTGCATACACTCATATTTGGTCCATTTTAAACTGAGAACTGCTTCAGTTGAGGGCTGTTACAAAATAATAGCAAAATGTATCCAAACCATTTCCAATTCAATTGGATTTATGTAAACTCGAATTAGGGATTTTTTAGATACAGATAAAAAAAGCTCTGTAACATTTCCGACCCATTGCTTTAAAGCTTTGACCAAGGAGAAGATTTAACATTATTTGGATTTCACTCCTATAGATTTGTATACCCTCAACCATAGGATGGGGGGTATATTCATTTTGTCACTCCGTTTATAACACCTCTAAATATTAATCTGAGACCCGAAAAAGTATATAAGTATATATTCTTAATCGACATAAAATTCTGAGACAATTTAGCCATGTTCGCCTGTCCATCCATCCGTCTGTTGTAATCATGCTACAGTCCGTAGTAATAGATCTAGGTTGATCAATTTTGGTAGAAATATTTCTTATAGTTGCAGGTTGTTTGGGATTGCAAATGGGCCATATCGGTCATTGTTTGGATATAGCTCCCCTATAGAGGTCGCTTCTAAATACGTTCATAGATAACACATTTTTAAATCAATTTAGCAGAAACCTTGCAGTTGGAATTCTATTTTTGACAAGAATTCGTTACGCAAAATGCCTTGGAATAACTCTGGACAGGACCCTTTCATATAATGCTCATCTCACCAAAAAGGTCTCAAAAGATAAAAACCCGAAACAACTTAATTCAAAAACTGACGGGATCTTCATGGGGTGCCAATCCCTCATGTTTGCGAATTTCTGCGCTATCTCTGGTTTTCTCTGCGGCTGAATACGGAAGTCCAGTATGGCTAAACAGCCGTCATACTCAAAATATCGACACTCAATTGAACATTACTATGAGGCTGATATCAGGAACAATACGTCCAAACCGCTCCACCATAGCTAAGAAGGAAACAAGCTTTACTACGAGAATACAATAACATTTTTAGTAATGATCACATTCCGCTAGTAACTGATTTAAATAATCCCCCACGACAACGACTTATATCAAGAAACACAACCATTAAGCTAGCCAAAATGCTAAAAGATGACAAATTTGAGATTGACATGGCTTGGGAAAATGACTGGTCCAATTCAGGAAGGCCAATTCAGGAACAATTCTTAGCTTTGGTTTATGCTGTAAGAACTACCTTTGCACTCATGGACCACATTCAACACCTTTTGCACCACTGATCAATATTAAACACTTTTTATTACAATGTGCTTCTAAAGTACGAATTTTTATACATATCTAGGACTATTTTGTTTCCTTTTTTACCCACTTACCATTTAACTTTTTTTGCTTCGCCGTACCATATTTAACCCTTTTTTCTCCACTTATACATATTTAAAACATTTTCCCCATCTGCAACACATTGAACAATTTTTGCTTGCCCCAACTGCATCTCAATTTTAACCTTTTTGCACCACAGTGCTACTAAAAGCATAAATTTTGAAAAAAAAACATGCTTATTTGATATTTAACTTACCCTCTCTCCCTGCATCCATATTTTTACCCACCGTACTATGTACGCTTTTTGACCCACTGTACCATATTTAACCGTTTTGGCTCCACTGAATCAAATTTATCACCTTTTTGTCCTACTATATTTTTTCTGCTATATTTAACCATTTCCACTGTACCATAGTTAACACATTTTTGACCCACTGTTCCATAGTAAACGCTTTTTGCCCCACTGTACCATACTTAACCCATTTTGTTCCACGTTACCATATTTTACTATTTGTGCCCACTGTAACCATTTTTGTCATACTGCACCATATTTAAATATTTGTGTCCCACTGCATCATAGCTAGCACATTCTTTTCCACTGTTCCATAGTTAAAGCTTTTTGCCCCACTGTAACATATTTAACCCATTTTGTCCCATGTTACCATATTCAACTAATTGTGCCCACTGTACCGTAGTTAACCCTTTTCGCCCCACTGTGTCATGTCAAAGCCTTTGTCTCCCTACCTTTGTCTCCCATATTTAACAGATTTTGCCACACTGTACCATATTTAACCCTCTTTGCTCCAGTGTACAATATTTAACACAATTATGCCCTACTGTACTGTATAGTTAACCATTTTTGTCACACTGTACCATATTTATCCCTTTTTGCCCCACTGTATCAAAGTAAATACTTTATTGCTGTACCATTTTTAACCCATTTGTCCCACTTTACCATATACATACATATAACTATTTTTACCCCACCCTTTTTGCACAACTGTGCCCCATTCAACACTTTATCTCACTGTACAAAATGTTTAGGCGGTGGTACCATATTTATACCTTTCTGTCCCACTGTGTCTCTAAATTTTTAAAAAAAATCTCCCCCTGTTCTTGTTTACGACCCAAGAGCTACTTTCACACCAAATTTCACGATTCTAGGTCTTGCCATTTGGATTTGGCTGTTGTACCCCATTTATCCCTTCATACCCCACTGTGTACGTAAATGTTCGAAAAATCCTGTCAATTTCAGAGTCTACCTCATAAGGGCTACCCTCACACCAAATTTCACGATTCTAGCTCTTGCCATTTGAATTTGGCTGTTGTACTACATTTATCCCAATTTTCCCTTTTTACCCCACTGTGTGCGTAAATGTTCGAATTACGAAAAATCCTGCCAATTTCAGAGTCTACCTCATAAGGGCTACCATCACACAATATTTCTCGATTCTAGCTCTTGTCATTTGGAATTGGCTGATGTACCACATTTATCACTTTTTACCCCACTGTGTGCGTAAATGTTCAAATTTCGAAAAATTCTGCCAATTTCTGAGTCTACCTCCTAAGGGCTACCCTCATACCAAATTTCAAGATTCTAGCTCATTGCGTTTAGATTTGGCGGTGGTACCATATTATCCCTTTTTGCCCCATTTCATGATTCTAGCTTCAGCCGTTTGGCCTGGGCAATGATCAGTCAGTCAATCAGTCAGTCAGCCAGTCAGTCAGCCTGTCACGCAACAATTTTATATATATAGATTTGTTACGAGCCGAAAGTGTAACACATCGAAGGAGCGACCTAAGACCTCAAGTATATTTTGCGGAAATCCCTTGTGGGTCATTTTAAGCCCTTTGAGCAATGTCCGTCCGTCCGTCCTTCCCTCTGTCTGTCTGTCTGCTGGTGCGCACGATAACTCTCAAACAGAATAATCCATTGACTTCAAATTTATTGTGCGGTAACATTTTTGTAAATCTCAGACCAAGCAGGAACATGGGTCATATTGGTCCACTCCTTCTAGTACCTCCCCATTGTAATTGGTGAAATATTGATTATTTAATATCTGCTATACTGCGACTGCTGAAATTCCACACATAGTATTAGTTTTTAAGTGGCTATGACCTCGGGAAAAATGGGCGAAGTTACCACGACCCCTGTGCACCTCCCACACAGATAGACCATTTTGCAACAAATGTTAACACCATATAACTTTAATACCAGCGCATACATTAGAGTCATTAAATACTATTTGCATTGATAATAATATAATTAAAACAAATAGAAAATAAATTACATATTTCGTTTAAAAGTTGCGAAAACCAAGCTTCGCACTCACAATATAAAATAAAACCAGATATATAAAATAAATAAATTTACGAATAATCTTTGGGACTGAAGGAGAGGTGATTCGGGGAAGTCGATTTAGCCGTCTCAACATTCTTACATGTTCCCTTTAACAAATTCATCTAAAATTAAAAAAGCAAATGAATTTGGGATGTATAACACTCCGCCGATATAATGCCTCAATACGATCGACTATTTTATAGCGACTCCATATTTATGAGAATTTCCAAAAAACATAGAATTCGATACCTCCATTCTAAACTATGCTAAGTGCAAAATTTGTGGCTAAAATTTCCTTCATGTGGGAGGATTTTTGTTTTGCACTGTACTCATCGTAATGACGAGATGACTTACACCGAAATTATTGGGACATTTTCGTTTATTTTGGGGAATATATTTAGTCCACACCTTGAAACCAAATTTGAAGTAGGGTCAGATTGTGCCCTGCAAAAATCCTTTACGGATATGGTATGCGGTGTTAGCTGTCTGGATCCGCGATTGAATTTATAAAATTGACCACTTGCCTAGATTGGAAAAGGGGAACTAGGTTCATAGTTTTGGATGACATGAATTACATCTCTCTCTCACTTGAATGCGATCTGTGGGCGGTACTCCCTCCCATACACAGGTACTATTCCCTGTAACGCTGACACGACCTTCGCTAAATTCCATATTAATCTCCCAAAAGTCGAAAACATCGTTCATACCGTTATTGTCTGGCATTTCGGGACAGTTATCAAAGATTTCATCGTTATCAAAAATAAATGCATAATGACCTCCTTTGACCACGACCACCACCAGTAGCAGATGTAATATGGAGAACGCGATTTTCGTGACACCGTTTTGAACGGACATTTTCAAACATGATGATCTACTAATATTTGGTCTATACTTATATATAAGTATAGGAGCTCTAAGTGAATATTTCCAACAAAATAAGATACATTTGTGGCAATAATTATTATGACATGCCATTTGGGAAACGTGCATTTAAATCCACAATCTACATCTATCGAACAACGAAGTATTATCAAGCTATACAATCTAAATACATCTATCGAACAACGAAGTATTATCAAGCTATACAATCTAAATACATCTAAAAACATTCTAACAACATACTGCGGTGGGCTTATCTACAGATTAATCCAACCTTATTGGTACGTTTGGGGTCTACTAAATAGACCTAGGACTACCTGCAGCTCGCACAGTGTCCTGCATAATAATGTATTGGTTCAAAAAATGGTCAAATTGGAACTCATAATATCTTAACAAACCAATTAAGATAAATAATTACAATATTTTTTGATTTAGCTCTTTTTAAGACCACGAGAGGGCACCAAAGTCAATTGTTGTATGTGCAAATCGAACAAAAATAAACTGTCTGAAATGTACGTTGGAAAATAGCTGTGCCAAATCCGTTTATTACGGAAATTAAACCAAACGTTTTGTATATAATATTTAATCGAATTGCTTATAGTACCAAAATCCCCAGTCGGCAGAAAATTGCCTTCATACTATTCACAATTTACCATGCTGAAATATTTACTCTTAGGGAGATATATCGTTCTGACAACGGTTGGAATAAATAGAATCATAGACTTGTAGGTTGCCATCAAATCCCCGGATTCTGCTTTCCTGATTTTAGGAATAATCATCAAACACAGCTGATTTCTTATCAGCATGCCTGAACAGTTTTTTCCTCTCCGATCCTATAAGGAATGCATAAATTTGTATTGTTATTTTACAGTCTAACACGGTTCCAGATTTTACCTTTTCGGATGTCATTGCCTTGATCGCCATTGGACTCTGTGAAGATGTTAGCATCTTTTTTTGGATTTGTGCTGTTACTGAGCTAGTTCACACACTCCGTGATTCCTCGCATTTCCGCTTGAAATACCGTGTTATAGTCTGCGATGCTGATGTAAAATTTGACATATGGTTCTTCCATAAGAAGTTTTTTTTTGCAGTTAATGTGGGAAAATGCATTGCTGCATCCTACGTGGGCCGTCATCCATAGAAATATGTATGTCGGGCTCCACTATATGGTTACCGACTAAAAACCCACCTTATCTCTCTTGGGATATGACGCCTCCTCGGAACCTATTCAGCATTACTTCGAGGTGTGTCACCTCAATTATGATTTCAGCATCGCTTTTTCGCTTTCGCCTACGGTCAGGCCCGCTTATTCTTTAGTTGTGTATTGTCGCGTGAGATCCTTTTTCTTTGATCTAAGAGTGTTTTCCACATATTTCGTTATGGTGTCCAGCCTGCATCGCCTCCAATCATTTTGTCTACATTTGTCTCCAGTTCTCTGCGAGTTTCGGACCATCTGAACGGGTGCTCTGTGTCGTCGATGATTTCAGCTCCCTCGTATATGCAGTAAGGCGAGCTACATTTCCCCATTCTATGCAGGTACTTTCGAAAGTATCCGTGACCGATGAGCATCTGGGTTAGGTAGTAATAAACATCTCCTGTGGTCCTTTTTATAATTTTTTTTATATGTGGAATTAATCTGAACGTCCATCTGCCATGTTTGCTGTTGTTCCATCGTGTTTGCCATGCATCTATAATCTCCTTCTTTGCGGCTGCGATTTGTGTGGTATCTAGCTGGCCTTCTTGTTTTATACTTCATAACTTAGAGCGCTCTAATGCTTGCAGATATATTGGTGTCATGCCGGAAATGACAAGAACTGCTGATTCCGACACCGTACGATATGCAGACGTTGCTCGAAGTGCTGAAGTTCTCAGGGTATTTGCCCAGATTTCGCTTCCGTAGAGGAGGATGTTGTGCATGTCTCCATTAACAGCTTTCTCCTACTTGGTAAAGGTTCTCCAATGTTTGCCATTAGTCGGCTGAGTTGTGCGGTTATCTTCAGCGCTATAGAAGCGGCATATTTTAACTGATTCGTGGTGGTTAGTTTCGAATCCAATCTTACTCCGAGTATTACAACTTCGTCAAGTCTCATATATTTTTCAGTGGGGATATGTCTTCTGGTGAGAAGCAAAAACTCTGTTTTTGAGAAGCTAATTGTGGCCCATGGGAGTCAAGCCAATTTGTTGTCCTTATCATTACTTGAGTTAGTCTGCGTTGTGCTTCTTCCGTATTACGCGCCTCAATGACAGTAGGGATGTCGTCAGCGCATCCGACTAAAAACGTTCCTTCTGGCATTTCTATTCTCAGGATTTCATCATTACTCGCATTCCAGAGGTCTGGCCCGGGAATGGATGCCTGCGCTGCGCATGAGCTGACTTGGAACCTTTTCTGTCCTCTGTCTGTGCTGTAAATCAGAACTCTGTCTTTGAGGTAATCTTAAACATCCTCATGAGGTAAACTGGTACCTTGAACGTTCCTTCGAGAGCCTTTAAAACGCCATTCCTCCTCAGACTTTTGAAGGCGTTTCTGACGTCTAAAGTGGCCAGGAGGACCACTGGTCTGGTAAAAGAGCTTTTCTGTTGGGAGGCTTCTTTTACAATCCAACACGGTTCTAGATTTGACCTCATTGGTTTGATCGCCATTTGATTCTGCAAAGATGTTAGCATCTTTCGGATTTGTAGTGTTGCTGAGCTAGTTCACACACTCCATGGTTACTCCAATTTCCGCTTAAATTACAGTGTTATGATCTGGAAGGCTGATGTAATTCCTGATTCCTCAATAAGAAGTTGCAGATCTGTTGTCTCATCTAGTTTGGACCCATCCGTGTAGCAGCGGGTTCCCACCCGGGTACATGAGCTAGTGTTCCGTTCAACCAGCAGTGTCTGTCTGGCACAAAAGCTTCATAGTTAAATGAAAGCCGTACTTTAGGAATGCGGTCAGAGATTTACGTTGTTTGAATGTGGCCAACCAATGATTCTAATTTCCACACGTACATATGTCTCGATGGCACACAAACTATTTAAAAAGTATTTACGTTGCACTTCTTTGATGTCCACCACACTACTAAGGCGCAGGTTATTATAGGTCTAATGAGTCCCGACCAATGAACAACATCTGTAGACCTTCTTTGTGATCTTTACAACTCAGTTTCCGAGTATTTATCCTTTGTAGATATAGCAATTGTCTTAGTCAGTAATCGAGGCTCGTCGAAAGGCGCGATTTTTTTTTTTTGGTAATAGACATTTTTCTGTTTTTCTGGGTTTACATTTAATCCCCTGAGTTGTGCACAGTTATATGCTATGTTAAGTACACTACTAAGGCGCAGGTTATTATAGGTCTAATGAGTCCCGACTAATGACCCACATATGTAGACCTTCTTTGTGATCTTTACAACTCAGTTTCCGAGTATTTATCCTTTGTAGATATAGCAATTGTCCCCTGAGTTGTGCACAGTTATATGCTATGTTAAGTACCTTCTCAGCTCTTCTACATAATTGTTTGGATTCCTGTCGCTTAGAGATTACAACGTCGTCTGCATAACAGACTGGTTTAAGTACTTCATTGGTGAGGGCTTTTAGGAGACTGTGTATCGTCGCAACCCATAGAAAAGGCGAAAGAATGCATCTCTGAGGTATACCATGATTTACCTTGTCTCTAATATTTACGTCATATGACCCACAAATAATCCACCTATTTCTTAGCATATGGTAGATTCAGATTTTCAGCCCCCCGATCAACCTGAAACTCGTCTGAGGATTGGATAAGTGTATCGGTCTACACATTGTTACCCAGCAAAATCTTGGTAAGTACCTGTCATTATTCCCTGCATTACCAAATAATGACATCTCATTATTCACTGCATTACCTTCGGCTTATTAATAATGACTTACCAATAATAACAGAAATAAGTAATTTTTTGTTATCAAAATCATTGTGGAGATTTTAATATAAATGGAATGTTTTCAAATAGTACGTGTAGATTTGAATCAAAAATACCATAAATATTTCCGTATGTCGTAAGTTAAATCTTTGAAGAATTTTTCAACTGGAGGTTTGAGTTTAGAAATACGAATCTGGCATGAGGAAATTGTTTGTTTCGAGAAATATGCGCGACAATATGCAAAAAATCACTTTAAACAACCATTTCTACATATCTACCATATTTACTACTTATTTTGAACATATTGGTTATGCATTATTCAAATACTTAAAATCTTGAAAATATAAGCCCATATTTAAGTGGCGTGCCTATGCTACAAATAAGTACTTATTATGCTACTTTATTATATGATTTTGGGAAGTACTTTCCTCCAATGACATCCCCATGTTAAAATAATGAGAAAAGTGGCTAAATAATAAGTACTTACCATTATCGAACTTTAGTTACTCGTCGGATTATTTGGTAATAAGAAATTTTGCTGGGTAAAAGCGCCTTCAATGTCTATGCAAACAGTATAGAAGGACTCTTCTATGTGGGGCACTACCTCATGCAGAGCTGTTTTCATTGATCCTTCTTTGACATTGGCATTTTGTTTAAATTTTAACCTTTAAAGTTGATGTTAAGTTTGGTTTGTGAGGATCGCCACACGTTATAAAGTCGGTCAACGGATTGACTTCCAGCATTTATTCCGTGTTATAGTCTGCACCTGTGCCGCCGGAAGTTGTTAACAAATTGTTACATCTTGAACGGCGTTAAGTTTGTTCTGCATGTCTGGCGCTCGTTGCAGCACACTATCTAATACGATATTGAAAATAAGTGGAGAGAGAGCGCAACCCTGCCCGACACCAGCTTTGATACTTATTCGCCGACATACCATCCATCGTGGAGAACTCCGCAACTAGTATTTGTATGCAGAGCCTTTATAACTTCGCCTTTGCAGGCAAGAGCGTCCAATATTGCTGTATTTGGTTTTGTGTCAAAAGCCTTTTCGAAATAGACGTTTCGTTATAAGTTGGGCAATAACTTTATTCACCATATTTATCAAGTTAATTCCTCTCCACTTTTTGCACTTTGTACGGTATGTTGATGATTACTCTTTCTTCGAGCTCATCGCATTGGATTCTCAGAATTCTTTTATGATGGGAGTTTAGCACTGATTTCCGGAAATATCTTGAGAAATTTGGGGTGAATGCTGTCCAGTCCAGGCGCTCTAGAGATTTTCATACAGTTGATATCTTCATATATTTCCGTTAAAGATATATGATGCGGTATTCACAGTCACTCAAGGATTGTTGTTGTGGTTTCACTTCTTTGGACAGAAGATAGGAGTAGTGTTTGAACCACATCTCCAGTTGCTCATTTTTGGATGTTACTACTTCAACATGTTGGTTTGTTGCTTAGTTAACCTTTGCAGATGTTTTGTGTTATTGTAAGCAGCAGATGTTTTGGCTTCGCTATCGAGGTTATTATTCCTTCTACGTTTATCCTCTCTGGAACTTTTCTTCACTTCCATCAAGTACGTAATAAGAGGTACGAAATCTAGACCTGCACCACGAGTTTAAGCCATGTTTGAAAAAAACCCTTCTATTCTCTTCTCTCTATTATTGTTTTCCTAGTTGTGTCCGAGATCCACTGCTTTCTACTAGTTTGTGGCCTAGATGTTCAGTGGCAGCATTTATTGACTCCCAGCTGGGGCCTGTGTTGTTGCTTTCGAACTCAGCCTTAAGTCTATCTATACAGAATCGACGTTAGACCGTTTTTTCATTCCAAATGGCGGCAACTTTTAAACGGATTTTGCCAATAAGAAGATGGTGTTCTCTATAGCACAATCTGCACTACGTTGGTTACACACGTTCACAAGGCTTCCTCTCCACTTTCAGCTGATAGTTATATGGTCAATCTGGTTCTATTTTTGTGGGGGAATATGGTTCCTCAGAGGGAAGTTTCCGAGTACTCCTAGAAACATCCTACAGAAGGCCCTTCATACAATCGCAAGATGGGCTTCCGATAATGGTATTGGTGTTAACCTCTTCTGTGCCACTGTCCGACTTTTACACATGCAAGATCCCGATATTTTGGGTTCGACACACTACCAGATTTGACTCGTCTCAGACGATATGACTGGAAGATACTGAGAAAAATTCGAGTCCAGTACCGATTATCTGTAACCCATGAGATATTAAAAAGATCATTAATAAGGAGCGCACAACAGGCCGAACCACTTGCTAAAGTATATGTATTGAAATTCCCTTTTTTGAAAGTTATTTTACTAGACAGAACATTGAACTTCAAACCCAAAATTATGTAAGGACCAATGAAGGCTGTGATAGCGCTATATTACGAGTGGTTTTTAAGAGCTTTCGGATTTGATTTACAAATAAAACACATACAATTTTAAGAAACGTATGAACTATTTATTTGTGTCGACAGACCGGTCTATATAATTGAATGTTTAAAGATGATTTCATGTAAATGTTGATGTGGCTTCGCCTCAAATGGGTCATGTCCCTCATACGCTGTGTCAAATTTTGGCATTCTCTCTCCAACATATCGGCCGGTATTTTAGGAATAAATTCCTCGTCACCCTTTGCGGGCTTGTCCCTATAGACATGAGGACCTTTTGTAGGCGTCGCAAGCCTTCATTCGCCTCGATCTTTTCCTTCCGCTCATCTAAGGGTTATCTCCAGGAGTGCCTGGGTCTATAGCTCCTTGACGCGTCAGAATCAAGCGTTCTGCGTTAGAAAGTTTGCTAGCCATGGAGTCGGGTTCCGACTCAAATTGCGGCGGTGGAGTCGACAAGTCGGTTTCCGTCACGTCCACGGCAAGTCCGATGAGGAAATCATCATCCACCATCTCCGACAAATGATGATATACTGAGTGGTTATCCATACCATACTGAGTGGTTATCTCCCGGTTCAGCGTGTCGATGTCCCTTAATTCTCCCCTAATTACCTCATCCGTTATGAGATTTAGGGGTAAAGGGTGAGTGTCGTACGGACGGATATATTTGGGAGGGGACTTAGATGACTGGCAGGGGACATAGAGTTCGGAAGCTTCAATGTTGGTGGTTGTAGCCGTGGTTGAAGTTGTTGAGATGGTTGTTGTATTGTTTAATAAATTCATATTTGGACCCTCGAGTGTTGGGGAGTAGAGGTCCGCCATATGGTAAGGACTTGGCGAAGAAGCCTATTTACTCACTGAGGGGCCCAGGTATCAGCGAGGCTCCGTACATGTATGTGGAACTGGGGTTGACTGTGACCTTTACGTGGGGCACTAACTGGATTGTGGACTTAGGTGTTCGAGAAAAGGATAGATGTAATGACACGTATAGAGTGGTTTTAAGGATCTACTTGAATTAATAAACACAATCAAACAATTCATCAAAGTTGCCGTGTTTTAATCATCAGATCATACATACATAGTCGATTAACCCCGACTACGAACCTTGAACATCTATTGGCAAGAGGTCGCATAACACCTCGATATTAGGGGGATACTTTTAAAGTAGATTATCACTACTAAATCTAGCATATGGAGTTAGAAAGGGGAACTCATAAGAACTTCTGCATCATTCGTTTAGCCAAGTTGGCTAAATTAATAATTTAATGGCCATACGAATTTTTTTGCTCAAGTTCGATTTTTGCACTTTTCTCGGTTTACCGTAGGAATATCTCTTCTGTGTTGTAGATATTGAATAGATGAAATAATGCGGAACAAACCTACCCGAGTGAGTCCCAAATCAATGATCTGAAAAATTTTGTACTGTGTAATTGCTTGCAGAAGCTGTGGAGACGAAGATGAGGATGAATCAATAGAACACGTTCTGTATCTATGCCCCGCTCTCTCTAGAAGGCACAATGCAACCTTAAGCTCATATTTCTTTGGGAGTTATCTAACTTCGCTGATGGTGGAATTCGCCAACTTTTGAGCTTTCTAAAGCAATAAAATTGGTTCAACGGGAGGGGCTAAGGATAATTTATATATTTCCTTACGTCCCCGTGGTAACACAATGAACTGTATAGTCTACATTTAAGTGAGTAAGTTATACCGTTCACCTGAATCATTCATTTGTCAGCAATGGCCGACAAAATAATGTGGGACTACGAAACAGAGGAAAAATTTAATCATTGTTTTTCGAACAGAAAACAAAAACAACGATCTCGAACTCAATAGTCAAAAACAAAACTACGGAAAAATTTAAAGATACTACGGCACAACCCAATTGAGCTCAAGAAGGTGATGAGCGGTCACTCAAGCTTACAAGCACATTTTCAAGTATGGGACGACATGCAGGACTAGCAGGTAAGACATCTAAACCATGCAACATATCGTAAAATTGTGATATATTACCAGGTCTGACTTATCTCAGATGATCTGACTAGAAAAGGCTAAGGTAATTTATTTCAGGTACCAAATTTCTATAATCCAAAAGTTCATAAATATGAAGCACACAACAGGCCGATACATAGGCTTATATGTTTGTCCATGGTCAGATGACATGGAAACGTCACCTCTTCTTCAATATATCTTAGCCTAATAACCAAGGCAGCCGACGCTTCGGTCGACTGAAAAATGCATGGTGCGGGACAATATTGCTGAAACTTAAGAGATTAAGTAAATTGATAGATGAGAAAAAGATGAAATGGAATAGTATTGTGTACGAATAGAATAGCCTTGTAAAAGCCATACGTTTCAAAGTGGAATAAATAAAGGAAAGACAAAGCCTTTCAGCTAGTTTTGTCACCAAAAGTATGAATACCATATCTAAAAGAACTTCAGTCCTTGTTCACGTTCATTTAATTAGCGTGACTCTTTTTGTTGCATACTTTTTGTGGTAGGTTATTTGAGGATCACGCTGAATCACTGTGATTGCCTTCAAACCAATGCATTAGCCTATGAAAGTGTGGCCAAATTCAAAAATCTTCCTTTGCGGATTTTTATAGGTCTATCCTTTCTTCGTTTCCACAGCATCTGCAGAAATCGTTTGAAGCGACTTTCAGTTTCACTATCTTGTCCAACATAGTTTCGACATAAGGGACATCATTAGTGAGACATACGGTCTTGATAACGATAGTAGAGCGTGGGACCATCAAATTTAGACACAGCCACATATATCATAAATGTAAGCAATACCAGAATTCAGTCCACCTATCATAAGTTGCCTCCTAGGCGTTTTCTCAAAGTATGTGTTTGTGTGCCTGGAATTCTCACAGCTTCAAGGGATTCTGGGATGTGAGACATTGACACTAGTCTCGGGAGTTGACACAGCCCTAAGACTCGCTGGAATATACTTGTGAACACGTCCATATCAAGGGAATTTAGAACAGTTCGTAGATAGATCTGCGACAGTTGAGAAGGCTGAGGAAGGAGCAAAATGGATTTAAAAATTAGAGTGTTTTTGATAAAAAGTGAAAAGGGCCCAAATATGACAGATGAAATTTTTAGACTTGTTTAAGTCCATAGTCGTAATTTTTAAAGTACAGATGCAAAAGCTTACCCCATTTCACACCCATAGCTTTAATAGCTTAACCTAGGAGAAAATTTCACAGTTTTGGATAGTCTTTATTTTATTCAATTTTTCTTTACTTTAACAAATTCACCGAATATTTGAAAACAAATGGTTTTGGGACGCCTAATATTCTGCCGATCAAATGCCCACGAATGGACAATGATTTTATAGCGACCCTCCATATTCATGGGAAATTGAAACACGGTGTCCACACTGAAAGAATTGTGATGATAAATATGCTAGAAAGCGAAACAAAATGCATAGAATTTTAAACAATGATACTAAGGATGCTTATAAAGGCAAAGAAAAAATAATTTCCACTGAAATTCTAGACAACTACACTCTGAGATATGGGTTTTCAAAGACATTTTTATCATAACCAGAAGAAATTTCTGTTGCACAGAACAATATACAGTATTATTGCCTAAAGTATCTTTCATGTGAAAGGATTTTTTTCTTTGCCTGCACTCATTGCAATAACGAGATGACTTACATCGATATTATTAATACATTTACGTTCATTTTCGGGAATATATTTGGACCATACTTGAAACCAAATTGCATTGGGATCGAATTGTACCTTACAAAAATCCTTAACGGATACGGTATAAGGTGTTAGCTGCCAGGTTCCGCGATTGAACTTATACAATTCAGCACTTCCCTAGATTGCAAATGGGCAAAAAAGTAGAGGACAACACAGAAATGTTAATAGTTTCTGATCACTTCATATTACCTCTATCACTCACTTGAATGCGATCTGTGGGTTGTAGTCCCTCCCATATACAGGTAATATTGCCTGTAACGCTAACATGACCTTCACTGAATTCTATCTGCAGATCCCGAATGTAGAAAGCATCTTGTACTCCTCGACTGTCTGGCATTTCTGGACAGACGTCAAAGATTTCATCGTTATCTAAAACAAATTCGTAAAAACCTCCTTTGACAACGGTCGCCATCAGCAGCAGATGGAATACGAAGAACGCGATTTTTTTGAAAATTTTTTGAACAGTCATTTTTCAACTTGATGATTTGCTCTAAGTTGGCCTATATATAGGAACTCTAGATGGACGTTTCCAGCTAAATTAGATTAGATTATGTAGATTTGAGGCAATAATTACGAGTATTATGTCATGTCATTTAAGAAACGTACTCGTATATTCAAATCTACAATCTACATTTATTGAACAACAAAGTGTTATCAAACCAAACAATCTAAATTAATTTACATAAGTGTTGTTTACTTAAATCTCACAAACATTCCGGAAGGGATAAGGGAGCTGTTGAATTCTATACTGAGGACTCAAACCTTACTGCTAGGGTTTGCGTCAGATCTATTAACAACATAGCTGAGCATTTCTGGGGAACACTGAAGAACATTCCAGGGAATTCCCGTACAGAAGAGTTGCAAGGCTAGCGACTACCTGCTTCAGTGGAACTAGAATACCTGGACTTACCTCTAGCGACCTGCACGCTCTTCTTGAGATAAAGTGCCCTTATGGAAACACAGGACAGGTGGTTACCATTCAGGATCTGTATACATTACAAACTGATGTGACACTGTCTCTTTTGATGAGTCAATGTATTATTGTACAGCACCTAGAGAAACTTAAATCGTTGATGAGCTAGGTGAGCAAAATAGGTTGATCTTAACATGCGTGGGCTTTTTGAAGCAATCAGTGACAGGTACTTATATCAGCGGGAGGTACTCTATATCATATTTTTCCTTCCATCTCTGTTGTATCACAATGGACTACATAGTCTATGTGGACCTAGCAGACAGGCTACCACATTAACCTAATCTAACCTTCGTCGCTGTCAATACTAAAAATTTCCTAATTTTAAAGATTTTGCGCCAAAGGCGTTCTTATATTTAATTACATTTCGCTGTCAGACATTCTCAGATCATGGAGTACAAAGTCATGAAGAAAGTACACTAAACCATCTGTCCACAGAAAGATGAGGAAGACAAAGTGGCATCTGTATGGGAAAAATTGAAACAAGTCCTCAACTCGAAATTTTTTTGCGACCCGAGCTCATCACCTCATTCAATAGTTCTCTTGCAGAAGCCTGCCCAAAACCAAGTTAAAACTATACCACAGTGTTGGAATTCTGAGTTAAAGGCTAGGAAAAATACCTGCAACATGCTATTAAACAAGGCCAAATCTACCGGGGTCACTAATGACTAGGATGTATATAAAGAGTAACTCAAAATCTATAAGAAGGAGCTTGGGAAACTGCAATTGTGGTCTTGGTACACCTTCTATGGAGAAGTGTCTCAGAAGTCGCAAGGCTGCGGAACAAGCTATCAGCTACATACTGTACAGTGGGTTACCTGCAGGTTGCGGTCAACAACTGAACAAAAAACATTTCCCAGGGAAGTCACCGACGGTACTCGATGAACAGCAGGACCAACAAGACAGCAAGCGGGCTGCAAGCGTCCTGCTAGTTTGTTGACTGAAAAATCCAGATTTAGCTGGGCGATTAACAGCTTTGAGCTCTTCAAAACACCTGGGCATTACACCAGCAGAAATGCAGAAAATGTTGAAGTACATTTTACCCTGGCTGCAGAAAATGTATGAAGGCTGTATCAGGAAAGATATCGCACATTAAGCCAAAGGATTTCAGGCCAATTAGCCTATCCTCTTTCCTATTGAGAGGTCTGGAAATACTTTTAGAGCCTTTCATTAGAGAAATCCTGGATACAAAACTCCTGTCGGGAAATTAACCTGCTTACAACAAGGGCAAGTCCACAGAATGTGCCCTGTGGGCACTATCCAATCGTCTCTACATTTCAAGAAATTCACCATGGTGGCATTTCTTGACATAAAAGGGGTTGGGTTGAACTCTTTGTTGATTAGACTATTTCAAAGTCTACTCAACAGAAGACACATAACAGTAAGTTTTGGGTCCACAACTCTAACAAGGTTCGTAAACAGAGGAATCCATAAGGAGGAGTACTGTATCCACTAATATGGAACCTGGCGGTGAATGGAATACTGTTAGATGCAGGGCATTGTGGTTAAAAAGTCGTGGCAATCACATTAACTGAAAAACTCCATAGCGTCCTCAGAGACATCCTACAGGTGGCTCTGAACACGTTGGCCAGATGGGCCAGAAGCAGCGGTTGGGCATCAAATCACACCTCTACTCGGATATATAGAACAGAGCTTGTACTTTTCGAAAGAACAACATTTCTAATTCTAGAGTGGAAATTGCCATTCATACTTAATGTACTGGAACGTGTAAGGAAGGCCAACGTTGTCTTATGTTCCTTCAGGAAAGCTATAGGGTCGTGTTGGGGCCTCTCTGCTAAAATCGTACATTGGATATACATATGTACCGGTAGTTAGCCCAATACTGTTGTACGGCAGATAACATAAGCGGAGCTTTAAAGGCTGCAGCTGAGTCTCTTCTAGTCGTACCGCATATCGATACCTCCATTCTAAACTATACTAAGTTCAAAAAGGTCGTTTTTCAGGAGAGGCCATCAAAGTTTGATGAATTTTTTAAATTTGTGTGGAATTCCTTTATAATGAAAATCGAATGACCTGTTCTGTTTTGTGAATAACTTTTGATTGGTTTGGATGAACACAAAATTTTGACTGAATATAATTAGGAATATTTAGAAATTAACAATGCAATCTCCCTAAAAACATGCTAAGTCGACTTAGCATGCTTTAGATTGGAGGTATCGATATACTGCCGATTGATATTGTGGCGAGAAGGTGCAACCAGAGCGGTATTAGGTCTATCAATGTGAAGGTACAATAAATACGACCACTTGAGAATATCAGAGTGTAGTGCTATGGTAACTGACGAAGTGGACAATATACAGACGGTGTATATCTTCGGAAGGCACTTCGCCACTAAGATATCTGCCAGAGAGTATTTGTTTGAAACAATACCAGATAATATAAAACATCTCCATTTCTATGCGGTAGGTTTGAAGCTTGATGATAAGCTTAATATCGGAGTATAATGTGAAGAACATAGTCCTGATATAACTCACTGACTGTCAGATGCCTGCAGTGTCTAACAAGCCTAAATATTGAGAATATGGGAAGTAGCCAAATGGCTGAGTCGCAACATAGGGACCAATACTGGTGTTGCCATCTATTCGGACAGCCAGGCTGCCATCAATTCTCTGGAGGCCACATCCCTAAATTCACAAACAGCCCTCGACTGCCTCAGATCTCTTAACGAGATGGCTGAGCAGTTTAACATATACCTCATTTGGGTACCTGGGCATAGGAATTTCCCGGGGAACTGAAAAGCCGAAGAAATTGTTAGGAAAGAGCCGAAATTACAAATCCTCGAAGAATTTGCATATATTGGTGCACCACTGTCCACATGCAAGCTTTGGATTAAGCAAGAGTCAATCAGACAGTTCCATAAAAGATGGTCTAAAATCAGCACCTGCAAGGTAGCTAGACAAATCGGGCCAAGATATAACCTGAGAAGATCAAAATATCTCCTCGCACTAGAGAGGAACATACTGTCTACGTAAGTGTCAGTTCTGACGGGACACTGCCTGATCGACGAACACTCTAGAATGTTGGATATTGACTCTAATGGCTTCTGCCGAAGCTATGCTGGTAAGGTAGAAGTGGAGAGCACTAAGCGCCTGCTATACTACTTTACGGCTTTGAGTAAGCGACGGGTCGACATTTCTCTGAAGTTTAACAGATCTTTCTGATACCGATATTCGTACTATTGATAACATTACCAACATGATTTAGATGAAGGGCATCAGAACCCGTGGTAACTCTAGGGACCTAAATGGGTTTATGTGAGCTGGAATACGGAAATTCGAGGAATAGTGGAGTATGTCAACTACTTCTGTAACATCGCAAGGTCAGCAGATGTTAGCCTCTTCGCATATTACCAAATGGGGATTTAAGCAGAATCTAGAAATTAGAAACAATATACACCAATTTCTAGAATCTTCCTAACTATCAGAGCAAATATAACTGGTTAACTATGAGGTCGATAGGGTTAAGCTCTAACAATTATGTCGATGTATATTTGACCAATAACTGAGCATCCTGCCAATTTGTGGGACAGCAGTGACTAGAGCGTATCACTGAACAAGCGCGTATACAATAAATAAGCCGCATGTTACCAAAAAAATTGATAACCAGACGAATGTAACCCATCACCGGAATTATTGGGCAACAATGGCACATCGAAATAGTGGGCAAAATTGCAAATAGTCTACGGGGCCATCCAAATGGGCAAACAACAAAAATATTACTGAATGAAGCAAGACCGATATCAGAAAAATTATGGGCTTTCTAAGAGAACACTCAAGCATACAAGTATTTAGTTTTGCATCATAGAGGTCAAGTATATAACGACTATTGTAGGGCTTGCAGGGAAGATACAAAAACGATGCAACATTTCCTATGCCACTGACAAGCTGCAAAATCTCAAATATCAAATTTCTATAATAATGGGTGATCCATTTATACTCTTATGATTAATTGGGACGTGTAAGGAAGGCCAACGTCGCCTTATATTCCTGCAAAAAGGCTGTAGGGTCGCGGTGGGGCCTCTCTCCTAAAATGGTCCACTGGATATATAAGCAGTAGTTCGTCCTATATGTACTGTTATACGGCATTGTGGTATGGTGGACGGCAACTGACAAACTAACCATCACCAACCTACTAACAAAGGTTCAGAGAACAGCCTGCTGAGCATAAGCGGAGCCTTAAGGACTACAGCGATCGAGTCTCTACAAGCCCTACTCCATATACTGCCGATTAATATTGTGGCGAGAGAAGTTGCAACCAAAGCGGCAATAAGATTAAACTGCCTATCAATGTGGAGGTACCAAAACTACGGTCACATGAGGATATCAAAGTGTAGTGCTATGGTAACCGACCGAGTGGACTATATACCAACGGTGTACACCTTCGAGAGAAATGACATCACTATGATTCCCGCCAGAGATGAATGGGTTGGAAGAATACCAGGTAATAGAAACCATATCCACTTTTACACGGATGGTTCGAAGCCTGATGAAAAGGTTGGCTTCGGAGTACACTGTGCAGAGCATAGATTGGATATAGCTCATTGACTACCAGATACCTGCAGTGTCTATCAAGCCGAAATAATGGCAATATGGGAAGTAGCCAAGTGGCCACTGGCGTTGTAATTTACTCGGACAGCCAGGCTGCCATCAATTCTCTGGAGGCAACATCCCTAAATTCACAAACAGCCCTCGACTGCAGCAGATCTCTTAACGAGATGGCTGAGAAGTTTAATATACACCTCATAAGGGTGCCTGGGCATAGGGATATCCCGGGGAACTGCAAAGCCGATGAACTTGCTGGGAAAGGGACGACATTACAAATTCTCGAAGAATTTGCATATATTGATGCGCCACTGTCCACGTGCAAGCGTTGGCTTAGGCAAGAGGCAATCAGACAGTCCAACGAAAGATGGACAGAAATCGGCACCTGCAGGGTAGCTAGACAAATCTGGCCAAGGTATGACCTGAGAAGATCAAAATATCTCCTCGCACTAGAGAGGCAAAGATTGTCTACGTTAGTATCAGTTCTGATGGGACACTGCTTGATCGGCGAACACGCCATAAGATTGGGTATTGACTCTAATGACCTCTGCAGAAGCTGTGGAGATGAGGAAGAAGTGGAGAGCATTGAGCACTTGCTATGCGACTGCCCCGCTCTGAGTAAACGACGACTGACATACTGGGGTCGGCTTTTCTAGGCAGCCTAACAGATCTTTCCAGTACCGATATTCGTACTATCGACAAATTTGTATATCAAACAGGTTGGTTTCGATGAGGGGCATTTCAGCCCGTGGTAACACTAGGGACCTAAACTGGTCTATGTATGTGAGCTTGTATAAAAAATACGACTGCCACCCTAACCTAAACCTAAACCTAACCTATACTCTTATTAAATTTTAAATTAAACATGTAAAATAGAATTGGATTCTTTATTGTGACACGAAAGAACAATCTCTGACATTTTCTTTTTAAAAGTAATTTCATTAAAATTATGGTCGAGACTATGCTGTAGGTATTCCATTAGGAAGGTCCAATTTTCGATAACTCTTTCTAGCGTGACGGTGATTCCATCACCGATGATTCCAACTGCTCATTAACTACATCTCTCCAACTGCTCATTAACCACATCTGACGTACACCATATGTTGAAACGCCTCTTACAGAACGCTAATCTTCTTAATACAGCTGAATAATTTGCAGACGTTGTTACAGAGTAAGACATTCCAAGATGAATTGTCAAACAAGTTGAATAAAAAGATCTAAATGTTGGATTTGTTTAAAGTCGTATATATTTATGTTTTAAAAAAATATCTGCATCATTTGATTAGCTGTTTTGCTTAGACCTAGGAAAACTATTTTACAAGTTTAGGATTTCATTCGTATAGATTCTTTTCATATCTCAAGAGTCTTCATTTTACATTTTTTTATTAGCTTTAATAAATTCACCGAATATTTGATAACAAAGAATTTTGGGTCGCCTAATATTGTGCCGATCAAATGCCTCCATACGTGCAATGATTTTGTAACGACCCTCCATATTAATGGGAAATTCAAACACAGTGTCCACACTGAAGGGATTATGATGATAGGTATGCTGGAAAGCGAAGCAAAAATACATTGAGTAGTAAACAAGAACAACGTATACTAATACACGCAAAGTAAAATAATTTCAACAGGAATGCAATTCTCGACAACTACCCTTCACGTTTCCGGTAAACGAAATTTCTTTTGTTCATCCCGAAAATATTTGTTTTTTTTTAACAAATTGTTATTACTATGATGAAATATGAAAACACGCAGTGTAGTTGGCTAAAATTACGTTTACAAGGAAATATTTTGCACTCAAAGTAATGGCAAGATGACTTACGCCGAAATTATTAACACACTTGCGTTCATTTATGGGAATATGTTTAGACCATACTTGAAACCAAATTGTAGTGGGGTCAAATTCTACCTTACATAGATCGTTTACGGATATGGTATAAGGTGTTAGCTGCCAGGATCCTCGATTGAACTTATAAAATTCACCACTTGCCTAAAATGGAAAAGGGAAGAAGAGAAAAAGTAACAGAAAGCCACTTCAAATTACATTTCTAACTCACATGAACGCGATCTGTGGGCTGTACTCCCTCCCATACACAGGTACTATTACCTGTAATGCTTACACGACCTTCGCTAAATTCCATATGCATCCCTCGAAGGTCAAAAGCATCGTTTATACCTCCATTGCCTGTTATTCCTTGACAATTGTCGAAGATTGCATCGTTATCAAAAATAAATTCGTAGCGACCCCCTTTGACCACAATCACCACCAGCAGTAAATGAAATACGAAGAATGCGATTTTTGAGATTTCCTGTCGAACTGACATTTTTAAACTTGATGGTTTACTAATAATTGACCTATATATAGGCGGTCTAAGTGCTAAATATGATACTTTTGAGGCAATAATTATTACGTCATGTCATTTGATAAACGTATATTTAAAATAACAATCAACATTTATCGAACGAAGTATAACACCGTGCGACACCAATTTTTGGTCATGAATAGTAATTTCGATGTTGAGGGATGTAGACCGTATCATAATTTTAGTGGTGTGCAATGGAGGACTCTCTTGTAGACTCCTAACATGATGAGGGTACAGTTTTTTGTTTTAGAAGAACAAACTTTGAATTGCTTAGTTATCTATTAGTTCACGAAAAGTTGCAATTGGAGATCGATCATTTTGATAATAAAACTGAATAATTTGTAAACGTTGTTCTTGCGTATATCTCTCCATGATGAAATTGTAAACCCTACTCAATACAATGAAAAACAAATGACAGATCATGACATATTACAAATGGCCGAAACGTCACTTCAAAATCATATAATCCCTATTGAAAATCGAATCTGTTCAGAAGCAATTTTTATGATTTGCTTTGGGACACCTTCACTGGAATAGTGATTTTAGTCTTCCACCATACACTAGTAGGATGAGTTCGATAAGACTTCCTACAGACGTAGGAGCAGACGTATTATGCTGAACTCTACAATGATGATTCCAAAGGTTATAAAAGGCGAAGTATCTTCCGATTACATTCTTTCTATGATTAATTATGCATCTGCATATCCCATCCGTAGAATGTGTGTGGATATTAACACTTTATACGGTATTATTGACTTCGATATAGGAATCGACACAGTGAAATCTCGAATTATCTCGTATATAAATGTTCTTTTTAGTTCTACTTTCGAAAAACAATAATAGTATTTAGATAGCCCAAAATGTGCCCTTTCATTTGACACCCATATCGTCTTATTAGGACTTTCAGAAAAATTACCCAAAATATTTGAATAATTATATCCTCAAAAAATGTTATGTCCTTTTAAACTCGAACTCGACCAGAAAATAAAAATCTGAGTACACAGTTTTGTTTTGTTTCTAGTCAGCTTTCACAATTTTATAGACATTTCCATGACCATTAATTTTTTCAAATTTTGTCGCACGGTGTTATCAGGCCATATAATCTAACATAAACGTTGCTTACTTAAATCGCATAAACATTCCCGAAGGGATAAGAGAACTGTATGTTTCTAAATTGATGACTCCAATCTTAATGGTAGGGGTGGCCTCAGATCTTTTAACAAGATAGCTCAGCTTCCATAACACCACAATGTCGCACAATAGTATTGGATGAAATACTGCCACATGTTCAATAGACGCTTTTAAGGGAGGCCCCAAAGCGACCTACATGAATATTAGGAAACATTGGCCTTCCTGATACGTTTCAGAACATTAAGTATGGATGACAATTTCCTACCTAAAATTATAAGGGTGGATCAACCAAAATGCATAATGTTAGTTGTAAATAAAACAAAAAGTTTTCAGAGAGTTATCTTAATATTTTTAATTATGATAGAAGTATCTATGGCAATTATATGTGAAACAAAATATCGGCCAAATGCTCGCCACGGCTTCGGTGGCATACCTCTATTCGATGGTCCATATTTTCAATGACTCTGAGACATAATTGAGGTTCAATGTCGTTAATGAACAGAATTATCTCATTCTTTAGCTCTTGAATTGTTCTTGGTTTATTCACGTACACTTTTTCATTTAAATATCCCCAACGGTGTCAAATCACATAATCGTGGCGGCCAATTAACATCGCCACGACGTGCGATAACACGGCCATTGAATTTTTCGCGAAAAAGAACCATTGTTTCGTTGGCTGTGTGGCAAGTGGCACCATCCTGTTGGAACCACATATCGTCCAGGTTCATATCCTCAATTTCTGGCCACAAGAAGTCCGTTATCATCTCGCAATAGCAAACACCGTTCAAAGTAACTGCTTGGCCGACTTCATTTTCGAAAATGTAAGGCCCGATGACGCCGCCAGCCCATAAACCGTACCAAACAGTCACTCTTTGTGGATGCATTGGTTTTTCAACAATCACTCGTGGATACTCATTTGCCCAACTGCGGCAATGCTGCTTGTTAACGAATCCACTGAGGTGAAAGTGTGCCTCGTCGCTGAAGATGATTTTCTTTGTAAAATCACCATTCACTTCTGTCTGTTCAACCAACAATTCGGCGTGTTGACGACACTTAAAATGGTCAGTAGGCTTCAGCTCTTGATTCAATTGAACCTCGCAAGCGTGGAAATTCCAATCTTTATTTAAAATTCACATCAGTGATGTTCATGAGATATTCAGTTGTTGGACACGACGACGAGTCGAGGTTGACGGCTCTTCTGCCACACTATAGCGAGTAGCATCAATGTTTTCCGCAGAACGAACTGGGCGATTTGCTGAAATTTGCGCACAATTCTCCCCACTGTGGACACATCACGAAGTGCAGGATATGCATTTTGATTTGAACGCCCAATATCGTAAAAGGCTTCAACAATCTTAACGCGCTGCTCAATTGTGTACCTCTCCAGGGTTGAATCTGTCAAACACTGAAACAAAGAAATGTTAAATTAAGTTGGACAAAAACTTGACTTGAAACTTGAATTATGTTTGGACCACTTCCCGAAAAAACGTCACTTTGGCCGAGGAGGGTCCACATCTGGTACCTTATATAGCGTGATCCATTTCGAGCCTACCTACTTTTTTAAAGAAAACCAGTAAGGAAAGATAGAAAGTCGGGCGGGGCCGACTATATAATACCCTACACCTACCTACCAATGCGATAATGGGCATTGCGATAAGAATTTGGAAGTGTTCATACATGTAATAAGCAAACTCTCTCTGCCGATTTTCGTACTGATCGGATATAAAACACGGTTTCTACAGCGCTTAAGTGACAAATCGGGTGTAACATATATATTGGGACTATGTTAAAATCTGAACGGATTTTCCCCGAATTTGGCAGTGTTCATACATGTAATAAGAAAACTCTCTCTGTTAAATTTCGTACTGATCGGATATAAAAAACGATTTCTACAGCGCTTAAATGTTAAATCGGGTGAAACATATATATGGTGGCTACATCTAAATCTGAACCGATTTTCCCCGAATTTAGCAGTGTTTATTCATGTAATAAGAGAACTCTCTCCGCCAAATTTCGTACTGATCTGATTTAAAATGCAGTTCCTACAGCGCTTGCATGCATATCCAAACCTGAACCGATTTTAACCAATTTCAATAGGGATCGTCCTTGGGCCAAAAAAGAGCACTATGCTAAATTTCATCACAATCGGACCATAAATACGACCTGCACTTTGATTACAAGAATACATGGACAGACGGACAGACAGACAGACGGACAGACAGACAGACGGACATGGCTAAATCGACTCAGAAAGTGCTTCTGAGTCAATCGGTATAATAAACAATGGGTCTATCTCTTCTCCTTTTAGGTGTTACAAACAAATGCACAAAGTCATAATACCCTGTACCACACACGATCTTGGTGGCCAATCGACCGGCCCAAAACGTGAAATTATCTGCTCACCGCAGTGTTCTCTCAATAAATCCATTGATTGATGCGATGTGTGGGAAGTTGCGACGTCTTTTGGAAACCAAATGTCGCCGAGATCACGAGCTTCAATTTCAGGCATCAAATAGTCGGTTATCATGGCACGATAACGGTCGCCATTGACCGTTACGTTCTCACCGGCATAATTTTAGAAGAAATATGGACCGATGATTCCACCGGCCCACAAACCACACCAAACCGTTGTTTTTTCTGGATGAAGTGGCAGCTCTTGAATCTCTTCAGGTTGCTCTTCGTCCCAAATGCGACAATTTTGGTTGAACCAGAAATGGGCCTCATCGCTGAACAAAATTTGGCTCAAAAACGTCGAATCTTCTTGGAACTTTTCAAGAGCCCATAGAGCGAAGCGATGTCGCTGGGGAAGGTCGGGCAGCTTCAGTTCTTGCACAAGCTGTATTTTGTATGCTTCCAATTTAAAGTCTCGACGTAAAATGCGCCAAGTCGTTCCAGTCCGAGTCACGGTCTTAGTGTACACTCTCAGCTACGGCCGCTACATTTTCTTCACTGCGTGCTGCACGTGGTCTATTCGGTCGAATATTATCCAATAATGAATGCTGGGTCTCAAGATGGGTGATGGTGTTGCGAATAGTACGCTCAGTAGGCCGATTATGTTGACCATAAGTTGAGCGAAGTGCACGAAACACATTCCTCACAGAACGTGAATTTTCGTAATAAAGATGAACGATTTGTAAAAGCGCTGTTCAGTCTTTCCATAATGAAATGCCAAACAATACTTAACAAAAATAACATTACAGCATCAAACGACTCACACGTGATCTGTCAAAAAAAGGCTATTGAAAAAAGTATCTCTACTTGGATCACCCGTTACTTCCGCGTAATGTACTTTCTAGTAAATACAACCAATTCTTTCTTATTTGGGATAACGCCCAAAATCACTGCTTATGACCCATCTAGTTAATTGTGTAGAGCCATCTGTAGTATCTCTTAGGACGCTGGGGAATTTGCCAGTTACTGCGGTAGCGACGTCATCCGCATATGCCACGACTTTCAGCCACAACGTTCTACATCTAGCAGAATTCTATTTACCGCTAGGTTTCAAATTCGTGGAAACAGTACTCCTCCTTGTGAGGTCCCTCTGTTTACTAACAATATAAGAGTTGTGGACTCAAGACTTGCTCTTGATGCGTCTTCTATGGAGTAGGCTTCGAATTAGTCTAATCAAGCTAGGGTTCACCCTTAGATGTGATAACGCCGCAATTATCGCATCTAAGTGAATTATGTTAAAAGCTCCGTCCCTCCGTCGATAGAGGGTTAATTTTTTTAGGGTAGGATAGTACTCTTTGTGAAATTGCCAAAAGTATTACTGAACTGTTTACACGTGGTTTGTTATAACATATTTACACAGGTACTTAATTTTTGTCAAATTGGAATTTTGTGGAAAGAAACTTTTTAGCATCAAGAGACTTCAAGAGTCTATATATACTTTTGTACCTGCCCCGATTAGCCTGAAATTTATTGTTCTTTTTATTTTATCTGTTCATATGTCTATGGTATAGGCACACCAAGCCTAGTTGTGTGTGTTTTATGACATATTTACCATATTTATGACATCTTAACCCTTTTTTAGTTTCTTATGGGTCGTTTTTTATTTTACCTATGTTTATGCGAGTTATGAACAGAGTATTACACTATACATTTAAGGAAAGGATAAAATCCAGTGGTATTCGTATACAAAGTCAGTTGCAAAATTATATCCAAGCAGAAACAATAAAATTTTAGAATAGTAAAAAAATGGAGAACTTCAGCTATAAAGAATTATCCGAAGAGTATTTTGGAAACAAAAAGAAGCAAGATGTTTTAAGTTTCGTTCAAAGCAAAGTAAATTCCTCAAGCATTGAAATACAATTGGAACTGCAAAATAAAGTAAATATTTTTATCAACAACTTAACTAAGCGCTACAAACAAGTTGGATGAAATAAACATAAATTTTATAAGACCTTTGCAATATGGTTAGAGGGCGAACTTAGTGTCCAAGTATCTTCAGAAAGTAGAATCAAAACAATTGTGGGAGACCACCAAAATCACTCGGCAACTGTAGCGATAAAGGCGGAAACTTAAGGATGACCAATGAAGAAATCGGATGTAAAACTATTGCAGAAAGCTTGTTACATCAATTGCTATCACCAAAATTGTTGAAAAAGTTTTAAACGCCGAGAAAAAACGGATTATTAAGAGTATTCCAACTCCAAGCGATGAAAAACAAAACTTCAAGACCTACTTAATCATACAGCTCAACGCTTGCTACAATCACTTAAAGGACATGATTTGAAGAAATATGGGAACTGCAATTTAACTCTCTTTTGCAAATAGGGATGTGATGGTTCTTCTGGACAAAAACAATACAAGCAATCTGTATGAGAAAATACTTCAGACGCAAATATGTTCATGGTGTCATTTATGCCATTGCGATTGATAAGGAATTTGGAAGACTCGGAACCTTCGACCAGTGCAAAGGATATTTGGAAAAATCAAACACCATCATCTACGAACTACTGCAGACCAATCAAATTTGAATTTAAAAAAGAAACTCATGATACCATTAGAAAAGAAGTCAATGATATAAGAACTCAAATTACAAGACTGCAGTTAACTACCAATTAGTGCTAACGATGATAGATGGAAAAGTTGGCCAGGCTTTGACTGACACAAAGACTTCATCCAGCTGTATTATATGTCAATCTAGCAAATTAAACCAACTCCCAGAAAAATCAGTAGATAATACTGATGCATATGCATTTGGATTATCGCCACTACACTTAAAAAAAAAGCGTACTGAAAATCAATGAATTTTTTGTAAAGTTTTAGATTTCGGCAATGATTTCGAGCCAAAGACAATCGCTATAAAAATAAGAAGGTTTTATAGTTAATTTAAAGACGTGAATAGTATGTGTTTTGAGGATGCATTTCATAGAATTAAGAATTTTGGGTAATAAAACTAATTAAGTTTGGTCTTAAAATAAGCACATTTTTGCGTAAATTTAAGTATGACGCGTGCTTATTTTTAGTAAAATATCATATAATTTAAAACATTATCGTAATAAAATTTAAAATGGTTGTCCTTGATATAAGAATATACTGGTAATTAATTTAAGGCATACATGAATTTAAATACAGTTTTTTTAAATATGTATGGAAAATTCGTTACATTATATTGATTATAATGTTACTTTTTAAATGAATCATTTTCTTTGAAATCATTTACTATTCATAGAAAATTCTAAATACATAGTTTATTTGTTATATTTAATATTGGAAAATACAAAAATAATATAATACGTATAACGGATAACCTTGAACATTTTATAATTTAAAACAATATGTAATTGTATAAAGACAAATCGGCCAACACACTATGAAGTTTGACTTTTATTCGAATATTGTATTGTTATGTATCGATTCTATAGCGGGATTCGTTTCTCTATTTGTTGTCCATGAACAATTTTTATAGGAACCGACCTTAATGATTTTTAACCTAGAATTTGGCTGGAATTTAAATAGAAATTATATAAAACAAATATTATATTATTATATCATATAGTTTGGATGCTCACTCATTTCCTGCAATTTGTAAATTTTTAATTCCCCACTGCATTTTTCATATATCCAATTAAAGTTCAATTGCGCGAACTAAAATAAAAATAATTTGAATAGAAATCAAACAGAATGATTTATATACGATAAAGTGTTAAAATAAATTTTATCATATAACTGTCACAAAATGTTGAAAGATAAGAGGTATATTAAAATCTTTGGAATATACTTACTTACACTGAAATATTTAGTCACTCTTCTACGACATAAATTCTCATAATAGAACCATACAAAATTTGCTGTACTAAAAGTTAAAAAACATATTTATGTAAGATATTATTAATAATAGAAACTGATTGTTTTGAAAGTGGCGAAAGTGAAATTTTTCATATAAATTGAGTTATCAAAAATAATTTTCTCAAAAAAATCAATCGTGACTTAGATTTTAAAATCTTAAGTTTTGTTAGCAAACAAAACTACAAAAACTTATTAAAAATTACTTCTGTAAAACAAATGCTAATGCTGCTTATGACATTCTTAACCCTGGTGTTAGATTAGCAAATCTGTACGAATAAAAATATAAAATGAATATGGAAGACAATATTTGATATTTATTTGTATTCAATACTTCGTGAAAAGAAAGCAGCTTATTTACAATTATTTTTGAGCAAAAACGCTTATTATTTTGATTTTAGTAAAACAAAAATATCCCTTGGACAAAATTATAAGGCAATATATATACATACATATATTACCGTTTATAAAGGAAACGATACAAAAATTGGACCAAATGGGCCTAATCTAACAGCAGGTTTACTTATGAAGCAATTATGAAGACGAAATCAAGGAAAAATTTATACTAAAATTAAAAAAAGGAAAAAATCTTTTTAACTAAATTATATTTGGAAAACTTTTTAACAATAACTTTGTTTGTGTGAAAACACGTATTTTATATGTGAACGTCAGTTCGCAAATATATTTTGTTCTAATACATTAATATATGCGTTCCAAATTAAATATCTTGATTTTCAAATAAAATATATTTCTTCAGAAATACATAATACTTACAAATATTGTTTCCAAATCTATTTCCTTTCAATTCAAACATTCCAATGTAGGTGTTTGCTCACTTATTTTTTGCAAGTTATAAATGACATTCAGCACTGCATTTTTCATATATCCATCACATTTATCTTCAAATATTGCGTGATCTAAAATTAAAATAATTAAATTTTTTCTGAAAATAAATGAAATAAAATTATCTATAAACAAAAAAACTGCAAATAAATTTTATCATATCACAATTGGAAAACGCTGAAACCTAAGAGAAATATTTCAACCGTTCATATATTACGTTGAAATATTTTGTAAAATTTGCCACTCTTCTCACAAAAGACCCATTCTAAAATTGTTTTACTAAAAAAATTTAAAAAGATAGTTATATGTATAACATATAATTTTACATTTCTGCACAATGTGCTTGTATTTTTAATAAATAAATACTTTAAATTAAAATGTGTTTTGTTAATTTTGTAATTGCCAATAAGATGTTTATTTCAGGATAATAATATTATTTTTCACGTACCTATACATTTTCCCATTGTCTCTTTCGGTATTACAAAATCCATTACTCACATTTTTGTCATCCATTTGGCACAAATCTCTTCACAGGACTTACAAACAAGATCTCCTTCAAAAAAGCATGTACATCGCCATAAATAACATACAGCAAAAATAACTATGACACACGCACTCCCTTATCACAAGAGATCGATGGTGACGCCGACTGCATAACCACATGCATACAGACATGTACACGACGGTTTCATTTGTTGTTGTTGTTGTTGCTATGCTTTAGCAAAAATAACTGTTAACAGCTCATATTAAAATTATTTTCGGTGCAATATGCACGTATGTATGCACGTATACTTACATATTCACAGCAACCACATTTTTTCACAATCCGCGTCCCGAAAACAGACAACCGCTTCCTTCCATCGCTTCTAAATATCTGACGATTTAAAAGAAAACGAACAACAGAACTGTTCTCTATTTTCTCTTCTAGCATTCCATAGCAATTATTGATTCACACATTACCAAACAAAACTGATTCTCCGAGCGAGAGAGGGAGGGAGAGATTGTATAATTCTCTCGTATGTATTCTTAAAAATAATGACAATAGTCATAAAATTTATTACCAAGACAGCCTTTCCTTTAAGGGGAGCATAGCCTTAAATTTATTACTCAAATATCTCATACTGTTAATTAAGTCCGATTCGGCATTAAAACTATGACATGTCTACGTCATAGTGTTAATGTAGAAAATCCTTAAAAGTATTGAAATATTACTTAAAATAATGCGGATGGGCACAAAAATAATTATTTTTTTCTTTAATTTAAATGCGTACATTTAAAGAAGCGCGTATACAAAACTAATGATTAGATAGTCATTAATTCAAATAACTTTATATTAAGGAACATTTCGTAAAAAACGTGTAAATTTTCATTATTTTAATGAAAATTGTCATTGAATTGAAGCCGAGGTAGCATACTTAATATAAGAATGTGTCATCATTAGTTTTATTACTATTTTTTTTTTCAGTGTACATACAAGAAAACGACTTATGGAACACATACTTAAAATCAGTTATAATTTGGATTTTGGACCTACAGGCTCAATAAGAAACGATGACACCAACAAGGATTTAAGAAATTAAAAAAAAAACATGTTCAGGATGCAGTTCTCAAATGTGGGTTGATTATAGACCAACCAAAACTATGAAATACCATATCTAAAAGAATTTCGGTCCTTGTTCACGTTCATTTAATTAGCGTGATTCTTTTTGTTGCATACTTCTTGTGGTAGGTTATTTGAGGATCTATGAGAGAGAAGTATATTGAAGTATATTTCATCTCATTTCATTTATTTGCAGTCAATGGAATTACAGTATTCCTTACAGACTACGACTTATATCTAAAAATAAATGAAATCTAATACATTTGAAAACATTGCTAAACTTGAATTTATATCCAAATCCACACAATTTATGCGGTTAAACTCATTTAAAGCCCTCGAGATAGGTTCATGGTAAGAATAACTCGTTCTGTGGAACGGCACATAAAACAAATTATTACGTCTCAAAGTACGAGAAGGAACATTAAAAGGCAAAAGTTTGAGTAATTCAGAACAATCGACTACAGCATTAACAATTTTGAAAATAAAAATGAGAGGCAAAACCTGTCTTCTGCTTTCAAGTGTTTTTAACGATATTAATCTGCATTTTTCAATATATTTGGGCTCAGGCAGTGTAAAATATATAGAGTGAAGAGCAAACTTTATAAATCTTTTTTGTACATTCTCAATTCTAGTAATGTACTTAGGACTCATTGTGATGCCATAGAGTCTGGAAATGAATAATCTCAAGATCATCACATTGAATCACTGTGATTGCCTTCAAACCAATGCATTAGCCTATGAAAGTGTGGCCAGATTCAAAAATCTTCCTTTGCGGATTTTTCTAGATCTATCCTTTGTTCGTTTCCACAGCATCTGCAGAAATCGTTTGGAGCGACTTTCAGTTTCACTATACTGTCCAACATAGTTTCGACATAAGGGACATCATTAGTGAGACATACGGTCTTGATAACGATAGTAGAGCTTGGGACCATCAAATTTAGACACAGCCACATATATCTTAAATGTAAGCAATACCAGAATTCAGTCCACCTATCATTAGTTGCCTCCTAGGCGTTTTCTTAAAGTATGTGTTTGTGTGCCTGGAATTCTCACAGCTTCAAGGGATTCTGGGATGTGAGACATTCACACTAGTCTCGGGAGTTGACACAGTCCTAAGATTCGCTGGAATATACTTGTGAACTCACCCATATCAAGGGAATTTATAATAGTTCGTAGATAGATCTGCGACAGTTGAGAAGGCTGAGGAAGGAGCAAAATGGATTTAAAAATTAGGATGTTTTTTAATAAAAAGGGCCCAAATATGACAGATGAAATTGTTAAACTTGTTTAAGTCCATAGTCGTAATTCTTAAAGTACAGATGCAAAAGCTTACAAACATTTCACACCCATAGCTTTAATGGCTTAACCTAGGAGAAAATTTCACAGTTTTGGATAGTCTTTATTTTATTCAATTTTTCTTTACTTTAACAAATTCACCCAATATTTGAAAACAAATGGTTTTGGGACGCCTAATATTCTGCCGATCAAATGCCCCCGAATGGACAATGATTTTATAGCGACCCTCCATATTCATGGGAAATTCAAACACGGTGTCCACACTGAAAGGATTGTGATGATAGATATGCTAGAAAGCGAAACAAAAATACATAGAATTTTAAACAAGGATACTAAGGATGCTTATAAAGGCAAAGAAAAAATAATTTCCACTGAAATTCTAGACAACTACACTCTGAGATATGGGTTTTCAAAGACATTTTTATCATAACCAGATGAAATTTCTGTTGCACAGAACAATATACAGTATTATTGCCTAAAGTATCTTTCATGTGAAAGGATTTTTTTCTTTGCGTGCACTCATTGCAATAACGAGATGACTTACATCGATATTATTAATACATTTACGTTCATTTTCGGGAATATATTTGGACCATACTTGAAACCAAATTGCATTGGGATCGAATTGTACCTTACAAAAATCCTTAACGGATACGGTATAAGGTGTTAGCTGCCAGGTTCCGCGATTGAACTTATACAATTCAGCACTCCCCTAGATTGCAAATGGGCAAAAAAGTAGAGGACAACACAGAAATGTTAATAGTTTCTGATCACTTCATATTACCTCTATCACTCACTTGAATGCGATCTGTGGGTTGTAGTCCCTCCCATATACAGGTAATATTGCCTGTAACGCTAACATGACCTTCACTGAATTCTATCTGCAGATCTCGAATGTAGAAAGCATCTTGTACTCCTCGACTGTCTGGCATTTCTGGACAGACGTCAAAGATTTCATCGTTATCTAAAACAAATTCGTAAAAACCTCCTTTGACAACGATCACCATCAGCAGCAGATGGAATACGAAGAACGCGATTTTTTTGAAAATTTTTTGAACAGTCATTTTTCAACTTGATGATTTGCTTTAACTTGGCCTATATATAGGAACTCTAGATGGACGTTTCCAGCAAAATTAGATTAGATTATGTAGATTTGAGGCAATAATTACGAGTATTATGTCATGTCATTTAAGAAACGTACTCGTATATTCAAATCTACAATCTACATTTATTGAACAACAAAGTGTTATCAAACCAAACAATCTAAGTTATTTTACATAAGTGTTGTTTACTTAAATCTCACAAACATTCCGGAAGAGATAAGGGAGCTGGTGAATTCTATACTGAGGACGCAAACCTTACTGCTAGGGTTTGCGTCAGATCTATTAACAACATAGCTGTGCATTTCTGGGGAACACTGAAGAACATTCCAGGGAATTCCCGTACAGATGAGTTGCAAGGCTAGCGACTACCTGCTTCAGTGGAACTAGAATACCTGGACTTACCTCTAGCGACCTGCAAGCTCTTCTTGAGATAAAGTGCCCTTATTGAAACACAGGACAGGTGGTTACCATTCAGGATCTGTATACATTACAAACTGATGTGACATTGTCTCTTTTGATGAGTCAATGTATTATTGTACAGCACCTAGAGAAACTTAAATCATCGATGAGCTAGGTGAGCAAAATAGGCTGATGTTAACATCCGTGGGCCTTTTGAAGCAATCAGTGACAGGTACTTATATCAGCGGGAGGTACTCTATATCATATTTTTCCTTCCGTCTCTGTTGTATCACAATGGACTACATAGTCTATGTGGACCTAGCAGACAGGCTACCACATTAACCTAATCTAACCTTCGTCGCTGTCAATACTAAAAATTTCCTAATTTTAAAGATTTTGCGCCAAAGGCGTTCTTATATTTAATTACATTTCGCTGTCAGACATTCTCAGATCATGGAGTACAAACTGACTAAGAAAGTACCTAAACCATCTGTCCACAGAAAGATGAGGAAGACAAAGTGTATGGGAAAAATTAAAAAAGTCCTCAACTCTAAACTTTTTTGCGACCCGAGCTCATCACTACCTCATTCAATAGTTCTCTTGAAGAAGCCTGCCCAAAACCAAGTTAAAACTAAACCACAGTGTTGGAATTCTGAGTTAAAGGCTAGGAAAAATACCTGCAACATTCTATTCAACAAGGCCAAATCAACCGGGGTCACTAATGACTGGGATGTATATATAGAGTAACTCAAAATCTATAAGAAGGAGCTTGGGAAACTGCAATGGTGGTCTTGGTACACCTTCTATGGAGAAGTGGTCTCAGAAGTCGCAAGGCTGCGGAACATGCTATCAGCTACAGACTGTACAGTGGGTTACCTGCAGGTTGCGGTCAACAACTGAACAAAAAACATTTCCCGGGGAAGTCACAGACGGTACTCGATGAACAGCAGGACCAACAAGACAGCAAGCGGGCTGCAAGCGTCCTGCTAGTTTGTTGACTGAAAAATCCAGATTTAGCTGGGCGATTAACAGCTTTGAGCTCTTTAAAACACCTGGACCAGACGGCACGGCATTACACCAGCAGAAATGCAGAAAATGTTGAAGTACATTTTACCCTGGCTGCAGAAAATGTATGAAGGCTGTATCAGGAAAGATATCGCACATTAAGCCAAAGGATTTCAGGACAATTAGCCTATCCTCTTTCCTATTGAGAGGTCTGGAAATACTTTTAGAGCCTTTCATTAGAGAAGACACATAACAGTATGTTTTGGGTCCACAACTCTAACAAGGTTTGTAAACAGAGGAACCCATAAGGAGGAGTACTGCCTCCACTAATATGGAACCTGGCGGTGAATGGAATACTGTTAGATGTAGGGCATTGTGGTTAAAAAGTCGTGGCAATCACATTAACCGAGACATCCTACAGGTGGCTCTGAAACGTTGGCTAGATGGGCCAGAAGCAGTGGTTGGGCATCAGATCACACCTCTCCTCGGATAAATGGAACAGAGCTAGTCGTTTCCGAAAGAGCAACATTTCTAATTCTATAATGGAAATTGCCATTCATACTTAATATACTGGAACGTGTAAGGAAGGCCAACGTTGCCTTATGTTCCTTCAGGAAAGCAATAGAACGTGTTGGGGCCTCTCTGCTAAAATCGTACATTGGATATACATATGTACCGGTAGTTAGCCCAATACTGTTGTACGGCAGATAACATAAGCGGAGTTTTAAAGGCTACAGCTGAGTCTCTAAGAGTCCTACTCCATATACTGCCGATTGATATTGTGGCGAGAAGTTGCAACCAGAGCGGCATTAAGGATATCTATCTATGGTCTATCAATGTGAAGGTACAAGAATTACGGCCACTTGACAATATCACAGTGTAGTGCTATGGTAAACGACGAAGTGGACAATATACCGATGGTGTATACCTTCGGAAGGCACTTCGCCTCTAAGATACCTGCCAGAGAGGAATTGTTTGTCACAATACCAGATTATATAAACCATTTCCATTTCTATGCGGTAGGTCAGATACCGACAGTGGCTAACCAGCCGAAATAATGAGAATATGGGAAGTAGCCAAATGACTGAGTCGCAACATAGTGCCCAATACAGGTGTTGTCATTTACTCGTACAGCCAGGCTGCCATCAATTCTCTGGAGACCACATCCACATAGACTGCCTCAGATATCTTAACGAGATGGCTGAGCAGTTTAACATATACCTCATATGTGTACCTGGGCATAGGAATATCCCGGGGAACTGAAAAACCGAAGAAATTGCTAGGAAAGAGCCGACATTACAAATCCTCGAAGAATTTGCATATATTGGTGCACCACTGTCCACATGAAAGCTTTGGATTAAGCAAGAGTCAATCAGACAGTTCCATAACAGATGGTCTAAAATCAGCACCTGCAGGGTAGCTAGACAAATCTGGCCAAGATATAACATGAGAAGATCAAAATATCTCCTCGCACTAGAGAGGAACATACTGTCTACGATAGTGTCAGTTCTGACAGGACACTGCCTGATCGACGAACACTCTAGAAGGTTGGATATTGACTCTAATGGCTTCTGCCGAAGCTATGCTGGTAAGGTAGAAGTGCAGAGCACTAAGCACCTGCTATACTACTTTACGGCTTTGAGTAAACGACGGGTCGACATTTCTCTGAAGTTTAACAGATCTTTCTGATACCGATATTCGTACTATTGATAACATTACCAACATAATTCAGATGAAGGGCATCAGAACCCATGGTAACTCTAGGGACCTAAATGGGTTTATGTGAGCTGGAACACGGAAATTCGAGGAATAGTGGAGTATGTCAACTACTTCTGTAACATCGCAAGGTCAGCAGATGTTAGCCTCTTCGCATATTACCAAATGGGGATTTAAAGCACTTCATCACTTTATAACTATTTCTTAAAATCTAGAAATTAGAAACAATATACACCAATTTGCAGAATCTTTCTAACTATCAGAGCAAATATAACTGGTTAACTATGAGGTCGATAGGGTTAAGCTCTAACAATTATGTCGATGTATATTTGACCAATAACTGAGCATCCTGCCAATTTGTGGGACAGCAGTGACTAGAGCGTATCACTGAACAAGAGCGTATGCAATAAATAAGCCGCATGTTACCAAAAAAATTGATAACCAGAGGAATGTAACCCATCACCGGAATTATTGAGCAACAATGGCACATCGAAATAGTGGGCAAAATTGCAAATAGTCTATGGGGCGATCTAAATGGGAAAACATCTAAAATATTACTGAATTAAGCAAGACCGCAATCAGAAAAATTATGGGCTTTCTAAGAGAACACTCAAGCATACAAGTAGGTCTGCATCATAGAGGACAATTATATAACGGCTAATGCAGGGCTTGCAGGGAAGATACAAAAACGATGCACCACTTCCTATGCTACTGACAAACTGCAAAATCTCAAATACCAAATTTCTATAATAATGGGTGATCCATTTATACTCTTATTATTAATTGGAACGTGTAAGGAAGGCCAACGTCGCCTTATATTCCTGTAGGGTCGCGGTGGGGCTTCTCTCCTAAAATCGTCCACTGGATATATATAGCAGTAGTTCGTCCTATACTGCTATACGGCATTGTGGTATGGTGGACGGCAACTGACAAACTGACCATCACCAACCTACTAACAAAGGTTCAGAGAACAGCCTGCTGAGCATAAGCGGAGCCTTAAGGACTACAGCGATCGAGTCTCTACAAGCCCTACTCCATATACTGCCGATTAATATTGTGGCGAGAGAAGTTGCAACCAAAGCGGCAATAAGATTAAACTGCCTATCAATGTGGAGGTACAAAAACTACGGTCACATGAGGATATCAAAGTGTAGTGCTATGGTAACCGACCGAGTGGACTATATACCAACGGTGTGCACCTTCGAGAGAAATTACATCACTATGATTCCCGCCAGAGATTAATGGGTTGGAAGAATACCAGGTAATAGAAACCATCTCCACTTTTACACGGATGGTTCGAAGCTTGATGAAAAGGTTGGCTTCGGAGTACACTGTGCAGAGCTTAGATTGGATATAGCTCATAGACTACCAGATACCTGCAGTGTCTATCAAGCCGAAATAATGGCAATATGGGAAGTCGCCAAGTGGCTGAGTCGCAACATAGTAACCAATACTGGTGTTGCCATCTATTCGGACAGCCAGGCTGCCATCAATTCTCTGGAGGCCACATCCCTAAATTCACAAACAGCCCTCGACTGCCTCAGATCTCTTAACGAGATGGCTGAGCAGTTTAACATATACCTCATTTGGGTACCTGGGCATAGGAATTTCCCGGGGAACTGAAAAGCCGAAGAAATTGTTAGGAAAGAGCCGAAATTACAAATCCTCGAAGAATTTGCGTATATTGGTGCACCACTGTCCACATGCAAGCTTTGGATTAAGCAAGAGTCAATCAGACAGTTCCATAAAAGATGGTCTAAAATCAGCACCTGCAAGGTAGCTAGACAAATCTGGCCAAGATATAACCTGAGAAGATCAAAATATCTCCTCGCACTAGAGAGGAACATACTGTCTACGTTAGTGTCAGTTCTGATGGGACACTGCCTGATCGACGAACACTCTACAATGTTGGATATTGACTCTAATGGCTTCTGCCGAAGCTATGCTGGTAAGGTAGAAGTGGAGAGCACTAAGCGCCTGCTATACTACTTTACGGCTTTGAGTAAACGACGGGTCGACATTTCTCTGAAGTTTAACAGATCTTTCTGATACCGATATTCGTACTATTGATAACATTACCAACATGATTTAGATGAAGGGCATCAGAACCCGTGGTAACTCTAGGGACCTAAATGGGTTTATGTGAGCTGGAACACGGAAATTCGAGAAATAGTGGAGTATCTCAACTACTTCTGTAACATCGCAAGGTCAGCAGATGTTAGCCTCTTCGCATATTACCAAATGAGGACTTAAAGCAATCACTTCATAACTATTTCTTAGAATCTAGAAATTAAAAACAATATACACCAATTTCCAGAATCTTCCTAACTATCAGAGCAAATATAACTGGTTAACTATGAGGTCGATAGGGTTAAGCTCTAACAATTATGTCGATGTATATTTGACCAATAACTGAGCATCCTGCCAATTTGTGGGACAGCAGTGACTAGAGCGTATCACTGAACAAGAGCGTATGCAATAAATAAGCCGCATGTTACCAAAAAAATTGATAACCAGACGAATGTAACCCATCACCGGAATTATTGGGCAACAATGGCACATCGAAATAGTGGGCAAAATTGCAAATAGTCTATGGGGCGATCTAAATGGGCAAACAACTAAAATATTACTGAATTAAGCAAGACCGCAATCAGAAAAATGATGGGCACTTTAACAGAACACTCAAGCATACAAATAGGTCTGCATCATAGAGGACAAGTACATAACGCCTAATGTAGCGCTTGCAAGGGAGATACAATAATGATGCAGAATTTCCTATGCAACTGACAAGCTTCAAAATCTCAAATACCAAATTTCTATAATAATGGGTGATCCAATTGTACCCTTATTAAATTTTAAATTAAACATGTAAAATAGAGTTGGAATCATTATTGTGACACGAAAGAAAAATCTCTGACATTTTCTTTTTAAAAGTAATTTCATTAAAATTATGGTCGAGACTATGCTGTAGGTATTCCATTAGGAAGGTCCAATTTTCGATAACTCCTACTAGCGTGACGGTGATTCCATCACCGATGATTCCAACTGCTCATTAACCACATCTCTGCGGGTTGCTCATCGGCACACATGTGGCAATTTTGTTTATGATGTACACCATATGTTGAAACGCTTCTTGCAACAACAGCTGAATAATTTGCAGACGTTGTTGCAGAGTAAGACTTTCCAAGATGAATTGTCAAACAAGTTGAATAAAAATAAGATGACAATGTGGCTCCAGTAGCTTACGATCTGCGGAAAAATTAAAAAAAAAGATCTAAATGTTGGATTTGTTTAAAGTCGTATATATTTATGTGCATTTAAAAAAATATCTGCATCATATGATTAGCTGTTTTGCTTAGACCTAGGAAAACTATTTTACAAGTTTAGGATTTCATTCGTATAGATTCTTTTCATATCTCAAAGAGTTTTCATTTTACATTTTTTTATTAGCTTTAATAAATTCGCCGAATATTTGATAACAAAGAATTTTGGGTCGCCTAATATTGTGCCGATCAAATGCCTCCATACGTGCGACGATTTTGTAACGACCCTCCATATTAATGGGAAATTCAAACACAGTGTCCACACTGAAGGCATTGTGATGATAGGTATGCTGGAAGGCGAAGCAAAAATACATTGAGTAGTAAACAAGAACAAGGAATACTAATCCACGCAAAGAAAAATAATTTCAACAGGAATGCAATTCTCGACAACTACCCTTCACGTTTCCGGTAAACGAAATTTCTTTTGTTAATCCCGAAAATATTTGTGTTTTTTAACAAATTGTTATTACTATGATGAAATATGAGAACACGCAGTGTAGTTGGCTAAAATTACGTTTACAAGGAAATATTTTGCACTCAAAGTAATGGCAAGATGACTTACGCCGAAATTATTAACACACTTGCGTTCATTTATGGGAATATGTTTAGACCATACTTGAAACCAAATTGTAGTGGGGTCAAATTGTACCTTACATAGATCGTTTACGGATATGGTATAAGGTGTTAGCTGCCAGGATCCTCGATTGAATTTATAAAATTCACCACTTGCCTAAAATGGAAAAGGAAAGGAGAGAAAAAAGTAACAGAAAACCACTTCAAATTACATCTCTAACTCACATAAACGCGATCTGTGGGCTGTACTCCCTCCCATACACATGTACTATTGCCTGTAATGCTTACACGACCTTCGCTAAATTCCATATGCATCTCTCGAAGGTCAAAAGCATCGTTTATACCTCCATTGCCTGTTATTCCTTGACAATTGTCGAAGATTGCATCGTTATCAAAAATAAATTCGTAACGACCTCCTTTGACCACAATCACCACCAGCAGTAGATGAAATACGAAGAATGCGATTTTTGAGATTTCCTGTCGAACTGACATTTTTAAACTTGATGGTTTACTAATAATTGACCTATATATAGGCGGTCTAAGTGCAAAATATGATACTTTTGAGGCAATAATTATTATGTCATGTCATTTGAGAAACGTATATTTAAAATAACAATCAACATTTATCGAACGAAGTATAACACCGTGCGACACCAATTTTTGGTCATGAATAGTAATTTCGATGTTGAGGGATGTAGACCGTATCATCACTTTAGTGGTGTGCAATGGAGGACTCTCTTGTAGACTCCTAACATGATAAGGGTACAGTTTTTTGTTTCAGAAGAACAAACTTTGAATTGCTTAGTTATCTATTATTAAATCTTGATTGGGTTTTTTTGGTTTGCTACAATCCGTACCAAAGATTCACATTAGGAAGTCTAGTAAGCCACCATGGCATTCTTCTAAAATACTGCTGTCAAGAATTTGAAGAGGTTGTTTAAAAAATCTGGATCAGATATCGATTATGCAAGGTACTCTGTATCCAGATCACAGTATAATATTGAATCTCGTAGATGCTATGAGCTCTACTTAGAGAAATGAGCTCAACATTTTAAAATTAATCCAAAAATCTTTCTATGATCTTGATTTGGTCATTGGTGTGATATTAATTGCATGAACCTTAATTTGAGGAAATGTAAGCACCAGTGTTTCTCTAGGTCGAAAACTATCCCATTTAAATTTGGTCTTAATGGTTCCAATTTGGATACTGTTGAATCCTTCGAGGATCTTGGTATATTGATGGATCCTAAACTCAGTTTCAATATGCACATAATAACAATGGTGAACATAGCTCAGGGTGTTGTAGGCTTTATTAAGCGATGGGCGAAAGAATTTTCAAACCCATATAACGGGGTTTCCAATAAGAATGATATGATTTCTTTAAAAAAAAAACACACTTATTGTTAAGGAAATTCAAAAGTTTTTTTGTTTAATGTGAAGTACAATCTATATCATTAAGTTCTAAATAAAACGTCATTCAAATTTCCTCCACGACTTCTTCTGCAGGAACGAATTCGATGAACCCAATTTTCGAGCACTTTTTCCACTAAATCAAGTTCAATGTCATGAATGGCACGTTCAATATTGACTTGTACAGCTTGAAGAGAGTCTGGTTTATTTCGAAAAACCAATGATTTCAAAAAACTCCACATAAATAGTCTAATGGTGTTAAATCACAACTTCTTGGAGGCCATGTAAAATCACAATTTCTTGAAATAATCGTATCTCCAAACTTTTCTCGCAACAATTCAATTGTTTCATTTTGCTGTATGGCACGTAGCCACAATCGGTCAATGGCAAAAAGATAGCTCTTAACGAGAGCTAAAATATTGCTCATGGGTGTTAAGGTGTAGGTCGACTGGAAAGTGTTTTTTTGGATTTAAGTAAAAATGGACTTAGCATCATTTTCAAATGTGAACAGAAAGTTTATTTTTGCTCTAGCCCCTTAACGGTACGTCGAATAGGTAATCGGTCAATGGCAAAAAGATAGCTCTTAACGAAAGCTAAAAAAATGCTAATGGGCGTCAAGGTCGTAGGTCGACAGAAAAGTGTTGGATTTAATAAAAATGGACGTAGCGCACGAAAAGTTGCAATTGGAGAACGATCATTTTGATAATAAAACTGAATAATTTGTAAACGTTGTTCTTGCGTATATCTCTCCATGATGCAATTGTAAACCATACTTAGGTTTAGGTTTAGGTTAGGGTGGCAGCCGTATTTTTTTACAAGCTCACATAGACCAGTTTAGGTCCCTAGTGTTACCACGGGCTGAAATGCCCCTCATCGAAACCAACCTGTTTGATATATAAATTTATCGATAGTACGAATATCAGTACTGGAAAGATCTGTTAGGCTGCCTAAAAAGGCCGACCCCAGTCCAGTCTTCGTTTACTCAGAGCGGGGCTGTCGCAAAGCAAGTGCTCAATGCTCTTCACTTCTTCCTCATCTCCACAGCTTCGTCAGAAGTCATTGGAGTCAATACCCAATCTTTTGGCGTGTTCGCCGATCAAGCAGTGTCCCGTCAGAACCTGTACTAACGTAGACAATCGTTTCCTCTCTAGTGCGAGGAGATATTTTGACCTTCTCAGGTCATACCTTGGTCAGATTTGTCTAGCTACCCTGCAGGTGCCGATTTCTGTCCATATTTCGTTGGACTGCCTAATTGCCTCTTGCCTAAGCCAAAGCTTGCACGTGGATAGTGGCGCACCAATATATGCAAATTCTTCGAGAATTTATAATGTCGTCCCTTTCCTAGCAAGTTCATCGGCTTTGCAGTTCCCCGGGATATCCCTATGCCCAGGCACCCATATGAGGTGTATATTAAACTGCTCAGCCATCTCGTTAAGAGATCTGCGGCAGTCGAAGGCTGTTTGTGAATTTAGGGATGTTGCCTCCAGAGAATTGATGGCAGTCTGGCTGTCCGAGTAAATGACAACGCCAGTGTTGGTTACTATGTTGCGACTCAGCCACTTGGCGACTTCCCATATTGCCATTATTTCGGCTTGATAGACACTGCAGGTATCTGGTAGTCTGTGAGCTATATCCAGACTAAGTTCTTCACAGTGTACTCCGAAGCCAACCTTTTCATCAAGCTTCGAACCATCCGTGCAAAAGTGGAGATGGTTTCTATTACCTGGTATTCTGCCGACCCATTCTGAATACAATAAAAAACAAATGACAGATCATGACATATTACAAATGGCCGAAACGTCACTTCAAAATCATCCTTATCATCCCTATTGGAAATCGAATCTGTTCAGAAGCAATTTTTATGATTTGCTTTGGGACACCTTCACTGGAATAGTGATTTTAGTCTTCCACCATACACTAGTAGGTTGAGTTCGATAAGACTTCCTACAGACGTAGGAGCAGACGTATTATGCTGAACTCTACAATGACGATTCCAAAGGTTATAAAAGGCGAAGTATCTTCCGATTACATTCTTTCTATGATTAATTATGCATCTGCATATCCCATCCGTAGAATGTGTGTGGATATTAACACTTTATACGATATTATTGACTTCGATATAGGAATCGACACAGTGAAATCTCGAATTATCTCGTATATAAATGTTCTTTTTAGTTCTACTTTCGAAAAACAATAATAGTATCTAGATAGCCCAAAATTTGCCCTTTCATATCGTCTTATTAGGACTTTCAGAAAAATTACCCAAAATGTTTGAATAATTATATTCTCAAAAAATGTTATGTCCTTTTAAACGCGAACTCGACCAGAAAATAAAAATATGAGTACACAGTTTTGTTTTGTTTCTAGTCAGCTTTCACAATTTTATAGACATTTCCATGACCACTAATTTTTTTAATTTTGTCGCACGGTGTTATCAGGCCCTATAATCTAACATAAGCGTTGCTTACTTAAATCGCATAAACATTCCCGAAGGGATAAGAGAACTGTGTGTTTCTAAATTGATGACTCCAATCTTAATGGTAGGGTTGGCCTCAGATTTTTTAACAAGATAGCACAGCGTCCATAACACCACAATGTCGCACAATAGTATTGGATGAAATACTGCCATATATTCAATAGACGCTTTTAAGGGAGGCCCCAAAGCGACCTACATGAATATTAGGCAACATTGGCGTTCCTGATACGTTTCAGAACAATAATTGTTGACAATTTCCTATAAGGGTGGTCCAACCAAAACGCACAATGTAAGTTGTAAATAAAACAAAACGTTTTCAGAGAGTTATCTTAATATTGGAACCACATATTGTCCAGGTCCATATCCTCAATTTCTGGCCACAAGAAGTCCGTTATCATCTCGCAATAGCGAACACCGTTCAAAGTAACTGCTTGGCCGACTTAATTTTCGGAAATGTACGGCCCGATGACGCCGCCAGCCCATAAACCGTACCAAACAGTCACTCTTTGTGGATGCATTGGTTTTTCAACAATCACTCGTGGATACTCATTTGCCCAACTGCGGCAATTCTGCTTGTTAACGAATCCACTGAGGTGAAAGTGTGCCTCGTCGCTGAAGATGATTTTCTTTGTAAACTCACTTCTGTCTGTTCAACTACCAACTCAGCGTATTGACGACGCTTAAAATGGTCAGAAGGCTTCAGCTCTTGATTCAATTGAACCTCGTAAGCGTGGAAATTCCAATCTTTATTCAAAATTCACATCAGTGATGTTCAGTTGTTGGACACGACGACGAGTCGAGGTTGACGGCTCTTCTGCCACACTATAGCGAGTAGCATCAATGTTTTCCGCAGAACGAACTGGGCGGTTTGCTGAAATTTGCGCACAATTCTCCCCATTGTGGACACATCACGAAGTGCAGGATATGCATTTTGATTTGAACGCCCAATATCGTAAAAGGCTTCAACAATCTTAACGCGCTGCTCAATTGTGTGATTCTCCAGGGTTGAATTTGTCAAACACTGAAACAATGAAATGTTAAATTAAGTTGGACAAAAACTTGACTTGAAACTTGAATTATGGTTGGACCACTTCCAGAAAAAACGTCGCTTTGTCCGAGGAGGGTCCACATCTGGTACCTTATATAGCGTGATCCATTTCGAGGTTCCCTACTTTTTTAAAGAAAAAAACACAGCAAATTCAAATTGAATGGGGAATATTTATTATCATTTGAAAGAACATTCTTTGGCATTTATTTTTTGAAGATTATGTCTATCAAATGTTGGCCGCGGCTACGTCTCAGATGGTCCATCCGTTGAGTCCGATTTTCGATGACTCGTTCGAGCGTTTCGACTGGTAACTGGCGAATGACACGCGTGATGTTTTGTTCCAAGGCCTGAATCGAAGCGGGTTTGTCCGCATAATTTTTGGACTTTACATATCCCCACAGGAAAAAGTCTAACGGTGTGATATCACACGATCTTGGTGGCAAATCGACCGCCCCAAAAATGAAATTATCTGCTCACCGAAGTGTTCTCTCAATAAAACCATTGATTGATGCGATGTGTGGGAAGTGGCGCCGTCTTGTTGAAACCAAATGTTGCCGAGATCATGAGCTTCAATTTCAGGCATCAAATAGTCGTTTATAATGGCACAATAACGGTCGCCATTGACGGTTACGTTCTCACAGGCATAATTTTTGAAGAAATATGGACCGATGATTCCACCGGCCCACAAACCACACCAAACCGTTGTTTTTTCTGGATGAAGTGGCAGCTCCTGAATCTCTTCAGGTTGCTCCTCGTCCCAAATGCGACAATTTTGCTTGTTTACATACCCATTGAGCCAGAAATGGGCCTCATCGCTGAACAAAATTTGGCTCGAAAACGTCGGATCTTCTTGGAACTTTTCAAGAGCCCATAGAGCGAAGCGATGTCGCTGGGGAAGGTCGGGCAGCTTCAGTTCTTGCACAAGCTGTATTTTGAATGCTTCCAATTTAAGGTCTCGATGTAAAATGCGCCAAGTCGTTTCATACGTCAGTCCGAGTTGCTGCGAACGGCGCCGAATCGACTCTCCATGGTCTTCGTGTACACTCTCAGCTACGGCCGCTACATTTTCTTCATTTCGGTCGAATATTATCCAATAATGAATGCTGGGTCTCAAGATGGGTGATGGTGTTGCGAATAGTACGCTCAGTAGGCCGATTATGTTGACCATAAGTTGAGCGAAGTGCACGAAACGCATTCCTCACAGAACGTGAATTTTCGTAATAAAGTTGAACGATTTGTAAAAGCGCTTTTCAGGCGTAAGTCTTTCCATAATGAAATGCCAAACAATACTTAACAAAAATAACATGACAGCATGACACGACTCATACGTGATCTGTCAAAAAATGCTATTGAAAAAAGCATATCTACTTGGATCACCCGTTACTTCCGCGTAATGTACTTCCTAGTAAATACAACCAATTCTTTCTTATTTGGGATAACGCCCAAAATCACTGCTTATGACCCATCTAGTTAATTGTATAGAGACATCTGTAGTATCTCTGAGGACGCTGGGGAATTGCCAGTTACTGCGGTAGCGACGTCATCCGCATATGCCACGACATTCAGCCACAACATTCTACATCTAGCAGAATTCTATTTACCGCTAGGTTTAAAATTCGTGGAAACAGTCCTCCTCCTTGTGAGGTCCCTCTGTTTACTAACAATGTAAGAGTTGTGGACTCACGACTTGCTCTTGATGCGTCTTCTATTGAGTAGGCTTCGAATTAGTCTAATCAAGCTAGAGTTCACCCTTAGATGTGATAACGCCGCAATTATCGCATCTAAGTGAATTATGTTAAAAGCTCCGTCTATGTCAAGAAAGACCACCATAGTGTATTCCTTGAAATGTAGGGACGATTTTATAGTACCCACAAGTTGGTGCAGGGCAGATTCTTGGTAGCATGTAGGTTCCCCGCAAGGTTCCAGGTTTTCTCTAATGAATGATTCTAAGTCTTTCCAGACCTTTCAAAGGAAGGAAGATAGGCTAATTAGTCTTAAGTCCTTTGGCCTAAGGTGCGTTATCTTTCCCACTTTGGGTATGATTGCCACTGTGGTATCCCTCCATTGATTGGCGATATATGAGAGCCTGATACAGAGTTCATAAATTCTTTCCAGGTGATTTAAAGACCCCAAAGCAGCTGATTCTGGATTCATCAGTCAAGAAGCTAGGGTCACTTGCAGTCCACTCGTCCTCTTGTTGTTCCTGTTGTTCACCGTGTTCTGTTGTTGAGTTCCCCGGGAAATGTGTGTCGACCAGTATACTCAGGGACTTCTCGCTGTTTTTTGTCCACTTATTGGAGGACTTTTTAAAAAATGTTCTCATACAGGTGCCACTTTGTCTTCCTCACATCTCTGTGGACGGCAGGTTTAGGTACTTTTTCAGTGAGTTTGTACTCTATATAGTGGTGATTGGAGAATGAGTGGTCGTCCAGTATATTCCAACCAATAATTTTGTCTGAAATTGAGTCTGTAGCGAACGTGACGTCGAGGACTTCCTGTATGTTTTAGTAAGATTGGATCAAAGCAATAACATCGAAAAAGGTCAAATCCAGAACAGTGTTAGACTGTACAGAACGATAAATAATTACTGCGTATTTTCTGGGTACCGGGACACAACGGAGTGATTGGAAATGAACGAGCAAACAGCTTGGCTTCAAAGGGCAGATAACTTCGAGTAATAAACTTAGAACATTGGAAACCTTTCGAAGCCACGAAGGATGAGTTGAAGCACTGAGCAGTGATGACTCACAAAACTGTGTGGAATAGAGCAACTGCAGAGATACTGTGGGGTGACCCAAATGAGAAGAAAACAAGTAGTTGTCTGAAAACTACTACAAGATCGAGATTAGTAAGATGATGAGTGTTCTAACGGGACACTCAAGCTAACAGGCACATCTTGATCGCATAGGACTAGCAGAAAACGACGAGTGCAGGGCATGCAGGGAAAACATCGAAACGATGGAACATTTTCTGTATCACTGCCCAGCTTTCACACATGCAAGATCCCAATATTTCGGTTCCGACATATTGCCAGACTTGACTCATCTCAGAGGATATGACTGGAAGATACTGAGAAAATTTTTGTCTAGTACCGATTTTCTGTAACCCGTGGGTTATAAAAATCATAAATAAGGAGCGCACAACAGGCCGAACCACTGGCTTATGTGTATGGACATGAGACGTTTAAACGTCTCATCTATTCAACCTAACCTAACCTAAAGTTCGTGGTAAGAATAAAGTCAAGACGTAACTTAACTCTACTGTTGGTATCCGTTCTACTCCAGATAGGATGACTGCGCTAATTATCTACTCGCACTCATCAGACGTGGCGTCTTGTACCACACCCCTGTATAGAGATGTCGGTACTACCACATCTTTATAAGGCAAGTATGTGAAGACTGACGAGTATATACGATTACCTATCTCTAGACTGGTATGTGTTTCGTCTTCACCACTTTTTATGTACAGATAAAAAAAGTTCTGCAAGATTTCATTAGTTTTACTGCTTACTGCCTGGGTAAAGATTTTACATGTATTGTATTTCAATCCTATAGTTTTACATCACAAATTGTCTTTATTTTATGTTCAATTTTTCACTTTAACAAATTCACCGAATATTTGATAACAAATGGTTTTGGGTCGCCTAATATTCTGCCGATCAAATGCCTCCTTTCGAGCGACGATTTTGTAGCGACCCTCCATATTAATGGGAAATTCAAACACAGTATCTACACTGAAGGGATTGTGATGATAGGTATGCTGGAAAGCGAAGCAAAAATACATTGAGTAGTAAACAAATACAAAGTATACCAATACACGCAAAGAAAAATACTTTCCACAGGAATGCAATTCTCGACAACTACCTTTCACATCTCCGGTAAACGAAATTTCTTTTTTTAATCCCGAAAATACTTTTTTTTAAACAAATTGTTATTACTATGATGAAATATGAAAACACGCAGTGTAGTTGGCTAAAATTACGGTTACAAGGAAATATTTTGTACTTAAAGTAATGACAAGATGACTTACGCCGAAATTATTAACACACTTGCGTTCATTTTTGGGAATATATTTAGACCATACTTGAAACCAAATTGTAGTGGGGTCAAATTGTACCTTACATAGATCGTGCACGGATATGGTATAAGGTGTTAGCTGCCAGGATCCTCGATAGAATTTATAAAATTCACCACTTACCTAAAATGGAAAAGGGAAGGAGAGAAAAAGGTAACAGAAAACCACTTCAGATTACATCTCTAACTCACATGAACGCGATCTGTGGGCTGTACTCCCTCCCATACACAGGTACTATTGCCTGTAATGCTTACACGACCTTCGCTAAATTCCATATGTATCTCTCGAAAGTCAAAAGCATCGTTTATACCTCTATTGCCTGTTATTCCTTGACAATTGTCGAAGATTGCATCGTTATCAAAAATAAATTCGTAACGACCTCCTTTGACCACAATCACTACCAGCAGTAGATGAAATACGTAGAATGCGATTTTTGAGATTTTCTGTCGAACTGACATTTTTAAACTTAATGATTTACTAATAATTGACCTATATATAGGCGGTCTAAGGGCAAAATATGATACATTTGAGACAATAATTATTATGTCATGTCATTTGAGAAACGTATATTTAAAATAACATTCAACATTTATCGAGCGAAACATTATCAAGCCATATAGAACCTCCATTTTAAAACATGCTAAGTGGACTTAGCATGTTTTAAGGAAGATTGCATTTTTAGTTTCTAAATATTCCAAATTATATTTATTCAAAATTTGGTGTTTATCCGTCAACCCAATCAAAAGTTATTCACAAAACAGTATAGGTCATTCGATTTGCATTATAAAGGAATTCCACACAAATTTAAAAAATTCATCCAACATTGCTAGACTCTCCTGAAAAACTACCTTATTGCACTTAGCATAGTTTAGAATGGAGGTATCGATATAATCTAAATAAATTAAATCGCATAAACATTCCCGAAGGGATAAGTGAGCTATGTGTTTCTATATTCATGACTCCAATCTTAATGGTAGGGTTGGCCTCGGATCTTTTAAGAAGATAGCTGAGCGTCCACAACACCACAGTGTCGTACAATAGTATTGGATGAAGTACTGCCATATATTCAATAGACGCTTTTAAGAGAGGCCCAAAGCGACCTTACAACTGTCCTACAGGAATTTAAGGAAACATTGGCCTTCCTTATACTTTCCAGAACATTAAGTTTAAATGTCAATTTCCTATCTAGAATTTTAAGAATGGTCCAACCAAAATGCATGATGTAAATTGTAAATAAAACAAAAAGTTTTTAGAGACTTGTCTTTCAATTTTTTATTATGATAGAAGTATCTATGACAATTATGTGTGAAGCAAAATATCGGCAAAATGCTCGCCACGACTTGTAGCATACCTCTATCCGATGGTCCATATTTTCAATGACTCTGAGACATAATTGAGGTTCAATGTCGTTAATGTGCAGAATTGTCTCATCCTTTGGCTCTTGAATTGTTCTTGGCTTATAGATGTACACTTTTTTTTAAAAATATCAAACGAAAGAAGTCAAACGGTGTCGAATCACATGATCGGCCATTGAATTTATCGCGCAAATGAGCCATTGTTTCGTTAGCTGTGTTGGAAGTGGCACCATCCTGTTAGAACCACATATTGTCCAGGTCCATATCCTTAATTTGTGGCCAAAATAAGTCCATAATCATTTCGCGATAGCGAACACCATTCACGGTGACTGCTTGGCCGACCTCATTTTCGAATATGTACTGCCCGATGACGCCGCCGGCCCATAAACCTATACCAAACAGTCACTCTTTGTGGATGCATTGGCTTTTTAACAATCACTCATGGATTCTCATTTGTCGAAATGCAGCAATTGTGCTTGTTAATGAATCCACTGAGGTGAAAGTGTGCCTCGACGCCGAAGTTGTTTTTTTTAAACGCACCATTAAAATCTTTATTCAAAATTCACATCAGTGATGTTCATGAGATGTTCAGTTGTTGGTCACGACGACGAGTCGAGCTTAATGGCTTTTCTGCCACACTATAGCGAGTAGCATCAATGATTTCCGCAGATCGAACTGGGCGAGCATTCACAGGTGTTTTTACATCTCCTACAGACCCGGTTTGCTGAAATTTTCCCACAGTTCTCCCGATTGTCGATTATGGTGACCAAAAAATCACGAAGTACATGAAATGCATTTAATTTGAACGCCCATTATCGTAAAAGGCTTCAACAATCTTAACGCGCTGCTCAATTCTGTACCTCTCCATGGTTGAATTTGTCAAACACTGAAACAAAGTAATGGTAAATTAAGTTCTGAGGTCTCCCTGTTTACAAACCTTGTAAGAGTTGTGGACTCAGGACATGATGTTATGCGTCTTCTATTAAGTAGGCTTCGAATTAGTCTAATCAAGCTAGAGTTCTCCCTTAGAAGTGAAAAGGCATCGCATCTAAGTGAATGATGTTAAAAGATCCTTCTATGTCAAGAAAGGTCACCATTAGGGTGTCCAAAACCGGGACCGGTTAACCGGTTTTGCAACCCAAACCCGTAACCGGTTTCTTAAAAAATATTATTTTCGGTTAACCGAGAAAGCCGGTTTTTTCATGTCGGTTAACCGGTTTTTTTTATATATTGTTTAAAACAAAAATTAAAGTATTGATCTATTTTTTCAACCTGTTGTGGATTCCATTTATACCAGATGCAACAAATAACAACGATGAGGTGGATAATTCTGACAGTTGTTCTGAATATTCTGAATTCACTGATGAATATGAATTCACTGATCTTGAAAATGATTTTGGCTTTATTCCTGATATCCATGATGTAATAGTCAGGAAGTACAGCAAAGCATTCAATAAGTCGTCCATGAAGCACAGAACACTTCAAGCCTACGTTCAAGAACGGAAAGACAAATAGCTTCGACTTTTTTTGCGATGTTAAATCCCGACAGAACAGCCAGATATCTCTGATTTGGTTTGCTATATAAGTTGTTATATTGATGAGTCAAATAATTTAATTTTGGATTTATGTCACACACAGAATCGAAAAACGAAAGGCAAGCAACATTGTATGATGACTTTTCTTTTTTTGAAAAGTTTATGAAACAATCAACGTCAAGTTACATAAAAAATAAAAGAAAAATTGTTTAAAAATCGTCATTTAAATTGTATTCTATTTTTAAGATTTTATTATAAAAAAACATTCTAAATGATTTATTATTTTCTTTAGGTAATTTCAGAAATATAATACTTTCTATTTAAAGTAAACCAAAAAATTAAACCTGTAATAAACGAAATGATAATCTATTTCTGTTTACTAATTTTTACTACAAATGATTGTTGGTTGTTTTTTGTTTCACAATACAACATTTAATGACATTTTAATCACTTACGTATATTATTTAAAAACCGGCCTAAAAACCGGTTAACCGGTTTCGACAAAAAATAATAACCGAAAACCGGGTTTTAAAAAAAGTAATATTTCGGTTAAACCGGAAACCGCTTTTCCGAAATAACCGGTTTTTTGGACACCCTAGTCACCATAGTGTACTCATTGAAATGTAGGAACGGTTTAATAGTAAATAATACCCACATGATGGGGCAGGACAGAAACTGTAGGCTTTCCCTTGTTGTGGGCATGTTGGTTCCCCGCAAAGAGTTTTATATACAGGTTTTCTCTAATGAACGATTAATGTCCACCACACTACACAGGCGTAGGTGATTATTGGTCTAATCACGCTCATGTAAAGCCAGTGTGTCATATTTGGACGTAGTCCCCATTTTGAACCTATAGCTCTTCTGCACAGCGACCAACATCTGTGGGCCTTTGTAACTCTTTATTCAATATGATCTTTCCAGTACAGTTTCTGATCCAAGATTACTCCCAAGTATTTTACTTTTTATACCCTACACCACACAGTGGTACAGGGTATTATAACTTTATGCATTTGTTTGTAACACCCAAAAGGAGAAGAAATAGACCCATCGTTTATTATACCGATCGACTTAGAATCACTTTCTGAGTTGATTTAGCTATGTCCGTCTGTCTGTCCGTCTGTGCATGTATTCTTGTAATCAAAGTACAGGTCGCAATTTCGACGAAACTTTACACATATCTTTTTTTTGGCCCAAGGACGATCCCTATTGAATTTGGCGCTGTAAAAACTTTATTTTATATCCGATCAGTATGAAATTCGGCAGAAAGAGGTTTCTTATTATATGGATGAACACTATTAAATTTGGAAGAAGTCGGTTCAGATTAAGATATAGCCCCCATATATACGTTACCCCCGATTTGACATGTAAGCGTTGTAAAAACTTTATTTTATATCGGATCAGTATGAAATTCTGCAGAAAGAGGTTTCTTATTATATGGATGAACACTATTAAATTTGGAAGAAATCGGTTCAGATTTAGATATAGCCCCCATATATACGTTACCCCCCATTTTTCATGTAAGCGCTGTAAAAATGTTATTTTATATCCGATCAGTGCGAAATTCTGCAAAGAGAGGTTTCTTATTACATGAAGGAATACTGCCAAATTCGGAGAAACTCGGTTTAGATTTAGATATAACACCCATATATATGTTACCCCCGATTTGACCTGTAAGCGCTGTAAAAACTGTATTTTATATCCGATTAGTGCGAAATTCGGCAGAAAGAGGTTTCTTATTACATGAAGGAATACTGCCAAATTCGGAGAAAATCGGTTCAGATTTAGATATAGCTCCCATATATATGTTAACCCCGATTTGACATGTAAGCGCTGTAGAGACTGTATTTTATATCCGATCAGTACGAAATTCGACAGAAGGAGGGCTTTTTACATGAATAAATATTCGGGGAAAATCGGTTCAGATTTATATTAAAGCTCCATATATATGTTCCTCCTGATTTGGTATCAAACAAAATTTTCCAGAAAGATGTTTCTCACTTTAGGAACGAATATTGCTTAATTTAGCGATTATCGTTTCAGTATTAGATAATATGTTTCTACCCATTTACCAATTATTCCAAATTATTATGGCAATGACCCTTATCGCATTGTTAGGGAGGTGTAGGGTATTATATAGTCGGCCCCGCCCAACTTTCTGCCTTTCCTTACTGGTTTAGTTATAGCAATTGTCTTATTCAGGAATTGAGGCCGGGTAAAACGTGGGATCTTCGTTTTCCTTGTAAATAGACATATTTCTGTTTTGTCTGGGTTAACATTTAATCCCCTTGGTTGCGTCCAGTTATATGCTATGTTAAGTGCCTCCTCAGCTCTTCTGCATAATAGATTTGGCTGGAAGCCCCTTAGAAGTATTACAACGTCGTCTGCATAACAGAGTGGTTTAAGTCCTTCATTGGTGAGGGCTTTTAGGAGACTGTGTATCGTCGTAACCCATAGAAGAGGCGATAAAATGCCCCCCTGAGGTATATCACGATTTACCTTGTCTCTAATTTTTACGTCATATGACCCACAAATAATCCACCTATTCCTTAGCATATTGTTGATCCAGTTTTTCAGCGCCCGGTCAACCTGAAACTCGTCTAAGGACTGGATAAGTGTATCGGTCTGTACATTGTTAAATGCGCCCTCAATGTCTAAGCAAGTGTATACATTTCTTTACTGAAGGACTCTTCTATGTGGTGCACTACCTCATGCAGAGCTGTTTCCACTTATCTTCCTTTGACATAGGCGTGTTGTTTGAATTTTAGCCTGTCATCCGCTATTTTACTTTTAACCATGTTATCAATTATTCGCTCCATTGTTTTTTAACAGGAAAGAAGTTAGGCTAATGGGTCGATAAGCCTTTGGGGTCGTATAACTCGCCTTGCCAGGCTTTGGTAAGAAGACCACCCTTGATTCCTGCCAGTTTTTTGGGGTATAAGAATGGGTTAGGCATGCAGTGAACACTCCAGACAGATGAGCTGACACCAGATCCACCTCATTCTGCAGAAGTGCTGGAAATATTCCATCCGGTCCCGCAGCCTTAAAGGGAGAGAAACTTGTTATCGCTTCTTTAACCATACCATCTGTTATATCCGTAATAGGTTCTTGATGCAATACATTTTCATTCTGTAACTGTTCGTCTGTTGGTCCAGCATTACCAGTCGGAAAATGAGTTTTCATCAAGAGCCTTACGGTATCCTCTATAGTTTCCATCCTTTTACCCGTGTCATCCACCAGTGTTTCGGTTTGGACATGAGTTTTTGAGAGGAACTTTTTCATTTTAGACATGCTGCTAACGCTGTCTACCTGTTCACTGAAAAGCCTCCAGGAGTTACGTTTCGCCGATCTAACGATTTTATTGTATTCTTTGAGTCTTCTGTGGTAGTCGTCCCAATATACTGATTGTTTTTTACGTCGAGCTCTATTGTAAAGTCTGCGGACATCTTTGCCAATCGAGCGAATTTGTCCTGTCATCCATAGGCAGATTTCCTTTCTCGAAGTGGCAACTATCTTCGAATGATTTTATAAGAGCCTCGGTAATCTTCTTAACATTGATATCAATGTCTTCTGCACATAGATAATCGCGTGTAGGCTGCCCCAATCGATTTCTAAGTAGATTTCCGAATTTAGTCCAGTCGGTCTTAGCCTTATTACGGAAACTTATTGGGTTTGTCGGTGGCCGTGCAATTTTAAACCTTATATAACGGTGGTCTGAATAGGAGTGTTCATCCGAAACCTTCCACTCATGAATCTCATCAATAAGATTTTCTGAACATATCGTTATATCTAATACTTCTTCCCTAATTTTGTTAACAAAGGTTGCAGTGTTTCCTATGTTAAGACATCCTCCGAAACATATAATATTTGTGCGTGTCAAATATTATAAATAAATTCATTTTGTCAAATTTCGTCCCAATCGGATGAAGTCTGTCGCTTCTATGAGGTAACTAAAAATCTACGGCGATATTTCTATGGGAATATATCGAATTATAAATTAATTATTATTGCAGTTCAGAAATATGAGATCGAATCACAAATTTATTTAAGCTAAAGTTGAGAGTGCGCCTAATCATTTGAGAGTACTTATACTCGTTCTCACAAATACATATCTGTCTCTGAAACATGCCCTTTGCCCGAGAATAAACACAAAAGCTGTATGAAACCCGTATATTTTTGTGTTGACGATTTTTTTTGACGATTTCTAAAACATACTTTGACGATTTTCGGTCAAATTCTTCTGCCAACACTGCCTGGACCAGACGGCATCACTCCAGTGAAAATGCAGAAAATATCCTGCTAGATCTAAAATGTTGTGGCTTCATGATCGTGGCATATGCGAACGACGTGGCAATCGCAGAGAGTGGAAAATTCGAAAACTTCCTCAGAGACATTCTACACGTGGCTCTGAACAAGTTGGCTAGATGGGCAAAAAGCAGCGGTTTGGGCGTTAACCCAAACAAAACAGAATTGGTTCTTTTTACTAGAGTGAATAAGGTACCGCATGTGGACCCTCCTCCTCAGATAAATGAAACAGAGTCTAGTCTTTTCTGAAAGTGCAAAATTTTTAGGAATAATTCTAGATAGGAAACTTTTTTTTAGACTTGACGTAATGGAACGCGTAAGGAAGGCCAACTTGGCCTTATATTCCTGCAAAAAGGCTGTAGGGTCGCGGTGGGGCCTCTCTCCTAAAATCTTCCATTGGATATATATAGCAGTAGTTCGACCGATACTGTTATACGGCATTGTAGTATGTTGGACGGCAACTGACAATCTAACCATCACCAACCTCTCTACAAGCCCTACTTCATATACTGCCGATTAATATTGTGGCGAGAGAAGTTGTAACCAGAACGGCACTAAGATTAAACTGCATATCCATGTGGAGGTACAATATCTACGGTCACATGAGGATATCAAAGTGTAGTGTTATGGTAACCGACCGAGTGAACTATATACCAACAGTGTACACCTTTCTTTCTATTGCATGCAATCATGCCAAGTGAAAGTGAGGTATCCCTTTCGATAAGGGCGCAAAATATGGACCGATAAGCGCCATTTTCAGTAGCCATGATTGAATACAATAGAAAGAACACATACAGGGTGGCTGATATGTAATGCAACAAAGTAAAGCGCTATATTTTTTTAATTTTTAAAATTTTTTTTTTAAATTTTATTGTTCAAAAGCAGAAAATGTCGGAAATAACATAAAATTTTAGAAACAGTTTAGATTTGTTCGAATTGGCCACCTTTGGCACGAATTATGGCCTTTAAACGGCCGACAAAGCCATCACACGCTGCACGAAAGTGGCTCTGCGGTATTTTGGCCCATTCCCGGCGAAGCGCCGTCTTGAGATGATCGATACTTTGGTATTTTTTAGTGCGAACCTTACTCTCTAAAATGCCCCAGGCGCAAAAGTCCAACGGATTGAGATCCGGAGATCTTGGTGGCCATTGTGCGGTAGAAATGAAGCGAGGAACCTCCTTTTTAAGACATTCTTGGTTGACGCGTGCTGAGTGCGATGGTGCTGAGTCCTGTTGGAATGTTCATGGTCTGCGGCCGAAATGTTTGTCTGCCCAGGGCTTCAATACTGTCTTTAGGACATTTTCCCGATAATATTCGGCATTTATTTTGACCCCATGGTCGATGAACACGAGTCCGTTACGGGGGCCCACACCATTACCATCGGCGGCGCTTGAGTTCTGGTGGCCAATCGAAGGTGTACATTTTCAGCTGACCTCTTTGGCAAGTAAACCCGATCATTTGGTTCGTTCACAAACTGCTTAATTTGGAATGGCTTCTCATCGGAGAAAACCAAATTCGGTAACTGGCCACTTTCGTGCAAGCGAAGCAACTCCTTGGCTCTTTCCAGTCTAACTCTTTTTGTGCATCGGTGAGCTCTTGCACTTTTTGGAACTTCAATGGCCTTAGTACAAGCTAATTTTTTAATATGTGTTGTATCCGTTCTCGCGATATGTTCAGCTCACGAGCAATTTTTCTACCACTGCGGCGTGGATTTCGATTAAATCTAGCCTTCACTTTTCGGATCATTTCTCGTGTTGTTACCGTTTTCTTTCGTCCACTTCTTTGACGCGATGCAACACTGCCAGTATCACGGTAACGAGCAATGGTACGAGAAACAAAAGATTTATTCACATTTAAATGCTGGAGGGCTCTAACGATAGCCACTTGTGTATTTCCACCCAAATATAAAGCAATCACATTATCACGCTTGAATTCCATCACGAATAACTTTTTTTCTGAATGCAATAGATCAAAATGCTTTTGTAAGCTTGTAAACAATAAAATGAACTGTCACTGAAATAAATCTGTCAGCTATCAGACTAGCGGTTTAGAAATGATAGCAACCTGAAGTTGGTTGCAATACATATCAGCCACCCTGTATTCAAATTTCGGCATGATCGCTTAAAAATAAGCTGTCTAGAGCGTAGATATGTATGTCTTATCGAAAGGGACCTTCGTATGGGGGCTATAGCAAAGTATGGATTGATATGACCCATTTTAAGAATGCCTCTGTACCAATTTTCATTAAGATTGCTTCGTATTTGCGACTTGTGGTGTCGACTATAAAAAAGAACGGAACGCTAAACTTAGTGATACTGTTAGTGTTCTGTTCAAAAGAATACTATCACTTCGACGTAGTGATACTGTTCTATTATCCGTACGTTATCTTAGGGGTACCGTTCGTCGTGTTCTAAGAACCGTACGTTATCGTAGTGGTAGCATTCGCGAACAGTAACACTAAAAAATAAATAACGTTAGTGTTCTCTGAAGCAACCGTTCGTATAACGTACTGTTTTTTCTGAACACTGATCTCATCACGACAACTAACATGCAAATGACAAATCTGAAAGCGATTCATGCAATGGTTTTCGGGATGTGTTGTTTTCAATAACAATTAAGTTTACTTCTGGGCAAAATTATTTAAATACAGTAAGTAGGTGAGTTAGTTCTTTAACCGATCTCGTTGAATCTCGTTATTTCTCTAAAATTATATTTGGTATCGCGGCATTCCTATACCATTTTCTATTTCACTCATATTAAATTTGTGACAGGAGTAGCTCGGAGATCACCTAGTGCTACGAGTGCTAGTGCTAATTTATACTTAAGTGATCGATACACGAATAAATTCCCTATAGCAATATTCTAAGTAAACTTAGACTATATTCGTATAAACACAAAAGTATGTACCTTACAATGTTTACTGTTTTGGTTTTATTATGTCCCATAATATTCGGGGGGAAATGGGTCACGTCGGTCCATGTTTGGTCATAGCCCCCATTTAACAGTACCCTACGTTTTGACTTCTTTACGTTCTAGAAGCTACACTGTATAACCGATCGAATTGAATTTTGGCAGTTTATGTTTTAAAATATCCCTGACTCAAATCGGTCATAATATTTGGATAAAGCCCCATTATAACTGTATCTTCCCATTTAAACTTCATCATGTACATATTTCCATTACCTTGCCTCAGCACCGTTGCGTCCGATGTTGACAACTCTGGAGAGAAAAGAAAACATAAGTTTTTTATGGCACAAAATACATGTCCTTGGACGAGTACCTGTGTTAGCGTAGAAGAGGTTATAGTTCAAATGGTTTAATCCAGTAACCTTGTTGCTAGTTGTCCATGGTTCCTGGATCAAAGCAATATGAACCCTGCCTTTATTTATGATGTCCATCAGAACGTTGGATGCTGTCTCGCTCCGGTGGAGGTTTGTTTATCATTGTCTTTCCAGTAAAAGTTTCTTTTGGGAGTCTATCCCATCTGGTGGCACGCCCTCATTATTTGGTAGTGGGTCATTCTCCTCCTTTCGTTCACTACCTATTGCACTATTTTCCAGTTGACAATTTTGGGAGGCGGTGTTATTTTTTGTCGCTCCCTCATTGTTTTAAATCGTTTTGTGGCTCTTTTTATTTTGATCACCACCTTTGCTGGGAACTTCCTGCAATAGCGGCGGTACTATTGGTGAACTGGTGGTGTTATTGACTACTTCCACATCAGTTTGTGGCAGTGTCTCACTTGTCTTCATCCGTTCACTACCAGTGTTTGCTTCTTCAGACAGTATATTTGGACTCGATTCATCTGTCCTGCCAATCGGGACCTTTCCAATTTTAACCAGTAAGGAAAGGCTAAAGTCGGGCGGGGCCGACTATATAATACCCTACACCACTCTCGTAATATTGAATAACTCTGATATATAAATTTTGTAATTCATGTATAAATTGTTTACATAAATTTACTTTTGGGACATTTTATACTTAAATAATACCCTGTACCACAGTGTGGTGTAGGGTATAAAAACGATTGGATCTAAAGAGCATAATCGGATGAAACATATATATGGGAGCTATAGCTAAATCTTTACCGATTTTCTTCAAATTCGGTAGTGTTGGTTCATGGATCAAGAAACTCTACCATTCTAAATTTCAAAACGATTGGATGTAAAATACAGCTTTTATAGGACTTAAGGGACAAATCGGACGAAACATATATATGGGAGCAATAGCTAAATCTTAACCGATTTTCTTCAAATTCGGCAATGTTGGTTCATGAATCAAGAAACTCTACCATTCTAAATTTCAAAACGATTGGATGTAAAATATAGCTTCTATAGAACTAAAGGCCAAATCGGACGAAACATATATATGGCAGCTATAGCTAAATCTTAACCGATTTTCTTCAAATTCGGTAGTGTTGTTTCATGGATCAATAAACTCTACCATTCTAAATTTCAAAACGATTGGATGTAAAATACAGCTTCTATAGAACTAAAGGGCCAAATCGGACGAAACATATATATGGGAGCTATAGCTAAATCTTAATCGATTTTCTTCAAATTCGGCAATGTTGGTTCATGGATCAAGAAACTCTACCATTCTAAATTTCAAAACAATTGGATGTAAAATACAGCTTCTATAGGACTAAAGGGCCAAATCGGACTAACGATATATATGGGAGCTATATCTAAATCTGAACCGATATCAACCAAATTCAATAGCGATCTTAACAGCCGCGAAATACTCTAAACTGCAAAATTTCAGAACGATCGGAGTGAAATTGCGACCTGTAGTCGACGAACAACTTTACATGGACGGACGGACGGACGGACATCGTTAAATCGACTCAGCTAGTGATTCTGAGTCGATCGGTATACTTTAAGGTGGGTCTAGCTGTGTTATTTTCAGGTGTTACAAACATCTGCCATGAAACAAACTTATAATACCCTGTACCACAGTGTGGTGTAGGGTATTATGATTGGATGTAAACTACAGCTTCTTCAGGACTAAAGAGCAAAATCGGACGAAACATATATACGGGAGCTATAGCTAAATCTTAACCGATTTTCTTCAAATTCGGCAATGTTGGTTCATGGATCAAGAAACTCTATCATTCTAAATTTCAAAACAATTGGATGTAAAATACAGCTTCTATAGGACTAAAGGGCCAAATCGGACGAACGATATATATGGGAGCTATATCTAAATCTGAACCGATTTCAGCCAAATTCAATAGCGATCTTAACAGCCACGAAATACTCTAAACTGCAAAATTTCAGAACGATCGGAGTGAAATTGCGACCTGTAGTCGACGAACAACTTTACATGGACAGACGGACGGACATCGTTAAATCGACTCAGCTAGTGATTCTGAGTCGATCGGTATACTTTAAGGTGGGTCTAGCTGTGTTATTTTCAGGTGTTACAAACATCTTCCATGAAACAAACTTATAATACCCTGTACCACAGTGTGTAGGGTATAAAAATGACTGTCCAGATCAAGAAGTACGCCATGCCCTTCGCCATGACAAGATTGTTGTTGGATTCTGGGTCAATGCCCAACACGAGGAGAGTACCCTCGGTATCATACTTCCTATAGAAGACTTCCCACTTTATCACGGAAAGTTTTGAATTCTGTTTGCCAATGATGTCGAGTATGTACTCTGATGAGAACTTACTGGTACATCCCTTAACATATATAGTCGTTTTTATGAGTTCAGGAATGTCGCTTTGCCTTACCAATTTTAGCTTTGCGCCGTCCCAAGGTGAGGGGAAGCTATCCACAAGTTTTACGAGGACACCAGCGCAGCGTTGTGATGCCAGCCTTAGCATCAAAACAACCATCTCAAACTTGCAACTCATTACTTCGATTGGAGGGTATAAAAAAGCAAATCGAATGCACATAACCCGAGAAATTTCAAAATTCACCTTTATAGAAAAAAAAGTCCCAAATATTGGAGATTATATGAGTAGTTTTATACTTATACTAGAACAGCAATTGGTTTTATGTACAGTTCTGCAACATTTTATTACTTTTACTGCTTACTGCCTAGGTAAAGATTTGACATGTTTTGGATTTCAATAGTATAGTTTTACATCACAAATTATCTTTATTTTATGTTCAATTTTTCACTTTAACAAATTCACCTAATATTTGATAACAAATGGTTTTGGGTCGCCTAATATTCTGCCGATCAAATGCCTCCGTACGAGTGACGATTTTGTAGCGACCCTCCATATTTACGGGAAATTCAAACACAGTGTTCACACTGAAGGGATTGTTATGATAGATATGCTACAAAAAGCGAAGTAACAATACATACATAGAATATTAAACAAGAACTAAGGTTATCCATACACGCAAAGAAAGTATTGTTCCAATACACTATCCGTTTAACGTAATTTCTTCTGTTCAACCTAAAATTTATCTTGTTTTTAATTTGTATTAGTGTGACATACACAGTAAGGTTGAATGTAAGTTTATGTGGAACGATTTTTTTCTTTGCGTGTACTCGCCGTAACGACAAGATTACTTACACCATAATTATTAAGACATTTTCGTTCATTTTCGGGAATATTTGTTGTCCATAATTGAAACCAAACTGTAGAGGAGTCGAATTGTACCTTACAAAAATCCTGTACGGACATGGTATAAGGTGTTAGCTGCCAGGTTCCTCGATGGAATTTATATAATTCGGCACTTGCCTGTATTGAAAAAGGAAAATAAAGGGAAAGCAGTAAAATAAAACACAATAATAATAAGAGTTGTCTGTACTTTTAAATTGCATCTCTCACTCACTTGAATGCGATCTGTGGGTTGTACACCCTCCCATACACAGCTGCCATTGCCTCTGATGCTAACGCGACCTTCGTTAAATTCCATATGCAGCTCCCGAAGGTCGAAAATGTCGTGTATACCTTTATTGTCTGGTATTCCCGGGCAGCTTTCAAAGATTTCATCGTTATCTAAAACAAATTCGTAAAGACCTCCTTCGACGACGGCCATTACCAGTAGCAAATGCAATACGGAAAACAAGACTTTTGAGATATTTTTTTGAACGAACATTTTCAAACTTTATGATTAACTAATAGTTGACCCATATATATATATAGGTGTTCTATGTGAACGTTTTCAGCTAAATACTATATTATAGCAATAATTATTATGCTATAATATTTAGTTGTTCGATAAATCTAGATAATGGATTTAAGTATACGTTTCTCAAAAGGTAGATTTAATTCACATTATACATTAATCAAACAACGATGTATTATCAAGCCATACAATCTAAAATAATTTACATACAACATTCCGGAAGGGACAAGGGAAGTGTATACATCTATACTAATTGCTTTAACATTAATGGTTTGATTGATCTTTGGATCTACTCGAAAGACCTGGGGCTATCTACAGCTTGATTACTGCGGTATTTACAAGGTTGAAATGTTGTCTATTAGGGATATAGCCTGAAATAAAACATTGAACAATAGCGAAGGATTCGTTAAATCACTGTATTTTGTATTCCTGAATTCAAGAACATATCTCTTAACGTGATGGCTGAGAAGTTTAAAATCCAAAATCTACCTTATATGAGTTTCGGGACTCAGAGAAATTCCACAGAACTGCAGAGTATGCAGATGCTTTTAGCTACCTGCATATCTTGAGGCAACAAATGACAAGTCAAAACGTACCATGATCCTCTTGTTGTATGTTTAGGTTAAGACAGGCAGCTTGTGTGTCAGGCTCATTTACATTATTTTGTCCATTGTGATACCCCATAGACGTAAGAAACAGTATAAGATTCGTCTAGCCGTTGATTGGTTTATATATCTTAAGGTTGGGCGGTTTTTAACATTAGCCAAGTTTGCTAACACCCCAAAGAAATGATAGCCTGGTGTAGCCTGTTGCATTCATCTTTAAAAATGTGAGACCTTCCATTTCTCCGTGACCGCCTGTTAGTTTTTGTTATAAGGCCACTATTTCTCGAGAATAGCTTGCAGGTCACCAGAAGCATGTCCACATTTTCAAGTTTTCCTGGAGCATATAATATAGTTAACATATAGGCAGAGAGAGTAGAATACATATCTTTCAAGATTGCAAATATTCTTAAGAAAAATGCATTTTCTAACCGCCAATTATTTCAGATTTAGAGCAACAATATGTCTGTTTATTTTTTTCTAATACAGATCAGGATTTTTCGTACTTTTTGCCCTTGTGGTCACTAATTTTTGTCCTTTTAGTCCTCGGAGTTATTTAACCGTTCAAAGTTTTGGAAAAAAAAATCATATTTTTTAGCCAGAAAATAGATATTACGATTTTTCCCTTTTTGCCCTTGGAGCCTTATTTAACGAGATATGACCGTTCAAAGTTTTGGAAAGAAAATTAACCAAGAAATAGGTTAGATTAGGTTAAGAGTGTCAGCCTGTAAAACAGACTCACTTAGACTACCCAGTCCATTGTGTTACCACAGGGACGTAAGGGAAAACATAAGTTATCCCTAGCCCCTCCCGTTGAACCAATTTGTTTGCTTTAAAAATCTCAAAAGTTGTCAGATTCCAACATCGGCCAAGTTAGCTAACTCCTCAAAGAAATAAGAGCACAAGGTTGTATGAAGCCTTCTAGAGAGAGCGGCACACATACACAGAAGGTGTTCGATTCCTGCTCTTCGTCTCCACAGCTCCTGCAAAAGTTAATACCAATACCTTTAATCTCTCTGTTTGCCGTCCAATAGGACAGTGACCTGTCATGACACACACGATAAGTGAGACGTCCGTTCTCGACAACGACAGCAGTGCCACATCAGCCTGGAATGTATGCAGTTCCTGACTAATGACCACCTGTTATTTGTTGCCGCAAGTGCACTACCTCTCAAGAGGAGCTTGCAGGTTGCTAGAGCATGCCCACATGTTCCAGGTCCCCTGGAGCGTGTAAGGTAGTTCCTAGTCTTGCAAGTTAATCTGCCTATCATTTCAGGTGAATATTGAACTGTTCAGCCATCTCGTTAAGAGATCTGCTACAGTCGGGTGCAGTTTTTGAATTCAGCAATATAGTTTCCAGGGACTTAAAGCAGCCTGACTATCAGAGAAAGTATTTATTTATATTTACACTACAGAGGTCAGGTAGTATTTTTGCAAGTTCCGCAGAAAAGACACCAAAGCCCACTTGGTTATCGAGATCCGTATATAAGTTAATGAATCTCCTCTGTCCTGGGTTATGACCATTCCATTCTGATCTATCAGGTATAAAATTGAGATACTTCTTGTCAAAGAGTATCTTAGTCATAGTGTAATAAACAGTTTCCGGAATGTCAGTCATTCTTTCTAGAAGGACACTACGTCCGTAGCCATTTCCTGACCGTAGTGACAGATCCCTGAGTCTAATCGTAGTGCATGCGGTATACTACACTGCTATAATATGTAGCGGCATTAAATGAAGTATAACATTTCATAACCTGACTAGTAAAATACCTAGGATAGGTTAGATTGAATTGAGGAGACGTTTAAACGTCTCATGTCCATGGACATACACTTAAGCCAGTGGTTCGGTCTGTTGTGCGCTCCTTATTTATGATTTTTATTCCCCACGGATTACAGAAAATCGGTACTAGACACGAATTTTCTCAGTATCTTCCAGTCATGTCCTCTGAGATGAGTCAAGTCTGGCAATATGTCGGAACCGAAATATAAGAACTTTGCGCTTTCAGAGAAGAGAATTTCAATACCCAAGGCCTCCTTAAACCCTGGCGTCCTAGGCCCCCAAACTATATCTCCATTCAACCATGGTTCCTGGATTAGGACCCGGTCAGCCCCTTCTTGCATCAGGAGGTATTTAAGGCAGCTGATACTTGGAGGTTTATCTGTAGGTACTGGGCCATTGTCAGGCTTTGCCGCTACTGCTATATCTGCCTCGCCGTTTGTGTCCGCTAGAAGCCCATCCTCACCGGATTCATCCCCACAAGATTTTTCTGATCCCGCACATGAAGCACATCGGTAAAGGGTGAAACGCAAGTTCCCGCCAGATGCTACTCTGATACTTGCGATGAGGGAGGCTCTTCATTAGATACTACTCCAGTGTTATCTGGAGGAGTATTTTTCGAATTTCCTGACTCGTCGCTCTTGTACGCCTTAAGTCGGATTGTGCTGAATCCATATGAAATCATATCTTCGGACTTGACGAGGTGGGGTAGAGACTCGGCATTCAGTATAAATACTGCGTGCCTCCGATGCCCATCCGCCTCATCCAATCAACCAAACTTCGATCGACCTTCCAGTTGCCACTTCGAAGCCCGGGATTGCAAACCTTCAGCATCATAGTCACGGATTCCACATCGGCTGGATCAAGGCGGGATGTCCTCCATGTTGACAACATACAACGCCGCACCCGGCCAATTTTATTCAGTTCGCAGCGATAGCACTCAATAGAGCGAATATTTCTAAATCGTACTAGTTTTATGTCTTCTCCTTCCCCGTTGATGACCGCCACTATCAAGCTGTCCTGTGTAACGTCAGTGAAGGACCGAGGAGCATCATTACCACTGAACCGAGGAGCAGTCTTACCATTAAACCCTTCGTATGGAAGTTGATGCGGTATCATGTCGGCTTTCTTAAGTCTCTCAAGGATCCTGAGAGCCATGCGCCGATCATTAAACGTCCTCTTTGAAGATCGGGTATGCTTGCCATAGGAAACCGAAGTGCCAGGTAATGCTGCCGCCTCAGAAGAGGTCTTTGGATCACTTGGCTTGTTTGAAGGCAGGGTTTAGATTGTCGTGTATTTGTCATAGACGTCGTATTTTTTTGTTTGTTTAAAGGGTTTCATTTAGGTCCCATAAGTGTGCGAGGTAGGGTAGGTCCATCAGTACTGAGTACTAAGTTGTTGCTGAGGCGTCCAGGTATCAGCAAAGGCAGCCGTCAAAACATAGTCTATCGTTATCCCTGACTGTAAACCGAAAATTCCGATGAGCACGGTACGCGGAACACTCCGGACTTAGGAGAGTTTGTTTTGTGTATAACCAATACTGTATGTCCACCACAACATCGCTCCCGATACTGTGGCAAGGATTGGGTGGCACAACACCTATTACTTGTTGAGGCGTACAGGTATCAGCAAGACTCCTTACAAATACAGTCGATTACCCCTGACTGCAAACCATACACCGACGGGCACGAGGTCGAGTAGAGCCACTACTTGGTAGATCATTTGACTTTACCCAGGTTGCACTACGTGGAAGCGATCTACCATTACACCCCATGAATGTTATTCCTTTTTGCCATAGGAGCCTTAATTAACGAGATATGATCGTTTAAAGTTTTCGAAAGAAATTTCGAATTATTCACCAAAAAATAGTTATCATGAATCTTTGTCCTCTTTGTCTTAGTAGCCTTATTAAACAGGATATGACCTTCTAAAGTTTTCGAAAGAAATTTAAAATTGTTCACCAAAAAAAGTAGATCACGAATTTTCGTTTTATTTAACGAGATATGACCGTTTGAAGTTTTGGAGAGAAATTAAGACTTTTTCACCAAAAAAATTGGTCACGACTTTTGTCCTAATAGCTTTATTGAACGAGATATGATCGTTTAAAGTTTTGCAAAGAGATTTCGATTTTTCAACGAAAAAATAGCGATCTCGAAGCATGTCCACATTGGGTGTCAAAATTTTGGAAAGTAATTGTGTTTTTATAAAAAAAAAGAAATGACCAAATGACATCTTAGCTATTAAAAAGGTATGCCTGAATGACTGAAAATTAATGTTCTGACCAATGTCGGTCTCAATATTTTCTCTAGTAGTCAGGTTGCTATCAAGTTTCTGGAAACTATATTCCTGAATTTAAAAACTATCTTCGGCAGTCACATATCTCTTACAGAGATGGCTGAACAGTTCCATATTCACTTGATATGGGTGGCGGGCTACAGGAAAATGCAAAATAGATGAACTTACAAGACTAGGAACTAACTTACTGTGGACACTTTCTGTGTCTGTGCCCCTCTCTCTCTAGAAGGCGGCATGGAACCTTAGGATCTCATTTCTTCGGAAAATTAGCTAATTTAAGAGTGCCATACATCAAAATTACATAAAATTAGAGAGGTTTTTTTTTGCAAATTTCCATAAACATATTTCTGATCTTGGTGGTTATATGAAAACGACCAAATTAAGGACTTTTGCTCTTATACTTTTACTTATTGTTCCCGTCAACTTTAAGTTAATCGTCTTTACAAATTAAATTTTGAGTTATGCTAATTAATTTTGGAGTTAAAACTCCCCAAAAATACATAAAGATTGGTTCGAAAATATTGTTTCAGTAACGCATTGATTTCAAATAGGAAAATACTATTATATGGGGTAACATCTAAGTGTGAAACGGCACTGTTTGTTCATAGATAAATTAACTAGTCTTTATCCATGAATACGCTTAGATATCAAATCAGAGGTTCTTATTGGCCATAGCGATATCGATTCAGAATGTGATCAGTAGTAGATCAATATTATAATCCATGAATCTATCTTTTCTCCAGTTGAGAGTTAAAAAACGTTATTCATTAAATTAAACAAAACGTTACTTATTCGTATAAATAAATTTAAGGTCAACATCAATTATATGTAAATTATTTATTTTGCATTCATACATATATAATTATACATTGTTAACACATTATAATAGATTTTTTTGTAAATCCTATGTAATAAACTATATTTGATAATTAAATTTAATAAATTTTCGTACCATATAATTTGCAAATGCTTACATAAATAAGATCACGCAATACAAAAATGAAAATTACAGCTGAATTATAAGAAACGTTTTGGTATAGAAAATGTTATCGTATAGAAACTCTTATCCGGATAAATTTTAATATTGAAAATGTTGTCCGCATAATTTTTTCGCGTTGCAAATGTCTTTTTTCGTATAGAAAATATTATCCGGATAATGTTTTCGTTTAGAACATGTTATCCGCATAAAGTTTTTGAGTTGAAAACAATGTATTCAGATAAAAAAAATTTTCGGATAATGGTTTTGTTCAGAAAGTATTATCCGGATAAAGTTTTTGTATACAGAAACATTTTCCGGGTAATTTTTTTATAGAAAATAATATCCGGGTAATGCTTTTCTTTAACGAATATTATCCGGTTATTTTTTTCCTATGGAAAATAATATTTTCGGATAAAAAATATTATACGGATAATGTAACCTGTAAAAAATGTTATCCGGATAATGTTAACCTGTAGAAAATGTTATCCGGATAATGTATTCTTACAGAAAATGTTATCCAGATAATGTTTTCGTGTAAAAAATGATATCCGAACAATGTTTTCGTATTATATCCGTATAATGTTTTCCTATATATCCTATATGTTTTCCTATATATTATCCGGATTAAGGTTTTGTATAGAAAATGTTATCGGGTTAATGTATTCGTACAGAAAATTTTATACGGATAAAGTCTTCGTTTAGAAAAATTTTATACGGATAAAGTCTTCGTATATAAAATGCTATTTGGATAATGTTTTCGTTTAGAAAATGTTATCGGGATGATGTTTTCGTTTAGAAAATGTTATACGGATTATGTTTCGTTTAGAAAATGTTATCCGGATGATGTTTTCGTTTAGAAAATAGTACCCGGATAATGTTTTCGTTTAGAAAATGTTAACGGGATAATGTATTAGTACAGAAAATTTTATACGGATAGTGTCTTCATATATAAAATGCTATTCGGATAATGTTTTCGTTTAGAAAATGTTATTCGGATATTGTTTTCGTTTAGAAAATGTTATCCGGATAATGTTTTCGTTTAGAAAATGTTATCCGGATAATGTTTTCGTTTAGAAAATGTTATCCGGATAATGTTTTCGTTTAGAAAATGTTATCCGGATAATGTTTTCGTTTAGAAAATGTTATCCGGATAATGTTTTCGTTTAGAAAATGTTATCCGGATAATGTTTTCGTTTAGAAAATGTTATCCGGATGATGTTTTCGTTTAGAAAATGTTATCCGGATAATGTTTTCGTTTGGAAAATGTTATTTGGATACTGACTGCAAACCAATACACCGACGGGCACGAGGTCGAGTAGAGCCACTACTTGGTAGATCATTTGACTTTACCCATGTTGCACTACGTGGAAGCGATCTACCATTACACCCCATGAATGTTATTCCTTTTTGCCATAGGAGCCTTAATTAACGAGATATGATCGTTTAAAGTTTTCGAAAGAAATTTCGAATTATTCACCAAAAAATAGTTATCATGAATCTTTGTCCTCTTTGTCTTAGTAGCCTTATTAAACAGGATATGACCTTCTAAAGTTTTCGAAAGAAATTTAAAATTGTTCACCAAAAAAAGTAGATCACGAATTTTCGTTTTATTTAACGAGATATGACCGTTTGAAGTTTTGGAGAGAAATTAAGACTTTTTCACCAAAAAAAAATGGTCACGACTTTTGTCCTAAAAGCTTTATTGAACGAGATATGATCGTTTAAAGTTTTGCAAAGAGATTTCGATTTTTCAACGAAAAAATAGCGATCTCGAAGCATGTCCACATTGGGTGTCAAAATTTTGGAAAGTAATTGTGTTTTTATAAAAAAAAAGAAATGACCAAATGACATCTTAGCTATTAAAAAGGTATGCCTGAATGACTGAAAATTAATGTTCTGACCAATGTCGGTCTCAATATTTTCTCTAGTAGTCAGGTTGCTATCAAGTTTCTGGAAACTATATTCCTGAATTTAAAAACTATCTTCGGCAGTCACATATCTCTTACAGAGATGGCTGAACAGTTCCATATTCACTTGATATGGGTGGCGGGCTACAGGAAAATGCAAAATAGATGAACTTACAAGACTAGGAACTAATTTACTGTGGACACTTTCTGTGTCTGTGCCCCTCTCTCTCTAGAAGGCGGCATGGAACCTTAGGATCTCATTTCTTCGGAAAATTAGCTAATTTAAGAGTGCCATACATCAAAATTACAAAAAATTAGAGAGGTTTTTTTTTGCAAATTTCCATAAACATATTTCTGATCTTGGTGGTTATATGAAAACGACCAAATTAAGGACTTTTGCTCTTATACTTTTACTTATTGTTCCCGTCAACTTTAAGTTAATCGTCTTTACAAATTAAATTTTGAGTTATGCTAATTAATTTTGGAGTTAAAACTCCCCAAAAATACATAAAGATTGGTTCGAATATATTGTTTCAGTAACGCATTGATTTCAAATAGGAAAATACTATTATATGGGGTAACATCTAAGTGTGAAACGGCACTGTTTGTTCATAGATAAATTAACTAGTCTTTATCCATGAATACGCTTAGATATCAAATCAGAGGTTCTTGTTGGCCATAGCGATATCGATTCAGAATGTGATCAGTAGTAGATCAATATTATAATCCATGAATCTATCTTTTCTCCAGTTGAGAGTTAAAAAACGTTATTCATTAAATTAAACAAAACGTTACTTATTCGTATAAATAAATTTAAGGTCAACATCAATTATATGTAAATTATTTATTTTGCATTCATACATATATAATTATACATTGTTAACACATTATAATAGATTTTTTTGTAAATCCTATGTAATAAACTATATTTGATAATTAAATTTAATAAATTTTCGTACCATATAATTTGCAAATGCTTACATAAATAAGATCACGCAATACAAAAATGAAAATTACAGCTGAATTATAAGAAACGTTTTGGTATAGAAAATGTTATCGTATAGAAACTCTTATCCGGATAAATTTTAATATTGAAAATGTTGTCCGCATAATTTTTTCGCGTTGCAAATGTCTTTTTTCGTATAGAAAATATTATCCGGATAATGTTTTCGTTTAGAACATGTTATCCGCATAAAGTTTTTGAGTTGAAAACAATGTATTCAGATAAAAAAAATTTTCGGATAATGGTTTTGTTCAGAAAGTATTATCCGGATAAAGTTTTTGTATACAGAAACATTTTCCGGGTAATTTTTTTATAGAAAATAATATCCGGGTAATGCTTTTCTTTAACGAATATTATCCGGTTATTTTTTTCCTATGGAAAATAATATTTTCGGATAAAAAATATTATACGGATAATGTAACCTGTAAAAAATGTTATCCGGATAATGTTAACCTGTAGAAAATGTTATCCGGATAATGTATTCTTACAGAAAATGTTATCCAGATAATGTTTTCGTGTAAAAAATGATATCCGAACAATGTTTTCGTATTATATCCGTATAATGTTTTCCTATATATCCTATATGTTTTCCTATATATTATCCGGATTAAGGTTTTGTATAGAAAATGTTATCGGGTTAATGTATTCGTACAGAAAATTTTATACGGATAATGTCTTCGTACAGAAAATTTTATACGGATAAAGTCTTCGTATATAAAATGCTATTTGGATAATGTTTTCGTTTAGAAAATGTTATCGGGATGATGTTTTCGTTTAGAAAATGTTATACGGATTATGTTTCGTTTAGAAAATGTTATCCGGATGATGTTTTCGTTTAGAAAATAGTACCCGGATAATGTTTTCGTTTAGAAAATGTTAACGGGATAATGTATTAGTACAGAAAATTTTATACGGATAGTGTCTTCATATATAAAATGCTATTCGGATAATGTTTTCGTTTAGAAAATGTTATTCGGATATTGTTTTCGTTTAGAAAATGTTATCCGGATAATGTTTTCGTTTAGAAAATGTTATCCGGATAATGTTTTCGTTTAGCAAATGTTATCCGGATAATGTTTTCGTTTAGAAAATGTTATCCGGATAATGTTTTCGTTTAGAAAATGTTATCCGGATAATTTTTCGTATGGAGAATGTTATCCGGATAATGTTTTCGTATGGAAAATGTTATCCGCATAAAGTTTCAGAAGGTTATCCGGATAATGTTTTCGTTTGGAAAATGTTATTTGGATAATGTTTTCGTTTAGAGAATGTTATCCGGATAATGTTTTCGTTTATAAAATGTTATCCGAATAATGTTTTCGTTTAGAAAATGTTATCCGAATAATTTTTTTGTTTAGAAAATATTATCCGGATAATGTTTTCGTTTAGAAAATTTTATCCGAATAATGATTATGCTTAGAAAATGTTATCCGGATAATTTTTTCGTTTAGAAAATATCCGGATAATGTTTTCGTTTAGAAAATGTTATCCGGATAATGTTTTCGTTTAGAAAATGTTATCCGGATAATGTTTTCGTTTAGAAAATGTTATCCGGATAATGTTTTCGTTTAGAAAATGTTATCCGGATAATGTTTTCGTTTAGAAAATGTTATCCGGATAATGTTTTCGTTTAGCAAATGTTATCCGGATAATGTTTTCGTTTAGAAAATGTTATCCGGATAATGTTTTCGTTTAGAAAATGTTATCCGGATAATTTTTCGTATGGAGAATGTTATCCGGATAATGTTTTCGTATGGAAAATGTTATCCGCATAAAGTTTCAGAAGGTCCATGGCCATGGCCATGGTCGATGTCACTACGTCTATAAATATAGTGGACATGGAATATACCATTTAGTCTTTAAGTGATCATTAGGGACAACTTTCTAGTTATCGAACTGTTCAAAGCGGACTACGCGGACCAAAATGTTCGTGGGTGTCAGTCCTTCGGCCGTGATTAAAAAATTTTTCCTATTGGGTATGTCAAAAACAGGCTACCAAATTTACGTACAGTCCATGAAAATAGTGACATAGTATCTTAATGTCCATGGACGTTATCACCCATCACATTTTCGGTACCAAAAATTTTATCTGGTTATCGTGAACATTATGACAGTTTTGAAAGTGTCTTAATGTCCATGGACGTTATCACCTGCCACTTGTTTTCGTATAGCAAACTTTTTCCAGATAATGTTATTATATATAATATTTTATGCGGATTATGTTATTGTACTAAAAATGTTATAACGATAATATTTTATCTTCAAAGAATATCCCGATAATGTTCTCTTATAGAAAATTTTATACGGAATATTCTCGCTATAACAATTTTTGCAGATAATATATGTGTATAGACATTTTTATCCGTATAGAAAATGTTATCCGCCTGTTTTCGTATAGAATTTTCCATTATAAATCAAACTTTGTAGTCACATCCTTATAGAAATATAATATGGAATTTGGAACTTTGTGACAGAGTTATATCCATGCTTTGTCAGCCCTTAGTGATATCAAAAATAAAATAAAATGCCAAATTTGATATTGCGATAATTTGAACAGAATCTAAGGGAATTTATTTTCCTTTGAATTTTGTCAATTTTAAAATAAGTTTACCTCGGTGTCGAATTTCAAGTATATATGTAAATATCGATACCTTCATTCAGGGACATTTCTATTTAATTATCCCCTCACCTTAGAGAGGAGGGTATATATCATTTGCTACGAGCCAAAAGTATAACACATCGAAGGAGTGACCTAAGACCCTAAGTATGTTCGGCGGATATCCGTTTTGGGCTATTTTAAGTCGAATGAGCAATGTCCGTCCATCAGTCTGTCTGCTGGCTGGTGCGCACGATAACTCTCGGAAGGAGTAACCGATTGACTTAAAATTTGGTATGTGGTAATATTTTCTTCTTTCTCCGGCTAAGTTCGAAGATGGGCCATATTGGTCCACTCCTTCCAGTACCTCCCAAACAAAGGGTTAACATTTAGTGAAAATTTGATTATTCAATAATTTCTATACTACTTATTTGAATCCTCTGAAATTCTACACATAGTATAAGCTTATTAGTCACTATTACCTCGAAAAAATGGGCGAAGTTGCCACGCCCCTTTTGGTACCTCCCACACAAATGGACAATTTTGAATCAAAAGTTAATAGCTTATAACTCTATTACATGTGCATACAAAGACTTGAAATTTTGTACAGTCTAATGGTTTAATAGTACCTACAATACAGTGAAATATGGGATTTATTGCCACGCTCGGTTTGGTACCTCCTACACAACTGGACCATTTTGTATATAATGTTACCAGCTTATACCTTTAATACCAGTGCATACAAATACTTGAAATTTTGTACAGTGTAATTATTTTATAGTAACAAGAGTCCAGAGAAAAATGGGCGTTATTGGCACGCACCTTTTGGTACCTCCCACACAAATGGACCATTTTGTACCAAAAGTAAACAGCTCTTAACTTTAATACCAGTACATACTTTAAAGTTATTAAATGCAAATTAAATTGATAATAATTTAAATAAAACAAAAAATATGTTAATTTACTAATATTTTGTGAGACTCAAGTTGAGGGGATTCATTAGTCGGTTTACCCGACTGAACTTTCTTACTTGATTTAAAATTTCTCAAACTATATTCAGTTAAAATTTGGTGTTTATCAGTCTACCCCATTATCATTTTTGTACAACGGGCGGAATCGACTATATGATACAATACACCAATCGTTGCTCTAAAACTGTAACAATTATCGGGGCATTATCTGAATCTAAACCAATTTTCTTCCTATTGGGCAGTGCTTATATTTCTATTAAGAAACTCTATTATATAAAACTTCATAAACATCGGATAACACAGTGCGACAGTCCAAAAATCACAATACTTTTTTTCTTGTAGCTCTTTGCGAGTAAAACAACGTTTGCACGCATACATTGAAAAGCCGATACACCCAAAACGAGTCACTGTTTGGTGCGGATTTTGGTCCAGAGGCATAATTGGGCCATTGGGCCATTTTTCTTCGAAAATGAGCAAGGAGTGGCCGTTACAGTCAATGGCGATCGTTATCGGGCCATGTTGTACGAATTTTTGTTCACAAAAATTGAAGAGGAGGATATTGGCAACATTTGGTTTCAACAGGAAGGCGCTACGTGCCACACAGCCGAAGCTACACTCGATGTTTTGCGCGATGTTTTAAAGAAAGTTATTTGGCGGACCCTTCGTGCGGTTATCTCACAAAATAATTGGTAAAAACATTGTCTAATCTAGAAAATTTCGAAAAAAAATGTTTTTGAAAGACTTATAAACATATATTTCTACAATTTTAAATAAACAACATATATAACGTACGAAAGGGTACGTCACTTTTTCGATTGAAAATCGGTTAAAAATTAACCCATTTTTACCCGTAATCCGAATTTTTGGGCAACTCTTAACACGATAACTGGATAAAACCACGTCAACTAGGGAATGGAACAAGGGAATGGTAACTTATACCTTTCATCAGTATACTAGTCCAGCGACTCATCGATGTTGGAATTATACCATCTGGTAAGGGTAGCCAAAATAGAACGGCTAAGAAGGATTAGTAGCTTAGATACACTATTTCATCATATGGCAAAAATGGAAAACATCAAAGTACATGCGAAACATTCACCTTTCGCAGGTCTTCGCTAAGCATTTGTTCGGCTGTGTTACTGTTGTTGGTCTATGCAAGCATAGAACAAGCAGTAGGAGCAACTCTCACTTCTTTAAAAAGGAATTTCACCATCTCCGGTTATCCTGCAGTTGAGGTAACCAACACTGGTAGCTGTCAAATCGTATGGAATTTAAAAATTTTAACTGTTGTTTAGCTCTAACCAGAGCCATAAAACTCTTAGGCAGCTCAATAAATATGAAGAATAATCTATGAAGAATATTTAATGCAGACCGCATTTTTCCTTTGTAGGAAGGGCTAGATGGACATATTAGATATTTAAATTTAAATGTTTAAGTTGTTGTTGCATAATCTTTTTTTAGGAATTTGGAAGTTATGTAGTATTAGGTACACTTGTTAGATTATTGACATCATAAGGTTTATAAAAAACGACCAAAATGTGTTAACAATGTATAATTAGGCAGCCGACATATAATTATATGTGGGTGGTCTGCCTTGCACTATTTGTTGTTGTTTCAAATAAATACGCTGATGTTGTGTTAGAGCATCACATCACAAAATTGTAAATTTTTAAGTTAGCACACAGTTTAATATCGCCATACTACTGCAGAATAGGACTGATTCCTGGGGAAGGCTACTACATAATATATATTTCCATTATCTTCCAAATCCCCACTGTTTTGCATTTGATATCAAAAAAAAAAATTTATCACTTTTTGGCTCAATTTTGTCAGAGACGATTTAACCGTCCGTCCATTTATTCTTGTAATCAAAATACTGGTCGATGGCAATGAAATTTGGTAAACATGTTTCATTGACCCAAGGACTCACGCTATTGAAAATGATAAAAATCGGTTCAGACTTACATATTGCTGTCATATACGGACCCAGAGTTCTATATCTTACCCCAGATCATTCTGAAATTTGGCATACAAGTATTGCCAGGTAATTGCTTGAACCCGATTAAAACGTTGTAAAAATCGACTCATATTCAGATATAGTGCCCATATATTTATATGATCCATCGATTTGTACTCTGTATGAGCTATAATTTCCTTCCGATTTATGAATTTGATTTTGTGAAGCCTATGATTACACAGTGCGACAAAATAAATTGAAGTTGAAAAGTAAATGTCGCGATATTATTTTTCCTGTAAGTTTGTCGAGTCAAATAAGAATCTTTCTTTGAAATTCCCCGGACGCACATCTATGCAATACTTATGACTTACATTGAAAAAAAATGTTTTTTTTTTTTTAATGATCGATTTAATTTTTAATTAGATTTATTTATTGACTGTTTTCACATTCGAATTGTTCAGCTTTTTCGATCAACTCTTCCTTTCGAAAGAGAGGCTTTTGTGGTGTATTGGAAAAGATAAGACACTGCGCTCTGAAAAAATATAAACGACATGTTTTAAGTTACAGTTAAAATTTTTATTTGAAGATTAAGTAGTATTATGAACAGTATTATCTATTTCTTTCTAATAAATTCACCACAAATTTGGAAACATATAGTCTTCGGTCGCCTAATATAATATTCATTATAGGCCTCAAACTTGGCGACAAGTTTATGGCGACCCTCCATATTAGTGACAAATTCATGCACATAGTCCTGAGTACTGAACGGGATGTGATGATAGGTGTGCTAAAAGAATGACAGATATTAACAAGTTACAGGCTAAGTGCCAACGTCCTCCATTATCTAACCGATGACTTACACCATAATTATTAATACACTTATGTTCGCCTTTTGGGATATTTTTGGTCCAAAATTGATACCAAAAAATCTTTGGATTGAATTGTATCTTACAGTAATCCCATATACTAAATGAGATTGGGGTTAGTTGCCAGGATCCACGTTGAAATCTATATACCTCACCATGACCCTAATTGGAAAGTGGAGAATACCTTTTTATATTAAAAATTGTTTTGAAGTATTACAACAATTCACCTGAACCCGATCCTTTGGTTGTACACCCTCCCATATACAGGTCACATTTCCGGCAATATTAAAATGACCTTCTATGAATACGGTTTGTAACTCTTTTATGTCGAACAAATCATGTATGCCATTATTGTCGGGTATTTCAGGACAGTTTTCAAATATTTTATCGTTATCGAAAACGAACTCGTAGGGAAGTCCCTTAACCGAGAGGACTACCACCAGCAGCAGTATGATTTCGAATAAGGTAATACGGTTTCCAATGTCCATTTCGAAATGAAGATTTTAGTTTGAATAGTTTTCGATTAGTCTCTTTCTCTCTTTATATATTGGCCACAAAAAGTGGGAGTTTACAGTCGCGACACAATGTAATTATAGCTTGTAATTGCATTAACACGAATGTTAATCCACGATCTATAATTATAGATCAGCCAAGTAAATGCTCGTATTCCCAGCGGAATTTCTCTTTACTAAATAAAAAACCAGTAAGGAAGGGCTAAAGTCGGGCGGATCCGACTATACACCAAGCTATCGGGGCAGACATATCAGAATTTCTCTGTAATTTAAATGGAGGTAACTGTACTGTAGATGACCTACTGTGATGTAGATGACCCAACTGGTCGTCACCTAAAGAGTAAATTACCCCAATGGTCGTCTACTATAGCGTTGATGCCTAATGGTAGTCTACTGTACAGTAGATGACCCAACTGGTCGTCACCTAAAGAGTAAATGACCCTAATGGTCGTCTACTATAGCGTTGATGACCCTAATGGTAGTATACTGTACAGTAGATGACCCAACTGGTCGTCACCTAAAGAGTAAATGACCCTAATGGTCGTCTACTGTACAGTAGATGACCCAACTGGGTGTCTACTATAGAGTGGGTGACCCTGCTTGTCGTCTACTATAGAGTAGATAAACCTAATGACCCTAATGGTCGTTACTATATAACACCACTTGGCATCTACAATTCAGTATACCACCATAGTAGTCGTTTACAATAGAGTATATGACCCTACTCTTCAATAACGATAGAGTAGATAACCCAACTAGTAGTAGATTACCCAACTAGTGGCTTACCATATAGTAGGTTACCCTACTGGTCGCCTACATTGAAATAGATAATCCCACTAGTCGTTTACAATAGAGTAGATGATCCCACTAGCCATTTACAAATGAGTAGATGATCATACTGGTGATTTACCATGGACCATATTGGAGTAGATGACCCCAGTTTTATCATAGAGTAGATGACATACTGGTCGTCTACATTGGAGCAGCTGACTCTACTGATCATTCACCGTTGGCTAGATGACCCTACTAATCATCTAAATTAGTGTAGATTGCCCCTCTGGTGGTTTAAATAAATTCTGATGGTTTACCATAGGGTAGAGTACCTTACTGGTCGTCTACTACAGAGAATATGACCCTACTGGTCATTTACCATAGAGTAGATGACTTTAGTAGTCCTTTTCCATAGAGTAGAGGACTTTTGTAGTCCTTTACAATATAGTAGATGGCCCTACTTAACAATTTACCTTCTAGTCCTTTTCCATAGAGTAGATGACTTTAGTAGTCCTTTGCAATAGAATAGATGGCCCTACTGGTCGTCTACTACCCAGAGGCTCTCCAATTTGGCACACCAAGTAATCGTAGGGATTCAAGTACTTGATCCTTACTTTAGTTCGGTAACATCTCATTGTCGAAGATTTTAAGAGCCGGAGAAGTGGTATTCATTCTCACAACATGACCTAAACAACGCAAACGATGCATTTTAACGCGTTTCAGTAGGTTGATGTTGGAGTAAAGCTCGAACAACTCATGATTCATCCAGATTCAATCACTGTTGATGTTTATCGGTCCATAGATTTAGTGTAACATTTTTCTTTCGAAGACACGCAAAGCTGCCACATCTGCCTGCGTAATGGTCCAGGTTTCAGCACCATACAGAACGACAGCTAATATAAGTGTCTGGTATAGCTGGATTTTAGTTCTTCGAGTGATGGTTTTATCTCTAAAGTGCTTACTGATTCCAAAATAGCACCTATTTGCATGTTGTATTCTACGTCTTATTTCACTGCTGACGTCATTCTTCTTGTTCACCAATGTTCCTAGATAGACAAAGTCTTCTACCTTCTCCAAATTGTGAATGTTGTGGACAATGATGTATCTATTCCAACGATAGAATTGTTTATTACTCGAAATCATGACTTTGCAGATTTCCTTGTGTATATATATATGCTGGAATCTGGTGCTACTGATTACAATATTTCTCGCGGCGGCTATATCAACCAATCGCATTCCATGTTCATTCGTATTGGCATCAAGACCTGATTTTACCGACGGTAGGATACAAAATACTTTCTCTGCCAACCGATCGTAGGGACAGCGATCGCAGTTGTATTCTAAACTTTCATAAAAAGCATCTTTTATCTACTCATCCATTTCCTCCGTAGGGCATGTATTAAGCAACACACTTCTTACAAATTTGTCAGCAAAATGTCAAAAAAAAACTCAACCGTGTTAATTTACAACCGTGTGAACTTACAATTGTTGCCTTGCCAACGTTGCAGACAAGTCCTCGCCAGTACATTGTAAGATATTGTAAAATGTTCGAAGTGTATGCATCAGACTATGGCGCCATTGTCAGAGAAACATTTATTGGTAACACTGTCTACAACATATTTTTATTGGCAAACCTGCCTATAAATATTTACAAAATATATGAAATTGGAAATCTGCCCATGAGGCAAATTCGCTCGCTTGGCAAGGATGTCCGCAGTCTTTACAACAGAGCTCGACGTAAAAAGGTTTGACAGAGTTGATAACGTCGTAAGATCTGACCACACTGGCTTAAGTGTATGTCCATAAACATGAGACGTTTAAACGTCTCCTCTCTTCAACCTAACCTAACATAAGATCTGACCACCACATGTAAATAGCTTAAGTGTTGCCTTTATGCGAATTGTTGCTATACGTTCGTTTACAGGGTTGAACCTGGAGACAAAGTGTCTTAATCTCTTTGCAATTACCAATCCACATCCAAACTCGTGTTTGCTCTTGTGGCAGCTGTAGTAGATTCCCTGCTATGCGGTGTTGTCAGCATGATATTCCTCAAGAATGTTCGCCAGGTGAAAGACCGCACCATGCTTATACTGTGCTGGGACGTTCCATGAACATATTCGTAAATCGTGGTCCTTATAAAGTTTGCGGTAGACGTCAACATGTACATACATATAAATTTTCATTGCAGTATACTGAAGGCGGATGGCATGTCCAGCCCTTTAGGTTCTTGATAGCGAACCTGGCTGTATCGACTTCTCACATGGCTAACATCGCAAATGATATTACCAGGGAGCACGTAGTCTAAAGCCGGACGTAGTGAACTGCTAGGGAAAATTCTGCCATGACTGTGGTTATTGCCAAGTTAATAACAATCAGAAGCCTTGATCATAACAAAAAGTCCCCTCTACATGTGTTATCGACTGAGTTATCCCGTGTGTAGCGTAGATAACGATTGACTTTGTTACTCGTGATGCCATTATGTTCCGGCTGTGCAGTGGGACTCTTACGTTTAGCATCATTCTCGGCGGTGCATTAGCTACATTATAATCGTTTTTACTTGCATATTCCACATGCGCCTTGAAGTTTAAACGGGTATATTAACTCCTAAGTACTTTGTAGAATCCGACGATACGATGCCCGTTTGTTCATCCTGCAGGGTTGAATGCATTTTTTATGTCCAGGGTTATTACGGCTCAATGTAATTTTTTTCATATGAATGTGAGAACCCCCTTTCGGTAAATTCTGGAGGTTGGTGCATGTGTTTTGAAAATTATTGCTCAATCATTTTTGTTTCTTAAAACATGATGGACTTCATGACCCCATCAGGTACTTTATAACTGATATATCAACCTTACTCAGTACTTTAAAACGTTACGTATGGGCTGTACAAGTCAACTGGGGAAACCTTACGTCAAATCTGTTCTTATTACAACAGTGTAAAGCTATTGAACAAATTTTGGTCGTAAAACCATTCTTGAGCCTATAAGCTCTTGGAATGCAGCAAAAGCTTTATTAATCCTTATCTCCTTATTCTCAACCATGTTCAGCTTCTGATGTAGAATTAATTATCGTTTAGCAAAATAAGAAAAATGTTTATATACACATTAATTGGCAATGCTTCTAAGTCGTAGGTGCCCAAACCACTTAATTAGAAGAGCCCAGCAATAACTGGAAACAAATAACACGATTCAACTAAACCCAAAATAAAATAAAATCACAATATACATACAACAAGGTGAACAACTTAGCAGTAATCTTGGATCGAAAACTGAACTGAAAGAATGTCCCTGTGGCCCTGCACGAGGTATGGTTAGGTTGAAAGGGTAGCCCATCCCTCGAGAGGGATGAGAACACACAGATGCTGGTCAATAGACTGATTGTGATACCCATTCATTAGAGATATCTGAAAAGTGTTATAGGAAAGAGGTACAAAGGCGGGTATTTTGAGCTGCGTGATGAGTAGATAGAAAGAGAGATAAAGATAAAAAGAAAGATGTCAGCTTTAGTTTTGTGTTGCTTCCTTACGGAGTTTTTTTAATGAAAAGTCTGTCAGGTTGTTGAAAGACATGTTTCCTAGATAGGAGAATCTTAGGCCGTCCAGTCCTGGACAATAGCATATAACGTGCTCAATAGTTTCCTCTTCGTCCTCGTTTTGATAATTTCTTCAGAAATCCTCATGTGGAATTTTGATGCCTTCGACCCTGACGTCTATGGTACAATGTTCCGTGAAATGCTGTAAGCTTTCTCAAGGATTCTTTGCCGAATGCTAAAAGTTGGCTTGACCTTTAATGCGTATCTTTGGCCATAGGTTTCTTGTGATTCTGTAGTTTTGTATATATTCCCATGTAATTAAGCAATTCCACGAACGGCAAAGACACATTTTGAGTCACGGTAGCACTCTTTGTCTCAGAGCCTTTCCGTGATTAAGCAATACCACGAACGGCAAAGACAAACTTTGAGTTACGGTAGCACTCTTTGTCTCGGAGCCTTTTCGTGCACATGCATCCGCGTGTTCAATGCCAGAGATATTATTATGTCTTGGCATCCAAACTAGGTTTATATCAGTGTATGAATTTCATTGAGGGAGTTTATACAATCTAGTGGCAGTATTTGACTTCAGTTCTTTGAGAGCTGCCATACTATCCACATAGATTCTGATAGTTGCGGCGGTTAGATCACTGCGCCGAATCTTATTTTAGGCGATTTGCACGGCATATTAGCTTGGAGGACAGTGCAGAAGTTTGATAGACTTTCTGATATGTTGAGTTCAAAGGTATTAGAGTAAGCTCCCGACACTGTTCCGGTATCCACCTTGGAGCCGTCAGTTAAGATTGAGAAATCTATCTCTGTAATGACAGAGTTTGTTGCCCATTCCTCTGCTGCGTATATATGACTAGAAAGTTGTTCTCGTATGGTTTGTTCTCGGGTCTAGGTAATCGGAGGCCTGCTCGAGAAAGCCGTTTTGGTCTATCTCCTTCAGTATGGAACTATGGCCGCGCGGGCTGTTTTGCAGCATGCCACTTTCCCTTAGCCTTATTGCTGATTTTGCCGCCTTGCTTCCGATTTGGATGTCTAGTGGTTCAATGCCGAGTAGAGTCTCTAGTCCAGCCTGTTATGTCTATCTTTTGGCTCCTGTTATGTTAACATAGACCATGCGTTACACTTAGTCACTGGAATATTGAACTGTTCAGCCATCTTGTTAATAGATCTGCAACAGTTAAGGACAGTTCTTGAATTCAGGAGGAGAGTTTTCAGGGACTTTGTAGCCGCCTTACTACTCTACAAAACAAAATATTTTTAGCGTCTAAGGGGAATATAATTTTATCCTATTCCTATTATTATTAATAAAGGGTGTCCCAAGAAGAGCGCAATTTTTAAATCTCGCAACATTCGAAGTGTCATTGTTTGACATTTGAATAATTGTTATTGTTTGTTAGTAGAAGGTACGAGGTTAGTAAAAATGGAGCGCTACACGAATGAACAACGCATTCTCATTGTGAAATTGTTTTACCAAAATGGTGAAAGTTTTGCGGCTACAGTTCGCAAATTGCGATCAATTTGGGGTCACAATAATGCTCCAAACGAGTCAACTGTAAAGAGATTAATGGATAAATTTGCCGAAACTGGGTCTGTTAGTGATGTAAAGACAACAACGCGCCATCGACCAGGTCGATCGACCGAAAATGTCGCAGCTGTACGTGATGATGTCGCTCAAACTCCATCCACCTCAATTCGACACCGAGCTCAGCAAATTGGTGTCTCCAAATCCACTTAACCAGTTTTTTCTTGCCTAGAATTGAAGAAATGAATGTGGAGGGCATGTGGTTCCAACAAGACGGCGCCACATGTCATACAGCCAGAGAAACAATTCAATTGCTGCATCAGTCATTTCCCGGTCGTGTTATTTCGCGTTTTGGAGATCAGAATTGGCCGCCTTGATCGTGCGATTTAACACCATTAGATTTTTTTCTTTGGGGTTTTTTGAAGTCGATGGTTTACGCGAATAAGCCGACGACGACTCAAGCCTTAAAACACGAAATTGGACGCTGCATTAATGAAATACCGCAGCATTCATGCAAAACGGTCATTGAAAATTTCATTAAAAGATCGCGTGCATGCCAGCAAAGCCGCGGCGGCCATCTGCACGATATATTGTTCCATACATAACCTCATTCTGTCTACTTTACGATATAATAAAGTTTCACGATTTTTTCTTAAATATCTGTGTTTTATTTAAAATTAAAAAATTTCGCTCTTCTTGGGACACCCTTTATTATAAAATCGTTTGTTTGTTTGTTCCGGCATCACGCCTAAACGGCTGAACCGATTTTCTTGAAACTTGGTGGACAGATAGACCAATGCCTGGGAAGTGCCCTAGGCTACTTTGATTTTCGGCCACAGAGGCTCCTGTTAAAGCTAGAGAGCTGAAATTTTGCACACACATAGACTGGAGTGTTGTATAAACTACGGACTACTCGCTTAATCATATTTCGGCCAGTGGTCAGTTGTAGCGCTATCAAAAACTTGCGGTTTGATTTTGTCGTTTCGGAATTCTCTTATAAGATACAAAGTTAAAACTTTATATATATGAAGTACTATAAACCGCAAATAAATGCGCGAAAAATTATTTTGAATTATCTGAATGTGGTCAGTTTAACTGTGACCCGAACAATTTTCATTATTTCTCTGATTTTAAAAGTTCCTTAAGAGCCAATGATTTACAAATTTATATGTACAGACTGATCTTAATGGACATGCGAAAACAACAATTCGATGTCCAGTCTTAGGTCAAACCGGACATAAAACCGCGTCTTAAAATTTTTAAAGCCTTTTCAAAATATATCGCTCACCAATTACTGTAGTAACCTATCTAACATTGTCAATTCGGTCACTTCTCCGACTGTGGTCAGTTTAGCAGTGACCAAATCAATTCCCACACTTTCTGTAATTTAATAGTTCTTTAAGAGCTATAATCTTAATAATTTATGTTTGTATACTGATCTCCAAGGCATGCGATTTTACACCAAGCGACCTTTAACCGCTTGACCATTGCGGTACCTTTAAGAAGTAGGAAGCTTTAAATTTTGCTTTGGTATAGACTTGAGTGTTGTATACCCTTCGGACTATTCACACAGTCGTTTTTGACACGTAGTCAGTTGTCGCGCTATCAAAATTTTAAATATTTTTTTGTAGGTATTTCAGAAGCGCCTAAAATGATACACAGATAAAATAATATGTAGTACTATATCCGAGAAATGCAATTTTGAATTCTACGATTGTGGTCAGTTAAGCAATGACCAAAACCATTTTCAATCTTTACTGGCTTTCAAGATTCTTTAAGAGTTTTTCATTCTTTCAATACATTAAAAATCCCATAAATTGCACTCTCATAGACATGAGTGTTGTATAAACCACGGGCTACTCACGTAGACATTTTTCGACCAGTGGTCAGTTATAGCGCTATCAATTGTTTTTGTCCTTTCTGAAGCCTCTTATGGGACACAAAGTTAAAAGTTTGTAAATATAATAATTTTGAATTCTCTGACTGTGGTCAGTGAAGAAGTGGCCAAAACAATGTTCACTATTTTACAGATTGTAAAACTTCTAACCCCTGTTCAAAATATATCTCTCACCACTGTAAGATATACATATATAACGGTGTCAATTCGGTCAAATCTCAGACTGTGGCCAGTGTAGCAGTGACCAATGCAATTTCCACTCTTTCTGTACTTTAAAGGGCCCAAAATGGCAATGTTAAATCTAATTCAAGCGACTTTTGGCCGCTTGACCGTTGCGGCTCATATAACAGGTAGAAAGCTAGAAACTCCAGTGTGGTATAGCCTACGGACTATTAACATAGTCGTTTTTTGGCCAGTGGTCAACTCTTATACAAAGATAAAATAATATGTAGTATACACAGGAAAAAAACAATTTTGAATGCTAAGATTGTTGTCAGTAGTGACCAAAGCAATTTTCATTCTTCCACTACATTTCAAAATTCTTTAAGATTTTTTCATTCCTCCAATAAAAATTCCATAAAGATCTGTGGAGCTGCACATATATGTGCATAAAACGATCTTCAAGGAAATGCGTCGTCCGGCCTGAGGACAAGAGGTACACAAAAACGGAGACATAATGTTTAAAAGTCTTTTCGAAATATATCGCTCGCTATATACACCGGTAATATTTAAACAAAAATGTATACGAGTATATCGAAATTTGAAACATACATGGCATATTATGCATTTGTTTCTCAGCCATTTGTTTGGTGACCTCTTGACCACTGTCCCCATAAAAGTATTAATTTGAATGTTTGCACACATATCGTACATTTGAGGTTGTGCTTTAATACGAGGGCGGTTCGGAAACTTCTTAGCCTATCAATGAAAGAGAATAGTTAGTTTTTCAGAAATATTTTTATTTTTCAATATAATTTCCTGAAACTTCAATACACTTAGTCCAACGCTTATCTAGCAATTCTATCCCTTGATAAAAGTAGTTTTCCTCAAGGTCTTCCAAATAGTGGTTTACAACTGTAATTGCATCTTCATTTGAGGTAAAATGCTTGCCAGCAAGGAATGTTTTTAGATTTGGGAACAGGTAAAAGTCACTGGGAGCTAAATCAGGAGAAAAAGGTGGGTGGTCAAGCAACTCGTACTTTAATTCGTTGATTTTAGCCATTGTTAAAACACTCTTGTGCGCTGGTGCGTTGTCTTGATGAAAAATTATTTTTTTGTGTTGTAAGCCAGGACTTTTTTCTCGAATTTGTACATTTAATTGATCCAAAAAATAGTACTCTGAATTTATTGTTTTACCCTTTTGCAGATAGTCAATCAATAAAATACCTTTGAAGTCCCAAAAAACCGTTGCCATAACCTTACTAGCCGATTGAATTGTTTTTGCCTTCTTTGGGGCACTTACTCCAGCTTCAGTCCATTGTTTGGATTGTTCTTTTGTCTCTGGAGTATAGTGGTGGATCCATGTCTCATCAACAGTTATGAAACGACGATTAAAATCCATTTTATTTCGCTTAAAACGATCCAAACAAGCTTGAGAAATGTTCATTCTTATGCGTTTTTGGTCGACTGTTAACAAGTGGTGCACCCATCTTGCAGAAAGCTATTTCACGCACTTTTATTCGTCGATCATTTAATACCATATCATGCACTTTGGCTACAATTTCTGTTGTTGTTGCTGTTTTTGGACGTCCACTACGTGGTTCATCTTCAATGCTTGTACGACCACGTTTAAATTCAGCAACCCAATTTTTTACTGTTGCATATGAAGGAGCACTTTCACCTAACACATTCACCATATCATTATGAATTTCCTGCCCCGATAAACCTTTTTTATGTAAATATTTAATGTCACCACGCATTTCTAATTTTTCCATTGTAAAAAAATCGCGGATGCGTCTTTTGTGAACACCTGTTTCTATATGAAGGTGTTGCCAGATCGAAACAAAATTTAGCATGTGTTCATAGCAGATATGGAAGTTTCCAAAACACTTAACTTTTTTCTGTTTATACCGCGCTTTTTGTGCTAGGCTAAGAAGTTTCCGAACCGCCCTCGTATTTACAGAATTTTTTACTGTTGTCAGTGAATTTGTTTGAGTTTTTGAGAGCATGTGGAGTTTGATAGACTTTCAAGTAGAGTGATCCTGGATGTTAAACAAATTTTTAATGATCGGCGTATGATCAAATATTCGAAGGTATTTGTAAACCAAAGATTTTAAATACGTATTTTTACATAAATTTAGCTATAGCCAACATTTTTTTTAGTTTTTGGGTCCTTATTTTTTATTCAAAATCAAAAATAATACTAATGTTTGGATCACTGTTTTCAAAGGCAACCCGGGCATCGCCGGCTATTTAAATGCTAGTAACTTCATAAAATCAAAACGCAAATTTTTTTATGGTAAAGTTATTTTTAAATTCCAATTTTTATGCACACGGGGCAAAATCGCCTTTTTTGATATGTTTGAATCGAAAGAAAATATATTTGGAACACAAATTTTTAAATATTATATATTTCTGAGCAACTAAATTATATTTGAAAATCAACAAAATTTATTTGTAACTCATATATTAATATATTACAACTAAATATATTTGCAAACTAATTTTCTCAAATAATATATGTGTTTGTATACAAGTCAGATTATTGATTGGGAATTTCTCCAAATATATTATATTTAAATAAAGTTTAAGACTGTCGAATTTTAGTTTTATTTTTTTTCCTAGATTTTGTGTTATGCTTTATAGATAAAATGTCATAAGCAGGATTAATTTCTGTTTTACAGCACTAATTGTTAATTTATAAATATTAAAATACATTACTTTTTGTCAATTCGTTAATTCAATTTATACGAGTTATAAAGTTCGTAGTTACGAAAGATTATACGATTTAAATTTTAATCGAATTTTACAAACATATTTTTTTTTTTAAAAATTCACTGAAAACCAAAAACTGGCATTAATAAATTGCCAAAATTTTGAAATACAAATTAATCTTTGTTGCGGTAATATTAGTTCCAAATAAAAAATATTTGAATGAAAACATACTTTTGTTTTGAACAACATCCTCACAAACATATAATTTTTGTGTGTGTCAAATATTAAATATTTGGAGTGTACTCTAAACATATATATATTTCAAGCAGAATTTGTTTGGGACAATATACTACAGAAGCGATTTTTTTCAGCGTGCATGTTGCCTTTTGACTATATTTTTTCAGTATAAGTCTGATAGAGCCAGGATAAGCGTTAAATTTATATATAATAGGAGTAAACGATTGACTTATTTTTTCAACATAAGGCTAAGATCGAAGGAGTGGACCAACGTGGCTAGTACCTCCCCCACTAAGGGTCAACATTTAGTGATATATTGATTTCTAAAAATATTTCGCTAGTGCACACATATTAATAGTTTATTAGACGCAGAAAAATGTTCAAAGTTTCCACGTCCCTTTTGGTACCTCCCATACAAATGGACTATTTTGAGCAAAAAGTTAAAGGCTTATAACATCAATTCTAACGCATTTCAGACTTCTGAGTGAAGCGAGAGATAGAGGGTGCCGGAACATCTAAAAATTATTATACCCTCACTTTAGTGTGACGAGGGTATATATCATTTGCTACGGAAACAAGTAAGAAAGTTTCAGTCGGGTAAACCGACTAAGGTATACCCTCACTTTGTGAGTAATGTAATATTGAATATTACTCGAATTATTCTGTCAATTTGTGTGGGAGTTACCAGAAGGGGTTTATATTATACACCTTTTTTTCGCTGAACATTAGATACTTTAAATTCATTGCACTGTGCCGACTTATAAGCATTTATGTGCACTGGTATAAACGTTATGAGGCATTAAATTGTGGTATGATTTGGGAATTTTGTGTGGGAGGTACAAAAAGGGGCGTGGCAATAACGCCCATTTTTCACAGGGCTATAGACACTATAAAAACATTACACTGTAAAAAAGTTCAAGTATTTTTATACACTGGTTTTAATGTTATAAGCTGTTAACTTTTGGTGCAAAAAGGTACCTTTGTGTGGGAGGTACCAAAAGGGGCGTGGCAACAACACCCATTTTTCCCTGGACTGTAGGCAATATAAAAGCATAATACTGTACAAAATTTCAAGTATTTTTATACACTGGTTTTAATGTTATAAGCTGTTAACTTTTGGTGCAAAATGGTGCATTTGTGTGGGAGGTACCAAAAGGGACGTGGCGACTTCGCCCATTTTTCTCGAGTTGATAGCGACTAATAAGCTAATACTATGTGTGAAATTTCAAAAGATTCGAATAAGTAGTATAGCAGTTATTAAAGAATCAATATTTCACAACATTTTAACCTTTTGTGGGGGAGGTACTAGAAGGAGTGGACCAATATGGCCCATCTTCGAACTTAGCCGGAGATAGAAAAAAATATTACCACATACCAAATTTGAGGTCAATCGGTCACTCCTTTCGAGAGTTATCGTGCGCACCAGCCAGCAGACACACAGACAGACAGACAGACAGACAGACAGACAGACAGACAGACGGACGGACATTGCTCATTCGACTTAAAATGACCCAAAACGGATTTCCTCCGAACATACTTGGGGTCTTAGGTCACTCCTTCGACGTGTTACACTTTTTTCCGTAGCAAATGATATATACCCTCGTCACACTAAAGTGAGGGTATAAAAAGTGTAACACATCGAAGGAGTGATCTAAGACCCTAAGTATGTTCGGAGGAAATCCGTTTTGGGTCATTTTAAGTCGAATGAGCAATGTCCGTCCGTCTGTCTGTCTGTCTGTCTGTCTGTCTGTCTGTCTGCCTGTCTGTCTGTCTGTCTGTGTGTCTGCTGGCTGGTGCGCACGATAACTCTCGAAAGGAGTAACCGATTGACTTCAAATTTGGTATGTGGTAATATTTTGATCTATCTCCGGATGAGTTCGAAGATGGGCCATATTGGTCTACTCCTTCTGGTACCTCCCACACAAAGGGTTAAAATTTAGTGAAATATTGATTCTTTGATAACTTCTATACTACTTACTCGAATCTTTTGAAATTCTGCACATAATATTAGTATATTAGTCGCTATTAACTCGAGAAAAATGGGTGAAGTTGGCATGCCCCTTTTGGTACCTCCCACACAAATGGACCATTTTGCATCAAAATTTAACTGCTTATAACTTTAACACAAGTGCAAAAAAATGCTTGAAATTTTCTACAGTATAATGTTTTTGTAGCGCCTATAGTCCGGTAAAAAATGGGCATTATTGTACAGCCCCTTTTGGTACCTCCCACACAAATGGACCATTTCGTACCAAAAGTAAACGGCTTGTAACTTTAATACCAGTGCATACAAATACTTGAAATTTTGTACAGTGTAATGCTGTTATAGTGCCTATAGTCCTGTAAAAAGTGGGCGTTATCACCCCGCCCCTTTTTGTACCTCCCACACAAAATGACCAAAATTACATAGCTCGTAACTTTAATATACCAGTGCACATAAACGCTTATTGTTCAGCACAATGCAATGTATTTACCGAAAAATACGTGTTTTTGGAAAACCCCTTCTGGTACCTCCCACACAAATTGACAGATTTATTGGTGTAATGTTATATATTACATTACTCACAAAGTGAGGGTATACCTTAGTCGGTTTACCCGACTGAAACTTTCTTACTTGTTTGATTGTATAGGTTGCTAAAAATCGAATTGGCAAATAAAGTCGAATAAGCGAATACAAACACTTGCATCTGTGTACAGTGTAATGCTTTTATAGTCCATAATCCATTTAAAAATGGGCGTTGCAACGTTCCTTTTACGATTTGTTTTCTATTTTGTTTCAACAAACAATTATTTAAAAAAATATTTTTTTTCATATTTTTGAGGACTGTTACTAAATCAAAGGTTATACGTAAAAGTAACATATATAACATTTGTAACCATCAAGGAAGGAAACTGTAGTAGGATGTCTATTAGATAGAGTACTTCCCCCTAACTGCCGTTTCCATTTCACCTACAGAAGATATACTTATAGTTTATAGAGCTGATATTTCGAATAGAACTTCATCGAGCTCTACAATACCATGCTTTCATAAAATATGCACATTTTTTAAATCGAATATTTTGATCTAAAAGATCAGTTCGGTTCGGCAAATTCAATGGATTCAATGTACTCATATTCGAAATCGAATATTTCATTTATTGCTACAAACTTCATATATTAATCACTTCACCTTAACAAATTCACCAAAAATTTGCGAACACATTGTCTTGGGCCGTTTAACATTAGATCTATCAAATGCCTCCACATAGCCGACTATTTTGTGTCGTCCCTCCATATTTATGACAAAGTCAAATACAGTGTCCACACTGAATGGATTGTAATGATAGGTATGCTACAAAACAACGGCATTAGTTAACAGTGATTGAAGGTTACCTCTCGGCACAATATGACTAAGTCGACTTACACCATAATTATTTCCACAAAGACGCTCATTTTCGGGAATATGTTTGAACCAAACCTGATACCATATAGTGGTGGGATCAAATTGTACTTTACAGAAATCGTTTATAGTATTAGAGAACGGTGTCATTTGCCAGGCTCCATGACGGAATTTATACAATTCTTGATGTAACTAAATAAGGAAACTGGAAAATTCTAAACAAAATTCATATATTTGTAACATTTCTACTTCTTACCCGAATGCGATCCGATGGTTCTACGCCCTCCCAGGCACATGTGGCATTACCATCAATGTTTATACGTCCCTCTACGAACTCTATGCGCAACTCGGTTAGGTTAAACATATCGTGCATTCCATTATTGCCTGGTATTTCTGGGCAATTGTCAAAAATTTCATCGTTATCAAAGATGAACTCGTAAGCAGCTCCACGAACCACACCGATCACTGAAAGTAATGCGATTGCAAATATTAAAATACGGTTCTGAGTTTCCATTTGGTGACTTTGTATGGATATTTGTTGAGTCTATTTTTTCCTATATGTACATATAGCCATAAATATCTATCTATCTTAATAATTAATTATAACTTGTTATTCCAGAACTATATGTTTATTTTAAGCCACGATAGCATTCACGCAAAGAAAAAATCTCTACTTTTTTAAGAGCACTCATTAACTTCTATAGTTAATGATCGTATTCGACGGTTCATTTGGGTTAACGTTATTAATGTATGTACTGTATTAATGTCTCGTATAATTAGTAGTAAGAAATAAATTACTGTTTCGATATAAGTGAATAATTCACAAAAATCTGTGAGAATTTCTGGAATGTTCCTTAAAATATATTTCTCTGGCAACTTTGAATAGGAATTCCCTACTTCAGTCAGAGATTCCTTTGAATTTTAGCCATCAGAGACTGTAACCGTAACTAGAATTATTTGAATTAAAAAAAGCTTTGAACGTTTTAAGTCGCCAGGACCATGACAATGTCTCGTCGACGAAGCTACTGGCAGTGACTGACAGACTGGTTCCTCATATACCGGTTTATCAGATCTGTATACCATAACAACGGACAGCAACTAAGATTGTCTCCATTCCCAAAGCGGAGAAGATGGACATGATAATTACCGCATTATTGGAGAGATCTATCGATAGATATCTTAGGACTATCATGGACCACAAATTACTGCAACAGCAAGGGCAAATCTATCGAAACCTCCCTGCATGATCAAGTCAGATTTGTAGAAAGCTCTCTATCTGCTAAGGAATATAAAATCGTACCTATGTTATAAAGGGTTTTCCAACAAGAGGTGTTATTTTGGTATTCAAAGAAAAATTGCATTTTTTGAGATATATGATCGGATGTTTATTTCATAATAAAGAGGAAGGTATGCCGTTAATAATGAAAAACAACATCAGCCAAATGACCACCACGACCACGCTTACAGGACCATATCATTTTCATGAAATTTTCCACAACCAAATCGCAAAGTGGCTGCCCTATGTCCTGGATAGCCTCACGAATTCTATCTTTGAGGTCTTGAATCGACGCTGGGCTGTTGGCGTAGACCTTATCTTCCACGTGGCCCCAAAGGAAGAAGTCGCAAGTTGTAAAATCACAAGATATCGGTGGCCAGTTGTGATCACCTCTTCGAGAGATAACACGGTCCCGAAACTTTTCCCGTAACAGAGCAATGCTTTCGTTGCTTGTTTGGCACGTGGCGCCGTCTTGTTGAAAGTAAACGTTGTCCAGATCAATACCATCCAACTCCGACCATAAAAAATCCTTAATCATCTCTCGATAGCGCAATCCATTCACAGTAACTGTTGATCCAAACTCATTTTCGAAAAAGTAAGGTCCAATGACCCCGCCGGACCAAAAACCGCACCAAACAGTCACACGTTGCGGATGGAGAGGCTTCTCAACAATAACTCTTGGGTTTTCCGAGCCCCAGATGCGACAATTTTGCTTGTTGACGTAGCCACTGAGGTGGAAATGGGCCTCATCAGTCAAGATGATTTTTCGCTGATTTTCGATTTTTCGAATTTTAATAATTTCAATGCGTTGTTGAATCGTGTACCGTTCCATTTTTAGTAATGGCGTAGTTTATATTTGTCAAATAATAAAAGCTTCAAAAGTGACAGCTACCGAAATACCGGGTGATTCAAAATAACACCTCTTGTTGGAAAACCCTGTATAATCAGTATTTTTTACAGCAGAACAAGGAGCAAGGGCAGCTACGTTAGCGCGTTTAGAGCAACATCGTTTTATAATACTCTCCAATTCAGATTTATTTGTTGTGAAAAGATCTTTTTGAAAACGTCATAAAATATTCTTCACAATTGTTTTTCGTGTTAAACTATAAGAGAGGCTCAAAGATATACTTATAAAAATACGAGTATGCAGACTATTTAGTGAAGAACGCTTCTTAGATTTAATGAATGTATTTTTCACTGTATCAATTCGTTATTTAAGTTATTTGTTCTAAAACAGTAACCATTGCGTTTAATATATTTTTTTTAAATTGATCATATTTATAATTTAAAAGTTACTTTAATATACAATACTATTCAATTCAATTATTTATAATTACAAATAATTGATTGTTTAATCACATAAGTGTAATTTAATATCATTAACATATTTTTGTGTGATATTTCTCTTAATACTATAGTATTTAATAAATATTCAAATGTATTTAGTTATTGTAACGTATAATAAAGAGGTGATTAAACAATTAGAGAATAGCCGGTGATTATATGCACCATATTACACACATTTAAATACTTTCATTACTAATATTTTACACTGATTTGCCTAACAGAGGGGCGTATATGTATATATAACCTGCATCGAACGTCGCATTGTGGACGGTTTTCGAAAATATTGAATTAAATTATCATTTATTTACCATCATTTATTAACTAGTCAACAGATTTAAATGCAACTTTGCACTCTCACTGAAGAGGTAGCGTAGAGCTTAAGTTTGGAATTAATATACTATGTAGATAGAAGTGGAGCTACAGATTCACTAATAGAATACGAGAATTTAGATTTTAAATCGGTGTAGTTATTTTATTTCGGAACCCATACCCATAAGGATTCTACAAGTCGAGGCACATGGTGTAACGGACAAAATGTTATTTTATCCGCACATAGCCATTTATTACCACTGTGCATTGGCATTCTCTCTAAGTTAGCCACTACGATCCCCCATTGACGTCATCAAACGCAATAGCAAGAGCATCCACCATCACCATTGTGCTAAGCCATCACAGCGAACACACGCACGCACCCACATACAACCATTGACAGCCACAGCCACTGAGAATGAATATATGGCTATGCTTATACTTTCATGTTCCGGGTGTAACATTAAAGTAAATTAAAATACACGCTGTGCATATAATTCTCGGTGACTTTGTATAGCCAGTGGTATAAGGTGTTGACGTTTTTCAGTCAATGGTGTATTTAATTAGTGAGTAAGATTAGAAGTAAGCTGTCTTTTTGTATTAGGTTAGGTTTAGGTTAGGGTGGCAGCCGTATTTTTTTACAAGCTCACATAGACCAGTTTAGGTCCCTAGTGTTACCACGGGCTGAAATGCCCCTCATCGAAACCAACCTGTTTGATATATAAATTTATCGATAGTACGAATATCAGTACTAGAAAGATCTGTTAGGCTGCCTAAAAAGGCCGACCCCAGTATGTCCAGTCGTCGTTTACTCAAAGCGGGACAGTCACAAAGCAAGTGCTCAATGCTCTCCACTTCTTCCTCATCACCACAGCTTCGGCAGAAGTCATTGGAGTCAATACCCAATCTTTGGTGTGTTCGCCGATCAAGCAGTGTCCCGTCAGAACCTGTACTAACGTAGACAATCGTTTCCTCTCTAGTGCGAGAAGATATTTTGACCTTCTCAGGTCATACCTTGGCCAGATTTGTCTAGCTACCCTGCAGGTGACGATTTCTGTCCATCTTTCGTTGGACTGCCCGAATGCCTCTTGCCTAAGCCAAAGCTTGCACGTGGATAGTGGCGCACCAATATATGCAAATTCTTCGAGAATTTGTAATGTCGTCCCTTTCCTAGCAAGTTCATCGGCTTTGCAGTTCCCCGGGATATCCCTATGCCCAGGCACCCATATGAGGTGTATATTAAACTGCTCAGCCATCTCGTTAAGAGATCTGCGGCAGTCGAGGGCTGTTTGTGAATTTAGGGATGTTGCCTCCAGAGAATTGATGGCGGCCTGGCTGTCCGAGTAAATGACAACGCCAGTGTTGGTTACTATGTTGCGACTCAGCCACTTGGCGACTTCCCATATTGCCATTATTTCGGCTTGATAGACACTGCAGGTATCTGGTAGTCTGTGAGCTATATTCAGACTAAGTTCTTCACAGTGTACTCCGAAGCCAACCTTTTCATCAAGCTTCGAACCATCCGTGTAAAAGTGGAGATGGTTTCTATTACCTGGTATTCTGCCGACCCATTCGTCTCTGGCGGGAATCATAGTGATGTAATTTCTCTCGAAGGTGTACACAGTTGGTATATATTCCACTCGGTCGGTTACCATAGCACTACACTTTGATATCCTCATGTGACCATAGTTCTTGTACCTCCACAGTGATAGGCAGTTTAATCTTATTGCCGCTTTGGTTGCAACTTCTCTCGCCACAATATTAATCGGCAGTATATGGAGTAGGGCTTGTAGAGACTCGGTCGCTGTAGTCCTTAAGGCTCCGCTTATGCTCAGGCAGGCAGTTCTCTGAACCTTTGTTAGTAGGTTGGTAATGGTTAGTTTGTCAGTTGCCGTCCACCATACCACAATACCGTATAACAGTATTGGACGAACTACTGCTATATATATCCAGTGGACGATTTTAGGAGAGAGTCCCCACCGCGACCCTACAGCCTTTTTGCAGGAATATAAGGCGACGTTGGCCTTCCTTACACGTTCCAATACGTTAAGTCTAAATAACATTTTCCTATCTAGAATTATTCCTAAAAATTTTGCACTTTCAGAAAAGACTAGATCTGTTCCATTTATCCGAGGTGGAGGGTCCACATGTGGGACATTATTCATCCTAGTAAAGAGAACCAATTCTGTCTTGTTGGGGTTAACGCCCAAACCGCTGCTTCTGGCCCATCTAACCAACTTGTTCAGAGCCACCTGTAGGATGTCTCTGAGGACGTTTACGAATTTGCCACTCACTGCGATTGCCACGTCGTCCGCATATGCCACGACCTTGCAGCCACAACGTTCTAGATCTAGCAGGATTTCATTCACCGCTAGGTTCCAAATTAGTGGAGACAGTACTCCTCCTTGCGGGGTCCCTCTGTTTACATACCTTGTTAGAGTTGTGGACCCTAGACATGCTGTTATGCGTCTTCTGGTGAGCAGACTTTGAATTAGTCTAATCAAACTATTGTTAACTTTTAGATGTGAGAGTGCCGCAATTACCGCATCTGAGTGAATGTTGTTAAAAGCCCCTTCTATGTCAAGAAATGCCACCATGGTGAATTCCTTGAAATGCAGGGACGATTCGATAGTGCTCACAAGTTCGTGCAGGGCTGATTCTGTAGACTTGCCCTTATTGTAGGCATGTTGGTTCCCCGACAGGAGTTTTGTATCCAGGTTTTCCCTAATGAAATGATCTAAAAGTCTTTCCAGACCTTTCAATAGGAAGGAGGATAGGCTAATTGGTCTGAAGTCTTTTGGCCTAGTGTGTGATATCTTTCCCGCTTTAGGTATGAATACCACTTTGGTATCCCTCCATCGATTAGGGACGTATGAAAGCCTGATACAGCCTACATAAATTTTCTCCAGCCAGGGGATAATGTACTTTAACATTTTCTGCATTTCTGCTGGAGTGATGCCATCTGGTCCAGGTGACTTGAAGGGCTCAAAGCTGTTAATAGCCCAGCTTATTCTGGATCTCTCAGTCAAGAAGCTAGCGACGCTCGCAGTCCACTCGCTCTCTTGTTGGTCCTGCTGATCCTCGGGTTCTGTTACAGTGTTGCCCGGGAAATGTGTGTCGAGTAGTACATTGAGCGACTGCTCGCTGTTTTTGGTCCAGTTATTTGCCTCATCCTGTAAATATCCCACTGTACATGGTGAAGCAGATAATATCTTCCTCAGCCTAGCGGCGTCGGAGACCTTTTCCACTTCACCACAGAAGGTATACCAAGCTCCTTCTTATAGATCTTGAGTTGCTCTTTATAGGCATCCCAATCATTAGCGACCCCAGTAGATTTAGCATTATTGAATAGCTTGTTGCAGGTCTTTTTCATAGCCGTTAGCTCAGAAGTCCACCATTGGGGTTTAGTTTTACCCTTGTACCTTGTTTTCGGACAGGCTTCTTCAAGGGAAGTATTGAATGATGTGGTGATATGATCGACCAGATTATCCAGACCGGCTTTGTCATTCGGTTCGTAAAGAAGTTTAGAGTTGAGGACTTTCTTGAAATTCTTCTCATACAGGTGCCACTTTGTCTTCCTTACATTTCTGTGGACGGCAGGTTTAGGCGCTTTTTCCGCGAGTTTGAACTCAATATAATGGTGATCTGAGAATGAGTGGTCGTCCAGTACATTCCACCCAATAATTTTGTCTGACAGCCGGTCAGTAGCAAACGTTACGTCGAGTACCTCCTGTCTGTCTTTAATTGTAAAGGTCGCTTTATTACCTATGTTACAAATACTAAGGTTGGTAGTTAGAATAAAGTCAAGAAGCGAATCACCCCTATTGTTTATATCCGTACTACCCCAGATAGTATGATGAGCGTTCGTGTCTGCGCCAATAATCAGCTCGATCTCGTCAGAGGTTGCTTCTTCCACTACTTCCCTGAATAGAGCAGTCGGTACTACAGATTCATAAGGCAAGTAGCTGGAGACCACCCAATATATGCGATTACCGATCTCCAGGCTAGCAGCTGTTTGGTCTTTACCACTTAAATTGGTCAGGAGAAAGATACTTAGATCTTTCCTGGCCAAAATGCAGGTTCTTGGAGTGCCTTCACAGTTGGCCACAAGCAGTTTAAAGTTGGGTGTCCTAATACCGCACACCCTTCCTCCCACTACGTAGGGCGATGTCTACTGCGCATGTGGACAGGCGTATCAGGACGATGTCTACTGCGCCTGTGGACAGGCGCAGCAATAGAGCCGCTGAGGCTGCTTTAGCGTGATGGAGGTTAATCTGTAGAATTCTTGCCATCATTGGTAATTGACAGATTAACATCCACCCCGACAAGGGTGTTATCGAACTCTTCGTCCGTATCGTCGAGAAGCATGTCCCCGCCAGATGCGTCAAAGAGTCCGGAGACTCCCCTCAGCCTCTCTGTGACCGAAGTAGAGCTTTTGTCCTCAGAGAAGGACGTTACAGATCTTCTGTTAGAGTTGGAGTCACCAGAAATAATAGGCGTGGGTACCTCCGCACTTCCAGGAAGTGCCACGGTGGACGACTCACCTTCTGCAGTGGGAGCTATATCCTGCTTGTATATCTTCAAGACTATAGTCTCGAAGCCATATTGTAGGGTTGCACTCGCACCTTGTATATGGGAGGTGGATTCAGCGTTTAGGATAAGATTGACCTGCCGCTTTTTACCATCCGCCTCACCCACCTTGCTGATTCTCCAATTATGGGCCGGCAGACCAGGATTGGAATCTTTTATTATTTCTAAGATGTCAGCCGGGTTGGAGGGCTCTTCTGTAACCCAGGTGATGGCTCTAGGGTGACTAGGGATGTTGTTTTTTTCGACAACATCCAACTGGGCACCCGGCCACACCTCACCCGCTCGACTCAGAGCAGCCTTATACAGGTCTACTGATCTGGCATCACCGAAATATAAGAGCTTTACTCTCCCCTGATGCCATCCTGCATCGTTGCAGATTGGTGGTTTGCCCGGCATTTCTCTACGGACATCGAGGTAATGAGCCATAATGGCTGATTGTACATGACTCCCTTTGTCCTTGAGGATGGATCCATCCTCACTACTTCTGTCTATAACAGCCATCACTAGACTCTCCTTCGTCACTTCATTGAAGGGCTTGGTGAGTGTCCTGTTGTTGATTAGGGCCTCTTGCCTTTTTCGAAGGCAGGGGTTCATCAGGTGATCTGATTCGTTTTACTTTATTAGCCGTTAACACAGCTGAATTTGTGGCTCTTTCAGCCGACTCATTGGCCTTAGAAGCATCTATGACGCCTTTTGCCCAGGTAAGTGACTCTTTTTGTTTTTCGGTAAGAGCCGAAACCTCAACAGCCTCCAACTTCGTCAAAACTCTGAGCGCTACACGATGCTCATTGTGCTTCCGTTTTGACGGTCGGACATGACGTTTACCCCTCACCGCACCACCTGTTGTGAGTACTTGGGGGAGATTTTCACCATTTTTGGTGTGGTCGGCTTTGGCCAAGATCAACGGACGGACAGTCGGACTATTGGGGAACCGCGCTCCATCGGAACACGAAGGCATCCCCGTCAAGAGAATTTATTTTTATTTTGTCTGTATTAGACCGTAATAGGTACTACGATGTAGGCCTTACAGACTTTGTACAGATTTTTCCTATTGCGTAATAGGTACTGGTAACTATCCGCTATGTGATAAACACGTCCGTTCACTGCGAATGATCAGTTCTAAATCAGTTGTATTAGGTTAAGTGTTTTGGAAATAATAAATAGCTAATTTTGAAAACGAAAACAGTCAATGGTGTGGATCAACAGAGCTACCAACCGAGTTGAACGACAAGTGGCATAGTCCGCAGTCCGAATACTTAACCCGAAGCAACAGAGATCCGCCCCAATAGTCCTCTTCAGGGATAGTAGTAGTAGAACAGTCCTCTTCAGGACTAGTAGTTGTAGAACGGTCCTTTTCAGGGCTTTAACGCGGTTCGCCCTCTTACGCGGTAAGACTGTACACGTAGTCATCACGCTTACGCGGTTCGCCTTCTTACGCGGTTCGCCCGCTTACGCGATTCGCCCGCTTACGCGATTAGCTCGCTTACGCGATTTGCTCGCATACGCGGTTCGCCCGCTTACGCGATTCGCTCGTCTACGCGGTTCGCCCGCTTCTGTCTTTATGCCACTTCTCACTAAATAAAATCGTCTGTTCCATTCGCAGGTTGCCGTCGAAGATCAATCCTACACCGAGAACAAGTCCACGCCGCATAATCCGCCAACCGCCTGTGCGTCAGAACTGGGTCATTCACCGTAACTCAAATCAACACACCGCATAATCCGATAACAGCCAGTACGTTGGGTCATCTACCGCCACTGAAACCCGCCACGCGCCTCTGTGGGGCGTCCATCAAGCATTTGTATGAGGCGTCCGTCAAGCGCCACGATAGTTTACATACCACCGTCTTATTGAAGGATAGCCTGCCCTACAATCTTCATCGACCATTATTCTGCAATCTACATCTGGAACAGGCAAAGACCAACGCACTAGAGACGTGTACCCATACTCCTGCGTATAGAGCGAAAATCCGTTCATGCAACGAACAATCCTATATAGAGCGACTCATTATTTGAATAAAATAAAATATTAGTTGTTGTACAAAGAAACACGATAAATAAAACCTGAATTTCGTTGCCCTAAAAAGGGAAAATAGTGTGTTCTTATTTAAGGTTTTTGTGGGTCGTTGAATTGATCCTGGAGGCGGCTGAACTACCTCAGCCTATGAATAAAATCCCGTTACAATGGCTAATTTAATGCCATACAGTTCCGTTCCTATCTGATATAGGATGTACAAATGTTAAGCGCTCTTTTATTATTGACTGGTTAAGAAACGCAGATATATTTCCATTACATTTCAATATTTCCCCACGCTAGTATTGGTTCCAACAAGTCATGGTTTTGGCATAAATCAGTTGATTAGGGATTGGCCCCAAAAGATGTGTAGTTCGCAAGACTTAAAATTTGGAAACCTGTAACACATAGTACTGTCCAATGTAAACAACAAGTAAACCTTCTGGTACCACGGCTGATCTGTAGGCCTTTATGTGACTTATGGTTTGTTAAGGCTGTAATTTGTATGCTAATAGAGAATTATTTTTAGAAGACAAATAATTGAACCCTGAACCGCTGAACCCATAAAACAAAATAGATGGTAGATCTCAGTAATAATATTCATCTACCTCGTGCTTTGCTTATTACTACGCGCCGCAGTACAAAGGCTAATGCACCCATTCCGGGACCTGCGGGATACTAAACAGCCACTCATATGTGTATGGTTCACATGGTGACAAAGTTGAGTAACATAGCAGGAATGAAAATCTGGATGTTTTTAGAAGTATCACAAATCCGTTTTACTTGGAAGCTATGATTTAACCAATAGGCTTAAAATTTTTTTCGAGTTATTTATGCATGAATAAGTTGCAATATAGGAATCCAACTTGAGTCATTATAAGCAATGGCTCCGTAGAGGGAACACTTGTCTACCCACCCTATCTGATTTGGCAAACGGGTGAAGTGCGAGTATAACCCTATGATTTTCAATGTGACATAATCAGAAAAGTAGAGACATATTAGAAGGTTAGGTAAGGTTAAGAAGAAATTAACAGACTCACTTAGACTATACGGTCCATTGTGTTACCACAGGGACGCAAGGGAAAACATAAGGTATCCTTAGCCCCTCACTTTGAACCAATTTGACAGCTGCTCACCTTCCAACATCCACCAAGTTAGCTAACTCCCCGAAAAAATGAGAGCCTAAGTTGCATGCCTCCTTCTAGAAAGTAGAGAGAATGGGGTACATACACAGAAGGTTTTCTATTGATTCCTCTATCTCTCCATAGCTCCTGATTATGTCATTAGTCATTATGCAAAACATTCAACCACTCTGCGGCAGTGATACATCAAGACGAACACGATAAGTGAGACAGACGTCCGGTATCGACAACGACAGCATTTTCAGTTAAGGCTGTGCCACATCATCCTGGAATGTATGCAGCTCCGGACTAGTGAGCAGCTGTTATGTGTTGCTGCAAAGGCACTATTTCTCAAAAAGATTTAGCAAGTCGCTAGAGACATGCCCAAATATTCCAATTCCCCAGGAGCGTGTAAGGTAGTTCATTGTCTTGCAAGTTCATCTGCCTTGCAGTTTCCTGGTACGTCCCCGTGGCCCGGCACTCATATCAGGTGAATATTGAACTGTTCAGCCATCTCGTTAAGAGATCTGCGACAGTCGAGGGCAGTTTTTGAATTCTGGAATATAGTTTCCAGGGACTAGATATCAGCCTGACTAACACAGAAAATATTGATACCGACATTGGACAGAACAAATTTTTTCTGCTATTTCGCTTCCTCTTTAATAGCTGAAATAATAGAAATCTGGCTGATAAACACTACAGTGATCAGTGATTCAATTGCTAACTCAAGTTCATCGGAAAAAATACCAAAAAAACCCAATTGATTGTTGAGTTTGGAAAAGACTGTATAGAAGTTAAGGAATCTGCTATGTAATGGGATACTACCATTCAATTCTGATCTAGAAGGTATATGAGTGAGGTACTTCTTGTCAAAAAGTGGTTCAACAATGCCCAGAAGGTCAGGCATTGTGTGTAAAGTGACACTATGTCCGTAGTCATGTCCAGACCATAGTAACAGTTCCTTAAGTCTTATCGCTATATATGCGGCATATTGCAGTGATATAATTTGTAGCAGTATTAAATGTAGTAATCTATTTGGTGCCTCAGTTGGTGTCGTATTCAGTGCACCAGTCATACATATAGCAGCCATTCGCTGAAATTTGTTTAGTATCGCAGATTTCTGTAGAGTTGTCCACCAGACGACTATGTCGTTATCGGTCTGGCTACTGCCGTACATATACAACCAATAAACTAAAGGCGGGTTCAGCCTTTTTGCTCTTTCCAGTTTGTTGAATTTGAAGTTCAACTTCCTGTCTGGTAAAATACCTAAGCGTTTTGCACTTTCAAAGAAAGGAATTTCAATATTAGTACCTTTATTATAAAGATGTGGATTTAGCGTTTAATTTCAGCGTTTAAGAGAGGCATAGATAAAATCAATCACAACTGGACAGGTTCAATATACATATTCACATGTCGATATATGACGAAAACTACTCGCGAACAGAGAAAGCATTGCTTCCATAGATGCATTAGGTTAGGTTGAAAGTGGATTTAGCGAGCTCGGATTTTGCACGTTCGAAAACTGGTCATTGACATAAAGTGTTTTCCAATAAGAGTGATATGATTTCTTTGAAGAAAAGAACACACTTATTGTTAAGGAAATTCAAAAGTTTTTTATTTAATGTGAAGTACAATCACTACAAATAAGCTCTAAATAAAACGTCATTCAAATGGCCCCCACGACTTCTTCTGCAGGAACGAATTCAATGAACCCAATTTTCGAGCACTTTTTCCACTAAATCAGGTCGTATGTCATGAATGACACGTTCAATGTTGACTTGTAAAGCTTGAAGAGAGTCTGGTTTATTTCGGAAGACCAATGACTTCAAATAACCTCACAAGAAATAGCCTAATGGTGTTAAATCACAACTTGTTGGAGGCCATTCAATATCACAATTTCTTGAAATAATCGAATCTCCAAACTTTTTTCGCAACAATTCAATTGTTTCTATTGCTGTGTGGCACGTAGCCACAATCTGTGAATTGCAAAACGATAGCTCTTAACGAGAGCTAAAATATTGCTCATGGGTGTCATGGTCGTACGTCGACTGGAAAGTGTTTTTATTATTAAAAAAAGGACTTTGCATCGTTTTGAACGGTACGTCGGATCGGGAATCGGTCACTGGCAAAAAGATAGGTCTTAACGAGAGCTAATCGGTCGTAGGCCGACTGGAAAGTGTTTTTTTTTTTGGATTTAAAAAAAATGGACTTAGCGCACGAAAAGTTGCAGTTGGAGAACAATTATTTTGATAATAAAACTGAATATTTTGTAAACGTTGTTCTTGCGTATATCTCTCCATGATGAAATTGTAAACACTACTGAATACAATGAAAAACAAATGACAGATCATGACATATTACAAATGGCCCAAACGTCACTTTAAAATCATATCATCCCTATTGGAAAACCCTTTATAAAATGTTGTTTCACCGTCTCGATGTCTCCATATACCAGTATCTGCTTGTCCTATGAAGTGCAGATATTTATTTATTTTTTATGAATTACAATATAAAGTAAATTTATATTCTAATTTTACGATAGAAATCCACGCCGCAGTGGTAGAAAAATTGCTCGTGAGCTGAACATATCGCGAGAACGGATACAACACATATTAAACAATGAGCTTGGACTAAAGCCATTGAAGTTCCAAAAAGTGCAAGAGCTCACCGATGCACAAAAAAAAGTTAGACTGGAATACAATGAAAAACAAATGACAGATCATGACATATTACAAATGGCCCAAACGTCACTTTAAAATCATATCATCCCTATTGGAAAACCCTTTATAAAATGTTGTTTCACCGTCTCGATGTCTCCATATACCAGTATCTGCTTGTCCTATGAAGTGCAGATATTTATTTATTTTTTATGAATTACAATATAAAGTAAATTTATATTCTAATTTTACGGTCCAGGAGAAAGTCGGGTTACAAAGACCATGTGGCAAGTTTTTGCAGCAACAGACCAGAGCCTCTGGTGGGAATGGAACCCACGACCCCAAACTCGTAGGCCAGCTCGGTAACAACTCACCTACTGGGGCGCTCAACAGTGCATATATGTTTGTAAGCTTCAGTGTCCTGTTATTTGCAGTAAACTATTTGCGTTCTTCTCATTTGGATCACCCTATAGCAGCTTTGTCGTTTCTCCCACTGTTTCGTTATCCGACACAATTTTGTGAACCTTCACGCCCAGAGCGTCAATTCAGCCTTCGTGGCATCTCACCCCTGTGTCCTGGCACTCAAAAGATACGCAGATGACCATGGTCAGATGCATAGCTTAAATATATGTATTCCAATCATCGCAGCAGACGATATGCTGTAAAACGGAATATCACATTTATAGCCTAAAAAGATGATGTTGAGTTTGGTTTGCTATGGATTGAACCTATATCGGAAAGTTTAGGTCAAAAACTGAATGATAGGTCGGAAACGGAATAGTCCTTTAGAGCAGAATATAGAGTAAACAATCGTCAGTCATAAGAGTCTACTCAAGTCTACCATTCAAATATCTCTACGTTTGGTTGCCAAGTTGGTAAATACTGAAAAGTTTGCATACTTTATTTGTAGTACTGCTGTTCATATCTTCAAACACGATGATGGGCAGAATGTTACTGTCAACGGTGAACAGTATAGGGAAATGATTTAAGTTTGTTTTTACCTTAATCAGCTGGCATTAATCTTGCTGGCATGTAGTTCCAACAGTATGGAGTCACATGCCATACAGCGCAAGGTAAAATTTATTTACCCAGATTCTTACGGTGAACGATTTATTTCACGTAATGATCCTGTTAATTGATCACCAATATCGTTAATTTATCCCATTGGATTATTTTCTTTGAGAGAATTGCATACGAATGTTGATTTAAAGCAACATTCGTCGAGTTATTGGCGAAATACGGCCGCAAATGCTGTGACTATAGTGGAAAGGCGTGGCAGCCACATGACCCAAATCATATTGAAACAATAATGGCATAAAATTATCTATCCAATACAGGGTGGCTGATATGTATTGCAACCAATTTCAGGTTGCTATCATTTCTAAACCGCTAGTCTGATAGCTGACAGATTTATTTCAGTGACAGTTCATTTTATTGTTTACAAGCTTACAAAAGCATTTTGATCTATTGCATTCAGAAAAAAGTTATTCGTGATGGAATTCAAGCGTGATAGTGTGATTGCTTTATATTTTGGTTAGAGCCCTCCAGCATTTAAATGTGAATAAATCTTTTGTTTCTCGTACCATTGCTCGTTACCGTGATACTGGCAGTGTTGCATCGCGTCCAAAAAGGGGACGAAAAAAAACGGTAACAACACCAGAAATGATCCGAAAAGTAAAGCCCAGATTTGATAGAAATCCACGCCGCAGTGGTAGAAAAATTGCTCGTGAGCTAAACATATCGCGAGAACGGATACAACACATATTAAACAATGAGCTTGGACTAAAGCCATTGAAGTTCCAAAAAGTGCAAGAGCTCACCGATGCACAAAAAAAAGTTAGACTGGAAAGAGCCAAGGAGTTGCTTCGCTTGCAAGAAAGTGGCCAGATACCGAATTTGGTTTTCTCCGATGATAAGCCATTCCAAATTGAGCAGTTTGTGAACAAAATGATCGAGTTTTCTTGCCAAAGAGGTCAGCTGAAAATTTACACCTTCGATTTACACCAGAACTCAAGCGCCGCCGATGGTAATGGTGTGGGCCGCCGTAACGGCCGATGGTCGCTCCCCGCTCGTGTTCATCGACCATGGGGTCAAAATAAATGCCGAATATTATCGGGAAAATTTCCTAAAGACAGTATTGAAGCACTGGGCAGACAAACATTTCGGCCGCATACCATGGACATTCCAACAGGACTCAGCACCATCGCACTCAACACGCGTCAACCAAGAATGGCTTAAAAAGGAGGTTCCTCGCTTCATTTCTACCGCACAATGGCCACCAGGATCTCCGGATCTCAATCCGTTGGACTTTTGCGCCTGGGGCATTTTAGAGAGTAAGGTTCGCACTAAAAAATACCAAAGTATCGATCATCTCAAGACGGCGCTTCGCCGGGAACGGGCCAAAATACCGCAGAGCCACTTTCGTGTAGCGTGTGATGGCTTTGTCGGCCGTTTGAAGGCCATAATTCGTGCCAAAGGTGGCCAATTCGAACAAATCTAAACTGTTTCTAAAATTTTATGTTATTTCCGACATTTTTTGCTTTTGAACAATAAACTTTAAAAAAAAAATTAAAAAATATAGCGCTTTACTTTGTTGCATTACATATCAGCCACCCTGTAGAGCCATTTTAATTGATATTAAAAACATTTTTCTTTGGTTTATTTTAAAAGTTCTTTAACTTTAAAAATGTAAAATTCTGTAACTCTGAAAAAACACCCATTACATATCAATACCGACAATGAGGTCGTGAGCTAATCATTACCTTAGTTTCATTGAAAATGCAAACTTATTTAGAAGTCGGATATGGTATACTCATCGCTGAATCGGATATTTCATTTATTGCTACTGTAATTACTTCACCTTAACAAATTCACCAAAAATTTGCATACATATTGTCTTGGATCGTTTAACATTAAATTCATCAAATGCCTCTGCATAAACGAAAATTTTATGACGACCTTCCATATTTATGACGAAGTCAAATACGGTGTCCACAATGAATGGATTGTAATGATAGATATGCTACAAACAAAAGAAAAACGACAGTGGCTATTAAGTGTTGAAATCTGGTTACATGTCACCACATTATGACTCGGCCGACTTACCCCATAATGACTTACGCATAAACGCTCATTTTTGGAGATATGTTTAGACCAAACTTGATACCATACAGAGCTGAGATCGAATTGTACCTGACAGAAATCCTCTACACTGTTAGAGAATGATGTCAGTTGCCAGTCCCCACGACGGTATTTATACATTTCTCCATATGTCTATGTATATCAGGCAAACGGAAAATTTTAAACAATATTCATATTTTTGCTGTATTTCAACATCTCACCCGAATACGATCCTTTGGTTGTATGCCCTCCCAGACACATGTGGCATTGCCGCTAAGGCTAATATGCCCCTCTGCGAACTCTATGCCTAACTCGCTTAGATTGAATAGATCGTGTATTCCATTATTGCCAGGTATTTTTGGACAATTGTCAAAAATTTCATCGTTATCAAAAATAAACTCGTAACGAGCTCCACGAATCACAGCGATCACTGAGAGCAATGCGATTGCAAATTTTAGAAAAGTTTTTTGAATTTCCATTTGTGTGACTTTGTAGGGTTTTTTGTGTGTTCTTTCTTTCTATATATAGGCATAAATAGTGTGGGATTCTCCAGCTGCAATGATAAATAATTATAACTTGTTATTTTAGATGTTTATTTGAATCGCGGATTCAATCACGCAAAGAAAAAAATTCAGCTTTTTTACGAGCACTCATATCCGAGAGATCACTTGGATTAAAGTTATTAAAATACATAAAACAAATAAATGTACGTGTTAATTATACACGCTGAAAGAAATCGCTTCTGTAGTATATTGTCCCAAATATATTCTGCTTAAAATATAAAAACATATAAAAACACAAATATTATTATATATTTGGGAAGATGTTGTTCTTAACAAATCTTTGTTTCCGTCGTAATATGTGTATTTTATTTGGGTCTATTAGTTACGGGAAAAAAATTTTTATGCGCTTTTAGGTATTCAGAAAATATATCGATACCTTAATTTAGACAGGTTTTCCAGAAATTCAACGTTAATTTTATTTAAGAAATTCCTTTTTAATTGAAATGATACATATGTACATGCTTGATGGTTTGATACAAATTAACTTGTAATAAATAGAAATTAATAATTAATACTTAAAGGTATAACTCGAAATCATTAAATTCGAAAAATCTGCTACGTTTTCAAAAGCTTTTATAAGCAAATGTATTTGGAGAAATTCCTTTGGATATTCCTTTGTAATTTAATTTGTATAAAAACACATATTTTATTTGAGAAAATTAATTTGCAAATATATTATATTACTAGCTGGACCCGGTCCACTTCGTTGCACCGACTTTTAGATTTCCGATCCCGTCCATTTTTGGAAAAATCACGTGAACTGCCACCGAATACATATACAAAAAATTACAGCACACTCGCTAACAAATTGTTCAAGATATCTCAATTAAAAAACTTGGCTCACGTGGACTAGGCCACGCACATCGGCCTGATCCCACCCATTTTTGAACCAATCACGTAGACTGCCACCAGATACATAAACACAAAATTATAGCACTCTCGCTAAAACATCGTGCAAGATATCTCAATTTAAAAATCTGGCTTGTATGTGTCTAGTACCGATTTTCTGTTAAAACAGATCATAAATAAAGAGCGCACAACAGCTGAACCACTGGCTTAAGTTTATTTCCATGGACATGCGACGTTGAAACAACTCCTTTTTTTAGCGTAAACTAACCTAACCTAAATATATTTTCTTTCAATTCAAACATATCAAAAATTACGTGTGGCAATATCGGTTACAGGGAAGTTTTCAAGTACTCTACAACAGGCCCTCCAAACCAAAGCAAGATCCTCCATACAACCGCTAGATGGGCCTCCGATAATGGTTTTGGTGTGAACCCGACCAAGACAGAACTAGTTCTTTTCAGCAGGAGATATGAGGTACCAACAGTTGCACCCGTCTTCTAAAGAAGACGGTAACTGGTATTAAAATTCCCTTCTCTGAAAGCGCAAAATATTTAGGTATTTTACCAGACAGGAAGTTAAAATTTAAACTCAACATTCTGGAAATAGCAAAGAAGCTGTGCGTTATATACCTATAAAAGGGCAATACGAAAACGCTGAAGTCTGAACCCGCATATAGTTTATTAGTTGAATACTGCAGTAATCAGACCGACAATGCTGCAGAAATACAACTTCTGCGCATGGCTTCTAAAGGGTCCGCCAAATAACTTTTTTTTTTTAAATGCTATAAAAAAAATACTGAATATTTTCTCAAATTTATTTTTTTATTTGAAAGTACAATCCTTCCGGTTAATAATGGAAAATAATTTCATTCCTACACGATCGGTCCAATTTTTAAGCACATTATCGATTGTGTGCAGCTGTATTTCACCAATGGCTTCACGAATATTGTCCTTTAAAGCGTCAATTGTCTCTGGCTTGTCGGCGTAACACTTATCTTTGAGGGCACCCCACAAATAATAGTCCAACGGTGTCAAATCGCAGCTCCGAGGTGGCCAAACGACATCAGCTCTGCGGCTGATAATGCGATCTTCAAAAACAGGGCGCAAAACATCGAGTGTAGCTTCGGCTGTGTGGCACGTAGCGCCGTCCTGTTGAAACCAAATGTTGCCAATATCCTCCTCTTCAATTTTTGTGAACAAAAATTCAACATGGCCCGATAACGATCGCCATTGACTGTAACGGCCACTCCTTGCTCATTTTCGAAGTAAAATGGCCCAATTATGCCTCTGGACCAAAATCCGCACCAAACAGTGACTCGTTTTGGGTGTATCGGCTTTTCAATGTATGCGTGCGGGTTTTCTGTGCCCAAATGCGACAATTTTGCTTGTTTACATACCCGCCAAGATCAAAATGAGCTTCATCTGAAAAGATGATTTTTTTTGGCAAAATCGGCATCTTCTGTAAGTCGATCGCAGGGCAATAGGCCCAGCTTTGTTCAAGCGTATACACAACCATATTCGTTCAGCGGAAGGATAAAACTAATTATCTGTCAAATCAGATATGAGCTAAGTGTTACCATTCATGAAATAAGCAGTAGTTGAAAAAAACGTTAGATGGCGTACCCTTTATAATACTAAACTGAATGTTATAATACATTTAATAGCGATTGACATTAGTGCAAGACAGAAATCTTAGCTATTAAAAGGTAGCAGAATGGTTGAGAACTAATGTTCTGGCTAAAGTCGGTATTAACGGGTGACCCAAGTAAAGATATTTTTTCAATAGCCTTTTTTTGACAGATCACATGTGAGTCGTGTCATGCAGTCATGTTATTTTTGTTACGTATTGTTTGGCATTTCATCAAGGAAAGACTTACGCCTGAACAACGTTTACAAATCGTTCAACTTTATTACGAAAATTCACGTTCTGCGAGGAATGTGTTTCCCGCACTTCGCTCAGCTTATGGTCAACATAATCGGCCAACTGAGCGTACTATTCGCAACACCATCACCCATCTGGAGACCGAGCATTCATTATTGGATAATATTCGACTGAATAGACCACGTCCAGCACGCAGTGAAGAAAATGTAGGGGCCGTGGGTGAAAGTGTACACGAAGACCGTGGAGAGTCGATTCGGCGCCATTCGCAGCAACTCGGACTGACGTATGGAACGAGTTAGCGCATTTTAGTCGAGATATTAAATTGAGAGCATACAAAATACAGCTTGTGCAAGAACTGAAGCCGCCCGACCTTCCAAAGCGACATCGCTTCGCTATATGGGCTCTTGAAAAGTTCCAAGAAGATCCGACGTTTTGTTCAGCGATGAGGCCCATTTCTGGCTCAATGGATATGTAAACAAGCAAAATTGCCGCATTTGGGACGAAGAGCAACCTGAAGAGATTCAAGAGCTGCCACATCATCCAGCAAAAACAACGGTTTGGTGTTGTTTGTGGGCCGGTGGAATCATCGGTCCATATTTCTTCAAAAATGATGCCGGTGAGAAGGTAACCGTCAATGGCAACCGTTATGGTGCCATGATAACCGACTATTTGATGCCTGAAATTGAAGCTTGTGATCTCGGCGACATTTGGTTTCAACAAGACGCCACTTCCCACACATCGCATCAATCAATGGATTTATTGAGAGAACACTTCGGTGAGCAGAAAATTTCATGTTTTGGGCCGGTCGATTGGCCACCAAGATCGTGTGATATCACACCGTTAGACTTTTTCCACACCGTTAAACTTTTTTTTCATTCGCCAGTTACGAGTCGAAATGCTTGAATGAGTCATCGAAAATTGGACTCAACGGATGGACAATCTGAGACGTAGCCGCGGCCAACATTTGATAGCCATAATCTTCAAAAAATAAATGCCAAATAATGTTCTTTGAAATGATAATAAACATTCCCCATTCAATTTGAATTTTCTGTGTTTTTTTTCTTTAAAAAAGTAGGGAACCTCGAAATGGATCACGCTATATATTATGTCTGCCCTTGAAATTATCATTCTGAATTCAAGTACTCCCCTCACCTTTTTAAAAAACGGTAAAGCAAACACAATTACTTGACATCTCAGCTCCTATATCTCTCAATGCAATGAATTTGAATCGTAGTGTACTTATTCTGATGTCAAGGTGGTGTATAGTAGCATTTAATCGGCCCAGCCCGACTTCAGTCTTTTCTTACTGGGTTTTTTTTACGTCCCTGTCATACCACAATGAGCTAAAGGGTGGTTAAATTGTAAGGGCCGATGTTGAATGTGAACCACACCTAAACGTCAAGTTTTTTTCTGCATTTCATTTGACATTTCTCAATTTCAGACTAATTAAATTTGAACCATGGAAAGATACACAATCGAGCAACGCGTTAAAGATTTTTAAGCCTTTTACGAAAATGGGCGTTCAAATCAAAATGCATTTTGTGCACTTCGTGATGTTTGTTTGATCAGCACAATCGACCAAATGTGTCCACAATCGGGAGAATTGTGCGCAAATTTCAGCAAACCGGGTCTGTAGGAGATGGGAAAACACCTGTGCATGATCGCCCAGTTCGTTTGGTGCGGCTTATGGGCTTGCGACGTCATCGGGCCATACTTCTTCGAAATGAGATGATAACGAACTTTTTTTTGGCCCGAATTGGAAGATATGGATGTGAACAATATGTGGTTTCAACAGGACGGTGCCACTTGCCACACAGCTAACGCAACAATGGCTCTTGCGCAACAAATTCAATGGGCGTGTTATCTCACGTCGTGGCGATGTCAATTGGCCGGCGAGATCATGTGATTTGATACCGTTGGAATTCGTTCTTTGGGGTTATTTGAAAGAAAAGGTGTACGTCGATAAGCCAGCAACAAATCAAGAGCTAAAGAATGAGATAATTCGGCACATTAACGGCATAGAACCTCAATTATGCCTCAGCGTCATCGAAAATTTGGACCATTGGATCGCCGAGGTCGCGGCGTCATTTGGCCGATATTTTGTTCCATACACAATTGAACCATACCAATATTATCATAATAAAAAGAAATGACAATAATTTCCTAAATAATCTGTGCTTTATTCAAAATCAGCATCGGCCCTTAAAATTTAACCACCCATAGTCTAAGAGAGCCTGATATACAGTTTGCCACTCTAAACCTAACCTTAACATTTACCAAGCTCATGCAAAAACATTCACCTTTCGTAAATCTTCGCTAAGTATTTGTTCGAATATATTATTGATGTTGGTTTGAGCATCTACCACGATCGGCCTGTCAAGCAGAGCTAGCATCTAAGGCAACAACAAACACAGTTACAGCAACATCATTATACCATACTCGCCAAATCTTATTTATTTCTTCTTTTTGAAAATTTCATATGTTAGCACCCTTCAAAATTATTCTCGGTATTAATTAAACTCTAAGAGAGGTTCGTAGATAGTATATAGAAAAATCCATGCAAAATAGTTAGTTAAGTACGTTTCTTAGATTTCAAGAATGTACCTTTTTTCCAATGTACCCACTTGTTTTTATACCCTCACTTTAGAGTGACGAGGGTATATATCATTTGCTACGGAAAAAAGTGTAACACATCGAAGGAGTGACCTAAGACCCCAAGTATGTTCGTCGGAAATCCGTTTTGGGTAATTTTAAGTCGAATGAGCAATGTCCGTCCGTCTGTCTGTCTGTCTGTGTGTCTGTCTGTCTGCTGGCTGGTGCGCACGATAACTCTCGAAAGGAGTAACCGATTGACTTCAAATTTCGTATGTGGTAATATTTTTTTCTATCACCGGCTAAGTTTAAAGATGGGTCATATTGGTCCACTCCTTCTGGTACCTCCCCCACAAAGGGTTAAAATGTTGTGAAATATTGATTCTTTAATAACTGCTATTATAAGTATTCGAATCTTCTGAAATTCCACACATAGTATTAGTTTGTTAGTCGCTATCAACTCGAGGAAAATGGTCGAAATTGCCACGCCCGTTTTGGTATCTCCCACACTAATGCACCATTTTGCACTAAAAGTTAAAAGCTTATAACATTAATACCAGTATTTATAAATACTTGAAATTTTGTATAGTGTAATGCTTTTATAGTGCCTACAGTCCAGTGAAAAATGGGCGTTATTGCCGCTCCCCTCTTGGTACCTTCCACAGAAATGCACCATTTTGCACCAAAAGTTAACAGCTTATAACATTAATACCAGTGTATAAAAATACTTGAAATTTTGTACAGCGTAATGTTTTTATAGTGCCTACAGTCCATTGAAAAATGGGCGTTATTGTCACACCCCTTTTGTTACCTCTCCCACAAAGGCACCATTTTGCACCAAAAGTTAACAGTTTATAACATTAATATCAGTGCATACAATTACTTGAAATTTTGTACAATGTAATGCTTTTATAATGCCTATAGTCCAGTGAAAAATGAGCGTTATCACCACGCCCCTTTTTGTACCTCCCACACAAAATGGCCAAATTATACCACAATTTAATATCTCAACGTTAATATACCAGTCCATATAAACGGTTACAATTCGGCACAGTGCAATGTATTTAAAGTATCTACTGTTCAGCGAAATATAGTTGTATTTCTTAAACCCCTTCTGGTACCTCCCACAAAAATTGACAGAATAATTTGTGTAATATTCAATATTACATTCCTCACAAAGTGAGGGTATACCTGAGTCGGTTTACCCGACTGAAACTTTCTTACTTGTTTAAATATCTTTTTCTAAATATAACCCTTGTCTAAAATTTTTTTTTTTTAAATTAATCATAATTATAATTTAAAAGATACAATAATATACATACTCGTACAATGTTATTTAATTCAATTATATTTAATTACAAATATTTTTTTTATAATGAGTTAAATTTAATTATATATTATTAAAATATTTTTATAAATCCTATATTATAAAGTATTTAATAAATATTCATAATGTAATTACATATTCAACCGTATAATTTAGAAGTGCTTAAATAACTAGAAAATCGTCTAGTTGTTTCATGTTACAAACATATAAATATGGGCACTGCTAATAATTTCCACCAATTTGCCTGAACAGATAGAGAGAGGCCTTCACGCGGTCAATAAGCACGAATCTATCGTTGCAAAGTGAGGGGTTTTCAAAAATGGAAATAATTCGTGGCTTAACCTGTCAAATGATTGAAATTACAGGAGCCCTACGCAGTGGGAGGAAAGGTGTGCGGTATCAGGACACCCAACATTAAACTGCTTGTGGCCAACTGTGAAGGCACTCCAAGAACCTGCATTTTGGACAGGAAAGATCTAAGTATCTTTCTCCTGGATAATTTAAGTGTTAAAGACCAAACATCTGCTAGTCTAGAGATCGGTAATCGCATATATTTGGTGGTTTCCAGTTACTTGCCTTATGAAGCTGTAGTCCCGACTGCTCTATTCAGGGAAGTAGTAGACGAAGCAACGTCTGACCAGGTCGAGCTGATTGTTGGCGCAGACACGAACGCTCATCATACTATCTGGGGTAGTACGGATATAAACAATAGGGGTAATTCGCTTCTTGACTTTATTCTAACTACCAACCTTAGTATTTGTAACATAGGTAATAAACCGACCTTCACAATTAAAGACAGACAAGAAGTACTAGACGTAACGTTTGCTACTGACCGGGTGTCAGGCAAAATTATTGGGTGGAATGTACTGTAATGAATGTGGACGACCACTCATTCTCAGATCACCATTTTATAGAGTTCAAACTCGCCGAAAAAGCGCCTAAACCTGCTGTCCACAGAAATGTGAGGAAGACAAAGTGGCACCTGTATGAGAAGAATTTTAAAAAAGTCCTCAACTCTAAACTTCTTTATGAACCGAATGACAAAGCCGGTCTGGATAATCTGGTCGTGTATATCACTACATCATTCAATAGTTCCCTTGAAGAAGCCTGTCCAAAAATAAGGTACAAGGGTAAAACTAAACCTCAATGGTGGACTTCTGAGCTAACGGCAAGGAAAAAGACCTGCAATAAGCTATTCAACAAGGCGAAATCTACTGGAGTCGCTAATGATTGGGATGCATATAAAGGGCAACTCAACACCTACGCTCTTGGTATTCCTTCTGTGGCGAAGTGGAAAAAGTCTCCGACGCCGCAAGGCTGAGGAAGTTACTATCCACTTCTCCTTGTACAGTGGGGTATTTGCAGGATGAAGCAAACAACTGGACAAAAAACAGCGAGCAATCTCTAAATGTACTGCTCGACACACATTTCCCGGGGAACTCTCTAACAGAACCAGAGGATCAGCAGGACCAACAAGAGTGCGAGTTAACAGCGAGCGTCGCTAGCTTGTCAACTGAGAGATTCAGAATAAGCTGCGCTATTAATAGCTTTGAGTCCATCAAGTCACTTGGACCAGACGGCATCACTCCTGCAGAAATGCAGAAAATGTTTAAGTACATTATCCCCTGGCTGGAGAAAATTTATATAGGCTGTATCAGGCTTTCATACATCCCGAATCGAATAAGGGATACCAATGTGGTATTCATACCTAAAGCGGGGAAGATATCACTCACTAGACCAAAAGACTTCAGACCAATTAGCCTGTCCTCCTTCCTATTGAAAGGTCTGGAAAGACTTTTATATTATTTCATTAGGGAAAACCTGGATACAAAACTCCTGTCGGTGAACTAACATGCTTACAATAAGGGGAAGTCTACAGAATCAGCCCTGCACGAACTTGTGAGCACTATCGAATCTTCCCTGCATTTCAAGGAATTCACCATGGTGGCATTTCTTGACATAGAAGGGGCTTTTAACAACATTCACTCAGATGCAGTAATTGCGGCGCTGTCACATCTAAAAGTTAACTCTAGTTTGATTAGACTAATTCAAAGTCTGCTCAACAGAAGACGCATAACAGCATGTCTTGGGTCCACAACTCTAACAAGGTTTGTAAACAAAGGGACCCCACAAGGAGGAGTACTGTCTCGACTAACTTGGAACCTAGCGGTGAATGAAATCCTACTAGAACCTTGTGGCTGCAAGGTCGTGGCATATGCGGACGACGTTGCAATCGCAGTGAGTATATTCCTGCAAAAAGGCTGTAGGGTCGCAGTGTGGCCTCTCTCCTAAAATCGTCCACTGGATATATATAGCAGTAGTTCGTCCTATACTGCTATACGGCATTGTGGTATGGTGGACGGCAACTGACAAACTAACCATCACCAACCTACTAACAAAGGTTCAGAGAACAGCCTGCCTGAGCATAAGCGGAGCCTTAAGGACTACAGCTACCGAGTCTCTACAAGCCCTACTCCATATACTGCCGATTAATATTGTGACGAGAGAAGTTGCAACCAAAGCGGGAATAAGATTAACCTGCCTATCAATGTGGAGGTACAAAAACTACGGTCACATGAGGATATCAAAGTGTAGTGCTATGGTAACCGACCGAGTGGACTATATACCAACGGTGTACACCTTCGAGAGAAATTACATCACTATGATTCCCGCCAGAGATGAATGGGTTGGAAGAAAACCAGGTAATAGAAACCAGCTCCACTTTTACACGGATGGTTCGAAGCTTAATGAAAAGGTTGGCTTCGGAGTACACTGTGCAGAGCTTAGATTGGATATAGATCACAGAATGCCAGATACCTGCAGTGTCTATCAAGCCGAAATAATGGCAATATGGGAAGTAGCCAAGTGGCTGAGTCGCAACATAGTAACCAACACTGGCGTTGTAATTTACTCGAACAGCCAGGCTGCCATCAATTCTCTGGAGGCAACATCCCTAAATTCACAAACAGCCCTCGACTGCCGCAGATCTCTTAACGAGATGGCTGAGCAGTTTAATATACACCTCATATGGGTTCCTGGGCATAGGGATATCCCGGGGAACTGCAAAGCCGATGAACTTGCTAGGAAAGGGACGACATTACAAATTCTCGAAGAATTTGCATATATTGGTGCGCCACTATCCACGTGCAAGCTTTGGCTTAGGCAAGAGGCAATCAGGCAGTCCAACGAAAGATGGACAGGTATGACCTGAGAAGATCAAAATATCTCCTCGCACTAGAGAGGCAAAGATTGTCTACGTTAATATTAGTTCTGACGGGACTGCTTGATCGGCGAACACGCCAAAAGATTGGTTATTGACTCTAATGACTTCTGCAGAAGCTGTGGAGAAGAGGAAGAAGTGGAGAGCATTGAGCACTTGCTATGCGACTGCCCCGCTCTGAGTAAACGACGACTGGACATACTGGGGTCGGCTTTTCTAAGCAGCCTAACAGATCTTTCCAGTACCGATATTCGTACTATCGACAAATTTGTATATCAAACAGGTTGGTTTCGATGAGGGGCATTTCAGCCCGTGGTAACTCTAGGGACCTAAACTGGTATATGTGAGCTTGTATAAAAAATACGGCTGTCACCCTAACCTAAACCTAACATCGCACACTACGTACGAGAACTTGAATTTGAAAAGTGGTTTGGCAGAGGCGGATCTACAGGACCTCAGATAAACCACTCCGCTTTTTATTGCGTATAACTTTTGTGTTTTGAAAAAATCTATTTGATAGACACATATCTTTACAGTTTACTTTGTTTTACTTTGAGGCCCTGTAACTCCAATGTCAAGCTATTTTTTATTGCACTACACCATTCTCAATTGTAATTCGAAAGAATCAATTGAAATTCGAATTAGATCAATTGAAATTCGAAGATTTCATTTGAAATTCGAAAAACGTCAATTGAAATTCGAAGATTACATTTGAAATTCGAATAATATCAATTGAAATTCGAAACTCATCATTTGAAATTCGAAACACATCAATTGGAATTCGAAACATATCAATTGAAATTCGAAGTTTTCCATTTGAAATTCGAATAACATCAATTGGAATACGAATAAATCATTTGGAATTCGAAAAATTTAAACAAAATCAATGCTGTATATTTGTTGGGGTTGCATTTAAGTGATAAAATTTGTCTCTTTTAAACCTTTAATATTAAAATATTTAACTATGTTTTGTTTTATAACTTTCAAGAAATTTTTAATAAATATTCATAAGTGATAAGAGCATCTCTATGTTTTCTTTTCGTCACAGTATATGCTAAGATTTAGTCATCAAAAAATATTTAAATAAGTGCTACTCAATCCAATGTACAGATTTGTTTACATTTTCTAATTTTAATTGGTGTATTACAAATTCAAATTTCAAATGGAAAATTCGAATTTCAATTGATATTTTTCGAATATCGGTTGATGTATTACGAATTTCAAATGGCTGTGCATAACATATTCTGGTATAAAATATAATTCACTGTTTTTGCCAAGACTTAAAATTTTAAAAAATTCAGTCTTATGACAGACATTCTCGAAATCAAATTAAATAATATACTCAAATAGTGACACGTTTTCGCAGTTACTAAATAGATATGTAATTTTTGTCGCATATTTTCCTAGAAGTTTTTCTATTGTTAAAAATTGCAATATTAAAAGACCAACAGTCGAGTAAAATGTAAGGCAACATCTCTTCCAAGCACTGTTCCAAGTTAAATGAAGCTTAATTGCACTTTCCAACACTTTACCTAGTATCCAAGTGTTCGGTTTCTTTTGCCCTGTGGACGCTTTCTTCACTCCCTCAAGTGGCTGCATTGTCAGTTTGTGCTTCGTATTAGGTTAGTTCGCTGTTTGCACTTTCTGCACTAACTAATATGAGTTTTAGTTTCAGCTAATAGCTGCTGCTGGTGCCAGCAGGATATGCGGTGTTGACATCATTTCCAAGTGATGTGGTTTTGTTTCAATGAAGTTTCCAAGGTTTGGAAGGTGTTTAATCGGCGCTTAACTACCGGGATGTGGGACACCGAGTTAGATGTCCTGTTTTGTCATTTACTTGTGATGTCAACATTTAAAATGTTCTTTGAAATCAAAAACAGATGATTGTGAGGGAAAATGTAGAACCAGACAATTTCTTACAGTGAATTCAAATAGAAAATACTAAAAAAGAATGACAAAGGAAGAACAAATGTTAAGGTAAAAAACTAAAACCGGCCGGGGCGAATCTGACATACACTCCACCATGGATTGCATTAAATACTCTAACCGGACTAGTGAGGAAAGACTAAAGTCGGGCGGGACCGACTGTATAATACCCTCCACCATTGTTTGCCAACAAATGCAAGGAGAACCAATATTACTATTACATTATTACTAAATTACAGGGGGATTATATTTATAAAAATATGGACCGATATACCCCATGACTAGAGGCGATTTAATGCTATGGGTTAAAATATGCGTCCCCTAGAACATCAATAAGTCTAATCGCAAGGTACCCTTATATGAGGGCTATACCAAAACATGGTCTGATTTACCGCACTTTTACTAGGAACCATTGTGTCGAATGTAAAGAATAAATTCTTAAATGTCAGGCAGATCAATTGAAAAATGTGTTCTGTAGTACGTCAAAAAGTGACTTCGGTGGGGACCTTTACCAAAACATGGACCGATGTACCCCATTTTTACTATGAACGATTAGTTCCAAAATAAAGTGTACATTTTTAAACTTCAAAAAGTGAGACGGCCCGATTTACCCAATTTTCATTAGGGACCATTAGGTCGAATGTAATGAATAAATTCTTAAATGTCAGCCAGATCAATTGAAAAATGTGTTCTCTAGAGCGTCAAGATGTGACATCAGTGGGGACCTTTACCAAAACATGGACTGATGTACCCAATTTTTACTAGAAGCGATTAGTTTAAAATTAAAGTATAAATTCTTAAATTTTAGCCAGATCAATTGAAAAATGTCTCCTCTAGAGCGTCAAGAAGTGACATCGGTGCGGACCTTTATATTGGGCTATACCAAAACATGGACCGGTGTACCCCATTTTTACTAGGGGCGATTAGGTCCAATACCATATAAATTCTTAAATTTAACCTAGATTAAAAGATAAGTATGTTCTCCAGAGCGTCAAGAAGTGACATCGGTGGGAACCCTTATATGGGGGCCAAGAAGTGAAAACATGGACCGATGTGGCCAGATTAATTGAAAAATGATTTCTCTAGAGAGTCAACATGTGACATCGGTGGGAACCTTTATATGGGGACTATATCGAAACGTGGACCCATTTTAAACTGGGATTGTCACTAGTCTAAGAAATACTTCTGTATCAAGTTTCCTAAATATCGCTTCATATTTGCGGTCTAGAAGGAATTCTGTTCCAGCGATCCGGCTGAAATTTGGTAGTTTATGTTGTATTATGTCTTTAGCTATTCCTGGGAAAAATGGTCCAAATAGTTCCATTTTTGGATATAGCTCCCATTTACATGTACCTTCCGAATTGACATCTTCACGTTCCAAAAGCAAAATTGTGCAACCGATCAGGTTGAAATTTAGCATTAATGATTTATATTGTTATAATCGGATCACGCAACAGATCCGGTTGAAATTTGGCAGTTTATACGAATATGTCGTTATGCCCCTAACTAGACCTGGAAGAAATGGACAAAATCGGTCCCAGTTTGGATATATCTCCCATATGACTGTACCTTCCAATGGGACTTCTTCTTGTTCTAGAAGTCACTCTATTCAAGATTCCGGCTGAAATTTGGTAGTTTAGGTTTCATTATGCCCTTGAATATTCCTAGAAAAACTGATCCAAAAACGGTTTATATTTTAATACGGCTTCCGTAAAACGGTGTCTTTCGATTCGACTACATGACATTCTAGAAACCTCAATGTGTGACTAATTTAGGGAGTCACTGATAAATATTTCAAGGTGTTGGAAACGGAATGACAAAGTTAATGTGCCTCCTAGTAGAATTCGTGAATACTAACGACCTAATAACCCTTAATATTGGTATCCCTTAATATTTGTTAACAAAATTAGGGATGAAGTAACGGGTTTTCCAATAGGGATGATATGATTTTGAAGTGACGTTTCGGCCATTTGTAATATGTCATGATCTGTCATTTGTTTTTCATTGTATTCAGTTTACAATTTCATCATGGAGAGATATACGCAAGAACAACAAAATCAAAAAAAAAACACTTTCCAGTCGACCTTTGCCATTGACCGATTCCCGATCCGACGTACCGTTAAGGAGCTAGAGCACAAATAAACTTTCCGTTCTCATTTGAAAATGATGCTAAGTCCATTTTATTTTAAATAAAAAAACACTTTCCAGTCGACCTACGACCTTGGCACCCATGAGCAATATTTTAGCTCTCGTTGAGAGCTATCTTTTTGCCATTGCCCGATTGTGGTTACGTGCAACAGAGCAAATGAAACAATTGAATTGTTGCGAGAAAAGTTTGGAGATTCGATTATTCCAATAAATTGTGGTATAGAATGGCCTCCAAGAAGTTGTGATTTAACACCATTAGACTATTTCTTGTGGGGATTATGGATGGTCTTTCGAAATAAACCAGACTCTCTTCAAGCTTTACACGTCAATACTGAACGTGCCATTCATGACATACGACTTAATTTTGTGGAAATAGTGCTCGAAAATTGAGTTCATCGAATTCGTTCCTGCATAAGAAGTCGTGGGAGCCATTTGAATGACGTTTTATTTAGAACTTATTTGTAGTGATTGTACTTCACATTAAATAAAAAACTTTTGAAATTCCTTAACAATAAGAGTGTTTTGTTTCAAAGAAATCATATCACTCTTATTGGCAGAAGAGTAGAATCAACAGAAGAAATGATAAGGCTTCTGATGAGCATCAATTTTTCGCAAGGTACGACAGATATATCTGAATGTTTTATCATTGCAAACCTTTTGGTCAAAGAGGTCGTAAAAAGCTTCTCGCCATTTAAGGCATTGGGACCTGGTGGAATCTTTCCTGCATTACTACAGGTACAGGTGTCTCTAGGGCGATGTAGTGTAGGAAATGTTTATAACCTCCACCATAGGTGGGGAGGGGTATATTCATTTAGTCTCCCCGTTTGTAACACCTCTAAATATTGATCTGAGACCCCATAAAGTATATATATTCTTAATCGTCGTAAAATTCTAAAACGATTTAGCCATATCCGTCTCTCCGTCCGTGCGTCTGTTATAAACACGCTACAGTCCGTAATAATAGAGCTAGGTTGATCAAATTTGGTAGAAATATTTCTTATAGTTGCAGGTTTTTTGGGATTGTAAATGGGCCGAATCGTTCAATGTTTTCATATAGCTCCCCTATAGAGGTCTCTCCAAAATACGGGGTTTTAGCCACAGATACCACTTTTTTAAAGCAATTTAGCAGAAACTTTGCGGTTTGTATTATTTTTGGACAAGAATTTATCACGGCAAAAAATTTAAAAATCGGTTCATATTTTGTTATAGTCACCCTATAGAGGTCGCACCCAAAAATGCTTATTTAAGCCACCAACACCACATTTTCTAAGAAATTTAGCTGAAACTTTGCAGTTTATATCCTATTTTGGCAAGAATTCATCTCAATAAAATTTATACAAATTAAATATTATTTTGTTGTAGTCCCCGTGTAGATGTAGCTCTCAACAGAGCTATTTTAAGCCAAAAATACCACATTTTTCAGGTAATGAGTTGTGCTAAAGAATTTGCTGCCTAAAAATTGCAGCGTTCGTTTTTTTAATAATTTACTTAAACAAAAAGTTTTATGATTTGCTCCATATTCAAAAATTTTCCAGTAATAAAATTGAATGCAATCCATGGTGGAGGGTATATACGAATCGGCATGGCCCAAACCCAACGCTTTTACTTGTTGAAGCTACCATGGTCGCTCAGCATCTGCGACAAGTAGTAGTCCATTTATCCATGTGTTCTATCCAGCCATACTCTTAGATTGGGGATTAGTTGACACGTCCGTCGACCATCACTGGATGTCGTCCACCTGTTTGGCCAATCATGGCTAGATTTGTCCCTCGCAATTTTTTGAGCCTCCGCATATGCCATATTTGCTGTCGTTGATTGCACGTCGTTAGCATATTTTGTCACACTAGCTAAAGATCAATAGTTATCGTGTTTGCCATCACCAATGCCGCCGCATCCGAAATCGTTCGATAAGCTGAATAACGTATATACTGGGGCGATTTGATATCTGTATGCTTGGTATTTCTTCGACTGGGGCTGAATACAGGATGACATTTTTTGACAACCCCTGCTAACAGCCTTCGTCGAGAGTACTTTGGGCCTCTACACCATTTCAAATGTAGTTCAGAAGATTCAAATTAAATTCTGAATTCTTCAATTGAAATTCAGAACTCGTCACTGGAAATTCAGATTCTCCATTTAAATTTTAGAATGCATGAATTGTAAATCGGAATTTCAATTTAATATTCAGAAGTCGTCAATTGTTATTCCGATTTTTCATTTGAATTTCAGAACACTAAAGAAAGAAAGTTGAAATTAAGATTTTCCATTTGAAGTTCAGATATCATCAATTGAAATTCAGAATTCGTCAGTTGAAATTCAGAATTTCTATGTGTAATTCAGAACTCGACATTTCAAATTCAGAATTGTAAATTGAAACCCCAAAAATATTTATCTATATATATAAAAGAGAGTGTCTGTTTGTGGGTTTGTTTGTTTGTTTGTTTGTATGTTTGTTCCGTATAGACGTCTAAACGGCTTGACCGATCATCTTGAAATTTTCACAGAATGTACATGTGTAGGGTACTTGAATTTTCGATATATCAAGTGGGCGTGGACCCGCCCATATGGGTAAAATTTTGGTATTGAGAAAATTTTTTAGCTAGAGTGCTGAAATTTCGTGTGTATGCATTTAGTGTCAGATTATGTGAATTTTCCAAAAATGGGCGGAATCGGACCAATGGGCGTGGCCCCGCCCATATAAGCCAAATTTTGAAATTGAGATAGTTTGCACAATTTGTTAGCGAGAGTGCTGGAATGTTATGTCTATGTATATGGTGGCAGTCTACGTGATGGCTCCAAAAATGGGCGGGATCGGACCAATGGGCGTGGACCCGCCCACGTAGAACAATTTTGAAATTTTGATATCTTGCACAATTTGCTAGCGGGAGTGCTGCAATGTTGCGTATATTTATCTGGTGGCAATCTACGTAATTGGTCAAAAAATGGGCGGGACCGGACCAATGGGCGTGGCCCCGCCCATATAAGCCAAATTTTGAAATTGATATATCTTGCACAATATGTTAGCGAGAGTGCTGAAATTTTGTGTATATGTATATGGTGGCAGTCTGCGTGATTGGTCCAAAAATTGGCGGGATCTGACAAATGGACGTGCCACCGCCCATATAAGCCAAATTTTGAAATTGAATTATCTTGCTCAATTTGTTAGCGAGAGTGTTGAAATTTTGCGTATATGTATCTGGTAGCAGTCTACGTGATTGGCTTACAAATGGGCGGAATAGGACCAGTGGGCGTGCCGCAGCCCATATTTTGATATATCTTCCAAGTATTATATAGGAAATACATGAACAAAAATGCTCGGTATGCGATAATTACAGCTGCTCACTCCAATACAATCGCAATATGATAATGTGATGCATGACCAATGAAACAAGAATTTGGAAATTTTATAAGTATAAATTTCTATTTTCTGGACTTTCCACTGAATTCGGTATTTTTTCATTCAGTGAATTTATTACTAACACCAGTAAGGAAAGGCAGAAAGTTCTGCGGGGCCGACTATATAATACCCTACACCTCCCTAACAATGAGATAAGGGTCATTGCGATAATAATTTGGAATAATTGGTAAATGTGGTGTGTGTGTGTATGTATATCTTATTTTGAACCGATAATAGCTAAATTAAGCAATATTCGTTCCTAAATTGAGAAACATTTTTCTGGAGAACTTTGTAATGATCGGAAGTAAAGTACAACTTCTATAGCGCTTTGTAACCAAATCTGGAGGAACATATATATGGAGGTTATATATAAATCTGAATCGATTTTCCTTGAATACTCATTCATGTAAAATAGATATAAAACACAGTCTCTACAGCGCTTACATATCAAATTGGGGGTAACATATATATGGGGGCTATATCTAAATCTGAACCGATTTTCTCCGAATTTTGCGGAATACCTTCATGTAATAAGAAACCTCTTTCTGCCGAATTTCTTACTGATCGGATATAAAATACAGTTTCTACATCGCTTACATGTCAAATCGGGGGTAACATATATATGGGGGCTATATCTAAATCTGAACCGATTTTCTCCGAATTTGGCAGTATTCCTTCATGTAATAACAAACCTGCCGAATTTCGTACCGATCGGATATAAAATACAGTTTATACAGCGCTAATTTTGACATGGGCAGCGAAGCGCACCGGGCTCAGCTAGTTTTATATATATATATATATATTTATTATATTTTACATTATTTCTACAGGTATGTTTTAAATAAAATCTGACTCGAAAAAGAGCTCATCCAAACCGCTATCATAATAACCGGTCAGACAATTGTTTTCCACTCTTTTGGTTTCATTGATGCGATAAGCTGTCCTGGGTTGGTCTATTTGTATATCCTCATTTTAGGCCATTTAAGTCATTTGAGCAATGTCCGCCCGTCCGTGTGTTGGTCTGATTGGCTAGAGCGCATGATAACTCTCGAAAGGAGTAACGGATTGACTTCAAAATTGGTATGTTATAATATTTTTATCTAACTCAGGCTTAGTTCGAAGATGGGCCGTATTGATCCACTACTTCTAGTACCTCCCTGACAAAGGTTTAACATTTAGTAAAATATTAATTCTCTAATAACTTCTATGCTACTTATCCGAATATTCTGTATTTCCGCCCCTAGTAATAGTTTATCTGTAGCTATCAGCTTGAGACTAGGCGAATGTGTCCTGCCAGAGCTCCGAAATCTTCGGTAGAATTCGAGTAGAGAGTGAAACTCGCTCGAATTCCAGCGCGAGTACTCCTGCGAGTGAAAAAAAATTCGAATATACTTTTACTTTGCCACTCGAATAAGAGCGCATATGCTTGCTCGTTTTCGAGTGCGAGTAAAATCATAAACACTCAACTACTAGATGGTCCTTCCCTCCCTTAAGCAAATTTCTCGAGTTACGAACGATTAAATTTTTGACATTAGTAGTTAAGAGAACAAAGAGCACAAATTTGTTTTTATTTTTTATACATATTTTTGGCATTTTTCCTCAAACATTTTACTTTACAATCACAATTGGAGCAAACACAATTGATTTTTAAAATAAAATAGCAAAAACACATCTTTAAATCGGCAAATTAAATCTTGAGAGCTAACAAGAGAGTGCCAAAATATCTCGAAGAGAGCAAAACAACTGTCAAAAATTTAATCGTTCGTAACTGTCACTTTTTAAAGAGTACGACGGACCATCTATTAGTTTGAGTGTTTATGAGTAAAATACCCTCGAAATCGAGCAGATTATACTCTTGTCGAGTACTCTTTCAGTTTTTCTCATACAAAGCGCTTGTGCGGAGCAATAAGTTGGGTTTATTTTATTTTTAAAAGTTTACTCATATTTTCTATTATATTTATTATAATGAACAATAAAGAAATAAATAATGAAACGCGAAAATATTTTCGTTATGACAGTGAAGAAAATAAGACGATTTGTGAAATTGTGAAAAAAATTAAGTGGAAAATTTGTAATCTCAAATTTAAAACGACACATAACATGCTTTCATAAAACTGTTGCTGGCATTTTAAAATTTGTCAATTTAGAAGAAGGAGAAAATAGCACTGCAACACCATCGACTTCTGCAGACCGAACTATTAAAAATCCATACAAAAAAATTAAAATTAGTATGGATGAAAAACATTAATCCGTGGTTGTGTAAAATTGATATTAATCAATAATGTCCCATTTAAACTGTTTGTTTCAAGGGGATTTAAAACAATTGTTGATCCAAAATTCAAATTAAACATTGTTGAAAAAATTGATAAAGCTGCGAAAGATGTAAGGGACATAATTGCACAAGATGTCAAACTGTTTTGGGAATTAACAAACAATATTGCGAGAATGCTATATCAATTGGAATTTTCTTAGAAATGTTAAATTAAAATTTATTATATACATACTTACGAGTATCAGGAAAAATTATCATACGAACACTGGGTATGATAGAAGTTCTCAAGAAACATACTGCTGAGAATTTGAAGGAAGAAATATTAACAACTCTTCGAAAATACTTCATTCCATTTGAACACATATACTCCTGCACAGTGGATAATGGATCAAATATGATAAAGGCTTCCAAAATGTTGGAGGAAGAGCAGGAAATTTCTTTTGAAAACAGTTTTGAAAACCAATTTTCATTAGAAGAAATTGAATTACCAGAAAATGAATTCAATAGCTCTGCTTCTGAAGTAGATCGTGAGGAGAACGACAATTGTAATGACGATTTAAGCATTTTTGATCTTACGGAGAGTGCCTGCAGCAAAATATTTTCTACAGTGCGCGGCCCATACCACACATTTTGTTGTTCATGACGTGTTGAAAACAAATAAATATATTATGCAACATATAAAAAATATTAGCTATGTGGTTAAGAAAAGTAAATCCCAGGGGTACAAGTCAACGTTCATTTATAGCAACGCAACTAAACCTCCACTTGACGTACCAACTAGGTGGAATTCGACTTATGTCATATTGGCCAGCCAAAAGAAAAACAAAGAGTTTTACATAAACCTTGCTGAGTCCCATGTAGAAATGAATATAGAAGAAGATGGATGGCAATTCATTGACCAATTTGTTGAAGGATTTCATCCGCTTTTCATTTTAACAAAAAATTGCAAGATGAACAACTAATAATAGGTAAGAGTACAAGCACCTAAACCTTATTTTTCATATAAATTGGTTAATAAACAAACTTCTAGGTGATTTTTTTAGAAGTTGGTTGGAAGCGAAAATGAATTTGAGTAAATTGGAAAAATACCCAAAACTCGAATGATATTATACATTTTATGGAAAAGCGTGCATTTCGTTCTGCAGTTTATGTTGATCCAAGATTTAACTTTGTTGCTCAAGAGCGCAGAGATACACATTGTTAGGTTATGGAATATCATTAAAACCATTGGTCCATCCCACTCCGTAGTAGAAAATACTCCAACACCTCTTCGACCGACATCAGAATTAGAACTGTTTATTCAGTCAGATGCCGAATGTGCAACCGAACCATCTGCTGAACTAATTATTTCAATTAATATAAAGCAAAAGTAAAAAAGGTAAAATTTTTAAAAAAAATTTAACGTTTTTATGTTTTGTGAAAAAAATATTTTTTCCTAGATTAATTTTATCGAAGCGGGAGTCTTGCAGTACGGATATTATGCAATGGTGGTCACGCAAAACAGTTGACGAGCCACAATTATATGAACTGCTTCAAGTTATACTCGGAGGTCCGGCTACACAAGTCTGCGTAGAACGAGCATTTAGCGCATTAGCATAAATAGTGACGTCAAGACGAACCAGCCTTAAAAAAGAAACACTCGACAATATTTTGATACTAAAATTAAATAATGAACTATTAAAACTATAAAATATTAAAAAATCACAGCATTTTAGACATATACTAGTTTTATTTCCTTCCTTATTTTATTACTCGTGTAAAAATAAATTTAATAAACAATAATAAATAATAAAAAATAAATCTTCTTCGTGAATATTTTTGTACACAAAAACCACCGGCCCCTTGCTCTTGGCTCTTGCACACGATCTCCCCTCCTCATCAGTCCAAAGCAACACCAAAAACCGTTTGAGTTTCTATTCTTGCTACTACTACACACACACACGCACACACAAATCTGCAAAAACCAAACTAAAGCCAAAGAATAAAATGCTTGCAACTGTAAAATGTTCATTCACTACATACATAACTCTTTATACCCTACACCACACTGTGGTACAGGGTATTATAAGTTTGTTTCACGGCAGATGTTTGTAACACCTGAAAATAACACAGCTAGACCCACCTTAAAGTATACCGATCGACTCAGAATCACTAGCTGAGTCGATGTCTGTCCGTCCGTCCGTCTGTCCATGTAAAGTTGTTCGTCGACTACAGGTCGCAATTTCACTCCGATCGTTCTGAAATTTTGCAGTTTAGAGTATTTCGCAGCTGTAAAGATCAGAATTGAATTTGGTTGAAATCGGTTCAGATTTAGATATAGCTCCCATATATATCTTTTGTCCGATTTGGCCCTTTAGTCCTATAGAAGCTGTATTTTACATCCAATCGTTTTGAAATTTAGAATGCTAGAGTTTCTTGATCCATGAACCAACACTACCGAATTTGAAGAAAATCGGTTAAGATTTAGCTATAGCTCCCATATATATGTTTCGCACGATTTTGCTCGATTTTGCTCGGTTTAGATTTAGCTATAGCTCCCATATATATGTTTCGTCCGATTTGGCCCTTTAGTTCTATAGAAGCTGTATTTTACATCCAATCGTTTTGAAATTTAGAATGGTAGAGTTTATTGATCCATGAACCAACATTTCCGAATTTCGGTTAAGATTTAGCTATAGCTGCCATATATATGTTTCATCCGATTTGGCTCTTTAGATCCAATCGTTTTTATACCCTACACCACACTGTGGTACAGGGTATTATTTAAGTATAAAATGTCCCAAAATAAATTTATGTAAACAATTTATACCTGAATTACAAAATTTATATTTCAGAGTTATTCAATATTACGAGAGTTGTGTAGGGTATTATATAGTCGGCCCCGCCCGACTTTAGTCTTTCCTTACTGGTTTTTACTCTTTATTGTTTTATTACAGCAATTTCTATTTTGCCACTCGATTTCACTCTTAGAGTAAACTCTCGCTCTATTTCGAAGATTTTTACTCCCACTCTTAATTTTTAAAAAGGAGTACTCGCGAGCATAAACACTCAACTACTAGATGGTCCTTCCCTCCCTTAAGCAAATTTCTCGAGTTACGAACGATTAAATTTTTGACATTAGTAGTTAAGAGAACAAAGAGCACAAATTTGTTTTTATTTTTTATACATATTTTTGGCATTTTTCCTCAAACATTTTACTTTACAATCACAATTGGAGCAAACACAATTGATTTTTAAAATAAAATAGCAAAAACACATCTTTAAATCGGCAAATTAAATCTTGAGAGCTAACAAGAGAGTGCCAAAATATCTCGAAGAGAGCAAAACAACTGTCAAAAATTTAATCGTTCGTAACTGTCACTTTTTAAAGAGTACGACGGACCATCTATTAGTTTGAGTGTTTATGCTCGCGAGCGCTCGCGCATAAAATAAACGAGCGGGGAGTAAACTTTTTGTAACACTCGTAATCTACGAGTAATCTTCTTCGCGAGTATTTTTCACTCGCGAGTAAAATCGAGTAAATCTTTAATCCCATTGCATAAACCTACTTGAAATTTTGTGCAGTGTAATGCTTCTATAGCAGCGATGGGCAAAAGCACTACCCGGGGTTTTTCCTCTCACGTGTACATGAGCACACACATTGAATGAGAGTTCACTATCAATCAGTCGCGCTTGGACATTCGATCGGCGAGGTTGTGTCGTCGCTTGTTGCTTAGCGTGCACATAAAGAAAAAATGGATGATACAATGATTACAATACATACTTCAAGTATAAGAATAAAGTTTAGTATGTATGTATTGTATTTTCACCGAAGAATTTATAAACATTTCTAAATACAAGTTTAATTTATTTATTATGTTACTGCAGAAATGTATATATTATTTTCTTTTTGTCAAAATTAAATAAACTAACGAATTTTTTAAAATAATTTTAAATGTATATATTATTATCTTTTAACGATTTTTTAATAAAATTTGTATAAACACCTAAATATACTAACCAAAAAAAAGTTGGACACTCGAAAACGGTTAATAGAAAAAATAAAGAATTAAATAAAGAATATGGCATAATCAATACGTGTATGCAGTACTTTTATTGGAAAATTTGGATTGATTACTTTACATAGCATAATAAATATGTATGTAGGTGGGTAATCATAACATATTTAAAGTTCGATTTCTTTATGTAAGCGTATAATAACCACAAATCTACTTAATGATGTTCGTTGTCCACTTTATTTATTATCTTACCCAACAAAAAAATGTTAGGAAAATGCAAATACCATTTCTGGCAGTGCATAATGAGGGTGTTAACACTTCTCACAAATACATAAACATTTTGTAGAAGTATTGTGTGCCCATCGCTGTTCTATAGTGCCTTCAGTCCTGTAAAAGCTTTGTCGTCATTGACATGACCCTTTTCGTACCTCCCACACAGAGATACCATTTTATACAAAAAGTTATCTTATGTAGCCCCTCGAATTAAAATTCTAAAATATGTTATGAAAATGTTGCACTTTTTTGCAAAAGCAAAATTGCAATTAATTTCACATTAAAATGTTCTGCAAATTAAATTTCAAAAGAAGAATATCGAATTTTAAATGACGAGTTCTCTAAAGTAAATTTTGAATTTTAAATGGAAAATCTGAATTTTAATTGACGGGTTCCGAGTTTAGAGTTTCGAATTTCAAATGAAAAATCTTTATTTCAATTGACGAGTTCTGAATTCCAATTGATAAATCTGTATTTCAGTTGACGAGTTCCGAATTTGAAAGGAATTTCTGATTTTCAATTGCCGAATTCTGAAAATTAAATGGAAAATCTGAATTTCAAGTGACTGAATTTTCTGAATTTCAAATGGAATTTCTGAATATTAATTGATATTTTCTGAATTACACTTGAAAATGATGTAGTATTTGGCATTAAACGAGATGCAGCCATAAATATCGTTCTAGCTTTTTGGCTAATATAGGTTAGGTGTGGTTCGAATGATAGTCTTATATCGATCAGCACTTCAAGGTGTTTTATTCTTCTATTTTTTTCTCCCGTATTTTCTCCCCTTTTCCTTGGATAGCAGTTGCAGCTGAACTAATTTAATTGCACTAATTGTAGATTTTCGATTCCTGGATCCAAATTGGAGTTCTGAGTGGTAAACAATGGATTCAATATACTCTTCTAACTGTCGACATATTAGTCCATCCAATAATTTCCCACACGTGTCAATCATGCACAATGATCCGTAGGATGATGGGGTTTCCGCGGGTTTCTTGTCCTTAGGTACTAACTTCTGCCTTTTCCATATCTTAGGGAAGGAACCTCTTTGCAAGCAAGTATTCATTAATAGCGTTCCTTGGTTCGGACAAATATGTATAACCTAACCCAATCTAGTATAGCCCCATCCTGTGGTGGAGGGTATACAAATAAATTGTTTTGTTGTATTGGAAAGGGCGGAGCAACAGCTGCAGGGCCAGTTAGGCTTCTATAAAATCTCTTCATAAAAATTTAACAATTCTGCTAGACGAAAAATATCTAACTTAAGCTCTCAAATATTTGCAAAGGAAATTATGTTAATTTGCCCAATTCCATTTTTAATACGTTTTCAATTAGTTGTCATATATCATTATTGTTTTTTTATTTTCTAGTTTTTTTTTCGTTGTGCCGTTCGTTCGATCAAAATCTGCGCCAATATTTGTTGTTCACAGGGAGCGAATGCAACAAAAGCAGCAGCAGCGACAACAGCAGCAGAAGTGTAATCGCAGTTGTGCAAACATTGACAAACACATTAAATTCAACCACTCATTCGCGTTTACATACATATGTAGATACACTGCATTGAAAAAGTCGGCATACAGCAGTTTTTCTCGAGGAAATATCTAATTCTTGAGATGGGTGATTCATGATAGCAAAATATAAATGAATCGTAACAAATTATATATGCCGAAACAAAAATGGAATAAAAGATCTGCCAGTTACTTTTTATCGCAAATCTGTCTATCTCTATGGCTCTTGTAGATACACTTAAAACAATAATCTTTAAATGACACAAATCTATGTTCAATCGGGACGAATTTTGTTTTCCCTTTCCACCATGTCACTATAATATTGTACGAGGCAATATCAATTGATGTACACACTGTGAGCATTGTCCTTTGCAAGGAAGTTAGAAGTGGATATAAACATTTGTGATGCAGTGTACATTAACAAAAATTCCTATGTAAACATATATATTTTCCACTCACACATTCATACGCACTCACACAAACATACAGATGCATAAGCATAACCATTTGCCCGCATTTACGGATTTCCACATCTGTAAAAAGGATTTTCGATTGTAAATTTATGGTAAATTTCTCCAAATACTCTCGTTCGTCGTACATTCTGTGGTAACACTCACTGTGTGTGAAATGAACAGTGTGCGATACGATGCGATGCGCTGCCATTCGATGTGATGCTTGTGTTATTCACACACTACTCAGTCTTTGGGTGGAAAGGTTTCCATTCCATTCCATTGGTATCCATCCATTCGCTCGATACTCGATGGATGGTGCTAAGCTTTATTAAAGGCACTAAAAATGTGCCACGTTTACATCAGAGTTGGGAGGAGTAAGGAGTGCGTTTTCTGAAGACTCCGAAAAAAATACCAAGACTACAAAAAATGTTAGATAGGACCAATAACATTATTAAGAGGAGATAGACCCATTGATTATACCGATCGACATGGAATCATTTTCTGAGTCGATTTAACCATGTCCGTCCATCCTTCCTTACGTCTGTAGATGTATGCTTGTAATCAAAGTGCAGGTAGTAATGATGGTTTGATTGTGATGCAATGTAGCACAGCACACTTTTCTAGCTCAAGGATGATCCATATTCAGGGTTGCCACACGTCCTCCTTTTAAACCTGTGTCCTCCCGTCCTCCCTCCTTTTTCAAAATTTATGAATTTGTCCTCCTTTTGTTACAAATTCAACTTTTTCACAAACCGTAAACCTCCACATGAATTATACAAAGTAAGTTCTACAAAAATTGAGAATTGAGGCAACTCAAGATTTTAGTTTTTAACGTAACAAACACCACAAATTGCAACGAATCAAAAAACAGTTGACATGTGATCCGCTTCACCTGTTTATTACAATTAACACCTAAAACACTTTAAAGTACGCCGATTGACTGTCTGTCGATTTGTAATTGTTCGTTAAGTACAGGTCGCATTTTCACTCCGATCTTGCTGAAATTTAGGCAATAAGAACTTTTTTATACCTGGGAAGAAATTGGTTTAAGTCGGTTCAGATTTAGACATGAGCCCTATATAAATTTCCTTTCCGAATTGGACTTTTAGCGCTACAGTAGGTTTCTTATTTCCAATCATTTTGAAATTAAGAAACCATCCATGGTTTCTTGATCCCAGGACCGATATTGTCGAATTTGGTGTAAATCGGTTCGGTTTTAAATGTAACACCCTTGCAAAATTTGAAGAACATTTGTTCAGATTTAGATATAGTCCTCCGATTTGGCATCTAAGAGCTATAATACACCAAATGTTGTACAAAATCATTATTATTCCAAACTATCTTTGTAAATGTTAGAATTGTCCTCCTTTTCTGACACAAAAGTCCTTCTTTATGGTAACCCTGGCCCTATTGAAATCAGTTCAGATTTATTATAGCGCCCATATATATTTTCCTCCGATTTGGGTTCTGAGAGCTATGGAAGGTGTATTTTACTCCTGATCGATGTAAAAATTGACACAGACAAATCTCTTCACCCCTTAAAAAGACTACTAAATTTAGCGTAAATCGGCCACCAGACAAAGGGTGGTCCAACCATAATGCACGATGTTAATTGTGAGTCACACGTGACGAGTATTTGGGCAATATTTTGTTTCACCCATAATTGTCATAGATCCTTCTACCATAATAAAAATTATTAATATAATCCTCTGAAAACTTTTTGTTTTATCTACAGGGGTTTCCAACAAGAGGTGTTATTTTGGTATTCAAAGAAAAATGACATTTTTTGACATAAATGATCGGATGTTTATTTCATAATAAAGAGGAAGGAATGCCGTTAATAATGTAAAACAACATCAGCCAAATGGCCAACACGACCACGCTTACAGGACCATATCCTTTTCATGAAATTTTCCATAACCAAATCGCAAAGTGGCTGCCCTATGTCCTCGAAAGCCTCACGAATTCTATCTTTGAGGTCTTGAATCGACGCTGGGCTGTTGGCGTAGACCTTATCTTTCACGTGGCCCCAAAGGAAGAAGTCGCAAGGTGTTAAATCACAAGATCTCGGTGGCCAATTGTGATCACCTCTTCGAGAGAGATAACACGGTCCGGAAACTTTTGCCGTAACCGAGCAATGGTTTCGTTGCTTGTGTGACACGTAGCGCCGTCTTGTTGAAAGTAAACGTTGTCCAGATCAATATCATCCAACTCCGACCATAAAAAACCATTAATCATCTCTCGATAGCGCAATCCATTCACCGTAACTGTTGATCCAACCTCATTTTCGAAAAAGTAAGGTCCAATGACCCCGCCGGACCATAAACCGCACCTAACAGTCACACGTTGAGAATGGAGAGGCTTCTCAACAATAACTCTTGGGTTTTCCGAGCCCCAGATGCGACAATTTTGCTTGTTGACGTAGCCACCGAGGTGGAAATGGGCCTCATCAGTCAAGATGATTTTTCGATGATTTTCGATTTTTCGAATTTTAATTATTTCAGTGCGTTGCTAAATCGTGTATCGTTGCATTTTTAGTAATGGCGTAGTTTCTACTTGTCAAACGTCAAAGAATAAAAGCTTCTAAAGTGACAGCTACCGAAATACCGGGTGATTCAAAATAACACTTCTTGTTGGAAAACCCTGTATATGTTCCTTCCAATTTGACTTCCAGGGCTTTCATAAAGTGTAAAATTGGCAGAGACAAGACTCTTCACCCATTAATATAGACTACTAAATTTAGTGGAAATCGGTTCAGATTTGGATATAGTCCCGATATATCGATACCTCCATGCTAAAACATGCTAAGTCGACTTAGCATGTTTTAGGGAAATTGCAATTTTTAATTTCTAAATATTCAAATTTATATTCAGTCCAAAATTTGGTGTTTATTCGTCAATCCAATCAAAAGTTATGCACAACACAGTACATGTTATTCGATTTGCATTATAAAGGATTTCCACACAAATTTAAACAAGTAAAAGCGTTAAGTTCGGCCATGCCGAATCTTATATACCATCCACCATGGCTTGCATTCAATTTTATTACTGGAAAAATCTTTGGCTATGGAGCAAATCCTGTTTTTGTTTGAGTAAATTATTAAAAAAGGGAAGGCTGCAATTTTTAGCCCAATTTAAGGCCACGAATTCTTTAGACAAACTCTTCACCTGAAAAATGTGGTATTTATGGCTAAAAATAGCATTTTTGGGAGCTACTTCAACTCGGGGACTACAACAAAATAAAATTTGATTTGTATACATTTTATTGAAATAAATTCTGGCCAAAATAGAATACAACCTGCAAAGTTTCAGCTAAATTGCTTAGAAAATGTGGTGTTTATGGCCTTTTTGGGAGCGACATCTATAGGTGGATTATAGGAAAATATGAACTGATTTAAAAAAAATTTACTGCGATGAATTCTTGTCTTAATTATATACAAACTGCAAAGATTCAGTTAAAATGCTTAGAAAATAGGGTATTTATGGCTTAAATACATACACCTATTTTGGAGCGACCTCTATAGGGTGACTATAACAAAATATTAACCGATTTGTAAAACTATTGCTGTGATGAATTCTTGTCAAAATATAATACAAACTGCAAAATTCCTGCTGAATAGCTTTAAAAATGTGGTATCTATGACTCAAACCCCGTATTTTGGAGCGACCTCTATAGGGGAGCTATATCAAAACATTGACCGATATGACCCATTTGCAATCCCAAACAACCGGCAACTACAAGAAATATTTCTAACAAATTTGATCAACCTAGCTCTATAATTACGGACTGTAGCGTGATTTCAACAGACGGACGGACGTACAGACGGGCATGGCTAAATCGTCTTAGAATTTTACGACGATTGAGGATATATATACTTTATGGGGTCTCAGATCCATATTTAGAGGTGTTACAAGCGGAGTGCATAAAATGAATATACCCCCCATCCTATGGTGGAGGGTATAAACATGTTATGTTACTTTAACTCACTTTAGTGAAGCAAAAGTGTAACACTTCGAAGGAGTGTCCTTAGACCCCAAGTATATTCGGCGGATATCAGTTTGGGTAATTTTAGGTCGAATGAGCAGTGTCTACGCACGATACACCTCGCAAGGAGTAACCGGTTGACATAAAATTTGGTATGTGGCAATATTTTTATACCCTCACTTTAGTGTGACGAGGGTATATATCATTTGCTACAAAAAAAAGTGTAACACATCGAAGGAGTGATCTAAGACCCTAGGTATGTTCGGCGGATATTCGTTTTGGGTGATTTTAAGTCGAATGAGCAATGTCCGTCCGTCTGTCTGTCTGTCTGCTGGCTGGTGCGCACGAAAACTCTCGAAAGGAGTAACCGAGTGACTTCAAATTTGGTACGTGGTAATATTTTTTTCTATCTCCGGCTAAGTTCGAAGATGGGCCATATTGGTCCACTCCTTCTAGTAACCCCCCCCACAAAGGGTTAAAATGTTGTGAAATATTTAATCTTTAATAACTGCTCTACTACTTATTCGAATCTTCTGAAATTCCACACATAGCATTAGTTTATTAGTCGCTATTAACTCGAGAAAAATGGGTCAAGTTGCTACGCCCCTTTTGGTACCTCCCATACGAATGTACCATTTTGCAATAAAAGTTAGCAGCTTTTAACATTAATACCAGTGTATAAAAATACTTGAAATGTTGTATAGTGTAATGCTTTTATAGTGTCTATAGCCCTGTAAAAAATGGACGTTATTACCATGCCCCTTTTTGTACCTCCCACACAAAGGTACCATTTTGCACCAAAAGTTAACATCTTATAACATTAATACCAGTGTATAAAAATACTTGAAATTTTTGTATACTGTAATGATTTTATAGTGTTTATAGCCTTGTAAAAAATGGACGTTATTGCCACGCCCCTTTTTGTACCTCCCACACAAAATGGTCAAATCATACCAAAATTTAATATCTCATAACTTTAATAAACCATTGCAAATAAACGCTTATAATTCGGCACAATGCAATGTATTTAAAGTATCTACTATTCAGCGAAAAATAGGTGTATATGTTAAAAACCTTCTGGTACCTCCCACACAAATTGACAGAAAAATTCGTTTAATATTCCATATTAAATTATTCACTAAGTGAGGGTATACCTTAGTCGGTTTACCCGACTGAAACTTTCTTACTTGTTTTTCTATCTCAGGTTAAGTTCGAAGAGTGTTGAAATTGGTGGAATATTTCGTCTTTAATAGCATCTATACTACCTATCGAAATTTTCTGAAATTCCACGTATAGTACTACTTTGTTAGTCGCTATCTAACGAAATAGTTTTGGTTTTTTGATTTTATATTATACACCGCAATTCAACTTTTTTTGAATAGAATTGAGATTCTATTCAGGGACAGCTTCAAATATTTAGGAGTTACTTTCAACAGATTAGTTAAATTTAATGGCCATGCCCGCGATATGTTGAAAAAGGCGTACAAAATTAAAGGAAAACTTTTTTATGGCAATTCTTTGCCGATTACAACTAAATTAATGTTATATAAATTAAGTATACGTTCCGTTTTATTATACGCATTTCCCATTTGGTTTCAAATCTCACCAACAGTGATGAGAGATTTTGGAATCCTTGAAAGGAAGGTATTCAGCAGTTGTATTGGGAAGAACTTCCAAAGTTACAACCAACGTTTCTCAAACAAATTCATTTATGGAAATACCTCTGTTGCCCCAATCCCTGTGTACGTAATGACGTTAATAAAGAGGTATTCATATAGACTATCTATGCACGAGAATCGGTTAATTCAAAATGTATGTATATAACCAACAATTAACATTCAACTGGAACAATACAAATTATCTATCACCAATTGGTCGATAGACTTGTCAAAGGACTTGTGTTCTACCTTGTGTCCATAATTTTACACAAAATCAATTACTGGCTCACACAGAGGATACAATTTATTAGATTAGAATAAGTTTTTATATTTTATTTTATATTTAGTTTTAAGATTAGTATTATTGTTGAGTTTCTCACGCATGTTAAGCTAGTGCCGGGAGCAAGCACGAATTTTACAATTACTTTAAATATTTTTATATGTGAAAAAAAATTACGTTAAAGCTAGAAGCTGGGTTTAATAATTGTAACTAAAATAATACGATATAGTTTTAAGAAATCACACAATCATTGTTCAGTCCACATTTTATAATCTCTAGAAAAGTCTCAATAAATTAAATTAAATTTAAATTAACTCAACTATTTTCCGAGACGCCTCCGAATAATTGCTGGCGTTGCCATATTTTTCAATATTTCTTCATAAAATTTTTAAAATATATACTTCGACCGTTATGCTATAATATACCGTGCCATTTTTGCACGAATTAACGTTACCGTATTATGACGTACCAGCAAAAATGTTGCACTCAACCCGAATTATTTGATAAAAAATAATCCATAGGTCATCAGATAGGTCCGAATTTAAGCAAGACTATGATTAATAGACTTAAGTAAATTGACAGTTCATTTTTCGTAGAGTTTTTGCTTGTTGCTGTTTTCAAATTTCAATATACATATCTAAAGAATACAAAAAAATATATTTTTTTGTTATAAGAAAATAAAAATTGTTTTAGCTTCCAAATTGAATAAAAATAAGTCAAAAGGGATTTCATATTAATCGAAATCGAAGATAGTACAACATTGAACAAATTTCAAAAATATGTATATCTCACTGTGCAATGTTAATATCCTAAAAATCCCTTACTTCTTTCTTTTTCCAAACTGTAAAACTCTACTAGAACCAACATTATTTAATTTTCTTCGATGGAAATTGATTCTGTATCATTGTTCACTATAGCGTATGAACGGTTATTAGCAGCCATTACTCATACGATAGCGTGAACGAAGGTATCAGTCTAATGGTGTTTTCTTTTGTGCCAAAAAATGCTACATTTTTTATGCCTTTCTCCCCAAAAATGACTTTTTGTCTTCGATTGTAAAATAAATGCTGCACTGTGAAAGGGTTTCGTTTTCTTTTGTGAAAAATGTCGCACTTGCACGGGGCAAAAATGCAACATTTCAGCCCTGTATTTAACCGAAGGGGTGGACGCTGCCCTACAAAACCGATGTTTTTCGGCGTCGAGCGAATAGCCTAAATAACAGCGTGTGTCCGTGCGTCCTCTTTTATAATGAAGTTTGGTCAGATGCTTTATTTAGGCGGCGCCGTGGAGTATTCTTTGTTTTTAGTTTACTTTTAGTGAGTTAAAAGGCTAGTTTTTGCATTTTGTTATCGATTCTGACCATAAAAAATGCAGCAGTACAAGAGGGTGTAGGCGACATTATTAAAATACTGCTCTCTGACAGGGCAACATCTTTTTTTAGAAAAGAAAACACCATAAAACACATCAAAATCTTTTTCATCACTGAAAATAAAGCTATTTTTGAAAATTTCGTTTGTGGCAGAAAATCTTTAATTTTTTAATTATATAGCATTACAGTTGCAATGTGGTCTTGAGCGTGGGAGAATACCCTAGCTAAAAATCAATATATTTAAAGTGTTATAAAACATGTTTCTCGAAGCAACAATCTGATTGTACGCAACTGTCCCATCTCTGTTGGGGCAAATGAGGGAAAACTCATATGAGAGTGAGTGTTTATTTGATACACTCAGCGATGTATTTTATATCATACATTTTCGTAGGAATACAAACACACTGGCGTGCACACATACAGGCACACTGGCAATGCTTTTCAGGAAGGAAACGGAAGTGTTTAAGAATTATTACTACTTATTTGTAATAGTGTTTGAGTTTTGGTGCGTTGTAACTACACATGTGTGTGTGTGTGTGTGAGTGTAAGTCATATGGAAGTAATATAAAGCGTGTCTTATCATGTTGAGGTATACAACACCCGTCTCAAGTCAAGTCGTGTCGAGTCATTTCATAAGACTAAGACTGGCGGTTGTTTCGTTTGTCTGGCAATGAATTTGTTCGTCCTTTGTTTGTTTATTTGTTTGTCTACAGCTTTGGGGGTTTGCTAAGAGCTCAGTTTGCTTTGGTCTCATCTTATTTTTATACATTATTTTGGGAATTTGTCATTCTAATTTAATTTGGCGTTTCTTGTTTGGCTACGCTTCACTGCTTTGCAATGATAACCCGCGATTAAAGTTTAATTTTGCACAACACAACAACAAAAATGAAAACATTTGCAAGAGCTCTACATACAAAATAAATGCGGGTATAGCAGTGTGTGTGTGGCTGTATGTGGATGGGGATAATGTCAATGCTGAACATCTGCCAAAAAATATAAATTTTTATTGCTTTTATAAGCCAAAAACAAATTCCCACAAAACAATGTTGCGACAACGTGTGCACAACACGTTCAAAATTACACGAGGCGGCAATTAATCTTCATAAATGTTCACCGCGAAAACATTTTTGCGGTTGCCCCATTCCGCAAAGCTTCATAGCCCTCCGAACCGCAACTTTCTCACATGGTACTACTCCCACCGCCACCGTCATCACCCCCACCCATCTATACATAATGTCAACATTTGCAACGTAACACAGAAACGGATACGGATGCGGGTATTTATGTGTGAGTATACGAGTATGTGTGTGTGTGTGTGTTTAGATATGCATGTATGAGTACATATCCGGTAACAACCATTACAAGTTTTGTATTTGTTATTAGAAACAAACCAACAGAGAACAAAAAAACACCAAATATAGCGGCAAAAAAGTTGTGTTTGGATATAAAACAAAAGTTTGTAATTTTGCTTAATTGTTTGTTGTCGTTTTTATCCATAATCGCCATATTTCTAAAAAGTACAGCGTGTGGACTATCAATTATCACATTTTTGTGGATTGGGCTGATTTGTTTAATTACTTTTAAAGTAATTCAACAGATCATTCAATTAAAACAAGTAAAGACGGATTGAGTTCGGCCATGCCTCATCTTATATACCCTACCATGGATCGCATTTGAATGGTTACGGTACTAATTAATTCTTTATACCAAATTTCAGCCCAATTCGTTAAAATTTGAGGTTTTTTGCGTTACGAAATAAAATCTAGAGGGATCTTTGTATGGGGCCTACATCCAAATATGGACCGATAATGCCCAGGAAATTGGTTTACTATATGGTCTCCTTTCTGTAACATTGTGGCAAGTATCAATTTTGAGCAGATCGGAGATCGGCTTCAGTGCGCAGGCAATTCTTCGCGGTCAGCATCGAAGAACGCCCAGAAATATAGATTCGGCGCCGATCATTTCGATGACTTTCGGCACAGAGCGATGTTAGTTTACTATCTTTGGTCAGAGCTCGACAACATAGATATACTCGTATTGACATGTACATATTGATCCTAGTCATCAACAATTTTATGATGTTATATTCCATAAATAATGGCCTAAGTTTAACTTTTAAATAATGACCTAATCTATTGATATATCACAACGTTGTTGTTTAACTTATAATGTACTTGCCTCAAACTCATCTAATTTAAATGGTTACTCTAGTGAATCAAATCTGTTTCCTGGTGCTCTGTTCGGTGCTAATAATAGGCTAGTCTACTGTTTTACCATTTTACACTTACGCACATTTCCTTCGAATTCTTTTAATGAAGTTCACTTTACATCTATTTAATTCGGCCGAGTTGAGAACGGCAGAGTTCGGTTGAGCAAAAGAAAATTCGTTGCTTGATTTGAAATGCTATGACGGTTGCACGACCCGACCCATCAGACAAAGTCCAATTGTTTCGTTGAAGATTAAAGAGGAAGTCATTCCGTTATTGTGTACCCTCATCACAATCCATGTTTTGCCCATAAATCCATTTTCCATTAGCCTTCATTCAGATGCTCCAGTATTTTTCTAGGCCACTATTGTGGCTGTTGTCTAAAAGAATACTTACAGTACCTGATCCTTCAATGTCTGACGCTGTATCAATTAAATATGAAACCAATTAATTTTTTGCTACTTAATAATTAAACTGAGTACCAACTGGTCGTATAAAAACACGTATAACTCAATTGGCCTCATAGTATGGAGTAAATAATATAACTGGTATTTTTCTAAGGAGAAGAAAAGCCAAATGCTCGTCTAATAAGGTGTAGATAACCCAACTGCTCGTCAACTCAGTAGTAGATAACTCAACTGGGCGCCTACTAGGGAGTAATTAACACAACTTGTACTCTACTTAGGAGAAGACTACCCCAACTGACCGCCTTCTAATGCGTAAATAACCCGACCGGTCCTCTACTAAGAAATAAATAACCCAACTAAATCGCCTTCCAAGGAATAGATAATCCAACTGGATGTCCACGAAAAGTAGATAAACAAACTGATATTTTACTAAGTAGTAGATAACCAAACCAGTCATCTACATACTAAGGGGAAGATAACTTAAATACAAAGTAGAAATGTATAACCGAAATGGTCGCATACTGACGAGTAGATAACCCAACTGGCCGCCAACTAAGAGGTAAGTAAACCAACAAGTCGTCTACTTAGGACTAGATGAACTAACTGATCGTCTACTGAGGAAAAAAAAATCAACTGGCACTCTACAAAAGAGTAAATAACCCAACTAGTCCCCTACTAAGGAGTGAATTATCCAACTGATCGCCTTCTAAGGAATATATAACCCAACTGGATGTCCAGTAACAGTAGATAAACCAACTGATATTTTACTAACTAAAGATAACCGAACTTGTCGTCTACCAAGGAGTAGTTAACTCAAATACTAAGTAGGTAATAAACAAAGTTGTCCCTTACTATTAAATAGATAACCCAAATGGTCGCCTACAGACTAGTAGATACAATTGCTCCATGTCTCACAGAGATATACATATGTTGTATCAATAGGAAAAAGGCCACCAGAGCCCCATAGGACTGGAACACATACAAGGAAGAACTGAAACAAACTGTAGTGGCGTAGAAAGTTAGATTGTAGAATGTACTTCATAGTCTAAGTGAGTCTGTTTTACAGTCTACAACTTCTAACATAACCTAACTTAAGGAGTAAATAAACCAAGTGGTCGTCTACTAAGGAGTAAATGACGCAAATGGTAGTCTACTAAGGTGTTGATAGCCCAACTGGCCGCCAACTATATAGTAAACTAGGATTTAAATACCCGGCGATGCCCGGGTTGCCTCTGAAAACAGTGATCCAAACATTAGTATTATTTCTTGATTTTGAATAAAAAAGAAGGACCCACAAACTAAAAACAAATGTTGGCTATAGCAAAATTTATGTAAAAATACGTATTTAAAATCTCTGGTTTACAAATACCTTCGAATATTTGATCATACGCCGATAATTAAAAATTTGTTTAACATCCAGGATCAGTCTACTTGAAAGTCTATCAAACTCCAGATGCTCTCAAAAACTCAAACAAATTCACTGACAACAGTAAAAAATTATGTAAATGTGAAAGCACAACCTCAAATGTACGATATGTGTGCAAACTTTCAAATTAATACTTTTATGGGGTCAGTGGTCAAGAGGTCACCAAATATGTATGTTTCAAATTTCGATATACTCGTATACATTTTTGTTTAAATATTACCGGTGTATATAGCGAGCGATATATTTCGAAAAGACTTTTAAACATTATGTCTCCGTTTTTGTTTACTCCACAGATCCTTATGGGATTTTTATTGGAAGAATGAAAAAATCTTAAAGAATTTTGAAATGTAGTGGAAGAATGAAAATTGCTTTGGTCACTACTGACAACAATCTTAAAATTCAAAATTGTTTTTTCCTGTGTATACTACATATTATTTTATCTTTGTATAATTTAAGCGCGAGAGTTGGCCACTGTCCAAAAAACGACTATGTTAATAGTCCGACTATGTTAATATATATGAGCCGCAACGGTCAAGCGGCCAAAAGTCGCTTGAATTAGTATTAACATTGCCATTTTGGGCCCTTTAAAGTACAGAAAGAATGGATATTGCATTGGTCACTGCTACACTGGCCACAGTCTGAGATTTGACCGAATTGACAACGTTATATATGTATATCTTACCACATTAAGTGGTGAGAGATATGTTTTGAACATGGGTTAGAAGTTTTACAATCTGTAAAATAGTGAACATTGTTTTGGCCACTTCTTCACTGACCACAGTCAGAGAATTCAAAATTATTATATTTACAAAGTTTTAACTTTGTGTCCTATTAGAGACTTCAGAAAGGACGAAAACAATTGATAGCGCTATAACTGACCACTGGCCGAAAAATGTCTACGTGAGTAGCCCGTGGTTTATACAAAACTCATGTCTATGAGAGTGTAATTTATGGGATTTTTAATGTATTGAAAGAATGAAAAACTCTTAAAGAATCTTGAAATCCAGTAAAGATTGAAAATGGTTTTGGTCATTGCTTAACTGACTACTATCGTAGAATTCAAAATTGCATTTCTCGGGTATAGTACTACATATTTTTTATCTGTGTATCATTTTAGGCGCTTCTGAAATACAAAAAAATATTTAAAATTTTGATAGGGCGACAACTGACTACGTGTCAAAAACGACTGTGTGAATAGTCCGAAGGGTATACAACACTCAAGTCTATACCAAAGCAAAATTTAAAGCTTCCTACTTCTTAAAGGTACCGTAATGATCAAGCGGTCAAAAGTCGCTTGGTGTAAAATCGCATCCATTGGAGATCAGTATACAAACATAAATTATTAGGATTATAGCTCTTAAAGGACTATTAAAGGGCAGAAAGTGTGGAAATTGATTTGGTCACTGCTAACCTGACCACAGTCGGAGAAGTGACCGAATTGACAATGTTAGATAGGTTACCACAGTAAGTGGTGAGCGATATATTTTGAAAAGGCTTTAAAAATTTTAAGACGCGGTTTTATGTCCGGTTTGACCTCAGACTGGACATCGAATTGTTGTTTTCCCATCTCCATTGAGATCAGTCTGTACATATACATTTGTAAATCATTGACTCTTAAGGAACTTTTAAAATCAGAGAAATAATGAAAATTGTTCGGGTCACAGTTAAACTGACCACATTCCGATAATTCAAAATAATTTTTCGCGCATATATTTGCGGTTTATAGTACTTCATATATACAAAGTTTTAACTTTGTATCTTATAAGAGGATTCCGAAACGACAAAAATAAAACGCAAGTTTTGATAGCGCTACAACTGACCACTGGCCGAAATATGATTAAGCGAGTAGTCCGTAGTTTACACAACACTCCAGTCTATGTGTGTGCAAAATTTCAGCTCTCTAGTTTTAACAGAAGCCTCTGTGGTCAAGTGGTCAAAAATCACATGGCGGAAAAACGAAAATCAAAGTAGCCTTTGGCACTTCCCAGGCATTGGTCTATCTGTCCACCAAGTTTCATGAAAATCGGTTCAGCCGTTTAGGCGTGATGCTGGAACAAACAAACAAACGATTTTATAATATTAATAGGATAAACCAAGTGGTAGTCTATTGTAAATAGTACATAACCCAACTTGTCCTATACTATGAGCTAGATAACTCAAATGGTCGTCTACTAAGGAATTCTCTTACATATACCACTAAGGAATATACATATAACCCATCTGTACGATATTTAAAGCCAACATGTCTTCTACTAAGGAGTAGATAACTCAATTGTACGTCTACTAAGTAGTTAATAAACCAAACGGTCCTTCACTTTGGAATAGATAACCCATATGGTCGTCTACTGAGGAGTAGATAGCTGAAATGGCCGCTTAATAAGTAGTAAATAATACAAGTAGTCCTCCACTGTGGACTAGATAACCCAAATGGTCGTCTACTAAGGAGTAAAAAATCCAACTAGTCTACTGAAGAGTAGATAACCCAACCCAACTGATCCTCTACCATGAAAGAGATGACAAAACTGGACGTCTACTAAGCAGTACACAACCCAAGTGGACATCTTCTAAGTAGTTTATAACCCAAACTGGACGTCTACAAAGGAGTAGATACTCCAACTATTCTCTTTTTGTGTAGATTAAGGCATACAATTTTATGAAACCAAAAAAAAAATATGTAAACGTTTTTTTCCTTCTTTTTTTAAATCCAATTTTTATGGAATGTACCTTTAGTATTTGACCACACTTTTGAAGTATAAGCCTGATATACACTTTAAATTTAAGAAAAAATGCGGGTTAAAATGTAGAGAATATCAGTGGTCTAGTAACTGTCGTGAAACAATTACAAATATTTGATTTTTTCCAAAAAAAAAAATCGTTTTTTGCTCATACGAAAGCATTTGGGTACTATAGATCCATTACACTGAACAAATTTTCAAGTGTTTTTATGCACAGGAATCGAATTTATAAGCCGTTAAATTTTGGTGAACAAGGGGGAAATTTGTATGAAAGGTACCAAAAGGGGAGCAGAAACTTTTCCCATTATTCTCATTTTGATTCTGACAAGCAGTATAGCAGTTATTAAAGAATCAATATTTCACTAAATGTTGACCTTTTTTGGGGGAGGTACTCGAAGGAGTCGACCAATATGGTCCATCTTTAATCTTAGCCTGAGTTAGAAAAAATATTAACACATACCAAATTTGAAAACAATCAGTTATTCCTAAAGTGAGTGTATAAAAAGATTTTAAAGGGTTTTCCAGAAGGAGGTGTTATTTTGGTATTCAAAGAAAAATGCCATTTTTTGAGATAAATGATCGGATGTTTATTTCATAATAAAGAGGAAGGTATGCCGTTAATAATGAAAAACAACATCAGCCAAATGGCCACCACGACCACGCTTACAGGACCATATCCTTTTCATGAAATTTTCCATAACCAAATCGCAAAGTGGCTGCCCTATGTCCTCGATAGCCTCACGAATTCTATCTTTGAGGTCTTGAATCGACGCTGGGCTGTTGGCGTAGACCTTATCTTTCACGTGGCCCCAAAGGAAGAAGTCGCAAGGTGTGAAATCACAAGATCTCGGTGGTCAATTGTGATTACCTCTTCGAGAGATAACACGGTCCGGAAATTTTTCCCGTAACAGAGCAATGGTTTCGTTGTTTGTTTGGCACGTAGCGCCGTTTGTTGAAAGTAAGCGTCCAGATCAATACCATACAACTCCGACCATAAAAAATCATTAATCATCTCTCGATATCGCATCCATTCACCGTAGGTTTAGGTTTAGGTTTAGGTTAGGGCGGCAGTCGTTTTCTTTTTTTTTCTTCAGCTCACATAGACCCTCCATCGAAACCAACCTGTTTGATATACAAATGTATCGATAGCACGAATATTGGTACTGGAAAGATCTGTTAGGCTGCCTAGAAAGGCCGACCCCAGTAGGTCCAGTCGTCCTTTACTCAAAGCGGGACAGTCGCATAGCAAGTGCTCAATGCTCTCTACTTTTTCCTCATCTCCGCTGCTTCTGCAGAAGTCATTGGAGTTAATACCCAATCTTCTGGCGTGTTGGCCGATCAGGCAGTGTCCCGTCAGAACTGATACTAACGTAGACAATCTTTTCCTTTCTAGGGCTTGTAGAGACTCAGTCGATGTAGTCCTTAACGCTCCGCTTATGCACAAACAGGCAGTTCTCTGAACCCTTGATAGCAGGTTTGTGAAGGTTAGTTTGTCAGTTGCCCTCCAACATACCACAATGCCGTTTAACAGTATTGGACGAACCACTGCTATATATATCCAATGGACAATTTTAGGAGAGAGGCCCCACCGCGACCCTACAGCCTTCCTACAGAAATATAGGGCGATGATGGCCTTCTTTACACGTTCCAGTACGTTTAGTCTGAATGACAGTTTCCTATCTAATATTATTCCTAAAAATGTTGCACTTTCAGAAAAGACTCAATCTGTTCCATTTATCCGAGGAGGAGGGTCCACATGAGGTACACTATTCATCCTAGTAAAGAGAACCAATTCTGTCTTGTTTGGGTTAACACCTAAACCGCTGCTTCTGGCCCATCTAGCCAACTTGTTCAGAGCCGCCTGTAGAATATCTCGTACCAATGCACTAAAATGAAACAACATTTAGCACAGTGTAACGCTTTTGAAGTGCCTATAGTCCTGTAAAAAATGGGCGTTATCACCAATCCCCTTTTTGAACCTCCCACACAAAATGACCAAATCATACCAAAATTTAATATCTCATAACGTTAATATACCAGTGCACATAGACGCTTATAATTCGTCACAGTGCAATGTATTTAAAGCAAATACTATTCAGCGAAAAATAGGTGTATTTGTTAAAAACCTTCTGGTATCTACCACACAAATTGACAGAATAATTCGTTCAATATTCCATATTACATTACTCACAAAGTGAGGGTATACCTTAGTCGGTTTTCCCGACTGAAACATTCTTACTTATTGTAGTGAGTTTTAATCATTTCAATGCGTTGTTGAATCGTGTATTGTTCCATTTTTAGTAATGGCGTAGTATCTACTTGTCAAATGTCAAAGAATAAAAACTTCAAAAGTGACAGCTACCGAAATAGCGTGTGATTCAAAATAACACCTCTTGTTGGAAAACCGTGTATGAATCGGACGAAAAAGACGAAAGGCCCTGCTGCTCCGCCTCTTCTACAAATATGACAAGTTTGGAATTAGAGGAACACTGTGCAATGGTCGAAGTTTTAACGTAGCAGTAAAGAGGGGTTTAACTGGAATTTGTTTGTTTTTTGGTGTTTGTGTTATGTTTTGGTATTCGGTGTTTACTGACATAAATAGTAAAATTGTATGGCCAACATTTTTGTAGAATATTTGATCGCCTCCCTCCCCATTTATAGGAGTGTTTTTTAAGATTTATTAAAATAGAGCCAAATTATAAATCTTTAAATTTTGCATGTATTTATACCCTACACCACACTGTATTACGATTTTGTGCATTTGTTTTGTAACGCCCAAAAAGAGAAAAAATAGGACCATAGTTTATTATACCGATCGACGTAGAATCACTTTTTGAGTCGATTTAGCCATGTCCGTCTGTCTGTCCATGTATTCTTGTAATCAAAGTGCATGTCGTATTTATGGTCCGATTGTGATGAAATTTAACACTGTGCTCTTTTTTGGTCCAAGGATAAACCCTATTGAAATTTGGTACAAATCGGTTCAGATTTAGATATAGCTCCCATATATAAGTTACCCCAGATTTGACTTAAAAACTGTATTTTATATCAGATCAGTACGAAATTTGGCAGAGAGAGTTCTCTTATCACATGAATGAACACTGCCGTATTCGGGGAAAATCGGTTCAGATTTAAATATAGTCCCCATATATATGTTACACCCGATTTGACATGTTAGCGCTGTAGAAATCGTATTTTATATCCGATTATTTACGTATTTTATATCCATTACTTACCCATCGATAATGATATGAAAGCCCTATCTCCATATCAGCACCATAATTAATTAGCTGCTCACTGTTCGCAGACGCGTAAGAAATTTAAATTTATTTTCACTAATTAAACTAATTCTTTGCATGTGTCGCATCGTCGTCTTTGGTGTAAATCGTAAACCTTAAATCAAAGTACTCGTACTTCGTCTACTTTCAATGCGGCTGCTGGTTCTCGTATTTCTGCTCCCACTCCTTGTTTGCATTGCAAGTTCTTGTGTTCTTCGAAAATGCCATAATTTGTTGTTGGCATTTTTTTAATTAATACATTTCTTTTTTTTTGGGAGTGAAAAAAGGGCGACAATTATATTTTTAACGCCAATTGCAGGTGTCGCCTTGTCGTTTCCATACCATGGCAAGACGCTGGCTATCCATTCATTCATTCATCCATTCAATCCAAAATCGCACCATTGTTCTCGTGTGGGATGGGTGGGGTGTTGTTTGTCTTGGCTTGTTTGTGCTTCCGATTATAATGAAAACATTTCCCGTGTTTAAAGCGTTTTTTGCTCACCACCCTCACCATTTTTGTGCATTATTGTCGTCATAGTCGTTATCGGTAATCAACAGCAGTAACAGAATTTGTCACCCACCTTACGACGCGTCCATTGCTGGGGGAGGAGTGAAGTGTTTTTCTCCGAGCATACATTTATATTTCTTGTAAAATTCAGTTATTCATATAATAATTGAAAGAACTTTGAACGTTATTCAAATATACATGTCATTTGCACATAGTCGGTCGGTCGGTCGTCCCATTTAAATTGGTTTGGGAACTCTCCAATGTGCAATTTTTGTGGCTTAATTGTTTGAATTAGTTTTGCAATTACCCTTAGCAAAGACAGCAACCTATTCGCTAACAATCATAGGAAACCTTAGTTATTCTCCCCATTTCTTTTCGGTTTTATGCAATTTTAATTAAGACTAATCGTTTAAGCTCAGGTAAGGCAATGAGTGACCGCTAAATTTGCGGGTGATCCTGGGTATATCCTTACGCTAAAGTAATAAGCCATTGCAAAAATTTTAATTTATTGCAAGTAGTGATATTGGCCTACTTCCAAAGTCAAATCTTTTAACATCAGTGTTAGGTTCAGTATACGTATAAGGCTGTTAGTAAAGTAACACTTTGGTTATGACAATCGAAATTTTCGTCAACTGTATACAGGGTGGTGCAGAAGTTGTCATCCGATGATATTTGACTGTGATTTTTCCATCACCCTTAACATAATATACGGCGATAGGTTCTCGCTTTCTTGGTGAATATTATCTTTGACATGGAACCGTGACCATGTCAAAAAAAACTTTCAAAAATATTCTGCAAATCGCAAAAACGACAGATAAGCCGACCCAAAAGTAAGACTAATTTTTTTTTGCAGTGTATCAAGACTAAGTTCTTTGCAACCCATTCATCTCTGACTGGTATCATAGTGATGTAGTTACTCTCGAATGTGTACACCGTTGGTATATAGTCCACTCGGTCAGTTACCATAGCACTACACTTTGATATCCTCATGTGACCATAGTTTTTGTACCTCCACATTGATAGGCAGTTTAATCTTATTGCCGCTTTGGTTGCAACTTCTCTCGCCACAATATTAATCAGCAGTATATGGAGTAGGGCCTGTAGAGTCTCAGTCGCTGAAGTCCGAAAAGCTCCGCTTATGCATAGGCAGGCAGTTCTATGAAACTTTGATAACGTTACACTGTACAAAATTTATTGTATTTTTATGCACTGGCATTAGATTTTTGGTGCAAAATGGTCCATTTGTGTGGGAGGTACCTAAATGTGATTACTTCGCCAATTTTTCTCATGGAGGTGGCGAATATTTCACTAAATATTAACCCCCTGTGATGGAGGTACTAGAAGGAGTGGACCAATATGGCCCATTTTCGAACTTAGCCAGAGATAGGAAAAAATATTGCCACGTACCAAATTTGAAGCCAATTGGTTACTCCATTCGAGACTTATCGTGCGCACCTGAAGGCAGGCAGACGGATGGATGGACAATACGCAAATGATTCAAAATTGATCTAAACGGATTTCCAGAACATACTTGGGGTTTTAGGTCACTCCTCAACTCCAATCAGTCGTTGTTCAACAACGACTGATTTCAATACGAGAGCCAAAGATGAAGGAAGGTGTGAGAAACCCTTTGCTTGCTTGAAGTCTCTCCCTGCATGCAAAGAAAAAAACGTTTGTAGGTCGTTTATCGCAAACATTGTTCGTTTGTCTCAAACCCTCACTTTTCCCGTAACTGTTGACATATTTTCAGTAAATGAAACGTTTATCGTAAACATAGTTTTTCTTGCTGTACGAGAAGAGGTGTGCTCAGTAGTAGAGCAAACGACGACAACGTCCGTAATTGATTACTTCATTCGGAGAGTGTTTAACAACCACCGATTTCAATACGAGAGCCAAAGATGAAGAAAGGTGTGAGAAATCTACAACAGCCTTTGCTTGCTGGAAGTCTCTACCTACACGCAAAGAAAAAACATTTGTAGCTCGTTTATCGCAAACATAGTTCGTTTGTCTCAAACGCTATACTTTTCCCGTAACTGTTGAAATATTTCCAGTAAATGAAAACGTTTATCGTAAACATAGTTTTTCTTGCTGTACGAGAAGAGGTGTGCTCAGTAGTAGAGCAAACGACGACGACGACGACAACGTCCGAAATTGATTACTTCATTCGGAGAGTGTTCAACATCGACTGATTTCAATACGAGAGCCAACGATGAAGGAAGGTGTGGGAAATCCACAACAGCCTTTGCTTGCTGGAAGTCTCTCCCTACACGCAAAAAAATGTTTAGACGTCGTTTATGACAAACTTAGTTCTTTTGTTTCAAATGCCTTTTGTTTCATAATGTACGTTTATGGGAAACGAGAAACGTTTAAGGGAACATATTGTATTTAAACATGATTGAACATCTTAAAGAGAGTTGAGAGAACAAAGAACGCAACTTGTTCTCATTTTGTGAGAGTGCTCGATGTTTTCAGTTCATTGCATTTGGTGTTTCATTGATCAAAAACAATAAGTTCGCTGGCATCACAAAAAGACAGTGGCACTGTTGTTATGGATTGCCTACAAATCAATTAGAAGATACCTATCAGCCAATTAATAGCAGAGGTGTCTGTCGGGGAGTCCCCGGAAACATTTTACCAAAAATTATGAAATTATTATTTTGCGACAAGCGTTGTCTTAATTATTGATAAACAGGTACTGCTTGTGACAAACAAAATAAACGTTGGCCTCAAACGTTTCATAAGTTTGGGGATGAACAGACATTGTTTGTGACAAACGCAATAACCGTTTGCAACAAACGTTTCACATGATTTATACTAAACAGGCATAGCTTGTCAAAAACGCAATAACCGTTTGCAGCAAACGTTTCACAGGGTTTGTAATAAATGTAAATCATTTATGATAAGTACACTAACCGTTTGTTGTAAACCTTTCTTTGGGTTTTGGGATAACAAAAATCGACAAACATAGACCGGAAACGAATTTCGGTTGTCTAATTTTTCGTTTGAGAGAAACGAATTTTATCCTTGCGTGTACGATCCGTTCTATGCTAATAGAAAGAAGAGATGCAGCGTTGGAAGTCTCTTCCTACGATCCGTACTATGTGAATATCGTCCAAGGAGAGTTCTAGGAAAAATCCAGAGCACGATCCATACTGTGCGAATATCGTCCAAGGACATTCGTCTCAGAGACTTACTTACTTCAACCCAAAAGGGTTACCAATCAACGAAGGAATTGTTCGAGCTAAGGAAGTTGTGCGACAATGTTAAGAACTTAAACATTATTCCAACGATCAAAATTGTCAACAATACTTAATTTTCAAAAAGAAAAATCCAATTAATGGTGACATTATTCTACCTTAATACAAACAAATTTTATAGTGATCGGAAACCATTTGGTTGCGGCTGTAGAGAAAAAGGCATGAGGAAATACAGTTGGACCTACTAAAGCAACTCACATAAGGCACGTTTTATACTTCAGCATCAGAACAAAAAAAAAGTTCTTTAAAAAATGTTGAATTTGTAGCAAAGTTTCACCAGCCTTATTAAAACCAAAATTGGAATAACTGCCCACACAAAGGACCTACAAAATTAATGTATGTAAAAGCTTTGAAATCATTCATCGCACCGGCTCCCATTTATTGTGCAGGCCAGCCAGGTCCAGCGTTTAGCTATGTCGTCCATCGTTCTTCCACAACTGGACACGACACGCAGAGAAGCAACAACTGTTTCTTATTGTTTGACACATTGAGTTTTGCGTTTGAACTTTGGCTCATACTTTGCAAATGTTGGCACGCCATAAATTTGTTCATTCCTATTTTGTGTGTGATTTTGTACGTTTGCAAGTGGTTAGGGTTGGGGTTCCCCTTCTTTTTATTTCTGGGGTTCGTTTTTCTACACCCTGCAGATTGTACTTCTGCGAGAGTTTGTGTGTGTGAGTGGCTTTTGCTGATTTTTCATTATTTGTGCTATTCTTACGACTTTAACAGTTTTTCGGGGGGTTATTGCTGTTCCTAATGTTGCCATTTTGACCATAAATAGAAATGTCCACATCACAGTGGCAATGACAAACGCAGCGCACCCAAAAGCCAATACCAATTCCAAGAGTCACACTTCCATTTCCACTTCTACTTTCAAATCCTGTCACATTTACATATACATTCAAAAGAACAGGATATAGCCACACTCATACACACCCACATTTATCTGGGTACATTTATACCATTTGAGGCAGCATTCACATTTACAGTCACATTCTGTTGCTGTGCCACAAAAGTTCAATATGTCGGAGCAAAAGTTCGATTTGGTTAAATTTTTGGGCAATAAACTCTCAGAGCGAAGCGTCACAAAAAACATTTGTGACACAAAAACACATTTCATTTGCATTTTAATGCCGTTAGCGCAAGTAATCATTCATTTTATTTTCGGTCGTTCATATTCCCTTTTCTCTCTCCCGCCTCCCTTCCAACCATCCTTCTACTTGGCGTTCAGTCGATGACTGTGAATGTTCTGGAAGTGAAAACATTTGTTAAGTATTGCGTTGGAGGTTGACAGGAGCGTATATAAACTGTGCTCTTAGGAAAAGGTCTTGATGTCACTGTTTATTGTCGTAAAATGGTCAGGTGGAAAATTAAAGTTGGGTTACATTCCTGTTACCGGTTTTCAGAAGTAATGAATACATTGGAAATGTGCATGGCTCGAGCAAAAACTATAGTAGGTTAGGTTAGGATGACAACAGGTATCTCCAGACACCAATTGAGGTCCCTACTTTTACCACGGCCCCTGTTTTACCTCATTGGCACCAACCTGTCTCATACAGAATGTAATCAATAATATGGATATCAGTTCTGACCAGATCTATCAGACTTCTTAATAGGGCCGATGGCATATTCAGACGTTGATTACTCAATGCGGGACAGTGACAAAGAATGTGCTCAATGCTCTCCATTTCTTCCTTATATCCACAGCTTCTGCAAAGGTCATTGGACTAAATTTCGAACCTTCTGACGTATTCGCCTATTAGGCAGTGCCCCGTTAGAACTGAGTTTAACGTAGATAGTTTCTTCCTCTCTATTGCGAGGAGATATTTTGACCTTTTCATATCATATCTTGGCCAGATTTGTCTAGATGCCCCACAGGTGTCGATTGCTGTCCATCTCTCATTGGACTGCCTGGATAGTGTAATGTCATCCCTTTCCTAGCGAGTTCATTGGCTTTGCAGTTCCCTGGGATATCCAAAATCCCCATGTCCAGGTATAAGTTAAACTACTTAGCCATTTGGCTGATAGATCTGCCTCATTCGAGGGCTATTTGTGAATTTAGGGATATAGCACCTGGAAATTTAATTGCAAACTCTCTGTCCGAGTAAACGACGATGTCACTGTTGGTCACTATGTTGCGACACAGCCTCTTGGCGTCTTCCATTATTGCTTTTTTTTTGTTTAATACACTCTACGACTATCTGGTAGTCTGTGAGCTATATTAACCCTAAGGGGTATACGGTGTAACCCAAGTACACATTCTCTTAAAGCTTCGTATCATCTGTGTAGAAGTGGATATGCATACTTCCTATTTCCAGGTATTCTGCCAACACATTCTCCCTGACAGGTATATTAGAGGTAAGGTTCCTCTGGAAGGTGTACAACGTTGGTATATTGTCTCTATACAGTATTTCGGATTACCTATCTCTAGAATGACATCGGTTTGGTATTTACAACTGAATAAGTTAAGAGAAAAATTTTAAGATATTTCCGGGCCTAAATGCAGTACAGAATTTACCAGAAGCAACTTAAATTTGAGTGTCCTCATGCCACACACATTTCCTCCAACTAGATTGGTTCCTGCATCAGGACGATGTATGTATACTGCACATGTGGACAGAGCGCATCAATAGTGCCGCTGTGGCTGCTTTTGCGCGATGAATCTTAATGTGTAGCATTTTTACTATCATTTGTAGCGGAGAGGTTAACCTACACCTCAATAAGGGTGTTATCGAAATGCTCGTCGGCATATTCTAGAAGAATATCCTCAGCAGATACGTCAATGAGTCCGGAAACTCCCCTCAGTGTCCGAAGACATGCATTCCTTGTCAGAAATACATGGCACCATCTTTATATTAGAATCAGAGGTTCCAGAAATTATTAGCGTGGATGGCGTTACACTTCCAGACGTCTGGGTGGCAACCCCGATAGATACTATACCTTCTGTATTGGGGGTTACATCCGTATTCAGGACTAAAGACCGAAACCTTACCGCAGGGTTCCATTTGGCCACTGCATGTGATGGATGGATTCTGCTTTAAGGATCAAGTTGATCTGCCGCTTTTAACTATTTTTATTACCTATTTTGCCAATTATGGGTCGGCAGAGCAGTATTGAAAACCCTTAGCAGCTAGAGATTGTCTGCTATGCCGGATGGTTCTTGTGAAACCCATGGGAGGGCTTTTGGGCGACTAGGGATGTTGGCTTTTTCGACAATATCGAAGTCGGCACCCGGCCAGACAGATTCAAGGCAGTCATATACAGGTCTACCGATCTGGGATCAATGAAAGATATTAGTTTTACTCTCCCCTGATGCCATCGTTGCAGCTTGATGTTGTGCTTGGCATCTCTCTAATGGCATTTGGATATAGTGGTCGATTGCACACGACTCCGTAGTCTCTGGACTCCCCTTCGCCACATCACTGAAGTACCTGATTAATGTTCTGTTGTTGGTGACGTTTTTGCCTGTATACAATCAAAAACGTAAGACTATAGTCTTTTTCGAAGACAGGAGTTAATCAGGCAACCTGGCTCTTTTTTCATTGTTACCGTTAACACAGCTGAAGTCGTGGCACTCTCAGTTGCTTTAGAAGCATCCATGACGTTAATAACCCAAGTAGGTTGCCTCTTCTTGTTTCTCGGTAAGAGTCGAAAACTCAGCACTTTCAAATTTCGCTAAAACAGTAAGCGCTTTACGCCAACTTTCCCAGCAGATGCTGCAGGACTCACAGACGAGCGTAATGAAATTCGTCGATCTGCTGATCAGGGAACTGAATCTATAAATCTGTAGGAAAATCGACGAATATAAGCGGAAAAAATGGCTGGATCATTTGACTCAGTGCAACTTAAGTTCCGGTATTGGTGAATTGTTTTCAACGGTTAAGTCACTCAAATTCAGGCAGTAGGACGACCGGGCGGCACTCACATTTGATGCTACAACTGTGACTGACCCGAAGAGGTGCGCGTGCTATTTTAACCGGCAATTAATAGAGCACCCCGAGAGTGACAGGGCGAAAAGGAGAGTCATGCGTCGTATTCATGCTCTCCGATCCAAAGAAGTACCAACAGAATTAACAGTTCTCAATTAACAGGAGAAGTTGCAGATGTCATCCGTATCGCTAAGTTTCCCAACATCTATGCTGATGTTGAAGCAATTGGGTATACAAGTTGTGTATCTGACTAATGTCCTCAACTAGTCCTAGACCACTCTGATAATACCCGAAGCCTGATAATGGGCTGAATAAGGGTGAAACGTACACGCCTATCTATCTTCTCTCGCCAGTAGCAAAGACACTTGAGGCTTTAATCCTTCCGTGCAAGATTGGAAATTGTCCAATTGCTGATCCCAGGGTTTGGATCGAAAGCAGTATAGTACGACTACTGCTTGATAGCCATATCATCGCATATAAGCCGAGGTCTTAACCAGCCCGGTGATAGAACCGACCTCGAGGCACTTGACCTTTTGAAGGCCTTCGATACTATAAGCCATGCCACGCTTGCTTGAGGACATCACCAAGACGCCCCTCATGAATAGTTTGGAACGCTGGATCGTTAATTATATGTGTGGGCACCAGTCGTTTGTGGAATTCAGAAACAAGAAGTCCAAACCAGGAAGAGTGAAAGAGGGAGCTCCCCAAGGTGGGGAACTTCCTCTACGATTTCATGACTGTACGATACTGGCATCGGGCCACGTGATCGATGACATATGTGTAAGGCTGAAGGTTCACCTGGCTGAGTTCGTCGCTGCGAGGAACTTGATGATATCCGCCCACCAAATCAGCTGCCACATTGTATTACTGCGTGGACAGTGCAAGTGAAGGAGCAACTCATAGTCTATGGCACAAGAATTCTGACCACCAATTACTCAAAAGTTCTTGGTGTCACATTTGATAGCCCCTTCAGGTCTAACGCGCATGCCACTGATATATGTATACAATAAGATGTCGCTAGCCGGCATCACTCGGGGAATCGACAAAGAAACCTTGTTGACCTCATGGAAAGCCATAGGTCGGTTTGTGGTTAACTATGCAGCACCAGTGTGGTCACCGAATATGAGTGTGGCACAGTGCATGAACCTGCAGACCTGCCAAAATGCCGCCCTAAGAATTGCGACAAGGAGGAGACGAAGGTCGTACCCGTGCGACGACATAATTAGTTTGCTGTCGAAGCAGCAAACTTCCGTCCCAGCCATCCCAACCACCTCCTTGTGTAATAGCTTCCACCTCCCACGCAGATCAGAAAACACCTTCATGATCTAGAGCGCGAGATCCAATGCTACAAGAGAGAACTCTACATCAACGAGCTTACCAGGTAGGCCTTGCTGACATACACTCTGACGCAGTCGCTGAACCCGTGAATAATTACAGAGTAATTGTCGTACTAGGCTTCGGAAGAAGAGGAATTACATATATGAGTAGTTTTGGTCCAATTAAGATCATGCTGGTGTAGACGTCTCAATTCGTATTGGGCAAGGATTGACAAAAATACGTTGAACACCTGTCCCGCTTGCAACCAGGGACCATACGACACACTACACGTGTTCAACTGCCCAGCCAAACCTATACACCTTGTTCCCAACTCTCTTTGGAACCATCCAGTGGAAGCAGCTACCTTCCTTGGCCTGGAAACCAATACAGCAGAACCCACAACACAAAGCGAATCAAGCAATACATAATAGACAACAAAACACACACATACTGCTATAAGGACAATCAGTTGGCAAGAGGTCGTATTACACTTCCGGTGTGAGAGGAATTAGTTTTAAGTAGAATCACTACATGTTAGACCAGTTAGTGTTATCCAGGGTGCACTGTCGCTGTAGTTCTTAAAACTCTGCTGACACTCAGAAAGACAGTTCTCTAAACCTTCATTAGTTGACTGGTGATAAATTGCTTATCAATTGCTATATCCAGTGTACGTTTTTTAGGATAGTGGCTCCAATCTCTCGCTATAGCTTCCCTTCAGGAGTATAAGGGGGTGATGGCCTCCCTTAATCGCTCCAATATACACAGTCTGAAGGAAAATGTTCAACCAAGATACTACTCGTATCTATACCTTATTACACTTTCAGAGAAAGCTGGTTCAGTTTAGCCGATGAAGATCCAGATTTGGAGACATATAATCCTCCTCCTAAACAGAAGCAATTTATTCAGATATAAATTGTTGCCAGTTACTGTAATCTTACAGGATTCCAGTCACCACTAGATTCCATACTAGTGGAGACAGTACTACGCCTTGTGAGGTCCCTCTGTTTACAAACCATGTTAGGGTTGTAGACTTGCTCTTATACTTCTTCTGTGGAGCAGGCTTTGAATTAATCTAATCAATCTAGAGTTCCCTCTTGGAGGTGACAGCGCCGCAATTACAGCATCTGAGCGAATGTTGTTTAAAGCTTCTTCTAGTGAACTACTTGGAATGTAGGCACGATGCGATAGTGCCCACAAGTTTCTGCAGGGCAGATTTTGTAGACTTGTCCTTGTTATAAGCCTGTTGGTTCCCCGACAGAAGATTTGTATCCAGATTTTCTCTAATAGAAGAACCTAAAAGCCTTTCTAAACCTTTCAATACAACAATACTGATCTGTAAAAAAACAATAAAAAGTCTAAATGACTAACACTATGTTTGAAACAGTTACAAGAACAGCTGTATTTAGCACGATTGGATGTTTCGCTAATCGTGCCTGTCAGAACAGGTTACTGTCTGATAGGAAAGGGTTCAGTGATATCGAAAGATACTACCAACGGTCTCTGAAGCAGCGATGGAAACGAAAACGAGGTGTATGTAAAACATTTCCTCTATACGTGCTCCAAACTTTCCGAAGAATGGTTAGCTAAGCTACTTTGGGCAAGCACTTTTGCTGATGTTACCATCTTATGGCCTTTATAGAGCAATCTCAGTGGTTTAACGGCGGGGATTAGATATATTAATTGTCTGTCCCTGCGTTAGCACATGCCTAGCTGTCTGCAACACGTGCGTCTTATTGTGTCAATGAAGATAAGAGTACGTAGTTTATATCCTTTGTGGCTTGCACATCACGATACCTTCCTCTAAGGTTGAATTAATTATAAACATATATAACGAAGAATTTTCACTTATAGCCCACAAGGAAAAGCTTTGACCAGCCGTTTAGGTTATATTCACTAGGGCGAAGTCAATCAGTACCATTCCATTGCCGTTTGTTTTCAAATTCTTTCCGAATACGAATTGGATCCTATTTTTCCAACCTTATCATCCGCCACTCCTATCAACTCAATATGGATTGAATTTCAACATGAAATGAACAAGATGAACTTGTCGACGACCCTGCTCGATGTGCGTACTCGTAAAAGACTGTTGAAAGGACTCTTATGCGACTCAAGTAGGACGAGGACGAGTGACTGAGCAAATAAGTGTCTGTGTGATTCACTGGAATTGTTTCTATGATGGATGGACGGACAGATGAATGGATGGCTGTGCTCTGGAGTGAACGAGCTGGTTGGCTGCCTGACTCCGATGGCTGGTTACTGGAATGATGAACAATATTGGCAACAACATAGTAATGCCACTTACGACGACGGCTGCTGAGAATGGAGCTGCTTGGCGCTTCAAAATCAAGCTGGATCTTTTGAATGCTGGCTGCTGTCATTGTTATGATTGTAATTTGTGTAACGGTTTGTGTTGACAGCGAACATTTAAATGTCTACAAGTGTTCCCATTGAGAAAACCACTCGTTTTCCAAATGTCTCGTTCTCTCGGCTCCTCCCAATAATGCAATAAAGGCCACCTAGTGGTGTAAAGGTCTCAGGTTTATACATTCGTAGCTTGTAGCAGCAATCATATAATGTAATTCAATGGGAAATTTTAAACGTTTACCAAAGGATATCATATTTGGAGAACGAGGGTAGTTGTCTTTCAGGAGAATGAAACATGTTTATTGGAAAGAAGAAAGAATTAAATGGAATGGATGACCTCTAAATGTGTTATATAAAGTATGGAATCGTTCGAATTTGCCGAATATTAAGTTGAGCAGCGATTTAGTTATAAGACTAAGTTCTTTACAGTGTAATCCGAAGCCAATCTTCCCATCGAGCTTTTTCCAGCAGGTTGGTTAGATCGTTTATTGTCTTAGTGAATAAGCTCTAATTTTTATGGGGCTACTCATTTATGACGCATGTCTTCTGATTTAAGACATTATTTCTATCAATGCTTTGCTTCGCAGGAGTTTTGAAATCTTCGACCATCTTTCCTCCACAAAACATCCGCTAGATATTACATTCTTGAGGATGATGTCAAGCTATCTTCAAGTACATAATTCATATTGATTTTTAAGTTTATTCTCATTCTATCAATGCTTTGTAGTTTCACAATAATTCTTGTCACCGAAACAGATAAGCTGTGGCATTTCTCCTTGCTACGATGCATTAATTGTGGACCTGTGACATCTTTCAAACCTCGAACAATGAAGTATGGCACAATTTGCGTCTTGTTCTTCCACCACATAGATTGCGCACAACAAATTGGTGCAGATGCTTTCGGAAGCATCCATTATCTGTTAGGAACTATGTCAGGTAATAGTTCGTGTCACAATGCTGCTGTTTTCTGTCATATATCGCTGGATATGATATGTCATCATACGACTGTATTAGATCCCTAGTAGAAGACCAGTTGGGTTATCTAAACCTTCGTATAAGACTAGATGAGTTATCTACATCTTAGTAGAGGACCAGTTGGGTTATCTACTCCTTACCTGAGGACACGTTGGGTTATCTACTCTCAGTAGGCGATAATTTTAATTACCTAGGAGATGAACACATCGCTCACTTACTTCAAGGGTGACATAACTCAAAATAGGAAATGGTCAAGATGTTCAAATTTAAGCAGGCATAAAAAGATAAGTAAAATGAAATAAGATGTTTAAAAACGCTGGAATAATCTGAAATATGGCTGTTTACTTATAAACTAAATTTCGCTGTCATAAATGTATAGCCATTTGCAAAATTTTTAAATGTTGAATTATGTCACTCTTGAAGTGAGTGAGCGACATATAATTAACAACCTGTCGGCTCCCTCACATATGTTCGGACTGTTGGGTGATGTTTGTTTAGCATAATGAGTAAGCGAAAGGAATTTTTTTTCGGTATCTTGTTTAAGCGCAGATACCCTTTCCCACACTCACACATTTTTTTTCTTCCAGTTATCGATGTGGTTTTTGTTTTTTCCTCCATCGACAACTAGGACGACGACAGTGACAGCTTTTTTGTTTTTTTTTGGCACAACTGCCGTATTCTTGTTTGATGTGCTGCGACATCATTGTTGTGAACAAATGCAGCTGTTCAAACTTGGAATTAGCCCCACTCTCGTCCAAACGTTTCCATGTTGATGTAAAACTAAGTTTCTCTGTCACCGTTCTGCAACCCAGTTGGACGCCCGTTCTCCTTGGGAGACGTCGCCCGCACATTGATAAATATTTTGCCATTTAAGTTTTATTCTCCACTGGGTTACCCGCTCATCCCACCACTGGTTCTATGTGATGGGCAAATATTGGGAGTGAGATTTGTCGCCTATTGCCCAAAGTTCACATCATAAGTGTGGCATCAGTTGAAAATGTGAAGGGACATTAGAACGGAATGTTTTTTCAAGGGACCTGTAATAATGTATACTTATATATACTATATATAATAATGCATGCTGAACAAAATCGCTTCTGTAGTATATTTTCCCAAACATATTCTGAAACGTGCAAATGTTTAGGGCAAACTCCAAATATATACTATTTGGCACACAAAAATATTATATTCGTTATGATTGACACGATAAGCAAGAGCTTGGGTACGCTAATTAAGCTTAAAATGTACACACTCTGGCCACTCTGTCTTCCGTCGAATCAACCAGTTCGATTTGAAAAGCCCATGGGTTAACTGATGCCAATATCAGCCAAGATTGCTAACTCGCCACAGAAATGTGAGCCTAGCGAAACCTACCACCTTCTGGAGAAAATAGGGCTAACTTACGGAGTTTTTTAGACTAGTTCATTCTCTTCTCAGTAACGGCAAGTGTCTTACGGGTTCAGCGAAATCCGGCTAAAGGTATACAAGAGCGATAAGATATTTGCAGGTGTTCGAGCAGCATCTGGGGGAAGGCGCTAGTTTCTCAGTATTCGATGTCTTTCAAGATTTGGAGACGCTCTTCATCACAAGTTTGGATGAGTCCTACACTCAAAAAAAAGTGAACCCTAGAGCAAGTTAAACTGAACTTAACTGTAGGAATATTGAACTTCGTATTTCGCTAAAGCTATTTTTCCTTATATCAAGTTCATACATTTCCTCACAATTATGAAATATTTTTAACTTATTTCTAGTTAACTCGTACTTCCTTTAAGTAACTATTGAAATTAATATAGGGAAAATTATCTCAATACTAGCAAATTCTGACTTGAAATTATGCAAATTCAGCATACTTTTGTCCTTATTGCAAGTAAATTTTTACTCAAATTTAGGAAAATTTAATTAAATTTATGCAAAAAGAAAAGAAAAATTAAAATTTTTCTTCGACTTTTTAGTCCATGATTTTTTGCGATTTTCGATCCTACTTCATCATTTTTTTCCTCCTCCATTTTATATGTTGGAATCTCTCTCTTACAACTTCCTCTTTGGATTTCTCTCTTCTGCTTTATGTTAGGAATTGAAATTTAATTTTATTAAACATTAAATATTATGTATATAAAATTTTACCTCCGAATGCGATTCGATCCCAGAACCTTCCGTTTTCTGAACCACATGTTTACCAACTGAGCTACGTAGACACTTAAAATTTTATGAAAAATTTGTTTTTAAATACAATTATGTATATATCCCAAAATTTTCGAAACAATGTATTTTTATGTACACTTGAATTTGATAAAAGGATTGCCATCATAGAATGACAAATAGAGTTGCCATATAGTATAAGTATGTATAGGCGACGAAGAAATTTTATTATGAATGACATTTTCATATCAATCCCAAAAGAGTTTCATAGCGCTATATAGTGTGTCTGGCTCACTATCATAAGGTTGTCGGTTCGACTCTCGTCCCGGGCGTAACATTTTGAATGTTTCTCCATAAATTTAAGTTTCTGCAAGTAACGATTTGCGAAAAAATAAAAATTGCGGAACGAAAAAGGACAGAATTTTTTGTGTTTTTAACATACAACATAGTCCGAAAATAGTTAATTTTTCCTTGATTTTAGTATGTTTTCCTAATTTTGAGTTCAAATTCATGGACTCGAAATAAGGATTCATGATTATTTTTAGTTAAAATTTCCTAAAAATCATGCTTTCCATTATTAGTTCATAATTTCCTTATGTCTATGTTGGGTGTCCACCGCATATGTTTAAATTTGATAAATATATGAATATTCGAACTTTTTAGTTAACGAACTATTCTGCATATCACCCAAAAAAATAAAATTTGGTAGTACTTAATACAATTTCCCAGTTTTAAGAAAAAATTAACTCAATATGAATAAAAACATTGAACTAAATTGGAGTATGGATTTTACTAAAATTTAGTAAATAAATTTTTTTGAGTGTATGGGGATGAATCCTTTGACAATGAGCATTTAAAGGACACCGACGACGAGGCAGATATAACGGCGGTGGCGAAACCTGACTGTGGTCCGGCTTATACAGACAAACATACACCACTATAAGGCTCTAAAAGCCATCCAGCTGGAAGAAGGAACAGACCTGGTCCTAATCCAGGAACCCTGATTAAGAGGATATACGGTTTGTGGGCTTAGTGTGCCAGGGTTTATGCTGCTTCAAGATGCAGGTAATGGTAGTCTTGGAGCCTATATATAGAGGGTGGTCCAAACAAAACGTACGATGTTAATTATTAATATAACAAAAACTTTTCAGAAATTTTCTTAATAGTTTTTATTATGATAGAAGGATCTATGACAATTATGCGTGAAAGAAAATATCGGCCAAATTATCAATCTGTATCAAGCCAAAATAATGACAATATGGGAAGTCGCCAAGTGGTTGAGACGCAACATAGTAACCAAAACTGGCGTTGTCATTCACTCGGACATCCAGGCTGCCATCAATTCTCTGGATGCCACATCCCTAAATTAACAAACTGCCGCAGATCTGTTAATAGTTAATTATATACCTCATATGGGTGCCTGGGCTATGGAAGGGCGACATTACAAATTCTCGAAAAATTTGCATATATTGGTGCGCCACTATCCACGTGCAAGCTTTGGCTTAGGCAAGAGGCAGTCCAACGAAAGATGGACAGAAATAGGCACCTGAGGTAGGAATGGCCTGAGAAGGTTAAATTATCTCCTCGCACTAGAGAGGAAAATATAGTCTACGTTAGTATCTGTTCTGGCGGGACACACCTGCTTAATTATGAACTGTTAGCTCAGCTTCAGTTCACATATTGATAGATTTATCTTAGATTCCATGGTTCAGGGATATATATTACAATCTACTTCTCCAGCACAGAGACTTCTGTGCAAATACATATAAATTTATTTTTGACATTTCAACAGCAAGTATTTCCTTCACTATTTTAACATTGGGACTTTGATATACTTGTACTTCTCGAAGGAAGTATCTCTAAAAGGTCTAACACGATCTTTGGTCTACTGTTCCATACAGACACTAAGATCTACTGTTACAGCAATGAAACTTCTGTTTATGGTCCAAATACTGTTTCAATCTTTGACTATTCAATCACAAGATCTTTAGTCCACTGTCTTGTTAGAGTGTCGGCGGTCCAGTGTTAAAATTCAATCCTTTCAGTTCAACATCTGGGACATCTACTTATGAAATATTGAAGAATCTATCTGCTCAACTATACTCAATATGTTAGGTTCTCTGTGCATTCATAGGAAACACACATCTGTTGACTGTTCAAGCATAAGGACTTCTGTCCACTGTTTAAAAATGCGCTCTTCTCAATCACTGGGACTTTGATCTACCGTTAAATCTACAGGAAATTGTTTCGATTGTACAACCACACGAACTTTGGTCTACTGCTCCAGTGCAGAGACAGTTTCACTTAGTTTCAAATGCTGATTTCACTCTACTCCCAAACTAGCGTTCAAATACCGAATTCTTAATCTACTATTGTTCAATAACATAGACTTTGGTTCAGTGTTTAAACACAGATACACAGGGACTTCTGACTGAAGAATACTGGATTTTATCTCTGACCCAATGTTATCCTACTGCTCCAATATAGGTACTAAGATCTACTGTTACCGAACAATAACTGCAGTTCAAATAAAGTTTCACTTAGTTCCGATTGTCGTATCCCAGGACATAGGTGATTCGTTAACTTCTATACAGGCGGATCCATACTCAAGAATCAAGTGGGATAAGTAATTTAATTTGCCCTTAAGGCAACAAATGACAGGTGGTCACTGCATATATGCCAGGCTGATATGACCTTGCCTAATATCCAAATGCCGGACGTCTCATTTATCGTGTCTGTCATGACAGATGACTGCCTTATTGGACGTCAGGCAGAGAGATTGAAGGTATTACGTACCGAATTTTGGAGAAGCTGCGGATACCAAGAGGTGGAGGTATAAATATACCACCTTCTGTGTCTGAGCCCCGCTCTTTCTAGAAGGCGGCATGAAACCCTATTATCTCTTTTTGTGGGGCTATTACATACAGATCCTCAATATGTTGTTGAAATATTTCTCTACAGGGTCTGTGGTTCACTGTTCAGATGACAGATAGATGTTTGTAACGCCTAGAAATACTACAGCTAGACCTTGAAGTATACCGATCGACTCAGAATCACTAGCTGAGTCGATTTAACGATCGTGCAGTTGGGAGTCTTTCGAAAGAACCCTACTGAAATTGGTTTATTTATCTAGGGAACACATTGCCGAATTTGAAGGAAATCGGTTCAGATTTAGTTGTAGGACCCATATATATGTTTTATCCGATTTGTCCCTTTAGCCCTATAGAAGCTGTATTTTACATCCAATTGTTTTGCAATTTTGCATTGTACAGTTTGCTGATCTACATATGGACCAACATTGTCGAATTTGAAGAAAATAGGTTCAGATTTAGATATAGGTCCCATATATATGTTTCATCCGATTTGGCCCTTTAGCCCTATAGAAGCTGTAGTTGTAGCTGTAGTCGGCACCGATCTTCTTTAGCCTTTATCTTTTTTACTGGTTTTATCTAGCGGCGTTAAAACGCTAGAATCATTCCGGTCTAATATACCTAATCGTAGAATACTTATTGGTTCATCTGTAAGTTTTGCCATTGGTTTGTAAGAGTGTTCAAGGCTTATAGTATACGAGTACATAGTACGTATAAGTATGCGTGATTGAGTACCACCGAAAAAGTGTGTGTGTGTAGTATTGTGTGTTAGTCTCCGTGGGTCAACGTCAGCTGTTGCAAATTGTATTTATTTTACTCCTACGAGTGTGAGTCCTGATCCCAGTCTGGCGTTGGTGTGCTTCATTCTCTCGGAGGCATTCTCAGCCATGCCAGGACATAGCCAAACAATTTTCTCCCATTTGCAAAACAGAGTGAGTGCCTCACTTTACAAGTGCTGCGTCATCGGTTATTGTCGTTATTGGTGGCTTTGTGTCTGTATGTGTGTCGGAAGAGAAGATTGGTTGTTGGCACCATTTGGTGCCACTTTTATGTGATGCATATTTTCGGATATTGGGAATGGGAGCAGCGGGTATAGCGGCGCCCAGCGCTTTTCATTGTGTCACACACAAATGGGCTTTTAGGAGATTTTCTCTTTACAGCCAAGAAAGAGGGGGGTAAACAGCCACTTCTCTCACACAGACTGTATTGATTGGTGAAGCATTTAAATTAGTTATATTTGCAATTTTGCGATTGTAACGATGGGAGTGAATTATTATTGTTTGCAAACATTTGTTTTCGGAGAAGTAGAAAGTGGTGGCCAGGAAGTAATGAGGATGAAGCAGATGAGAAAACTTTTGGGAGCGCAAGTGGAGAGCTTACAATTTTTACTCTCTCTTTTATTAGTCACGTAGGATATTAATAATAATAATAATAGTTTGGGATAATAATAGTAATACGAGTTATATTTATGAACTTTGTAATCCATTTTAATACAATCTTGAAACTATTAGTACTAATACCGTCCTAAATTCTAGAGCAGATAGCAGAATATTAACAAATATTCAAGCTGAAATCAATATTTCTAACTTCACTTTGCAGCAAATAGGTGTAACACAATTAAGGGTTCACTTGGGATCATATGTATGTTTTGGGGGCATATTTCTTCGAATAAATATTTTTTTATAGATGGGTCCACCACTGCTGATATCTCCCGAAAAAGTGTAAACATCTTGTAAAATATTTAATCTCTGCTAACCTTTTTAAAATAAAATCAACATTATATTTCTCCTTTAGTAATATTCTTCCCCTGTTTCCTCAGCGTATGTCCTGTCCATATCCATTTTCTGCTACGGATATTACATTGGAGTTGAATATCCGGATTTTTGTACTTCTTTGGATTTGTGATAACTTCCGTAGATTACACAGTGCGACAGTCCAAAAACCGCGTTACAACGTTTGTTCTACGAATTTTGCCGGACACCCCCATAATCCGGATTTACGGGTAAACAAACGATTTGCTTGCCGTTTTTCACTTTAACGCCTATCACTTTGTTAATTATTAACCGATATTCAATCTCTAAACGAATTTGGAATTTGGCGAGAATTATACCTATCGAACGATATATATTTTGTTTAGAATTATAGGTTTATTTGTCCTACAAAAACACATTTTTTTAAATTTTTTTACTCGTAACTTCGGATTTTGGGGTTGTCCGGGGTATTCCTAAAAAAGATTCGTGTTTTGCTAGACAAGACCTACTGAAAAAATAGTATCGCGTCATTTGCTTCTCAACTTGAGTTCATTTTGTCGCACTGTGTTATTAATTTATGGCGCCAAATGACTGTCTGGCTTTCCACAGACGATTATCTATTTCCTTTTTAGAGCCCCCGGTCGCTGTTAGGCTGCTGCCATGATAGTTGCATTCGCTAGATTCTTCTAATGGCCTATGGTTCAGTATTTCTTCCTTAGTGCAGTTCTTTTTCCGCCGGTTTAATCGACTGAGATTTTTATGCTGATTTCTAATATTTGCCTCCGTTGAACAATTTAGACTAGATGTAACTTCGTTAACCCTTTAACAAGGCAATATCTATAAAGCGTAACTAAGGAAATACATGAGTAGAGTGAAATATAGAAGAATCATCCCAAACCTGTTTTTTATATTATACTATGCAATTTATTTTTGTCTAAAAAGTTCGTTTCGCTATAAGTTGTCGTTAAAAAAATATCCAACATTTTATGGGGATATAAATTAAAAAAAAAATAGAAAAATGCATTCTTGGGTTTCACGAAATTTTTAACTGCTTTTGAATGGCTGAACCGATTTTTGCGAAGTTTACGTCGCTTGAAAGATGGGTTTTTTTGTTGGCATTTTTTAAAAAAAAAATTCTTTGATTTTTCACACAGAATATGCACCAGACTCTCAAAAATCCAAAACAGTTATTGGATTTTTGGAGACTCAATATTTGTTAAAGTTATGGACGGATTACTAAGGCACGTCTGGCAATTTTTGATCGATTGCTGGAAATTCATCGGCTGAGCCGATTGTTGAAATTTGATTGGCTCAGCCGATTCATAATTTTCCATGCGCCGCCGCTTCGGCTTCGTTGCCTGTCCCAAACATCTTGGCTAAGGACAATTCTAGCATCTTCACAATGTCCGCTAGGTTACATCAAAAGAACTGAAGGTAAATCCATTCCCAATTGATGGAGGTATACCAAAGTGCAGGGTTACCATACACTACACTCGGAAAGGAGGACGTTTGTGCCAGAAAAGGAGGACATTTGTGACATTTACAAAGAGAGTTTGGTATTTTCGGAGGACATTTTAAAAACACAGTAATTGGAAAGGATGAGCATTTTTTTATTTGGTCAAAAATTTGACTTTAAACCCGCAAGGAAGGTACCACACCAAACTATCGGAGCACAATAAGAAAAAATATTGTCGTTTTATAAATAATATTTTTCTAATAATTGCCAATTTTTATTTTTTAACGCTTATTAGCCAATTCGGAGGAAATATTTATATATGAGATCTAAATATTAACAGTTTTTATTTCAAATTTAGCACGTTTTGTACTTGAGTGCTACATATAAATCTAAAACCAATTATTCGAAATTTGACAATGTGTAATTCCAACGGCAGTCGACCCACTTTTAAACACGACCCCCTCCGATATCGATAAAATTTGGTACACGCTATCTCCTGGTGTCTATAATTTGTATGATGTCTATATTTAGTCCAAATTCGTTATGGTTCTTGTTTTACAGAGTTCGAAAGTTGGTCGAATCACTTCTTTTTTTTTAAAGGATACTGAATTCAACAGATTATAACTTAAGAACGCGTTATCCGATTTCAACGATTTTAGTGTCATTGTAACTGGCCGCACTCGTACTTAAATACTAATAATTTAAAAAAAATATTGTCCTTGTCGACAATATTTTTTCTTCCGCTCACATAGAAAGAATTTACAATGTGTTTTATATAAAAATCCTGAAATATATGTTGGAGAAAACAGTAAAAAATCTGTATCTTTTAAACCAAAATGACCTCCATCGTGAAACTTATGTCACGTGTAAAGGACATTTAACGGTTTAACTACAAAAAATATGAAGAAAAAAAATTAGGTGCATTTCGAGATATTGAAGGATAAACATTTTTTTAGATTTTTATTGTCCTTCGACAAGGACAATATTTTTTTTAAATTATAAATTTTGAAGTACGAGAGTGACCGGTTACAATGACACTAAAATCGTTGAAATCGGATAACGCGTTCTTAAGTTATACTCTGATGAATTCAGTATCCTTTAAGAAAAAAGTAGAGATTCGACAAACTTTCGGACGCTGTAAAACAAGAACCATAACGATTTTGGACTAAATATAGACATCATACAAATTGTACATACTAGGAGATAGCGTGTACCAAATTTCATCGAAATCGGGGGGGTCGTGTTAAAAAGTGGATCGACTGCCGTTGGAATTACCCCAATGTGGATCCTTGAATCAAGATACTCCATTCTGCTCAATTTCAAAGTGATTAGACATAAAAAACAGCTTCTGTACCACTAAAAGGCTGGAAAGAAAATATTTAGATATCTAATTCTGAACAGATTGAAGGAGTCCTTATTGATAAATTTCACCAAGATCGGAGTAAAAATGCGCGCTATACTTAACGAACAACTTTGAATGGATAGACAGACGGACGGAAAGTTTAAATCAACTTATACTACTGAGTATATCGGTGTACTTCAAAGTGGGTCTAGCTCCAGTATTTTTAGGCGTTACAAACGTCTATCTCGAAAAAAATTTATGGAGATTCGAATTAAACATAGCTAATTCTTTAAAATTCCTAAATGTGGTATAAAAGTCCAGTTTTAGTTAAAACGGCAACGAAAATGTTGCACTTTTTTTGCAGGAAAAAAATAGCCATTATAATATACAAGTAAAAGCGTCGCTAAGTTCGCTTATATACCATCGATAGCATGTCAATTGTTTTGGGGGCAAAAAAACTCATTTTACCAAATGTCAGCCCAATTCGTTGAAATTTGTGGTTTTTGTAGGGTTATGAAGTCAAATCCAGTGGGACCTTTGTATGGGTGCTATATCAAAACATGGACCTATAACTATATACTATTGTTCGTGTGATCAGGGAGATTCTATATATGGGAGCTATAACAAAAAGTCAACCGATATTGCCCATTTTCAATCCCAACCTGCAGCTATAAGAAGTATCTGTACCGCATTTCAGTCACCTGGCTCAATTATTGTAGATTGTAGCGTGATTACAACGGACGGACGGACAGACGGTCATGGCTAGATCGTCTTAGAATTTTATGACGGTGAAGAATATAAACATTTTATGAGGTCTCAGATCAATATTTATAGGTGTTACAAACGGAGTGACAAAATTTATATTCTCCCTTCCTATTGTGGAGGGTATATAAAGGGGCAAACTCACTAACTTTGTTCTATAAGTTGTTGTGAGAATAATTCATGTGGTTTACTGTTTGTTAAAAAGTTGAATTTGTAAAAAAGGAGGACAAAACCAATATTTTTGAAAAACGAGGGAGGACGCTATTTAGAAAGGAGGACATGTCCTCTCAAAGAATGAGGTATGGTAACCCTACCAAAGTGGTATTCATATCAACAGCAGTTAAAATACCATGCAAAAGGACTATCTTCCAAGTGGTCTATTGTAGCTCCTGCTTTAAGGTCTGGAATCTCGATTAATGGTCATTGACATCGAATTAAAAGTAGTTGGCCTCGAATTAAAGGTCACTGACACCGATTAAAGGTCATTGATACCGGCTTAAAGGCCTCTGAGTAAAGGTCATTTATCTCAGATTAAAGTTTATTGACACCGATTAAAGGTCATTGAACTAGTGTTAAAGGTCATTGCCCCGATAAAATGTCATAAGAGGACATTGACCTCAGATTGAAGATCACTGGCTTGAAGATTGCTGACATCGGATAAAAGGTCATTGTCTTCGGATTAAAGGTTATTAACCATCGGATTAAATGTCATTGACCCCGATTAAGGGCCATTGACCTGAGACTGAAAGTCATTAACTCCGATTAAAGGCCATTGACCGCGTATCAAACGTCATTGAAATTGGATTAAAGGTCATTGAACCCGTTTTTGATATCGTACTAAAGGTTATTGACCTCAGATTAAAGGTGATTACCCTTATTAAAGGTCTTTGACACCGGATTAAACGACATTGACCCCGGTTTAGAGGTCAAGGATTCTGATTGAAGGTATAAAGGTTTTGCGCGTGTTAAGTCATTTGAGCAGTATCGGTTCATCTAAAGGACTAACGATTAAAGGTCATTGGCCCCATATTGATGTCGTTGACCCCATATTATGGTCATTGGCCTATTGAAGGTCATTTACCCCAATTAAACGTCATTGACCTCGGATTAAAGATCATTGACCCCGATAAAAGGTAGCTGAACTCGGATTAAAGGTTATCTTAAAAAATGGGCAAATATTTAAATAGGTTACAGATTTTCTTTTCCAACTTATAGCAAACAAGTTAATTTTTCCGAAAATAATATGTTTCCAGAAAACATACTAGAGAAGCGATGTTTTTTCTTAGGGTGGTATCGATTAAATATCAGGGTCAATGGGTTGCCCGCCTAGGCAAATTCACTCGGTGGCCAGAGGGGAGAGATATAGAGGAAAAAAATTTTAAGATGAAGGATTATAGAAATTAATCAAGTTGGTTCTTGTGGAACCATCTGGATTGGTCCACGAAGTTGAAAGGGGTTTTTAGAGTGACGTTTGCTAAGTCGGCCAGGCTTGAGATGTGATCACATCTAAGGTATATGTGTCTTTTCTCTTGGAGTTCTGCGCGTGTACATATCAAGTGCTCAATTGATTCGTCTTCGTCTAAATAACTCCTACAGTTTTCCTCGTGTGGAATGCCAATACTTTGTCATCTTGCCGATCGTCCAGTAAGGACTCCTGTAAGGGTGCTTATTAAACTTTTACCAAAAATCAACAGCTCATTTGTTCTCTAATGACTTATTTTTGGCCATAGATTTCTGGTGATCGCTTCCCAGAAATTTCCCATTCCCGAAATCTCGGTACCAATTATGTTATTATGTCCTGGTACCCAAGTTAAGGTCTGGATTTTGAAGAGGGTTCAGTTCAGGACACATCATGATTTGATTATTCGGTGATTTGAGGGCACGTAAACCCAGATTTTCGAGGAAGGGGTGTCCCGTTACAGGATTTTCATCGGGACGATCTGTATGTCTATACTTCTACCTGCAAAACCAATTTGGTAAGAGCTATTATTTTTTCTATTTCAGACTTTCGAATATTAAACTCTATTGGCCCACTCCTTCCAGTTCCTCTTCATATTGGTTTGCAATATTGATTCTAAAATAGCGTATATACTACTTATTCGAATCTTCTGCAATCATCTTAGTAAGATATCGTTTTGTTGAATAATTTTCCTAAAGATAATAATTAAGAAACTAATTACAATTGCAAGCAAATAAGCATTGAAAATCTGTCCAAATGATTGAATACCCATATCTCACAATCCATTCATACAATGTCCTGGATATATTCTACGACGGAATGCAAATTCTTACACACATACGTTGTCACAGTGCCAAACAAATGATGGGAACATTTATCGTGATAGACACGTGGGTTGCATTAATTTACCCACTCCTGTGAACACAAACACTTGGGCGCCAGCATTGTGAGTAGAACCACTTCCAGGAATGCCATTGTGGACTAAGTGACTACGCACACATCGTACGTGGTATGTCCCCCACCAACTCAACCAAAACTCAAACTCTTCCAGAGGAAGGGGTTAATGCCTTTATTTTTTTTGCCAAAATGAAGCCATGAGTTTCATGGCTGCGTGTTTTTTGCCCACATTTTCCATGGGAAACGGAATAAACAACAAGAACAGGAAGAGCAAGAACATCAATATCAAAGGACGACAATCACCTTGGAACGAAGAATGACTGGTGGGGGTGAAACAAAACAAACCGAAGCAAGGAACGTCATCAGCCATGGAGCGTAACAAGTGCAGCTGTGATAACACACTAAATGTCTCAGACGGACGGACGGACGGACCTTACAGACGATATCGTTTAGATAGGACAGAAGCAGGGCGACGAACAGTGGTAGCAAAAGAGACAGTTGTCGTGCACACATTCCACAAGGAATAAAGAAAGTTTCTCGTAATCTACTCAAAATTACTTTCTGAGTAGATTTGACCGTGTCCATCCGTTTGTCTGTTCATATAACCTTGTAATCAAAGTCTAGCACACAAATACATATGATCCGATCCTAATGAACATATTGCGCTATGCTCCTTATGTGGGTAAAATGAATAAATCTTATATATAAAATTCTTTATACGTTTGTTTGTAACGCATTTTCTCCGAAACCTAAAAATTGCAAAATAGGTTCACTTAGGCGTTATCTGTGTTTTAGAATCACTTAAACCGCGATAAATGACCGACTGGTCAATATATTTGCAAAATCCGAATTTTTAGAAATTTAAAATGTTTGACTGAAATTTAAAATGTATGTATGCTTTGTCTTGATAAGAGTTTGTACATATGATTCTAACCAGAAGATGGCGCTGTAATGGACTTTTATCCAACATACATATGGTGAATTTTTTCTTGAAATTTGTATGTACTCGTATGCATTTTTGAATGAAATATCAATGAATAACAAACCAATACGGCAGGACAACGTCTGCTGGGGTCAGCTAGTATATAATAAAAAAGTCCATATTTTGATATAGGCTTCATATACAGATTCCCCAATATTAATTACACCTAGCAAACAAATGTTTGTCTCTGAGATCTTAAAACTCTTTTTTGTGTAGATTGGGGCATGCAGACTGTTTTTCTATGTCGAAAATTTTGCTTTCGCTCCACTATTAAACGACAAACAACTGATTTGGTTTTCTCTAGCTACTATTAGAACGACAAATCGAACGATAATTATCTTTATGAACGCGAATACATATGTATATATACATATTTAAGCATAAAGAAGATAACATTGCAGCAGTTCGCTAAGATGTAGAAAAATCATCAGTGCACAATGAGAGAGAAATGAGAGTCGTGGTTCAGCTCAGTTGACCCACCCGGAGTTGATTTTGTACCCATCGCTAGGTAGCGCTAGTATAGAGAGCACAGAGGTATATTTTCTAAGGTCGAACATACAAAAATGTGTGGTTTTTTTGACCGAATGTTGTGAAATTATTGATTTGGCAATTACATTATTTTCCAATTGGTAAATTGCTAACGTCATAGACAGGCAAGGCGAACGAAACTTAGAGAAACCAAATTCCCGACAAAAGTGAGTGAATGGTTTTTGTTCGCCGGATTTTCGTTCGAAATAGTGAAACAGGTTGAGAACATTTTATGAAACCAAAAAAATGTATGGTAAAGTTTTTTTGATTTAAATTTTCAAGGTACCTTTAGTACTTGGACCATATTTTTTGAATTATAAACCCGATAGGGCTGCGATATCCTTTAAATTACCCTTTACCCTTCCTCGTACACATGCTTCGATAACACTATGTATTTTAATGTATTGAACGAGGTATACTCGTATATTGTGAACGAGGGTATGTATTAGTTGCTGCTAAGTGTAAATATCAAAGGATTGGCGTACGGTACCCCAAGAATATTTGGCGGAAATCCGGTTTGGACCATTTTACGTAATTTGAGCAATGTCCGTCCGTCCGCGCGCCTTTCTGTCTGGCTTGAGCGTACGATACCTTTCGATAGGAGTAACCGAAAATGAATGGGCGTTATTATCACGCCCCTTTTATATATAGCGTGATCCATTTCGAAGTTCCCTATTTTTTAAAGAAAAAACACAGAAAATTCAAATTGAATGGGGAATGTTTATTATGATTTAAAAGAACATTCTTTGGCATTTATTTTTTGAAGATTATGTTTATCAAATGTTGGCCGCGGCAGATGGTCCATCCGTCCAAGGCCTGAATCGAAGCCTGTTTGTCCGCATAAACTTTAGACTTTACATATCCCCACATGAAAAAGTCTAACGGTGTGATATCACACGATCTTGGTGGCCAATCGACCGGCCCAAAACGTGAAATTATCTGCTCACCGAAGTGTTCTCTCAATAAATCCATTGATTGATGAGATGTGTGTTGTGTTCTTGTTGAAACCAAATGTCGCCGAAATCACGAGCTTCAATGGAACTTTTCAAGAGCCCATATAGCGAATCGATGTCGCTTGGGAAGGTCGGGCGGCTTCAGTTCTTGCACAAGCTGTATTTTGTATGCTTTCAATTTAAGATCTCGACGTAAAATGCGCCAAGTGGTTCCATACGTCAGTCCGAGTTGCTGCGAACGGCGCCGAATCGACTCTCCACGGTCTTCGTGTACAATCTCAGCTGCGGCCGCTACATTTTCGCCACTGCGTGCAGGACGAGGTATATTCAGTCGAATATTATCCAATAATGAATGCAGGGTCTCAAGATGGGTGATGGTGTTGCGAATAGTACGCTCAGTAGGCCGATTATTTTGACCATAAGTTGAGCAAGGTGTACGAAACACATTCCTCACAGAACGTGAATTTTCGTAATAGAGTTGAACGATTTGTAAACGTTGTTCAGGCGTGAGTCTTTCCATGATGAAATGCCAAACAATACTTAACAAAAATAACATAACAGCATGACACGACTCACACGTGATCTGTCAAAAAAAGGCTATTGAAAAAAGTATCTGCTTGGATCACCCATTATAAATATATTATAAAACAATGTTGTGTAAATTATTATTATTAGTAACGGAAATTAAAAAAAATGTTTTGGCCATTACTAGATGTGATTATTTTTGACTTGAAATAGCAGAAGTATGTAATACTTCTTGTTCGTTTGCTTTAAGCCTTTCCTGAAAAGAGCTGCTTTTTGAATAATTACAGCTGAACCTTGCTGAAGATTGCAGTAGTATGCACGAAATCGAGATACAAGTAACGGAAATTAAAAAAAATATTTTGGCCATTACTAGATGTGATTATTTTTGATTTGAAATAGCTGAAGTATGTAATACTTCATGTTCGTTTTCTTTAAGCCTTTCCTGAAAAGAGCTGCTTTTTGAATAATTACAGCTGAACCTTGCTGAATATTGCAGTGGTATGCACGAAATCGAGATACAAGGAGCTAAGCTGTCAAGTAATTGTACTTGCCATACCATTTTTGAAAAAAAAAAAACTGAGGTGGATCTGGTATCAACCCATCTGGCTAGAGTTTTCACTGCGTGCCTAACTCACCCCAAAAAATTGGTAGGAATCAAGGGTCTTCATACCCAAGCCTAAGGCGAGTTATACGACGATATCGTCAAAAGCAAGATAGCCGAGGACAAGCTAAAATTCAATCAACTCGCAAATGTTAAAGGAAGATCAGCGGAAACAGCTCTACATGAGGCAGTACACCACATAGAACAGTCCTTGAGTGAAGAAATGTACACACTTGCCGTTTGTATAGACATTGAAGGCGCTTTTAACAACGTTCAGACCGATACACTTATCCAGTCCTTAGACGAGTTTCAGGTTGACCTGGCTCTGATAAACTGGACCAATAATATGCTAAGGAATAGGTGTATTATTTGTGAGTCATATGACGTAAAAATCAGAGACAAGGTAAATCGTGGTATACCTCAGAGGGGCATTTTATCGCCTCTCCTATGGGTTACGACGATACACAGTCTCCCTAAAGCCCCCACCAATGAAGGACTTAAACCAGTCTGTTATGCAGACGAAGTTTTAATACTTCTAAGGGGCACACATCCAAACCAACTATGCAGAAGAGCTGAGGAGGCAATTAACATAGCATAAAAGTGTGCACAACCAACGTGATTAAATGTTAACCCAGACAAAACAGAAATATGTCTATTTACAAGGAAAACGAAGATTCATCCTTTTACCGTGCAACGATTCCTGGATAAGGATATTGCCATATCTAAAAAGGTAAAATACTTGGGAGTAATCTTGGATCAGAAACTGATTTTGAAAGATCATATTGAAGAAAGAGTTACCAAGGAACACAGTTGTTGGTCGTTGTGCAGAAGAGCTTTAGGTTCAAAATGGGGACTACGTCCAAATATGACACACTGGTTTTACCTGTACGTGATTAAACCAATAATAACCTACGCCTCTGTAGTGTGGTTAGCATCAATGGACAAGAAGTACAACGTAATACCATTGCAAAAAGTGCAACTATGTGCTGTCTAGGCATAAGCGGGGCAATTAGAACCGCACCAACAAGAGCATTGGAGACTACACTGCACATCCAACCAATAGATATCCGTATAAAGTATGAGGCAGCCCTCACAGCAAGACATCTACAAGTGATGGGTGAATGGATAAATCGAGACCACAAGCCGTACCATCAGAAGATATTACAATCACTGGTCGGTCATATTCAGCTACCTGTGATTCGTTCGTGCCAAACAGACGCTCCTGGGACAACGGAACACTAGCTCATGTGCCAGTGGGAACCAGCTGCTGCACTAATGGGTCCAGGCTAGAAGGAAGAACGGGTCTGGGACTTTTTATTAATGAACCAGAAGTCGAACTTTACTTCTTCCTCCCAGACCATAACACAGCATTTCAAGCACAAGTTCGAGCAATAACGGAGTGTGTTAACTCTGTAATACCACAAAGCCTAAATATGCCAACATCTTCACAGATAGCCAAATGGCGATCAAAGCAATAACATCGGAAAAGGTCAAATCCAGAACAGTGTTGGACTGTAAAATAACGATAAATAATTACTCAGTCCATGGTCAACTGCGTATTTTCTGGGTACCGGAACACAACGGAGTGATTGGAAATGAACGAGCAAACAGTTTGGCTTCAAAGGGCAGAGAACTTCGAGTAATAAACTTAGAAAATTGGAAACCTTTCGAAGCCACGAAGAATAGGTTGAAGCACTGGGCAGTGATGGCTCACAAAACTGTGTGGAATAGAGCAACTGCAAATGTGGGGTGGCCCAAATGAGAAGACTTGACTCATCTCAGAGGATATGACTGGAAGATACTGAGAAAATTCGTTTCTAGTGCCGATTTTCTGTAACTGAGAAAATTCGTTTCTAGTGCCGATTTTCTGTAACTCGTAAGGTATAAAAAGATCATAAATAAGAAGCGCACAACAGGCCGAACCACTGGCTTAAGTGTATTTCCATAGACATGAGACTTTTAAACGTCTCCTCTATTCAACCTAACCTAACCATAATAAATAATAGAGGCGAAGATGGTCTAAAGTCAGGAGAATATTCTAGTTAAAATTCAATAACGATTTAAACATCAAAATAAAACAAACGGAAATACCAAAATACTTCTTTAATTTCCTTTACTTTTACAATTTATACATTTATCATAGTTTATACATTGCATTATAATTTATACATTTATTTTTACTATAGGCATTGTTTTCTTCGTTAGGCTGAGTGGTAGTAAGATATGGAACAACAAAAATTTTTGCAATTTATTAAATATTTTGTAAGGTTTTTTTCGTGACAAAAACAATATTTTTTTTTGGAAAAAAAATAAAAAAATTCTAATTGTTGTAACGACAGTTACAAAACCACTGACTCTACGTAAAAATCTTCTTTAATTTAAGGGTATTACGGCTGTATGGCGCTTATGCTTCAAATAATATTATAAACTAGCTGAGCCCGGTGCGCTTCGCTGCCCATGTCAAAATTCGCGCTGTAGAAACTGTATTTTATATCCGATCAGTACGAAATTCGGCAGAAAGAGGTTTGTTATTACATGAAGGAATACTGCCAAATTCGGAGAAAATCGGTTCAGATTTAGATATAGTCCCCATATATATGTTACCCCCGATTTGAAATTCAAGCGCTGTAGAAACTGTATTTTATATCCGATCAGTAAGAAATTCGGCAGAAAGAGGTTTCTTATTACATGAAGGAATGCCGCAAAATTCGGAGAAAATCAGTTCAGATTTAGATATAGCCCCCATATATATATGTTACCCCCAATTTGACATGTAAGCGCTGTAGAGACTGTGTTTTATATCCGATCAGTACAAAATTCGACAGAAACAGGTTTCTATTTTACATGAATGAGTACATATTCTAGGAAAATCGATTCAGATTTATATATAACCTCCATATATATGTTCCTCCAGATTTGGTTACAAAGCGCTATAGAAGTTGTACTTTACTTCCGATCATTACAAAGTTCTCCAGAAAGATTTTTCTCAATTTAGGAACGAATATTGCTTAATTTTGCGATTATCGGTTCAAAATACATTTACCAATTATTCCAAATTATTATCGCAATGACCCTTATCGCATTGTTAGGGAGGTGTAGGGTATTATATAGTCGGCCCCGCCCGACTTTCTGCCTTTCCTTACTGGTATTAGTAATAAATTCACTGAATGAAAAAATACCGAATTCAGTGGAAAGTCCAGAAAATAGAAATGTATACTTATAAAATTTCCAAATTCTTGTTTCATTGATATTGCATCACATTATCATATTGCGATTGTATTGGAGTGAGCAGCTGTAATTATCGCATACCGAGCATTTTTGTTCATGTATTTCCTATATAATACTTGCAAGATATATCAAAATATGGGCTGGGCCACGCCCACTGGTCCTATTCCGCCCATTTGAAAGCCAATCACGTAGACTGCTACCAGATACATATACGCAAAATTTCAACACTCTCGCTAACAAAATGAGCAAGATAATTCAATTTCAAAATTTGGCTTATATGGGCGGTGGCCCGCCCATTGGTCAGATCCCGCCAATTTTTGGACCAATCACGTGGACTGTCACCAGATACATATCTACAACATGACAGCACTCTAGATAAAAAATTGTGCAAGTTATATCAATTTCAAAATTTGGCTTATAAGGGCGGGGCCACGCCCATTGGTCCGATCCCGCCCATTTTGTGACCAATTACGTAGAATGCCACCAGATACATATACACAACATTGCAGCACTCCCGATAGCAAATTGTGCAAGATATAAAAATTTCAAAATTTGGTCATTGTGGGCGGGGCCACGCCTATTGGTCCGAACCCGCCCATTTTTGGACCAATCACGTAGATCGCCAACGGATATATATACACAAAATTCCAGGTCTCTCGCTAACAAATTGTGCAAGATATCACATTTTTTAAATTTGGCTTATATGGGCGGTGCCACGCCCATTGGTTCGATCCCGCCCGTTTTTGGATCAATCACGTAGACTGCCACCGTTTACATATACACAAATTCCAGCGCTCTCGCTAACAAATTGTGCAAAATATCTCAATTTCAAAATTTGGCTTATATGGGCGGGGCCACGCCCATTGGTCCGGTCCCGCCCATTTTTTCACCAATTACGTAGAATGCCACCAGATACATATACGCAACATTGCAGCACTCCCGCTAGCAAATTGTGCAAGATATCAAAATTTTGTCTATGTGGGCGGGGCCACGCCCATTGGTCCGATCCCGCCCATTTTTGGACCAATCACGTAGACTGCCACCGTTTACATATACACAAAATTCCAGCACTCTCGCTAACAAATTGTGCAAAATATCTCAATTTCAAAATTTGGCTTATATGGGCGGGGCCACGCCCATTGGTCCGATTCCGCCCATTTTTGAAAAATTCACATAATCTGCCATTAAATGCATACAAAGAAAATTTCAGCACTATACCTATAATAGGAGCAGAAATATCGGATTTTTAACCTGCGATTTGTATGGGAGGTACCACGCCCCTTTGTCCAATTATATATAAACCATCTCGTGAAAATTTAGAATCGAATAAAAAAAAATCATCCAAATCGCTCCAGCCGTTCTGACGTGATGCCATTACACAGATGGACCGTTTCATTTTTATATATATAGATAACGTAACAAGTAAGAAAATTTTAGTCGGGTAAACCGACTAAGATGTACCATAACATTGTTAGTAATGTAATATTGTACACAGGCTGGAAGATGCCAGAATGTTGAAAAAAATTATTAAATGTTTTTAGAAATTTTTTGTTAATGATCGATTTAATTTTAATTTTATTAGATTTTTTTGAATGTTTTAACATTCAAATTGTTCAGCTTTTTCGATCAACTCTTCCTTTCGAAGGAGAGGTTTTTGTGGTGTATTGGAAAAGATAAGACACTGCGCTTTGGAAGCCATGTAAACACATACCCTTATACATATTTCAATCCTGTGCAGGGATATCATCAGAGGGACTTATACATGACACAGTATGAGCTTGTAGTTGTGGCGATCATCAATCTACAACGAAATTTGCAAATGGGAATTAAAAAACCTACGAAGAAAGCTTATAAGTCACACAGCCAAAGCTCCAAGCGAGACTTAAATTCACCATTTTCAAAATTTGTTCATTCATTGTCAGTCAATGAAAACAATATAAAAATATTTAGATTATTATGTTATGATCATGTTGTGTGTGAATGAATCTGCCAACTTGTGTTGGAGGTACCACAAATGGCTAGACGAATACGCCTTTTTTGCGCTAAACAGTAGATACTTCAAAGACATTGGACTGTGCCAAATTGTAAGTGTTTATGTGCACTGATATTAACGTTATGAACCATTCAATTTTGGTATGAATGGCCGATTTTGTATGGGAGGCACCAAAAGGGCGTGGCAAAAACGCCAACTCTTTTAACAGACAGAAGGCACTTTAGAAACATTACACATGCAAAATTTCAAATATTTATATGCACTTGTATTAAAGTTATTAGCAGTTAACTTTTTGTACAAAATGGTCTCTTTGTGTGGGAGGTACCAAAAGTAGTGTGGCAACTTCGCCCATTTTTCTCAAGGTGATACCTACTAATAAACTATTACTGTGTGTGGAATTGAGGAAAATTCTGGTAAGTTGTATAGAAGTAATTAGATAACAGTAAGCAGCAAAGTTTTTGTCGATGGACTTTGCATAACATTTTCTGGAGTAATATGGTGCCCAAACAAACAAAAATATGAAAAAAGTTTTCTAGTACATTTTTCTTTAAAATTCCCGTATTCTTGGAAGGTGCCTTAAGTATTTGGATCATATTTTTCAAATATTAGTTCGATAAAGCCGGGAAGCACGGTAAATTAAAGGAAATAATGAGGACTACAAATGTTAAAGATGACATCTTCACGCGTAAACAGAAGATTAGTAACTGTCGTAAAGACAATTAGAAACAATTTGACATTTTTCCTCAAAATTTAGTTTTTGCCACGAAAAAAAAACATAAAATATACACAAAAAAAAATTTGTTCCAGTTTTTGGAAGCTAGCGTCTTAACGACTGGAATAAAAGTTATAAGCCGTTAACTTTTCTTGCAAAATGGTCCATTTGTATAGGAGGTACCAAAACAGGCGTGGCAATAACGCTTGTTTTTGACAGGATTGTATTCAAGTATTTCTATGGACTGGAATCAAAGTTATAAGTCGTTAACATTTTGTGCAAAATGGTCCATTTGTATGAGAGGTACCAAGAGGGCGTGACTACGTCGCCCATTTTTCCCAAGATGAAAGCGACCAAGAAACTAATCTATATATATAAAAAATTGTTGCGTGACTGGCTGACTGACTGACTGATTGACTGACTGATCATCGCCCAGGCCAAACGGCTGAAGCTAGAATCATGAAATTTGGTGGGTGTGTAGTCCTTGGGACGTAGACGAACAATAAGGCGGGATTTTTCGAAATTCGTACTATTAGCCGCACAATGGGGCAAAAAGGGATAAATATGGTACCACAGCCAAATCTAAACGCAATGAGCTATAAATTTGCTATGAGGGTAGTCCTTAGGAGGTAGACTCAGAAATTGGCAGGATTTTCGAAATTCGAACATTTACGTACACAGTGGGGTAAAAAGTGATAAATGTAGTACAACAGACAAATTCAAATGGCAAGAGCTAGAATCGTGAAATTTGGTGTGAGGGTAGCCCTTATGAGGTAGCCTCTGAAATTGACAGGATTTTTCGAACATTTACGTACACAATGGGGTAAAAAGGGAAAAATGTGGTACAACAGCCAAATCCAAATGGCAAGACCTAGAATCGGGAAATTTGGTGTGAGAGTAGCTCTTGGGTCGTAAACAACAACAAGGGGAGATTTTTTTAAAAATGTATAGGCACAGTGGGACAGAAAGGTATAAATATGGTACCACCGCCAAATTTAAAGCCTAATATTAGAATGGTGAAAATTGAAGCGAGGGGTTTCTTTATGACAACTGATCGGGGTATTAACTTTTTTTTTTGTATTCGTAGTTTTCGGGGCACAGTGGGGCAAAAAGTGTAAAATATAGCACAGTGGCTTAAAAATGTCAAACATGGATCAATGGTTCCACTTTTGGAAATAAACTAGAGATTGGAAGTGATTTTTAGTAATTGTAACTTTAAAAGGCACAGTGGGACACGACGGGTTAATTATGGAGCATGGGGAAAAAGGCAACAATCTGCCAAAATTGGAACTTAAACATGAGATATGAAGAGTTTATATGGTTTTAGGAGCACTGTGGTCAAAAACGGTTAAATAGTGGAGTGGAGAAAATATGATTAAATATGTTACAGTCGGGAAAAATCGTTTAAGTACGCTAGCGAGGAGGCACATTTTAAATACGAGTACGATACAGTGAGACAAAAATTTGTTAAATATGGTACAGTGGGTAAACATTTGTACAGTGAGATAAAGTGTTGAATGGGGCACAGTTGTGCAAAAAGGGTTAACTATGGTACAGTGGGGTAAAAATAGTTATATGTATATGGTAAAGTGGGACAAATGGGTTAGAAATGGTACAGTGGGGCAAAAAGCGTTAGCTATGGAACAGTGGGCAAAAAAGTATTTACTTTGATACAGTGGGGCACAAAGGGATAAATATGGTAGAGTGTGACAAAAATGGTTAACTATATAGTACAGTAGGGCATAATTGTGTTAAATACTGTACAGTGGAGCAAAGAGGGTTAAATATGGTACAGTGGGGCAAAAACTGTTAAATATGGTACAGTGAGACAAAGGGTTTGATATGACACAGTGGGGCGAAAAGGGTTAACTATGGTACAGTGGGGCACAATTAGTTGAATATGTTAACGTGGGACAAAATGGGTTAAATATGTTACAGTGGGGCAAAGAGCTTTAACTATGGAACAGTGGAAAAAAATGTGTTAGCTATGATACAGTGGGACACAAATAGTTAAATATGGTGCAGTATGACAAAAATGGTTACAGTGGGCACAAATAGTATAATATGGTAACGTGGAACAAAATGGGTTAAGTATGGTACAGTGGGGCAAAAAGCGTTTACTATGGAACAGTGGGGCAAAAATGTGTTAACTATGGTACAGTGGGGCAAAAATGGTTAAATATAGCGGAAAAAATATAGTAGGACATAAAGGTGATAAATTTGATTCAGTGGAGCTAAAACGGTTAAATATGGTACTGTGGGTCAAAAAGCGTACATAGTACGGTGGGTAAAAATATGGATGCACGGAGAGAGGGTAAGTTAAATATGAAATAAGAATGTTTTTTTTCAAAATTTATGGTTTTAGTAGCACTGTGGTGCAAAAAGGTTAAAATTGTGATGCAGTTGTGGCAAGCAAAAATTGTTCAATATGTTACAGATGGGGAAAATATGGATAAGTGGAGCAAAAATATGGTTAAATATGGTACGGTGAAGCAAAAAAAGTTGAATACGGTAAAAAGGTTAAATGTGGTAAGTGGGTAAAAAAGGAAACAAAATAGTCCTAGATATGTATAAAAATTCGTACTTTAGAAGCACAGTGAAATAAAAAGTGTTTAATATGGATCAGTGGTGCAAAAGGTGTTGAATGTGGTCCCTGGGTGCAAAAATGTTGAAATACGGCCTAAGCTTGCGAATGTGGATCTTGAAATATCAATTATCATTCTAAAATATTGTACAATCGTGCAAAATTGGTTAATTATGACACACAAACGGTTAAATGATGTACAATGGAGCGATACATCTTAGATTTTCGTAGCTTTATAGACACAGTGGGACAAACATGGTTTTATATTGTACCAGGGTGTGAATGAATCTATTAGAACATAAACTAGGGGAAAGTTGGTAACGTATGAACCAAAAAAATAGTTTTTCAACGTACAGTGGGAAAAGGAATAAGTATTGTACCGTGATGTCAGGGTAACTCTTGGAACACACACTAGAAATGAAACGAGGGTTCGTATTTTATATATAAAAGTAATCAAATCCTCTTCATTTTGCATCATGTAATTTTTAAAGAAAGATGTATAACTGTTTTACAGTACCCTAAACAGAAAATAAATAAAAGATGGGGCCTGCGAAGCGCTAGTGCTACATAAAGCTAGTACTACATATGTATGAAATGGTCAAAGATTCTGAATAGTAGTATATCGTATAAGTTATGAGATAATCAATATTTCAAGGAGAGGAACAACATTACTTAGTCTGGGATAGAAAAAATATTGACACATACCAAATTTGAAGTCAATCGGTTAATCCTGTCGAAAGTTATCGTGCGCACCAACCAGACAGACAGACGGACAGACGGACTAATTTGCTAAAATTACTTAAAATGACCCAAAATGGATTTTCGCCAAATATTCTTGGGGTCTCTTAGGTCACTCCTTTTCACCTGCGACATCTAATATATACCCTTGTTCACCATAGTGGGTCCATAAAAATCGGATTATGTTGAAATTCTCTTATTTCTGCCAACAGTGCTATAATTTCTACATTTATCCATAGATTTTTTTCAAATAGGCATAATTTTTTTCGTTAGAATGCTAGCTTTCATAAATTGGAACAAACAATTTTCTTGCTAATTTTTTTCTATTTTTTATGACTTTCTTCGTGCCAACAAAAAATTTTTTTTTGAAAAAAATCTACCTTTTTCTGTTTACTTTAACGACAGTTACTAAACTTCTGTTTCCAAGTGAAAGTGTTATTACTAACATTTGTAGTCCTCATAATTTTACTTAATTAGTATATCCGGGCTTTATCGAGCATATACTTCAAACCGGAACAGAAATTTCGTTTGCTGTGACAGAAACATATTTCGCGTAAGCAATTGTTCGTTCAGTCGAATTTCTGTCGTCGTAAACGAGAATTGTAGTTGTCTAATATTTCGTTTCCCAGAAAAGAATTTTTTCTTAGCGTGTAAATATTTAACGGCGCATTTGCTGGCAAATACTGGTGGAGTAATATAATACTGGTGGAGTAATATAGTAGGCCCTGTCCGACTTTAGTCCTCATTGGTGTTGGATGTGTTTTTTATTGAATAGTCCCTAAATTGATTGCAACTTGTATGATATGCAACCACTGTGCCATGAAAGACGGGTACAATTATGACAAGAGCCTGGCAATTCGACGAAATCCTGGAAACATGCACACACTTATAAACATTTAAACACAAAGCCACACAATCCAACAAACACTCAAAATTCGGTCGTTGTGCGAATTTTCACAGATTGTGGTAAATTTTACAAAGGATTGCTTTCCTTTAGCGCCCAATGGGCTCGTGCAGCGTTGAGTTTTGTGGAGCTACGAGTAAAGGAGGGAAAGTCGAAAAGGGGAACTTTTTCCACAGAAAGGATTCGTGTGAGAAAATTCTCCTGTTGCTGTTGTTCGTTGTCTGGGCGATATCATCTCTCGCACACGAATGGCAGCCACAAAAAAAGGGTTAAGGACCACAGAAAAGTGAGCAGAACAAAAAACGCCAACATGAATGCTTCATCATTGGTAATGCCACCACGACCAACACGTTCATCATAATCATCATTAGCATTAGCATCTTCATCAGCTTGTGTCGCCGATGACATAAGGGGGAGCATGAGAATGGATTGGACGAGGGAGAGAGAAGAAGGGGAAGAGCCCATCATTTTCCTTCTCATCAGTGTTAAGCTGTCACATCACGATGTCTGTGTTCTCTCGCAGTTGAGCCTGTTCGAATGTCTGTCTGCCATCCTGTCGTCGTCTATCCTTGGGTTGGCGTATGTGTGTGTGTGTGAGCCAGTATCTATCTTTGCACACATCCTCTTGGCTGTGTGTCTGTCTGTCTCTTGGGTTTGGCAGTGTTGTGGGTACGTCTGTGCGTATTGTTTCAAGGATAATTGATTACATTTTTACAGCAATTGAACAGATGAGGTGTTGCCACTTGCATAACCCATACGAGGACATTTTGTTCCAATTTTCGTTTTCTTTTCGGGGGAAGTACGCTTTCCTCCATGGTATTCTCATTCAATTATGAATTTTAATTAAATTATAACTCAAGAGGGAGATATCAAGTACTAAAAATATGGAATGAATGGCAAGGAACATTTTGTTTAATACATTAAAAATTAAAATGATGAATACTGACGTCAATTATAATTGAAGGAGAAATATTTCTCAATTGTGCTATTTTTAAAAATCCGTTGTAGCTAAATTACAAAGTGATTAATATAGGGATCATCCTCTCTGTGGAGAACTTCTCAATTCCAAATGGATAGTTCCCTATTTTCATAGTCCATGACTTTGAGTGTGAGCTTTCTTTTTATATCCTTTGGATCCTATAGGTATGATAGGGTCACTCCAAGTTCTTACCTTTTAGATCTATCTATCATCTTCCTTTTCCATCTGCCTTCGCCAAGTGTGGTTTGGTTGGCCCTAACTTTTGCTTCATTGCGGGTCCCATTCCCCAGCTGTTTTCGTGATATAGCAACCAGGATTCACAGTGAATGACAAATATATTGCTGGTTCCATTCCATGGCTGTTTTCGTGATATATCGATATGGATTCGCAGTACAAGGCCAATCCATCTCCATTTTGATTGGGGTTTGTATAGTTCCTTGCCAGAGATAATTGTTACGAATTGTAGCAGGTCATAAAACTCGTAGGATTCTTCTCTACCATCGGTTTGTGAATACTTGGGATGCGTTTATACATTTACTTCAAGCATTCCTTGGTTCTCATCCAAATTTTATATCCTTAATGTGGCATTGAAAAAGATGTTTGAAGATCGATTCGCTGAAAACATTTTTTCCGTTTTTATTTTTATCCACCAGATAAAGTAAAAATGCATATGAGGAATAATGCCACTTCCTCCAGACCTTTGTTTTGGTGATGTTTATTCTAAGGCTTTGCGGTCTCACCAATAGAATCTGAGGACGTGCAGAACCAACAGGAGAGCGAGTGGACTGCCAGCGTCGCTAGCTTGTTGACTGAGAAATCTAGATTAAGTTGGTCGATTTACAGATTCGAGCCCTTCAAATCACCTGGACCCGACGGCATCACTCCAGCTGGAGTGCAGATAATGTTGAATTACATTATCTCCTGGTTGGAGAAAATTTATGAAGGCTGTTCAGACCCCCTCTCCCCGATCAATGGAGGTATATCAAAGTGCTATTCATACCCAAAGCGGAAAAGATATCGCACACTGGGCCAAAAGACTTCAGGCCAATTATATCTTCTTCTATCCTATCCTTCTTCCTATTGAGAGGTCTGCAAAGACTTTTAGATTCTTTCATTCGTGGGAGAACCTAGATACAAAACTCCTGGCGGAAAAACCGACATGCTTACAATAAGGGAAAGTTTACAGAATCTGTTCTGCACGAACTTGTGAGCACTATCGAATCGTCCCTACATTTCAAGGAATTCACTATGGTGGCATTTCTTGACATAGAAGAGGCTTTTAACTACATTCACTCACAAGCGGTAATTGCGGCGCTCTCACTTCTAAAGCTGAACTCTAGCTTGATTAGACTAATTCAAAGCCTGATCGACAGAAGACGCCCCAGCAAAAAATAAAAGAAGTACTTCCAAAGGAATAACATTATAAGTACTTCCAAATCATAAGTATTAACATTTTTTCGGCATTTAATGAAGTTCTTCTAAATAACTAACCAAAGTGTAATTTCGGAATATAAATTAATAACCCTAGAATGCATAATTTCAAAACGATTGGATGTAAAATAAAGCTTCTGAAGTGATAAAAGTCCAGATCGGAAGGAACATATACAGGGTTGCCCATATTCGACGGACCCACGGACTCGTTGGGCCCATTCCAATCGACGAGGCTTGTCCGCAGGCAACAATCTTTGCGTCAATTGAATTTTGTACGGGAACAAATGCAAATCAACGCGAATAATCCGTTGTAAAGTGGACCGAGCCATGCCCAACTGCTGAGAACGGCGTTTTTGGGATGTTCTTGGGGACCTCTCAACACTGGCTCGTACGGCAGCGATATTCTCGGCCGATCGCCTTGGTCGACCTTTATTTGGCCTCTTCGGATTAGAAAGAGCCTCACCAGTCGAAAATTTTTCGTACAAACGCTTAATGGTGTTCTTAGAAGGCGCACTTCTCACATTTTTTAATATTTTAAAAGCACGTTGACTTGACTTCTTCTGTGGAATGTAAATTTCAACTATTTCAGAGCGCTCGCGTGGCGTGTATTGTTCCATGGTAAAAATCAGCTTGGACTGACGCTTCAAACGCGGTATGTCATTAAGCGATCTGACATCTCTGTCAAAAGTTATGGCGTTGCCAGATGGGTCCGTCGAATATGGGAGACCCTGTATATGAGGGCTATGAAATATATGTAAAATACTGCTTCTATAGTTTAGAGGAAAGAAATATATATTTATATGGCGGCTATATCAGAATTAGTGAATGGTTCTGGAAGCTAGTCTACTTTTTCATCAACCAAATTTCGTTTCAATCGACTAGTACGATTAATCGGACCTAAAAGTCGACTTTTTCATAGTCAAATAAAATAACATAAAGTCATTTCAAAGTATGCTGATTTTCTTCTAGTGACCGTTTATTCTCGGATTAAAAAATCCTTTGTGCAAAATATAGTACATTTGAATAAAATATGGTTTCTATGGAGCTTAGATGCCAAATCGGAAGGAACACATCCATGCGACTATGTGGGGCTATATGTAAATTTGAACCGATATTGTTCACACAGATATTAACTATTAAAATAAGATATTCTTTACCAAATTTCATGGATATCGAAAGGAAATTACATCTTCTATAGAGGGTATAAGCTAAATCGAAGGCACATTCCATTCATATATATTAAGATATCTGGTTCTAAACTGATATTCAAAAGAAAGAAAATAAGTTACAGAAACAGGACCTATATCAAAATACGGATTGTCTTTCAATTTCAATACGAATTGTCTTGACCGAAAATAAAGATATGTGCAAAATTTCTTTGAGATCGGACTATATTTGTGACCTGCACATTGATTACAAGAATGCATGCACAGACAGAAAGTGATTCAAAGTCGGTTGGTATAATTAACGATTGTTCTATATATCTCTTCTCATTTTGGGTGTTAGAAACAAATGCATAACATTATAATAAATTGTACAACAGTGTGGTGTAGGTTATATTTAAATAATTTTAAAAGAAATTATGGTAATTAAATATATACAACATGCAGATTACAAACATCATCAAATGTCCTAAACATACTTACATATATATGATCCTTTATCTCTTTGGCCAATAGTATATTATTTATACGTTCCCTTCCCATGTCAACATTTGTATTCCTTTAAAATAAGAGATCTCTGGACCCAAAGATGTTAATAAGAACGACATACATTCATGAAATAAATACAACACCAAAAACGCAAATCTTACAGTGCTTTAAAAGGCGTTGTGCAAAAGTGGTGACAAAGAAGTACTTCCCCGGCGCGACAACCCCTTGTTAAATTCATTGGTGAAAATCCAAATTAGAACAACTTCCGGATCATAAGTTGGGGATTTTTATTGCTTCTTTGGATGCTCTTTTTTTGCTGGGGCATAACAGCAAGTCTTGGTTCCACAACAGAAGCAAAGGTTTGGGCGTTAACCAAAACAAGCCAGAATTGGTTTTCTTTACTAGGATGAATAAGATGCGCCATGTGAACCTCCTCCGATAAATGGAACAGATCGAGTATTTTCTGAAAGTGTAAAATTTCTAAATTTTGTAAATTTTGAGTCTCTACAAGACCTCCATATACTGCCGATTAATATTGTGTCGAGGGTAGTTGCAATTAAAGCGGCATTAAGACTAAACTGCCTATCAATGTGAAGGAACAAGAACCACGGTCACATGAGGATATCAAAGTGTTGTGCTATGGTAACTGACCGAGTGGACTATATATCACTATGATTCCAGCCAGAGATGAATGGGTTGGCAGAATACCGGGTAATATAAATCATCTCCACTAGGCAAACCTAAAAAGGTCAAAATATCTTCTCGCACTAGAGAGGAAAAGATTGTCTATGTTAGTATCAGTTCTGATGGGATACTGGCTGATCGGTGAACATGTTAGAAAAATGGGTATTTACTCCAATAACTTTTGCTGAAACTTTGGAGATGATGATGATGGAAGAAACGGAAACAGTTGATCACTTTCAATGCGACTGTCCCGCTTTGAGTAACGACATCTGGAACGACATTTCTAGATAATCGAACAGATCTTTTCGGTTCAAACCAGATGTCGTTACTCGATAACTTTGTATTTCAAACAGGTGGGTTTCGATGAGGGGCTTTTCAGCCCGTGATAACACTAGGGACCTAAACAGGTCTATTTGAGCTGGTAAAAACATCTGTCACCCTAACCTAAGCCAAGAGGAAGTCACCAAGTGGCTGAGTCGCAACATAGCGGCCAACACTAGTCGGACAACCAAGCTACCATTAAGTCTCTGGAGACTACATTCCTTAATTCACTCATATTAGTACTTAGGCATTGAGATATTCCGGGGAACTGCAAAACATATTAAGTTTGCTAAGAAAGATATGACATTACAAACTCTCGATGAATTTGCATATACTGTTGCGCCACTGAGAGGCAGTCAGGTTGTCCAATGACAGATGGACAGAAATCGAAACCTGTGGGGTAACATATCATCGATACGACATGATGAAAATATCTCATTGCAACTTTATAAGATAGTGTCAGTTCAGACGGAATTCTGTTTGATTTTGGAACAGTTCAGAATGTTTGGTATTGAGTTCAATGACTTCTGCTGCAGCTGTCGTGATGAGAAAGAAGTGGAGAGCATTAAGCGCCTGCTTTGCTGCTGTCCCGGATTAAGTAATCGACATCTAGAAGTCTCACTGAACTTCCGGGTTCTGATATTCATTTGAGCCCGTGGTAATACTAGGGACCTACATTGCTCTATGTGAGTTGGCAAAGCCGATTGGCACCCTAAACTAAACAGATCTGGCCGGTACCGATATTCCTATTATTGCTTACTTGGATCCGATGACAACAGGACTCTCGATATCACTAGGGACCTCATGCTGATAACTCCGGCTGCCACTTTAGCCTTCGGTAGCTCAGTGGTTAGTGTATTCCACTTGGATACCGAAGGTTCGGGGTTCAATTCCCAGCCAGGGCACTGGAAAAATTTAACATCAACATTTCATGTTTTCATCATAATTCGAGTTTCTGCAGCTAAAAATAATTCACCGATCGCACTACCACTACAACAACATCTGATCACTCAAGTCGACAGGGAAGCTAAAAATAGACATAACATAATGACTATTAAATAAATGCAGCGCTTCTAGTGGAGAATAGAAACGGTAACACTCAAATAACATCCCTTCCTTTAAATTAACAGACGAATGTTAATTTACAACCGGACAACATTGAGTAGATGAAAACAACATAAGGTTCCCGCGATAAGCGGATGTATGCCGGGACGAAGGCTGTAATAGAAATAGACTTAAGGATTGTCAACTAATTGCCGATAAGCGGATATATGCCGGAACGAAGTCTGTAATAGAAATAGACTTAAGGATTATTAACTCATCGTCTCCAAGCTGCTACAACAACAACAACCTCTATTTAATATTATTCACTTGGTTTTGCATTGAGCCATTAATATAATTTTCTTGCTTGATATGAATTAGTTTAGGTTTAGAGTGGCAGCCTGTAAAAGAGACTCAATTATTCTATACAGTCCATTGTGTTATCACAAGGACGTAAGGGAAAACAAGTTTTTCCTATCTGCTCCCGTCGAACCAAATTGATTGATTTAGGTTAGGTTGAAGAGAGGAGACGTTTAAACGTTTCATGTCCATGGACATAAACTTAAGCCAGTGGTTCGGCCTGTTGTGCTCTCCTTATTTATGATATTTTTATACTTCACGAGCAACAGAAAATCGGTACTAGACACGAATTTTCTCAGTATCTTCCAGTCATATCCTCTGAGATGAGTCAAATCTGGTAATATGTCGGACCCGAAATATTGGGATCTTGCATGTGTGAAAGCCGGGCAGTGACACAGAAATTATTCCATAGTTTCTTTGATTGATTTAAAGAGCTCAAAAGTTGGCGGATTCCAGTAGCAAGCATCAAGCCAAGTTAGCTAGCTCCACAACGATACAACATCAAGACGACTTAGCTAACACCCCTAAGAAATAAAAGCCTAAGGTTGCATGCCGCTTTCTAGTGAGAGCGGGCACAGACACAGAAGATGTTCTATAGCTGCCTCCTCCTCTTCGTCTCCATAGCTTCTGCAAAAGTCATTATGCAAGACCTTCAATCTGTCTTTGTGCCGTCCAAAAACAACGTGACCCGTCATGACGGACACGATAAGTGCTTTGGTGCTTTTTGAGTCTAGGCCGGGCTACATCAACTCTGAAATGTATGAAGTTCCCGACTGACCACCTGTCATTTGTTCCCGTAAATGCACTATCTATCAAGAAGAGCTTGCAAGTCGCTAGAAGCATACCCACATGTTCCAGTTCCCCTGGAGCGTGAAAGGTAGTTGCTAGTCGTGCAGGTTCATTTGCCTTACAGTTTCCTGGAATGTCCCTGTGGCCCGGCTCCTATATCAGGTGAATATTGAACTGTTCAGCCATCTCGTTAAGAGATCAGGAATATAGGTTCCAGGAACTTGATAGCAGCCCGACAGAATTTCACAGAAAATATGTATACCGACTTTGGTCTGCAGATTAACTTTCAGCCACTCCGCTATCTCTTTAATAGCTACGATTTTTTCCTGGTAAATCCTACAGTGATCAGGCAGTCTTTTTGCAAGTGATAGCTCAAGTTCCTCGGAAAAGACGCCATAGCCCACTTGTTTACTGAGTTTGGAAACGTCTGTATAGAAGTTAATGAATCTCCTATGTCCTGGGATACGACCATTCCATTCGGTTCTATCAGATGAGATTGCGATACTTTTTGTCAAAGAGTGGTTCAGTCATAGTGCACTCAACAGTGTCTGGAAGGTCAGGCATTCTATCTAAAATGGCATAATGTCCGTAGACATTTCCTGACTATGGTGACCGCTCCCTGATTCTAATCGCGGCACCTGCGCCATATTTGGTGCCTATGTCGTGTTGGTGTCGTTCACAGGGCACCAGAGATACATATAGCAGTCATTCGTTGAAAACTGTTTTGTATCGCATAGAAGGTGGATTTCTGCAGAGCTTTCCACCAGACGATGTAATCAATAGCGTTCGGAAGGTCAGGCATTCTATCTAAAATGGCACAATGTCCGTAGACATTTCCTGACTATGGTGACAGTTCCCTGATTCTAATCGCGGTTCTGTAGAGCTGTCCACCAGACGGCAATTCCATGCAGCATTAACGGTGTGAGTACTGCAGTATACAACCAATAATCATAAGCGGGTTCAAACCCCAGCGTTTTTAAGGTATATAGCGCTACTATAGCCTTCTTTGCTCTTTCCAAAATGTTGGGTTTTAAGTGTTACTTCCTATTCTGTAAAATTCCCAAGTATTTGGCGTCTTCAGAGAAAAGAATTTCAATACCCCCAATGAGATAGGTATTAGGTTAGGGTGGTAGCCGTATTTTTTTTACAAGCTGACATAGACCATTTTAGGTCCCTAGTGTTACCACGGGCTGAAATGCCTATCATCGAAACCAACCTGTTTGACATAAAAATTTATCGATAGTACGAATATCGGTACTGGAAAGATCTGTTAGGCTGCATAGAAAGCCGACCCCAGTATGTCCAGTCGTCGTTTACTCAGAGCGGGGCAGGGCACTCGCATAGCAAGTGCTCAATGCTCTCCACTTCTTCCTCATCTCCACAGCTTCTGTAGAAGTCATTGGAGTCAACATTGGAGTGTCCCGTCAGAACTGATACTAACGTAGACAATCTTTGTCTCTCTAGTGCGAGGAGATATTTTGATCTTCTCAGGTCATACCTTGGCGAGATTTGTTTAGCTACCCTGCAGGTCGATTTGTGTCCATCTTTCTTTGGACTGCCTGATTGCCTCTTGCCTAAGCCAAAGCTTGCACGTGGATAGTGGCGCACCAATATATGCAAATTCTTCGGCTTTGCAGTTCCCCATATGAGGTGTATATTAAACTGGTCAGCCATCTCGTTAAGAGATCTGCGGCAGTCGAGGGATGTTTGTGAATTTAGGGATGTTGCCTCCAGAAAATTGATGGCAGCCTGGCTGCCCGAGTGAATGACAACGCCAGTGTTGGTTACTATGTTGCGACTCAGCCACTTGGCTACTTCCCATATTGTCATTATTTCGGTTTGATAGACACTGCAGGTATCTGGTAGTCTGTGAGATATAGCCAAACTAAGTTCTGCACAGTGTACTCCGAAGCCAACCTTTTCATCAAGTTTCGAACCATCCGTGTAAAAGTGGAGATCTCTGGCTGGAATCATAGTGATGTAATTTCTCTCGAAGGTGTACACAGTTGGTACATAGTCCACTCGGTCGGTTACCATTGCAATACACTTTGATGTCCTCATGTTCTTGTACCTCCACATTGATAGGCACTTTAATTGTATTGCTCGCCACAATATTAATCGGCAGTATAGGGAGTAGGGCTTGTAGAGACTCGGACGCTGTAGTCCTTAAGGCTCCGGTTATGCTCAGGCAGATAGGTATTACTGGTGGTACCTTATTTTATCTGTTGAAAAGAACTAGTTCCGTATGGTCGGGTTAACACCAAGACCGTTATCCGAAGCCCATCTTGCGGTTGTATGAAGGGGCTGATGTAGGATATATCTAAGAGTACTCTCAAACTTCCCTCTAACAGCTATTGTAACGGCATCTGCATAGACAATAACCTTAACACTCATCATCTTCAGAGAAAGCAGAATATTGTTCATGGAGAGATTCCATAGCAGAGGAGACAGAACACCCCCTTGGGGCGTTCCACTGCTGACAAATCTATGGAGGTCAGTTGAGTCTCAGCTAGCTGAAATTCGTCTCTTAATCAGAAGGTTATGAATGAACCTACGAAAATTGCTATCAAGTCTCAGGGTTGCTAAAGCCGTAATCATAGCGGCTAGACTTATGTTATTGAAGGGCCTCCTTTATATCTTAGAAAGCTAACATAGGTGACGGCACTTCTGCCTTTTGTGTTTGGTCCACCCGACTCCTTAAGAAACTCCAGGATTGAAGTGTGATAAATGCAGAGCTGGTAAACTTCTTTGCAATGTCGGTTTAAAGAAAAAGTATAAACTTAGAAATCTATATTTTGATTTTCTAGGATCTTCTGTGATAATTGTAATCGTTCTCACACAAAAGTACACATACATATATTGAACAAGAAATTTTACCAAAAAAAAAAAACAAAAAATATGCTATCCTTTGCTTAGAAAATTTAATGGAGCCTTTATCCATTTTCCAAATGTACATTAATGACCATTTCATGAATGTAACTCTCCTCTCTCATTGTTGTTGCTTTTGGTTATTGCTTCTGCTCTTTTGCTGATGGCTATTCTAACTGATGTCATTTGTTGCTGTCCTTGCGGTGTTGCCGTTGTTGCTGGTATTCCATTATCCTGTTCTCTGTCGATAGTGTGTGCGGTCGTAGCTGTCAATGTTGAGTGTTGTGGGTGTGTGTGTGCATGTATTTGTCAGAGAGTGAGTACATGTGGTGATGTTCGTTTTTGGAATTTTAACAGCTTTTAATGATTGTTTAACAAGTTTTACGTTTTGTATTCCCATTATTTTGCAACATATCGCTTTTTTATGTGGATGTACTCGTATGCATGCTCTCTTAAAATTTTCTCCCTCTACCCCCAAATTTTATGTTGTGGGTAAAAAAGAGTTCTGAGCTCTGAGTGTAAATGCTGCGTGTGAGTGTGTGAAGTGTCCCGTGTAAATGTATTCGTGTAACACTTACATATGTACATTATGCCATGTTTAAAACATTTTAGTGGTTTTGTTTTACTCTTTTCGAATGAATTTGAGTGTTCGTTTTTTTTTTCGGGGAGAAATTGTAAAAGAGTGATTGCATTGAAGTCACACATTTACAACCACATCCATCCACATTAGTGTTTGTGTGTGAATGTTGTTCATATTTTGGTGATTGCTGCATCTGTGCGTACATGTATGTGTGTGTTTTTTGTTGAAAACGTGATGCGGCATCGAAACTTTGTTTTAAAATTTTCTGTGGTCTTTTAACTGCTCACCTCTTTCTCTTACGCTTAAGAGTGAACAACCCATCACAGTGGTAACCAATATTAAATTATTGGCGGCTAATAAAAGGCTGAATAATAACCATCACAAAAAAAAGGTGATGAATTAGCTGTATCAGTACTTATTTGTATAATCGGATCAACAAATTTTTGAGTGTGATTCTAACTCAGAAATATAATAATTTAGCCATCTGGAAGGCAGCCTACGAGCTATAGATAGACCCAAGATTTTCGAATAGACCTTGAGGCCAACCACACCATTAAATTTAGAGCCATCTGTATAGAAGACCAAATATACTCGTATCATACAACGCAGCCTTTTCATACATCTTTGAGTGGCTCGGAACCATATAAAGTATATGTTCATATGTTCTCTTTCGTCGATTTAGCCATGTTCGCCTATTATGCAACAGTTAGAGATACGTTACTCCAGGTTATTTCTTTACGCCACACAGTGGAAGGAATTAAAAAGAGAAATAATTAGGCCGTCTCTTAACCAGACAACCGATTGCGACAATACTTGGCATGCTTTTAGAAGAGGTTACATAACGTAAGTTTAAAGCTTGGACCTCCTATGGTATACAAAGGCTGACCTCAGGGCCTCGAAGTAGGCCACCTCGGGTGAACAAATGTAACTCTCGTCTTTTTGGTGTGATTCCAAAAAACTTTTTTTGTGTACAACCTACTAACCGAGGCCTACAAAAGAGTTAGCTCTTATAGTTACCGAGATAATTGCAATTGAAAATTTAATGTTTAATATTTTCACCGACCCTGTCCTAGAATTTTCTGAATATCGGATCAGAATATGCACCGATTTTTTTACGTCAACTTTTCTGAAAATATATCAGATATCGTATTCCCAACCAGACAAAAGTTCTGGCCATTTTAAGTTATATTTAAACAAGTAAAAATGTTAAGTTCGGCCATGCCGAATCTTATATACCCTCCACCATGGATAGCATGTGACCTCACAAAATAACTCAAACCTGAAGAAAATAACACCGAAAAACACAAAAAAAGTATAGCAGATGAGAACAGTAGGAACCACAGCTATAAGAAGTATCTATAGCAAATTTCAGCCACCTAGCTCAAGTATTACAGATTGTAGCGTGATTACAACAGACGGACGGTCCGGCGGACGGACAGACGGACATGGCTAAATCGTCTTAGAATTTTACGACGATTAAGAATATATATATTTTATAGAGTTGTGACAGCGCCGCAATTACTGAGTGAATGTTGTTGCCACCATAGCGAAATGTAGGGATGGTTTTTCAGAGCTTTCAATAGGAAGAAGGATAGGCTAATTGGTCTGAAGTTTTTTGGTCTAGTGTGCGATATCTTTCCCGCCTTGGGTATGAATCCATTCGGGATGTATGAAAGCTTGATACTGCCTACATAAACTTTTTCCAGCCAAGGGATAATGTACTTCAACATTTTCTACATTTCTGCTGGAGTGATGCCGTCTGGTCCATGTGATTTGAAGTGCCCAAAGATGGTAGTAGCCCAGCTTATTCTGGATTCTTCAGTCAACAAGCTAGCGACGCTAGCAGTGCACTCGTTATCTTGTTGGTTCTGCTGATCCCCTGGTGCTCTCGTCCTCAAATAAAAGTGTTACAGCCTTTGTGCTAGGATTTGAGCCTCCAGAAATTATGGGCGTGGATAGCTCTGCACTGCCATAGGGCTGGTTGTAGAACGCGATTCTGCGTGTACACCTTCAAAACTATAGCCTCGAATCCATATCGCAGGGTTCCATTTTACCGTTGTAAGTTGGGGTTTTTTACCATCCGGCTTACCATTCTTACTAATTCTCCAATTATGGGTCGGCAGTTCTCAAGTAAGTCAACAGAGTTGTATGGTTCTTCTGTAACCCTGGTGAGGGCTCTCGGGTGACTAGGAATGGCCAAATCTCACCCACTCGACTCAGAACTGCCTGATACAGGTCTACTGATCTGGCTTCACCGAAAGCTAAGATATTTACTCCCCCCAGCTGTCATCCTACATGGTTACAGATTGGAGTGTGGACGGGATCTCACTGAAGACAGCGAGGTATTGAGCGATAATGGCCGATCGCGCATTGCTCCATTTGTACCTTAGTCGGTTTACTCTGCTGACATTTTCTTACTTGTTAATAGTTCAGTTAAAATTTTCCATTACAATGAAGTGTCGATTTGTCCTCTTACAATATTGAATGTGATCCATATTGGAGGATGTGTAAGATTCGGCCCGGTCGGATATATCAACTTTTTACTTGTTAATTCCATAGTTTTGATTCTGATTCAGAACTTCTGCAGGAATTGACTTTTATTAAATGTGTTTACATATTCTTAAATCCACTGTGCAACATCCAATACTAGAATAATTGGCAACTCATGTATGGAACACATATAAAATATTTTGGCGTTTGGTGCACTTTGCAAGGAATACGAAAAATGTATAGAGACAAATGTAAAAGTTTTGGTTAAAATTTTAATGAAATTTATACGCACAGTCCTTTATATTATCGGCCTGTTTCTGTATTTCTAACAAAAGTCACTGCGAACGAAAACCAGTCACTCACTTTCGTCAGGAATTTGGTTTATCTAAGGTTCGTTGGTTCGTTCGCCTGGCCTTACGTCAATGACATTAGCAATTTACCAATTGGAAAATAATGTAATTGCCAGATCAATAATTTCACAACATCCGGATTAAAAAATCACAAACCACAAAACCACAATTATTTGCTCAAGTCGACCATACCCTTGAGCAAATAAACCTCTGCACTCTTTACAGTAGCGGTGGCCAAAAAATCAACCCTGGTTGGGTCAGCTAAGCTGAAGCACGACTCATATTTCTTTCTCTCTCTCTCTCACGTCTCTCTCATTGTGCACTAATGATTTTTTCCATTTTAGCGAGCTGCCAATTTTGACTGCTTTATGCTTATATATGTATTCAATATTATTATTTTTTTTATATGTTTTTACCCTAATTATATTAATATCTACTTATTTTTGCTTTTAATAACGTTATTTTGTAAATAAAATAAAGTGACTCGATCTGACATTTGTGTTCGCCCAGATGACAGAAAAGAGAGATAGAGAAACCAAAATGTACACTGAAATGTTTACGATTTCGTACGAGTTCATTATCGTGCGATTTGTCGTTCTGATGGTAGTTAGTGAAACCCAAATCAGCTGTTTGTCGTCTGTCAGTCGAACGAAAGCAAATTTTCAAGATACAGAAACAGGCTGTATGTTTATACCCTCACTTTAGTGTGACGAGGGTATATATCATTTGCTACGGAAAAAAGTGTAACACATCGAAGGAGTGACCTAAGACCCCAAGTATGTTCGGCGGAAATCCGTTTTGGGCCATTTTAAGTCGAATGAGCAATGTCCGTCCGTCTGTCTGTCTGTCTGTCTGTCTGTCTGTCTGTCTGTCTGTCTGTCTGTCTGTCTGCTGGCTGGTGCGCACGATAACTCTCGAAAGGAGTAACCGATTGACCTCAAATTTGGTATGTGGTAATATTTGTTTCTATCTCCGGCTAAGTTCGAAGATGGGCCATATTGGTCCACTCCTTCTAGTACCTCCCCCACAAAGGGTTAAAATGTTGTGAAATATTGATTCTTTAATAGCTGCTATACTACTTTTTCAAATCTTTTGAAATTCCACACATAGTATTAGCTTATTAGTCGTTATCAACTCGAGAAAAATGGGCGAAGTCGCCACGTCCCTTTTGGTACCTCCCACACAAATGCACTATTTTGCACCAAAAGTTAACAGATTATAACATTAATAACATTGTATAAAAATACTTGAAATTTTGTACAGTATTATGCTTTTATATTGCCTACAGTCCAGGGAAAAATGGGTGTTATTGTCACGCCCCTTTTGGTACCTCCCACACAAAGGTACCTTTTTGCACCAAAAGTTAACAGCTTATAACATTAAAATTAGTGTATAAAAATACTTGAAATTTTGTACAGTGTAATGTTTTTATAGTGTCTATAGCCCGGTGAAAAATGGGCGTTATTGCCACGCCCCTCTTTGTACCTCCCACACAAAATGCCCAAATCATACCACAATTTAATGTCTCATAACGTTTATACCAGTGCACATAAATGCTTATAAGTCGGCACAGTGCAATGAATTTAAAGTCTCTAATGTTCTGCAAAAAAAAGGTGTATTTGATAAACCCCTTCTGGTACCTCCCACACAAATTGACAGAATAATTCGAGTAATATTCAACATAACATTACTCACAAAGTGAGGGTATACCTTAGTCGGTTTACCCGACTGAAACTTTCTTACTTGTTTTATTATTTACAATGAAGAAGTTAGGATTTTAGATAAAATATAAATAAACCTGACTTTTCATAACCAGTACGCTGATGTTGCTGAAACTTCATTACATGCTTAGAAACCGTATTGTCGAGCTTAATATTAACAAATGGTTTACACTCAAAGAAAAATGTTAGTAACTACAGCAATATAATTTTTAGTTACAGCAGTTTTTCGTATGCTGAAAAAGGGAAAGCAGACTTGTCTGTTATTTTGGCAAACTTATGTTTGCCAATTTTGTTAAATTTTTCTTTGCTATTTAAGCAACCAAAAACTCTTGTTTCGGCAGATACGTTCACTATTATTTAATGGATCTTTTTTACTTCGCTTAGATTTGTTTACTAACCAAATTTGTGTAGAGATAAAAAGATAATGTTAAAAGCTCGTACCTACTAAGGGTAAAACAAGCGTTGAAAAAAACATTGATCATTATCAGGTCTGATAATTATCAGCCGATAAATCGAGCCAAAACCAGTTCGACTCTGACTCCGGAGTCCACTTTTTTAACGACTCGACTCCAATTTAGACTCCGGAAGATACTCGTATTAGTCGCATTACAATGTTTATAATCCTTTTTACGAAATTTTAGTAAATTATGCGATTTAACACTGCGATTCCACTAGAGATAATCTACTTTGAAATCTAATCGAATATCTTTATCAGTTGGCAACGTTGTTCTACAGATTTTTCATATTTCCAATACGATGTTTCGTTTGTGAAACTGTCCAAGAATTGAAAAATCTACAAATTGTTTATGAATTTTTCCAATTGCTGTAGTACTTTGACCTTGGAGCAGAGAAAGAAGCCGAGGAAAAATTGTCGTCGGCGGCGGCTCGACCAAAAATGGCTTGCGATTTATTGCTCACCATAAAATATACAACTTTATTGTACAACGTCGTTAGATCTTAAATGGTAATTTAAGGTACACGGATAAAAGTATATTTGTTTCATCGCGAAAAATAGCAACGATGGCGATTTTAAGCCAATTTCAGCCGACCAAACGGCGGCGGCGCGGCTGGACGATAAATGTTCGCCTTCTGCGGCTTATCTGCGGCAAAAACCTGGCTGGGGGAGGATTTTTATAATTTAAAAATGGAAGAAATTTGACTGGAGAATATTTGCTACAATGACAATAACTTATTAATTTATCGATAGATTTACCAATATGATTCACTTCCTTCACAATATTTATTGCGTTGGATTTTGTGCTTTGTTTCCTTAAACAAGTTTCAGTCAGATAAACCGATTACGGTTTACACTAATTACCTATACTCGTATACCAACGGTGTTCGAGAGGAACTACATCACTATGATATCAGCCAGAGATGAATGGGTTGGCAGAATATTGGTTCGCAGCTTGATGATAAGGTTGGCTTCAGAGTACACTGTGAAGAAGTCAGTCCTGATATAGTTCACAGGCTACCAGATACCTGCAGTGTCTAACAAGCTGATATAATGCCAATGTGGAAAGTCGACAAGTGGCTGAGTCGCAACATTGTAACCAACACTGGCATTGCCATTTACGCGGACAGCCTGCTGCCATCAATTCCCTGGGTGTAGCATCCCTAAATTCAGAAACACCCCTCGACTGCCGCAGATCCCATAACGAGATGACAGAGCAGTTTAACGTATACCCCTTGTGGTTGCCTGGGCATAAGGATATGCCGGGGAACTGCAAAGCCGTTGAACTTGATAGGAAAGGACGATATTACATATTCTCGAAGAATATGTATATATTTTGCGCCCCTATCCACATGCAGTCCAACGAAAGATAGACAGAAATCGGCACCTGTAGGGTGACTGGACAAAATACGACCTGAGAAGGTCAAAATGTCTCGTCGCTCTAGAGAGGGAAAAATTGTCTACGTTAGTATCAGTTCTGACGGGACACTACCTGATGGGCGAACTGGTCAAAAGGTTGGGTATTGACTCCAATCACTTCTGCAGAAGCTGTGGAGTTGGGGAAGAAGTGGAGAGCATTGAGCAAGTTGATTAAATTGGAAGTTTCAATTGTAGAGGGATACACTGGTTTATTACTGAGAGAAAAAAGGGCTATAAACCAGTATAACTTCCCATTACCAAAGAAACACAAGGGTAGGTTAGGTTAAATGTGGCTCTCTGTATCAGGCTCACTTAGACTATATAGTCAATTGTCCTACCACAGGAAAGAAAGCGAAAACAAAAGTTTTTCCTAGACTGTAACGTGGTTTTGTCTTCGGCTGAGGTAAGTCTAGTCGTGTCCAGGGCCTACATAAGGACCAACAAACCTTACGAAATAATAACACAAGTAGTTCTCCCTGTTGGGACATAATACAATTCAGTTGTTTATTGTTGTAATCTATGTTACAATCTACTTGGCTGAAATGCGGCAAATTACTTCAATATTAGGACTTGAGTTGGATATAGTTTTGGCAACCGATTTTAGTTAATCGGGAACTGTACATATAATTGATTTTAGTTGATGGGGAACTTTAGTTAATGGCGATTTTAAGTTAATCGGGAACTATACACTTCGACTCCTGCTATTCGGATACCATCCCGTTTTTTCATTCGTGTCCCTCCTAAATTTAAGCCAGTACCCACTATCCACATGCAGTCCAACGAAAGATGGATAGAAATCGGCACCTGTAGGGTGGCTGAACAAATCTGGACAATATATGACCTGAGAAGGTCAAAATATCTCCTCGCGCTAGAGAGGAAAATATTGTCTACGTTAGTATCAGTTCTGACGGTACACTGACTGATCGTAGAATACGCAATATGATTGGGTATTGACTCCAATGACTTCTGCAGATGCTGTGGAGTTGAGGAAGAAGTGGAGAACATTGAGCACTTGCGGTGCGACTATCCCGCATTGATTAAACGACGACTGGACATACTGGGGTCGGCCTTTCTAGGCAGTCCAACAGATCTTTCCGGTACCGATTTAAGTATTATCTATAAATTTGTGTATCAAACTTGTTGGTTTCGATGAGGGGAATTTCAGCCCGTGGTAAAACTAGGTACCTAAACTGTTCGATGTGATCTGAAAAAAGCGGCTGCCTCCCTAAGCTAAACCCAAGGTGGACAGAAGGACAGATGGACGGACGGAAATCGACTCAGCTTGTGATTCTGAGTCGATCTTTATACTTTAAGAAACAAACGATCTTTACACCTGTGCCATAATATGGTGTAGGGTATAATTAAACCTAAGTTTGAGATTATTTCTATAGAACATGGACCTACAATGGTAATGGACCTACTGATTATGTTACCTTCAAAGAAACGACCAAATTTCAGCGGAACATCCACCTTTTCTAACGTAGAAAAACCAAATGTGAAGGGACCGCTCCAAGAGAGCTTTATACATATATAATAACTTGGACCCAATTTTACTGGGATTGTGAAATTTGAGTTAGACTGCTGGAAAATATGCCTTCTAGAGCATCATGAAGTCGAATTAGAGGAGACATTGGCCCAATTTTACCAGGAGTGGTTTAGGACAATGTTTAGGTTAAGTAGAATACTAATTGCTAAGTTGAGTCCGGATTAATTGACGCATGGCGTGAACGACAAAATTAAAATGGAGTGGTTTAGGGCAATGTTTAGGTTACGTAGGATACTAATTGCTAAGTTGAGTCCGGATTAATTGATGCATGGCCGCGAACGACAAAATTTGTTAAAAACGTTATTATCCTTAAAAAAAGGAGCATACACTTTCAAAATATTCTTTTTTTACTCATTACAGACATATCTGCATATTTTACAAAAAAAGTATTAATTGTATGTACGAGTTTTTATAAATTACAAATACTCGTAACTTTGGTTCACTGATTTCCGATTATTACAAAAACTTCCGCAGCATCCGAATCCTTTTTTGGTTTCTACAGAAACTACTGCGAACAATTCAACAACTATTGTCCACAGCCGACGGTCATTCCATTCGCCATTGTCCAGTTGTATGGGGGAGTCTGTCGGTGGGTGGGTGGCAACATTGGGTCGGTCGGTGACACATTTTATTTATTCGCAAACTATGCTCGACTATTGCAAATGTGTGTGGGTGTATATCAGTGTGAGAGGTGAATGGAGGAGGGATGGCGACAAGGGCTTTTCTACCACTTTTAGCAGTCATGTTCGACAAATTTTGTATGTGTTTTGTCACAGATGGTGTCACTATTTATAGGTGTAAAGCAACAACAACAACAACTGGAGCGACAACACAAACAAACGGCTACAGGACATTGGATCATGGAACCAAACCAACAAAAAGGACAAAAACAATAACAAAACAAGAGTTGTTCGCAAAAAAAAAAGAAGAGAATGTTCTGGTTTTGGTTTTATCGCAAAATTTTGCTGTCGGCCAAATGTTCCAATTGGTTGTCGTTGTTGTTTGGACTTTTGGCGATTTACGATGACAACACAATTCGGTAATTAAATGACATTTGCCATTTTAGTTATGTCAATTTAATTAGCCAAAGCCTCATTTTGGCAGCGAGTGGAGTAGGTGTTATATTTTGCCAATGTAATTGAAGTTAGTGGCTAACTAATATCCGAATTTTATCCAAATTGCTACAACATTTGAAATTTCAAAGTATAACATTTTTAAATTTCCCCCTAAAGTAATTCTGGTTCATAATGTTTTTTCAGATAAATGCCAATGTCGAATAGATTATAAATGAAAACGTTATCTAGGATGACCAGAGGAAGAAACGTGACTAGAAGAAGAAGGATATCGCCAGAATCAAAATGAACTGAGAATGTTCCCAGCTGACATTTTGTTCCTTGTTATGGAGACGATGTCATATCCATATCCATCGAATCTAACCAACACCAAAATCTGAAACGATATAGCACATATTTGGTACAGATTTAAGATTAAATCAAATTGCTCAAAGATTGGGAAGGAACATTGGCTTCCATAGAGATTATAAACCATAAACGGGGGTAAATGTATATATGGGGGATATACCATACGAACTAAAAAAATACAAAACTTCACTCTACCAATTGTCATAAAGACCGATTTAAAAAAGAAGCTTCTGCGTCGCAAATGTGTACATTCCGTAAAAAAGGGATATATGTATCTAAATACATTTTTGTTATTCGTACAATACGGGAAATGACTTGTCAGGTTAACCGAGTTTACTGATCCTACACTCAGAAAAATTACAATCGTTTATGTGAGTAAAATCTATATCTCAGTTTAGTTCAAGATTTTTACTCATGTTTAGTTAAATTTTCCTCAAAACTGGGAAATTTTACTTTCAATGACCAAGTAAAAATTTCCTACTATTTGGTAAATTTTGACTTTTACCGAGGAAGGATTTCCTAGCGTCGAAGAAACATTTACTATTCCTCGAAAATAAATCATTTTAGGAAATTTTAACTAGAAATATCCGAATTTCCTTAGTTCTAGTTCATGTTTTTCTGAAATTTATAATACGATTTTCAAATAATCCTTGAATATTCGTTAAGCAAAAAATTCCCGTTTGTTTCATTCAGATTCTTTCCTTAACTGCTCAAATATCATTTCAAACAGCAGCTGCGAAGTTAAGTAATTTAACTTTGCAGCAAATATATAGGATTATATGTGAAATACTTAAGACATAGGATTGAGACATTGAATGAGAATTCTGTTTGTTTCAGGTTTTTTGAATTTGTTTCAAATACATTGGAGCAAAATATTTATTGGAAAATTCCCGAGAATATTTTGCTGAATTATATTAGTAGTAATGAACTAAAATTTAGTTTACTTCTACAAGTTGCAAGTTCAAAAGTTACTCATTTATAGTTAAACGTTTCTTACATTTTAGTTTAATTTTCGAATATTCAAGTAAAATTGAACTTGATTTGAGGAATTATATTACTTTCATTTAGTAAAAATGTAACTTAATCTTAGTAAAAAAATTACTTGATTTTAGTTAAAATTTTATTAATTTTTAGTAAAAATTTCCTGGTTTCAAGTAAAAATGTACCTGATTTTAGTGAAAATTTAACTAGATTTTTTTTCCAAATTTCATGTAAATTTTTACATAAACTGAGTTAATTTTTCCTTAATATGAGTTCAACTGAACTAGATATAAAGGAATATTTACTAAATTCAAGATAGTTTTAACTAAAACTTAGTTCAAAACATTTGCTAATATTAAGGACAAATGTGAACTTGATTTGGGAAAAAATTGCTTTAGCGCCATATGAAGTTTAATTTTCCTGAAGTTTAGTTCATTTTAACTTATTTTTGGGTTTATTTTTTTCTGGGAGTAGTACTGGTTAAATAAGTACAAAACCCAGAACTGATGACGTAAGAAAGCACTATAAGGGATATATCTGAATAAAATTTGATTATGCATACCCTACGGGAAATGTAGTACCAATTTACCTTCTTATTGGGTCTTCTTATTGGTTAAATTGGGACTAATCCCGGATTTGATCACGTGGGAAATCATTGGTATCAATTAATTAGGATTAAATGCACAAAACAATATTGCTGAAAATAGTATGTCATCATACGACTGCATCAGAAAAATCCTTAGTAGACCACAATATGGATGATCTACTCTAGTAGAGGACCAGTAGGCTTATATACATCTTAGTAGAGTACATGTTAGGATATCTACTCCGTTGTTTACGACACATTGTGTTATTTACTCCTTAGTAGTCGAGCAGTTGGGTTAAATATTCCATACTTGACAACCAGTTGGGTTATCTACTCCATACTTGACGACAAGTTTGGTTATCTACTCCTTAGTATACGACAAGATGGGGTTTCTACATCTTAGTAGAGGACCAGTGGGGTTATCTACTCCTTAGATGACCACATGTTGGGTTATCTACTCCTCAGTAAAGACTAGTTGATTTATCTACTCCTTAGGCAATGACCGATTTGATCATCTACTACTTTTCTTATCTAATCCCCTAGTGGTGTATCAGTTGTGTTATCTAAACTAAGTATAAAACAAGACAGGTTATCTACATCATATTATTGGACCATTTAGGTTATCTACTCCTTAGTTGAAGATGATCAGTTTAGTTATCTAAGGTTATCTTCTCCTTAGTTGACGAAATGTTGGGTTACACTGACAGTATATGTTCGATTCTACTATCAAAGTGTAGTATAACCCTATACTCGCTTTGGCGAAATTGGTGACCAATTTTTTTTATGGGCCTCCAAAGTTTCTGAAAATCACCTCGAAAAATGTGTAATCAGCTTTTGTACAACAACTGATTCAGACTTGGTGATACCGCTTAAGTATATTTGGCAATTATGTAGCTAAGAATATGCTGAACAACGTTTCTTAAAATTTTTAGAGAACAAAATTTTTTTCCGTTACTTTTTTTTGAAAAAGTGAAGGAAAAAAATATTTTTTTTTCACTTTTTTCAGCATAACTTACAGGTACTTGTAATTTTTTAGTAACAACGCTCGGGACAATTGTAGCCAACGTAAATCTGAACAACTTTTGTGAACATATAAATACAATCAGAACGTGTCTAGGCACCATAAATAGCTCAAAAAACCACTTTGTACAACAAAAAATGTTAGTATTTCACTATTATGTAACAAAAATATATTTTTTGGTATAGGGTGTGTTCAACAACTTTATAGAAAATATTAAGGCCCATATTTTTGTGGAACATATTAACCGTCTAGCTCCCACACATAACTGAAATTTTTGGCCCAATTTTAACAAATCGTAAAAATGGAGAGGGCGGGGATGAAATGTTCTACAAAAATGTTGGCCATAAAATTTTACTATATGTATCAGAACACACCAAAGCTCAAAACTTATCACAAACACCAAAAAATATAAAATGCCCTATACCAAAAAGATATATTTTTGTTACATAATAGTGAAATACTAACATTTTTGTGGTACAATGTATTTTTTTGAGCTATTTAGGGTACCCAGACACGTTCATATTGTATTGATATGTTCACAAGTACCTGGAAGTTATGCTGAAAAAATCGAAAGAAAATATTTTTTCCCTTCACTTTTTCCAAAAAAAAAAGTAACGGAAAATTTTTTTTTCGCAAAAAATTGCAAGAAACTTTGTTCAGCATATTCTTAGCTACATTATTCCCAAATATTCTTAAGCGGTATCACCTAGTCTGAACCAGTTATTTAAAAAATGCTTATTACACCTTTTTCAAGGGGCCCACTAATATTCAGAAACTTTGGAGGCCCATAAAAAAAAATTGGTCACCAATTTCGCCAAACTGAGCATAGGGTTATACTACCCTTTGATAGCAGAATCGAACCTATACTGTCGAGTCCGTGTATTTTTTAAAAAGTGTTCATTTGTTACATAGTGTTATCTACTCCTCAGTATACGATCAGTTTACTAATCTAAACCTCAGTAGGCGACCCGCTGTCGTATTATTTATTTTACTCCATTTTAGGTTAACATGGGCTCAGATGTCCGTCATCGAATCCAACCTGTTTGAAATACAACATTATCTACATATAGTACGAATATCCGTACCGGAGAGCAGGGACGTATCCAGGATTTTGGTTCGCGGGGGGGGGGCCCAACCTTTTTTATCCATAACAAAGATAAACAATTAAAAAATTACGTTTATTGTGTAGGTAATGGAAGTTAAGTTCCTTAGTTTTTTATTAGAATTTTATTCCTAAATATAAATGTGTACTTTAGTACGAGATGAGTAAAACTTTTTATAATAAAATACGTAAGAGTTAAAAATGTAATCTTCGATTTTTTTAAAGAAATATATCAATTATTTCATCGATTTTGACTTCATCTTTGTATATAGACATCAAAGCCAGATAAGATAGCCTTTCTCCTTCAATTAACGTCGAGAAACTTCGCTCAGCAGATGCCGTTGTCACTGGTATTGTGGCCAGTATCTGCGATAGAGTAAAAACGCTTGGGAACATGTCCTCATCACAAACTGAAATAGCATCTAATGCATTTGCTGGCTTATCATTCTTCTGCTTCCAATAATCAATCCATATACTTATTTCAGCTAAAACAGATTTTGCTGAATTTTTTAAATCGTTTTTTTAAAAAAGTGTGACTTCTTCGATATCTTCTTTTATTAGATTTACAACTCGTATCGGAACGATATTAAACAGACTTGTAATTATAGCTTCATGTTCGGAAAATCTATTATTTAAATGTGATATTACTTCGTCCAGATATGGTATGAACAATGTTGTCCTAAATACGCCTTGACATCTGAACCAGGAATATTAGCCCTATACTTTTGAGTGCCTACTCTTCTAGGTAGTGCAGCTTCTATTCCAAAACTTCTTGCAAGTTGTGTGGATTCTTCAAACAGTTTATCAAACACCCGCATCTGAATTTTTACGCATGTCACTTAATTTAGTCGTTGCCAATTTTATGATTTCGTAAGCCTTTATTATATCTAGGTTAATGGTTTGCAAATACCGTGATAAGTTCTGTGTGTAATGGCCAATACCGTACTACTTATTACCACACCCAATATAAAGTCAAATTTACATACACGGTTGTGCAAACTCATTCCATCACTGCAACCTACATGTTAAAAAGGTAGATAGATAAGAAATCATAAATGTAATTTTAACTTAATTTTCGCCATATCTGGTTATCATAAATTTAAAGTCAACCAATATTACACCGGTCGACAAAAACAACATTTTTTTTGGGTTTCTGTTTTAATGCATAGATTCTGATTCTAGACGTCAAAAAACGTCAAAATCTTAGCTTTTAAAGTTTGTTTTTGTAAATTTTACATCGATAAGAAAGTTTTAAAGTTAAAACCTTACTAAATTGTGTTTCTATATCTAACTAAGTCTATTCTTTGCTTTGCCTTTAGGCGTATCAATTGTTTTAATGTGCATTTTTAGTTAAATCCCTTTCTGGCTGGGGTCCTTAAATTCCATTAGTGTTTTATAGGATTTTTTATATAAATGTTATTAAATTTAAAGTTAAAAATAATTTTAAGTAAAATCTTAATATGTATTTTTTTTAATGGCTAAGTTATATGTTTATATTGTAAAACTTTTTAAACGCAGCTGCATTCGGTAATGCTGTCAAATTGGCCTTGTTGGCTTGTGCATTACATCGTATAAATAAATGAAATAAAAAAAAAATTAGCTATAACTTTTTAAATTATGCATCGATTTTCTTCGGAATGGGCTCATGTTCATTTTTAGATTGTTTTATGGGAGTTTTATTTTAAAAATATTAAAATTTTATCAAAAAATCAAATTTTTTTTTGCAATATTTTGTAATACTCGTATATCGTCGAAACCGCTGAACGGATGGAAAATGGTATTATATGAAGTTGAAGGCTACTTAATATTTAATTCTTTAAAACTTTCCTCAACCAAATCGGATAAATGGTTCTCGAGTTCTGCCACTATATGTGGTTCAATCACTAATTTCTTTCAATATCACAGCTTATCGCGAGAATTTAAAGAGACTTTAGGCTAAGAAAAAAGAGAGGTTGAACCACATATTAAGGCATAACTAGAGAACAATTCAAACTTCAGAACTTTACAAACTTCAGAATTAAGTAGCCTTCAACTTCGCACAATACAATTTTCCATCCGTTCAGCGGTTTCGAAGATATCTTACAAAGTATTGCAAAAAATCATATTTTTTGAGAAAATTTTAATAATTTTTAAATAAAAGCCTCATAAAAACATCTAGAAACGCATAATTGTCATATTTTTGTGAACTCTGAAAGGTTGTGAATAAATTGAGACCATTCCGAAGAAAATCGATGCATAATTTAAAAAGTTTTAGCGAGGAAACCATGCACTTTTCTTATTTTTAGTTGTTATTACTTTTACTGTTACCATTTTTTACGCTTTTGTATTGTTTTTTTAATGGCCTTCGAAATATTTTTCGTGTTTTTTTTTGTGTGATTTTGAAAATTGTAAACAGTTTATGCCTATGTTTAAAGCATATTGGGGGGGGGGGGGGGGTGGCAGCCCCCGTAAAACAGTATTTTTCGTCCAAGCTATTCAATTAATGACTTTTTACATAATTTATAATAACAATCTGTACACGCTGAAAAATAATCGCTTCTGTAGTATATTGTACCAAACATATTCGGCTTGAAACATATATATGTTTAGGGTACACTCCAAACATATAATATTTGATACACACAAAAATGATATATTTGGGAGGATGTTGTTCTAACCAAATCTTTGTTTACATCCCAATATGTGTTTATTTTTGACTATTTTTTCCGAAACAAATATTTGGTTGCATTTAAGTATTCAGAAAATAAATTGAGTTAAATTTTTCAGTAATTCAAAGTTAATTTTTTAGAAATTGTTCATGTCGTAAGAATAATAAATAATAATAATTGAAATCGTATAATCTTGAATCGAAATATATTTCTTGGAGGATTGACATATAATGAAGGCTTGGAATACTCGGAAATTTTAAATTATTAATTCAAAACAGAAGTTAATGCGAGGTTCAATGCTAAACCTAAATTCGAAAAATTTAACAAAAGTTTGGAATATATTTTTTAAATAAAATATATTTGGAGAAATACCTAAACAATAATTTTATTTGTTTTCAAACACACATTTTATTTGAGAAATTTAGTTTTCAAATATTATATGTCGTAAAATATTAATATACGAGTTCCAAATATATTTTATTGATTTTCAAAATAAATTTATTTGCTCAGAAATGTATAATATTTAAAAATTTGTGTTCCAAATATATCTTTCGATTCAAACATATCAGAAAAGGCGATTGTGCCCCGTGTATCATTATTATAATTATTGTAAATGTAATTGTCTTTATTATTATTATTATTAAAAAATATAATAATAATGGACTTAACATATTTGCATATTGTCTATTGGACTTAGCATATTTGCATACCACTGCAAAACAAAGGGAAAAAGCAACATAACTATATTTTCTTTTCTGTAGATGATGTATTTTTGATTGTTCTATCATTCAATAACAAAATCTCAATTTTCACTAAAATGGACTTAGCATACTTGCATGCGTAGCGTGTAAGTTAATCAGTATGATTGATATGTTTCTTTCAATTTTGTAGAATTTGTATTTTCCATTTCATAATTTTAAACTTTTGTAAATTGGATTTCTTGAACCGGAAATCGGTTCTCGTTTATATATCGACCCATATACAATTTATGTTTCCCAATTTTGTATCTGAGCTTAAAAAACAGATTATCAAAATGCAAATATAGTAGGTAGTTTTAAACGCTTCGATTTCAAATGAAAGCGTTTCTGATATTGCACAATTGCATGTGTGCTTATTCTGCTCCTACAACGTGGTATATGGTATCATACTCGTACAGTCGGCTCCGCTTGAAATTAATCTTTTCTTCTGAACGTTTGTGCAGTATCTAGTTTAGCACGAAACAAAGCTGTGTCAGTTGAGCTACAAACGCAAATATTACGATAAAAATTGATTTTGTGTCGATTCCACGGGCTCGGAAAAAAATTAAAAAAAAGTTTTTGCAATTGTCTCGAGGTAGTCTTTCATGTTTCGCCTCGCATCCGATAAAATTTTTTTATTTGGAAGCCAACCTAGTTTAATGTATACTAGTCGTATATGAATACTACACGGGGGAAAATCGTCAGTTTTAATATGTTTGAATTCAAAGAAAATATATTTGAAAACGATTTTTTAAAATATTTTATATTTGTTAACAAATAAATTTTATTTGAAGATCGCGAAATTTAGTTTGAAACGCATATATTAATATATTTGAACATAATTTATTTGCAAACCGAATTTCACAAATACAATATGTGTTTACACACAAACAAAGTTATTGTTTAAGAAGTTTTCCAAATATATTTTATTTAAAAAGTTGTTTAAAACTTTGCTGACTTATTCAAATTTTAATAAGTTTTTCCAAGTTTTCGTGTTAAACTCTGTAGCTAAAAATTTCTTTATTTATAAATATTCCAAATCATCACTTTTTGTCAATCCATCAATGCAATTTATATTTACGAAAGATTATTCGATTTAAGTTTATATTAAATTTTACAAACATAGAAAATTTATAAAAAATTGCTCTTTAAACATCTGCAAAACAGAAATCTTGTCTTTAAGTTAAGGCATTGATACATTGCCAAAATAAATAATTACCAATTAATCTCTGTTTCGGAAATACTATAAGTAGTTCCAAATAAAAAATATTTGAATGGGAATATATTTTTTTAGAACAATATCCTCCCAAACATATACAGCCTGTTTCTGTAACTTGAACATTTGCTTTCGTTCGCCAGCCCGACGACAAACAGCTGATTTGGGTTGCACTTTTTTTATTTGTCGACTGATAGGAAAACTGACAAAAAAAAAACCTTATTGAAAGCAAAAATAAGTAGATATTAATACAAATATGGTAAAAACAATTAAATATTATTAATATTGTATACATATGTATGCATATTTAAGCATAAATAAGTCAATAGTTGCAGCTCGCTAAGATGAAAAAAATCATCAGTGCACAATGAGAGAGACGTGAGAGAGAGAGAATGAAATGAGAGTCTAGGTTCAGCTCAGTTGATTCACCCAGGGTTGATTTTTTGGCCACCGCTAATGTACTCTTTACAGAGGTGTATTTTCTAAGGTCGACCATACAAAAATTTGTGCTTTTTTTTGACCGGAAGTTGTGAAATTATAGATCTGGCAATTACATTATCTTCCAATTGGTAAATTTCTAACGTCATTGACGTAAGGCCAGAAGAACGAACGAACCTTAGAGAAACCAAATTCCTGACGAAAGTGAGTAACTGGTTATCGTTCGCAGAGACTTTCGTTAGAAATATAGAGACAGGCCGATAATATTTGTGTGTGTCATTTATTTTATTTTTTTTTATTATTTATATGTATATTTCAAGCCGAATATGTTTGGGACAATATATTACAGAAGCGATTTTTTTCAGCGGAGTGTAGAGTGGCCGCAATGTAGTGTAGAGTGGCCGCAATTAAAATTCCGCCAGAAACCTGACTCTCGAAGTCTATGAGCACTTTAGTCTATCATCCACCTTCGAGTGAAGGCGACTCAACACTCCTTTGATACCGGAAATAATCTAACCCGTTCTTCACAAATTTATGACAAACTCCGATGAGTTCGAACCAATAATGCGACTTGTCCTTGCATCTGCGGAAAGCTGATAGCCAGAATTAAATCGATTCAGAATGTGAGTCTAGTTCAGCAGGTTTGAGATACCGTTTCTACTTTTGGTCTTCTGAATAAATGCACAAAGTCCCAATGTCTTATGAGACAGTGGGCTTTAGAGCGTAATGACTCGTAACCGAAGAGAAATAAAAGTATGGGGCAGGATAAAGTCCCCCAACCAAACTTTAAATCACAGTACTCTTTTCTACTCATATCACACGCACACAATCATACATACCCAGGGACAATACACACACACAAAAACTGAGAACGAATGAAGCCCGACCGAAGAAAACAATTACGAACGAACAAACAAACGTTCTCGAACAGTAGTTAAATGAAAATTTTTAGAGCCACAGAGCGAGAGTCAGTTACGGTTACGTTTACATGTTATTAAAGATTTTGAATACCTAATTATGAAACTGTCAGATGCAATAGTTGTTTTATTCCGACTCTGCTGCTGTCGTTGCCTTCCCCACCCACTTTCACCAGCCAACCAACCGACCTACAAATAAATAACTACACGAGTGAAATTCCAAATACGGGTCTACGAGTATGAATTGGATTGGTAGTGTCTCTGTGTGCGTATGAGAGAGTGAGTGTATTATGGTTTACTTTTTTAATTTCAGTATTACTCGTATTTGGGACAAAATGAGGCAAACATGATATTGAATTTAATGGAATGATAGCTAACAACTTACCGAAAATGGTGGAGTAGATGGCGATGGTGGAGATAAGTTATATATCGATACCTAAATTCTAAACTATGCTAAGTACAACAAGTAAAAGCGTAAAGTTCGGCCATGCCGAATCTTAGATACCCTCCACCATGGATAGCATGTGACCTCACATAAAGAAAATAACACCGAAAAGCACAAAAAAATATAGAACAGTAGGAATCACAAAAAGTTAGATCCTATAGTAGAGGGTGGCTGATGAAAGCTGCTACCAAAAAAAAATTTAATAACTTTTTTTCTATTTAATGAATCTGGTTAATTTTTTTTTATTTTGCAAATTGATTTTTAGATTTAACAAAAATGGATAACTGGGACACTGAAACAAGAATTTGGATTGTCCGCCGCTATTGCGCACTGAAGTCCGTAGTTTCGGTTCAAAGAGAGTATAGGGGCACGTTTGGCGGCAATCCTCCGAGCAGATGGACCATAATGAGGCTTGTTAACAATTTTTCCGAGCATGGGACAGTCAACAGAAGACCTTACCATCGAAACCCTTCAGTTCGGACGGAGGAAACAATCGCTGCTGTAGCTGATGCCATACAAAACAATTTCGACAAGAACCTTATCTGCTCAAATGGGTATAAGCAGACAGTCATTGCAGTCAATTATGCAGAAAGATTTGGAGTTATTCCCATATAAAATTCAAATGGCCAACAAAGTGAACTCAGCAGACTTCCCGATTCGCTAGCAACTTTGCGGAAGATGCTTCAAATGGTGGAAGAGGACGGAAACATGTTGAACTGTCTTTTGATGTCTGACGAGGCCCATTTCGATTCCTCACATAGCCCGGCCTGTTATGACAGAATTGCGGCGAAAATTTCCCAATAAGCTGATATCCAGAAACTCCACATTCCGTTGGCCTCCCAGGTCGCCTGACCTTACTGCACCTGACTTTTTCTTGTGGGGTTATTGCAAACAGGAAGTCTACAAAGCAAAACCAACAAATTTGAATGAACTAAAACAATCCATTCGAGAAACAATTGCGGCTATTCCCGTCTCAACTCTCCAAGCAGTAATGAACAACTTTTTGGTAAGATGCCGCACATGCATCAACGAGCAGGGGGGACATTTAAATTTTACTATTTTTAAAACTAATTAAGCTATATTTAATTAAATTTAATGAGCTTTAACATGAACAAAATAAAACTGAATTCCATACACTAAAAAAAAGTTATTTGAGTTTCTTAATGTAGCAATATTCATCAGCCACCCTGTATGTTCAAATATATCGCGAATTTTTAATTTCCGCGAGCTACGTGTATTTGATTTTTGATATTTTTGTAACGTTATGTTGGTACTCATGTCCCTTACTTATGCTAACAAGGTCGGACATTTAGAATGTTTAGTTAATTTTTGACAGCTGTTGAGCTTGGATGTGTTTTAACTTGTCTTCGATTTTTATCTATTTCAGAAAATGGATCAAAAAATCTGCATTAAATTTTGTGTGAAAAACTAAATAAAGTGCGCTGACGCATTCCGAATGTTGACTGTGGCATATGGTGAAGCTACATTGGACCAAAGCAACGTTTATCGGTGGTACAAAATGTTCTTAGAGGGCCGAGAAGATGCGAAGGTCGCACAGCGTGCCGGACGCCCGAGCTCACAGTTTTCTTTGATTGCAGGGGCGTGTTGCATTATGAGTTCTAGCCACAGGGTAGTACGGTCAATAAAGAATATTACCTACAAGTTATGCGCAAATTGCGCGAAGCAATCCGCAAAAAATGCCCGGATTTGTGGAAGATCAAAAACTAGCTTTTGCACCATGATAACGCCCTGCTTGTGCGCGAATATTTGGCCAAAAACAACATTGCTCTCCCTCGATTTTCTTCAAATTTTCACAGAATATTCGTCCCCCAAATCCTGGATAGTAAAACATTTTTGGGAGACTCAAATTTTATAAAAGTTATGGACGAAATACCAAGACTAGTCTGACAATTTTCGTCTGTTTTTGCAAAACACTGCACAGTGGTACGAATTCAAACAGGGGAAATAATTCGACCGTTTCTTAACCAAACAACCGATTGCGACCGAACTTGGCATGGTAGATGAGGGCGAAGAAAATGTTCAACCGCGTGTAACTCGTGTTCCTCTGCTGATTTATAAAATTTCTTGTTGTGTCTGTTCTACTAAATGAGGTCACCTAAGAATGGTCTCGTATTTTTACCGAGATATTTGCAATTGAAAATTGAATTTTTCATTTTTTTCCCTTACCGTGTGCTAGTATTTTGTAAATATGGGATCACAATATGAACCGATTTCAGCCGTATCAACATTTCTGGATGAGCAATAAAATTTCCTATATGTCTAAAAAATATTGGTTCGATATACCCAATAGTACAAAAGTAATGACCACTTGAAGTTTTTACTGTTCTAAATTTGTGAGAATGCAACGAATATTCTGTGAATTAGAAGAGGGGGGAGCAATTCTTTCTACAAAGGCTCTTTTTCCAAAAAAATATTCGTAAAAAAATTTAATTAAAGAATTTCCAAAAAATGGAGCCTTGTGCCATCTTTTAAACATAGTAATCTTTGCAAAAATCGGTTCAGTATTTCGAGAGCAATTACAAATTTCGTAAAACACAAAAGCTAATTTTAAACAACATTAAAAAAAAAAATTATAGCGAGATCTTATTTTACCTATTTGTAACTGGTTATAAACATTTTAGCCAAAAATAAACTACATAGGTCGACATTAAATATTCTGACCCATATGTTTAGGGTACACTCTAAACATATAATATTTGGTACACACAACAATTATATATTTGGGTAGATGTTGTTCTGAACAAATCTTTGTTAACATCTCAATGTGTATTTATTTGGGACTATTATTTCCGAAACAAATATTTATTTGCATTTAATTATTCAAAAACCAGTAAGACAGAAAGTCAGGCGGGGTCGACTATATAATAACCTACACCTCCCTAACAATGCGAAAATGGACATTGCAATAAAAATTTTGCAGTGTTCATACATATAATAAGAAAACTCTCTCTCTGCCGAATTTCGTACACGTAAGGGCTGTTTCTACAGCCCTTAAGCCCTTGTTCAGAAATATATTATCAAGTATAACCTATATATTTATGTATTATTTGATGTTAATAGAGTGGTCTAAGGTAGTATTTAGTCGACCCCGCCTGACTTTAGCATTTCCTTACAGGGCTTTAATTGCCCATTTTTTTTTTGACAAAATTGCAAAGTTTTCCGATAAACTTTCTCGACTTTCTCGTAATCTGGTGACAAGAACGCATAACATTCGACTTTTTATTTTATTAATAATATAGTTATTTTTAACGGTGGAAGCTCCCCAATACGATAGGTATCCTCCTTTTCTATCATTAGCCCGCACCTTAACTTTTTTAGTACAATTTTATATTTGTCGCCTGCAGACGACTTCTCAACATTGATATTCAATTCAGATAAATTTAACTCACCAATGCAACATATTTCTTGGATGACAAATTTTAAGATTGTATCGCATATTTAAATGACTACCAACGCCGACGTTGTCCTTGAACATATTTATTTCGATCCCTTGCATTCTGAAATGAAATTACTCCTTATCATGCCAGGACAGTGTAATCTCGGCTAAGTACAAAACATAATTCTCATTTGATTTATAATCTCACACACACATGGAGTCGCAGCCGCGCCGAGGAAGACTACAAGAGTTGTTGACGTTTCTCACACACTGTCTCCGTTTCCATTTATGAATAATTGAACATAATGAATTTTCTTATCTCATTCATAACAATTATGTATCAACGACAACAAACAAACACACACGCCCATCCTCATGCACACACAACTAAACACACACACTCCATAGCAATTTCTACCTCTAATTCAAAAAACAAACATTGGCAAAACACGCGCTCCCACAACGCAGAAAACTTAACACAACTAAACTGCTGCTGCTGGACTCAGCAATCTCTTCCTCCTCTGCTGCACACTGAGCGAGCGTCGGACAGAGAACATTACATATGATTCATACATACACACACATTCGGTGAAACACTTGCCAAGTTAACGTTGAGTGAGTGAGCGAATGTGTGTGGGATTGTGCCTTTGTTTGATTGTGTTTTATCTCTCTCGTTGCACACACACAATGAGTAAATGTTTGTATATCGCATTTTAACTCACAGCAGCACAACTCAGCACAACACTCGTCGCTCAGATAATGTGGACTGACAAACAAACAGGAGCACACACACACGCCCGTACATACGTTTATGAAATAACACAATTTAAATGATTACATTTGGAACAAATAAACGAACATTGGATGTCTGAGAAACGGGAATACGTATTCGCACCAGGCATCGAACATACACACGCACTTACATGCCTATGCATGTGGGAGATGGGACAGCTGTGAGTATGAGTGTTGCGTATGTGGAATGTGGAGCCATCTCAACACAGTAATAACACAAATATAAACGCCTTAAAGTATACCTCGATATATTCCTACATTCTTCATATTTCGAATGTATTCCAAAGCAAATGTTCTCCCACCAATCGCATGGGGCATTACATTGTGAATTTCCTTGATCCTTTATTGATTTGTTGCTAAAAAACAGAACAATAAACGAAGTAAATATCAAAAATTAAATTGAAAAAATGTTTGCCTTTCACAATAAATTAAAAACATTGAAATGAATCATAGGTGTGAAATTCGCGGTGATATTTAAAAACTAAAGAGTGTACGCGAAACATTCACAAAATTGTATATATACGGGTATGTATGTTCGTGTATATATCAAATGTCCAAAGGTCAAATATCCGCTATTTCCGATGGCTGTTCGTTGGACCAACATTGCCGAATTTGCAGAAAATCGGATCAGATTTAGACATAGGCCCCATATATATGTTTCGTTCAATTTGTCCTTTTAGCCCTCTAGAAGCTGTAGTTAACATCCAATCATTTAAAAATTTAGCACGGTAGGTTTCTTGATACACGGAGTGTGGTCAGTTCTGGCGCTATCAAAATCTTGAGTATTGTTTTTGTTCTTTCAGATGCTTTTTAGAAGATTCAAAGCAAAATTTAAAATATGCATTACTATAAAGGGCAAATACTCGTATATGCGCCGAAAATATTTTTGAGTTTTCTGACCGTGGTCAGTGTTGCAGTGACCAATACAATTTTCATTATTTCATTCATTTTAAAAGATTGTTGAGACCTAAGAATATAACAAATTGTTATATGGGTCAGAATATTTAATATCGACATATGTAGTTTATTTTTGCCTAAATTTTTTATAAGCAGTTAGGTTTAGGTTAGGGTGGCAGCCGTATTTTTTTACAAGCTCACATAGACCAGTTTAGGTCCCTAGTGTTACCACGGGCTGAAATGCCTCTCATCGAAACCAACCTGTTTATATACAAATTTATCGATAGTACGAATATCGGTACTGGAAAGATCTGTTAGGCTGTCAGTATGTCCAGTCGTCGTTTACTCAGAGCGGGGCAGTCGCATAGCAAGTGCTCAATGCTCTCCAATTCTTCCTCATCTCCACAGCTTCTGCAGAAGTCATTGGAGTCAATACCCAATCTGTTGGCGTGTTCGCCGATCAAGCAGTGTCCCGTCAGAACTGATACTAACGTAGACAATTTTTGCCTCTCTAGTGCGAGGAGATATTTTGATCTTCTCAGGTCATACCTTGGCCAGATTTGTCTAGCTACCCTGCAGGTGCCGATTTCTGTCCATTTTTCGTTGGACTGCCTGATTGCATCTTGCCTAAGCCAATGCTTGCACGTGGATAGTGGCGCACCAATATATCCCTATATCCCCTTCCTAGCAAGTTCATCGGCTTTGCAGTTCCCCGGGATATCTCTTTGCCCAGACACCCATATGAGGTGTATATTAAACTGCTCAGCCATCTCTTTAAGAGATCTGCGGCAGTCGAGGGCTGTTTGTGAATTTAGGGATGTTGCCTCCAGAGAATTGATGGCAGCCTGGCTGTCCGAGTAGATTACAACGCCAGTGTTGGTTACTATGTTGCGACTCAGCCACTTGGATACTTCCCATATTGCCATTATTTCAGCTTGCAGGTATCTGGTAGTCTGTGAGCTATAACCAAACTAAGCTCTGTGAGCTATATCCAAACTAAGCTCTGTGAGCTATATCCAAACTAAGCGCTGCACAGCGTACTCCGAAGCCAACCTTTTCATTTCCATCCGTGTAAAAGTGGAGATGGTTTCTATTACCTGGTATTCTGCCAACCCATTCATCTCTGGCGGGAATCATAGTGATGTAATTTCTCTCGAAGGTGCACACAGTTGGTATATAGTCCACTCGGTCGGTTACCATAGCACTACACTTTGATATCCTCCTGTGACCGTAGTTCTTGTACCTCCAAATTGATAGGCAGTTTAATCTTATTGCCGCTTTGGTTGCAACTTCTCTCGCCTCAATATTAATCGGCAGTATATGGAGTAGGGCTTGTAGAGACTCGGTCGCTGTAGTCCTTAAGGCTCCGCTTATGCTCAGGCAGGCAGTTCTCTGAACCCGTGATAGCAGGTTTGTGATGGTTAGTTTGTCAGTTGCCGTCCACCATACCACAATACCGTATAACAGTATTGGACGAACTACTACAATATATATCCAGTGGACGATTTTAAGAGAGAGGCCCCACCGCGACCCTACAGCCTTTTTGCAGGAATATAAGGCGACGTTGGCCTTCCTTACACGTTCCAACCGCTGCTTCTGGCCCATCTAGCCAATTTGTTGAGAGCCACCTGTAGAATGTCTCGGAGGACGTTTTCGAATTTGCCACTCACTGCGATTGCCACGTCAAGCACATATGCCACGACCTTGCAGCCACAACGTTCTAGATCTAGCAGGGTTTCATTCACCGCTAGGTTCCAAATTAGTGCAGACAGTACTCCTCCTTGTGGGGTCCCTCTGTTTACAAACCTTGTTAGAGTTGTGGACCCAAGACTGTTAGGCGTCTTCTGTTGAGCAGACTTTGAATTAGTCTAATCAAACTAGTGTTAACTTTTAGATGTGACAGTGTCGCAATTACTGCATCTGAGTGAATGTTGTTAAAAGCCCCTTCTATGTCAAGAAATGCCACCATGGTGAATTCCTTGAAATGCAGGGACGATTCGATAGTGCTCACAAGTTCGTGCAGGTCTGATTCTGTAGACTTCCCCTTATTGTAAGCAAGTTGGTTCACCGACAGGAGTTTTGTTAAAAGAAATATAACAAATTGTTATATGGGTCAGAATATTTAATATCGACCTATGTAGTTTATTTTTGGCTAAAATGTTTATCAGCATTTACAAATAGGTAAAATAAGATCTCGCTGTTTTTTCTTTAATTTTTTTTTTAATTTATATGGGCATTTTAATTAAAAAAAAATAGTTTTTGTGTTTTACGAATTTTGTAATTGCTCTCGAACGCCTGAACCCATTTTTGCAAAGTTTACTTTGTTTTAAAGAGGACACAATGCGGCATTTACTGTATTTTTTTTTTAAATTTAAACAAAATTTACGAAAGTTTTTTTTTAAAAAAAACCTTTGTAGAATTTTCTTCAAATTTTCTTCAAATTTTCACAGAAAATTCGTCGCACTCTCACAAATCCAGAACAGTTAAAAAAAAATTGTGAGACTCAATATTTGTAAAAGTTATGGACGAAATACCAAGACTAGTCTGACAATTTTCGTCTGTTTTTGCAAATCACTGCAGAGGGTACGAATTCAAAAAGGGAAAATAATTCGACCGTTTCTTAACCAAACAACCGATTGCGGCCAAACTTGGCATGGTAGATAAAGAGGTGTTAGAGAAGTTATGTTTTATATTTGGGCCCCCTATATCAGACAGGGGCGGAGCTAGAAACGCCTCAATGTTGGCCACATCGGGTGAAGAAAATGTTCAACCATGTGTAACTCTTGTTTCTCTTCCGATTTATAAAATTTCTTTTTACACCTAAGACTTATCTCGTATAGTTGCCGAGATATCTGCAATTGAAAATTGATTTTTTAATTTTTTTCCCTTGCCGTATGCTAGTATTTTGTAAATATCGGAGCACAATATGCACCGATGTCATTCGTATCAACATGTCTGGATGGGCAAACAAATTTCCTTTATTGGTTCAAGTGGTCATAACTATTTGTACTATTGGGTATATCGAACCAATTTTTATATCCTACACCACACTGTGGTACAGGGTATTATAACTTTGTGCATTTGTTTGTAACACCCAAAAGGAGAAGAAATAGACCCATCGTTTATTATACCGATCGACTTAGAATTACTTTCTGAGTTGATTTAGCTATGTCTGTCTGTCCGTCTGTCTGTGCATGTATTTTTGTAATCAAAGTACAGGTCGCAATTATGGTCCGATCTCGACGAAACTTTACACCTATGTTTTATTTGGCCTAAGGACGATCCCTATTGAATTTGGTTAAAATCGGTTCAGATTTAGATATAGCCCCCATATATATGTTACCCCAGATTTGACATGTAAGCGCTGTAAAAACTTTATCTTATATCCGATCAGTCTGAAATTCGGCAAAAAGAGGTTTTTTATCATATGAATGAACACTGTTAAATTTGGAAGAAATCGGTTCAGATTTAGATATAGCCCCCATATATACGTTACCCCCGATTTGAAGTGTAAGCGCTGTAAAAATGTTATTTTATATCCGATCAGTGCGAATTTCGGCAAAAAGAGGTTTCCTTCTACATGAAGAAATACTGCCAAATTCGGAGAAAATCGGTTCAGATTTAGATATAGCCCCATAAATATGTTACCCCCGATTCGACATGTAAGCGCTGCAGAGATTGTATTTTATATCCGATCAGTAAGAAATTCGACAGAAAGATGTCTTTTTACATGAATGAGTATTCAGGGAAAATCGGTTCTGATTTATATATAACATCCGTACATATGTTCCTCCTGATTTGGTATCAAAGCGCTATAGAAGTTGTACTTTACTTCCTATCATTAAAATTTTCCAGAAATATGTTTCTCAATTTAGGAACGAATATTCCTTAATTTAGCGATTATCGGTTCAGAATTAAATAATATGTTCCTAGCCATTTACCAATTATTCCAAATTATTTTCGCAATGACCCTTATCGCATTATTAGGGAGGTGTAGGTTATTATATAGTCGGCCCCGCCCGACTTTCTGCCTTTCCTTACTGGTTTTTAAAATTGCGTCAGCCGTTCGAGAGCAATTACAAATTTCATAAAACACAAAAAATTATTTTTTAATTTTTTCAAAAATAAAATGGCCATAAAATTTTTTGAAAAAATTTTTTTAAATGAAAATGATAGCGAGATCTTATTTTACCTATTTGTAACTGCTTATAAACATTTTATCCAAAAATTAACTACATAGGTCAATATTAAATTTTCTGACCCATATGTTTATACAGATCTCAAGGGAGATGTGAAAACAACTACTCGATGTCCAGCCTGAACTGGCTTTTAAACATTTCTAAACCCTTTTAAAAATATATAGCTCTCACTAACAGTGGTAACATATCTAGCGTGGTAATTCCCAGACTGTGGTCAGTGTAGCAGTGGCCAAAGCAATTTTCATGGTTTTTATACTTTACAAGTACCTTAAGAGCTATGATCTCACAAATTTATGTGTACATACTGATTTCCAACGGATGCAATTTTACACCAAGCCACTTTTGACGGCTGCGGCTCATATTATAATTAGAAAGCTGTATTTACAGAGCCGAGTGTTATATAACACACAGACTATTCAAATGGTCGATGTTGGCCCGAGGTCAGTTCTCGCGCTATCAACATCATTAATATTATTTTTTTTTACGTTCAGTAGACTGTTGTATGATACAAATATAAAATAATATGTACTTCTATACACGAGGAAAACAATTTTGATTTCTAAGATTGTGGTCAGTTTTGCAGCGTCCAAAGAAATTTTAAAATTTTCAAATATATGACGATATATACACATATTGGCAAAATTTGTCCTAATCAAGACCTTAAGGAAGAAGAGCTCTAATTTGTATAAATCTACAAACGCGTTTTTAAAATATAACAAATGCAATTTATTTATTAAATAAATAATTTTGTAAAAAGACCCGATAAGTTGAGCGAAAGTGCACGAAACACATTCCCCACAGAACGTGAATTTTCGTAATAAAGTTGAACGATTTGTAAACATTGTTCAGGCGTAAGTCTTTCCATGATGAAATGCCAAACAATACTTAACAAAAATAACATGACAGCATGACTCGACTCACTCGTGATCTGTCAAAAACAGGCTATTGAAAAAAGTATCTCTACTTGGATCACCCTATACTACTCAGAATCTTTCACAATACAAATGTACCATTTTGCACAAAAAGTTAACGATATATAACTTCGATTCCTGCACATAAAAACACTTGCATTTTTGTACAGTCTAATGCTTCCATAGTACCCATCAGGGCTGTGGAGTCGGAGTCGGAGTCTGGGAAATTTGCCCGGAGTCGGAGTCCGGAGCCGAAAAATTATGGTCGACTCCGAGATGGATTGTGCAAAATGTACCATTTATGTGATAGAACTTTTGCACTCAAAAATGTTTGGGAAAACAATTTTGATAAAATATTCGAAGGATAAAATATTTGAAGCTTTTTTAACCTTTTTGTATGCCACATATATCTATAAAGTTAACCAAACTATCGAGTTTTTTATGTAAAACAGTTTTAGGAAAGCTCTGATTATATTTATCTAACAAAATAAGTATTTTTGCAAGACTATACGATATTATTAAGCGAGTACAAAACAAGTAAGGAAAGGTCGGGCGAAGCCTACTATATGATACCGTACAACACCTTGTTAGAGCAGAATAAGCTCGTATATTGTAAATATAAATATGAGATAATTACCTTATAAATCTGAATCTAAACAGAATTTTCTATAGAAACATTTATATATGGGGACAATTTTGATCTAAACCGATTTTGACCAATTTCAATAGGTTTCCTCCCTGGTGTGAATGAGCAGGATCGTAGTGAAATTTCGACCTGTACTTAACGAACAATTTATTTAATTAGTAGTATTGAATACCAATTTTTTCTGTTATTTAACAAAGCTATATCTTATTTTCAAAAACATGAACTCACGTCTAAATAGAAATATAATTTCAGAAATTTATGTTATTAACCTGTCGGAGTCGGAGCTGGAGTCGAATGGTTTTAAAATTCGGCGTCGAGTAGTATTGGCTCGACTCCCCAGCCCTGGTACCCATAGTATATAAAAAGAAAGATTTTTATAAAGAAAATTTCGCTTGATTTAAAAATTTAGTAACATTCTACGTAAAAAACATATCTATTCATATATAATTATATATGATACATCTGCGGTTTTCTGGAATAACAGCCTATGTCGGAAATTTTCGATTTCGGGATTATAGCATAAATGTATTCGGCTAATCACAGTACAGCATTTTTCAGTCCATTGATTTGGGACTCAATTCTGAGAATTGGACGTGGAAGTAGCCCCAAAAATAATAACTTCGTTTCAGCAATTTGGCTCAATTAATAATTAAATGGTCATACGATTTTTTTTGCTCAAGGTTGATTTTTAGCACCTTTTTTATATTTTTTTCTCGGTATACCGTACGGAATATCTCTGTTGTGTCTGAAGCAAAGTTGTAGATATTGAGTGGGAGAAAATAAATGCGGAACAAACATACACGAAAAAAGTGCATACACTTGAAGACGATACTAAATATGGGGAAAATCGGTTCAGATTTAGATAAAGCACCTATATATATGTATATGATACACCTGATTTTATATGCAAGCGCAATAGAAACTGTATTTTATATCCGATCAGTACGAAATTCGGCAGAAAGAGATTTATTCTGTATTTTATATTCGATGAGTACGAAATTCAGCAGAAAGAGGTTTCTTATTAGATATAGTTCCTCCTGATTTGGTATCAAAGCGCTATAGAAGTTGTGCTTTAATTCAAATCCTTACAAAATTTTACAGAAAGATATTTCCTAATTTAGAAACGAATACAGCTTAATTTGGGGATAATCGGTTCAGATTTAGATATAGTCACATATTTATATTATTTGGCAGAAATTGGGGTTTCGATCGAAGTTGATGAACATCTGTTTAGATTATGTATAGTCCCATGTATTCCTTCCTTCCGATTCTTGATTTATGAAAGAATACTGCGCATTTTAAGGTTGTTGTATCAGATCTAGTTTATAACGATCAACATCTGCAAATAAGCCTTGATGAGGAGGTGGAGCTAAGTACTTTGTTTACTGAAACGAAACCAATTATTCCAAATTATTATCGCAATGCCCCTTTTCCATTGTTAGGGAGGTTTAGGGTATTATATAGTCGGCCCCACCCGACTTTCTTACTTTCCTTACAGGTTTTGTTTTCGCGATTTGATCAATGCAGTCGTGATCTAGTAGAATATGAGACTTCATGACCAATAAATCTGTGTAAATATTTTAAAATTGCTCTTGTTTGACAAGTCAGCTTTTAGTCCCACATCAGATAGATATATATCCCACTAACTTTTAATAATAAATATTACAAAAATATTTTTTGTGGTAGTCAGAGCTAAAGATTTTCATACTAGAATTTGGATCAGCTTCAAAATTGTACTGTTTATACTGTTGCCTTTTAATCGGAGTTTTTATAAAAATATCTTCAAGCTTACGAAGTTTGGATCACTGTATTTAAAGACCGACCCACCCATGCCAGTGGCACATGGGGTTCCGTTTAGGGGGGGGGGGGGGGGGTATGACCGTTTTCATAAAACAAAAGGAGAAATAAAAAGACCCAGATTTCAGTTTCAGTCGAAGAGAATTCTGTTTCCGTTTTATTCAGTTTCAGTTTAGTTCTTACCGCTTTCAAGTCTGCTGCACAAGTGAAGTTGTGTTGCAGAGCGAGAAAGCGACAGAGACAAAATTCAGTAGGAAAAAGGGAATTCAGCTACACAGAAATTGGAATCTAAAAACTAGGATGGAAACTCTTTATCCAATGAGTAAAAGCTTTTCAGTCGGATCAATCATTGGATAAAGAGTTACCATAAGTACAGGTAACTTAAAACTAAAGCGGAATTAAAAGATTGTCAAAGCGGAATTAAAAGATTGTCAAAGCGACCATTTTTTCAAATTGTAATTCCATTCAGACAAAATATATTTATGATAATTCAAAATTCAGTAAAACTTAAAATACTACAAACATAGTTAAACACGGTGCAACAATAAGTGCGAACCTCTTCCGCTACAACACTTCTTGAAACTCTAGAAATAAAATGGGTTGTTCTATTTTTCCTAAAAGTAATTCCAATATAGATTTAGGTTTAGATATACATGGACTCCTTGTAGATATGTGTAGGTATTTCCCTTCCTATTAGATTTTTTGAAGCCCTATACATTTTCAACCGAGGTTTTACTAATATAAAAACAAATCTATTAATGTTTAGATTGACCCCTTGAACTGGACTTACTGAGCTTCTAGAAACAGAAAAAGTTCCAATTGTACGGATGTAGAGAGACTTCCATCAAGCAGAGGTTGCTGCCGACCACACCTTATTTTATATCGGCTCTCGTACTATCTCCTACTGTACTGACACACGAAGACGGTACTTAGATTACGACAAACATCGAGAGTATCTTGATAATCTTCCCAAAAATTCAGTACTCAATTCAAAAGCACCGAAAAAATGTTTGGTTTTGTATGAGACGAAATCGCTCAAATTTTACACAGCAATAGTTTCGGGTCGGAGAATTTTCGATCGTTTTCCAGATTTACGACGGGCTCTGTTGATTGCAGATGCCTAACCATTTTTCGTTTCTCTTCGAGTGAAACATCCGAACCGAAAAATGCCAAAGCCATTGATTCTAGGGCCAAATACCACAAATGATTTTTCCATTTCTTCAAAACCGCTTCAGACACATCTTGTCTTTCAACAAGTGTATATCTTGATTTGGTGCTCGTATGGCATTTTGTATGTAAACCACGCCCACTGGACTCTCGTTTTGTCAATGCAAACTGCTCTAGAAATAGGTATATTTTTAAGGCATAAATGCCTTTTCCCATGAACCTTGCATGGGACGTTATCGCCGACACCACCAAGAAACATTATTGTTAATTGTAATAGTTCCTTGTAATCAGCTCGGATTTGTGTTTCATTTAGCTGTTTAATGCAGAATTTCTTAATGACTTCGCAGTCAACATTACTTATTTTTGAGCGTACAGTTGGATCTTCGAGTCCGTTTTTAAACGATTTGTGGTCGAGACTTACCCAAACGGCAGCAAAACGATTAAAAATAGGTACTTCAGGACCACAAGTCGCCGAAGTTTAACCTCAAACACATGTTTCAATACTATCTCCATCATGTGATGAGAACATGGGAACTTGATTAATTTTCGTTCTAATTTGCTCTGCAACAAAATGCACGATCCAGTGTTTTGACCTGTATTTGATGAGTGTATCATGAACGACTTTGGCCATCTATTCTCCAGTACCAGCCGGGGTTTTGGGGGCGCCCAAACATTTTGATGTGTAGATCGATTAATCACAAGCTCACCAACAGTGGTCAGAGGCGTCGCAGCATTATACATTACAGTTATCACATCATGAAATATCTGTCTGTTTGACGGCAGTTTGGCTCCAGATATTGTATGTGATACATGCCCAACTGATTCTACGGTGCGAAATTTATCACTGCATCTAGTAACCATTTTGGATGTGGTCGGTCTGGAGACAAATAAGAATATGACTAAAATTAAATTTTGTGCTAAGCTGTCCCTTTCTCAATTCACTTAGGCTGGAGGCAGAGCGCGTTCTGTAAACGACCCTGTTGCATGGCCGTATAGCGCGCTGCAAAGTTCTGCTTATGTTTTCTTATTAGACCAGTAGAAAAATATCAGACTGATGCGAAAAATCAACTATCATGCAAATCCGTTGTTTTTTTTTCATGCATGCACAAGCATGATCTATTTTTTATTGTGATTGCATAGAGGCCATGTCGGTGTGCATGCATGCCCTGTCATGACGTAAAATTCAAATGAAAACTGCTGTAACTTTTTCGTTTCTCGGTCGATTTTGTTTGTTTACGACTTGTAAGAAAGAAAATTTTATTCAAAGATCATTTAAAAACTTTTCATGCTTATAAAATATTTTTTAATAACTTGAACATGTGACATTTGATAAAAACCCAAATTTTGTTTATGTAAAGTGAGTTTTGTGTTTTCAAACAACTTTGGGCAGACCTTAGAGTTATCCAATCGGCACCAAATTTTTTATTGGAGGTTTGTCAAATGGAAACTTTTTCGGCCCGGAAACCAGTACCGAAAAAATAATAAATGGTCTAATATACATACATAAATGTATTTGAACCACAACTTCAAACTTAGAGTTCACATCCGATAGAATGGTTCATAGGAAGGTATACGATTCTACAGGGTCGGTGTATACGAATTAAAGACACATTGTCTGCCGCAGCCAATAATTGATCGCCGTTCATGTTGCACACCAGCCAATTGTTTGACATTCAACGAACATGAGGCTGAACTGAGAGCAAATCTGATATGCAGCACTGCCGGCCATGGCACAAAGAATGGGGAATTGGTTATTTGGTTTGCTTTCTCCTCACATGAAATCTTACAAAAGCACAGTCAACATGAGTGCAGCTTTGTGCAGTGGACGGAAGTCTGGGCAAGTGTGTGTGCGTGCATTTGATCCTGTTGCTGTTCCTATCCCTTTTCCCGAAGGCCTTTCTTTGTGTGTCTGAATGCCTGCCTGTTGACATCAATTTCCCTCTTTGTGTGTGCCGCAGCACCAGGACGTATGGAAGTGTGAGTTGAGTTAATATCATTTGACCATCATCGTCATCATCATCCTCATTGGCCATTGTCTTGTGCGGTGTGTTTCGTGGCGATAAAGAAGTTGTTTATTCGCATTCGTATTTAACTCATTCCCCCCACAATCCTTTGGATGCTCACTCAATGTCTGGGTGTGTGTGTGTGTGTTTGTTTGGTTGTTGTCAACTCGACCATTGTTCAGGGGTAGTCAAAGAAGTCCCCCACTTCATCAATTCAATACAGGACAAACGATATCACCGGGAGCAACATCGTTGGCGATAGATAGGTCGGGCGGGCCAACAACATGTTTTTGTGCAAAGTGTCTGACTACTTTGGTGGTCCGGATAATTTACCTTCTCCTCCATTTCCTCGGGTTGGTTCTATGAGCTGGAGATGCTGAGTGCTGTGTTGGCCAAGGACTCGTAAATGCTTTATTCACCAGCTTACTTTTCGTTGATTGCCGGTCATCCTTGCGACGCTTTCGTTATTTTGCATGGAGTTGTTGATGTTGCGATTTCGGTTAACAACGGTGTGACAACTGCCTTCAGATAACGACTTAATGTAACGTACTGCGGCGTACTCTACTCCTTTGTGCCGGGAGGGGACTGTACTCCTACTGTATACGGGGGACGCACTGTGGTTTGTAGTCAATTTACCAGTAAAGCAGCAGCTATCTTTACCTGCAGAAAGATAAACGAAAAGAAATGGGGAATAAAACGGAGGATAAATACGGGATATATTCAGCGATAGTTACACCAATACTCATTTATGAAATACTAGTATAGTGATGTGTAGCGACTAAGAAATCATCTTTCCCAATCTCAAAAAACGCTCAGGTGACATACAACCCATTACAATCCATATCAAGCCATGTACAACAAGGGTAGACAAAAGGATAAAGAGAAGTCGGTAGGTCGAGCAACTACACTCAGTCCAGTCCTAGGTTTAGGTTAGGGTGGCAGCCGTATTCATTTTTAAACAAGCTCACATAGAGCAGTTTATGTCCCTAGTGTTACCACGGGCTGAAATGCCCCTCATGGAAACCAACCTGTTTAATATACAAATGTATCGATAGTACGAATATCGGTACTGGAAAGATCTGTTAGACCGCCTAGAAAGGCCGACCCCAGAATGTCCAGTCGTCGTTTACTCAGAGCGGGGCAGTCGCATAGCAAGTGCTCACTTCTTCCTCATCTCCACAGCTTCTGCAGAAGTCATTAGAGTCAATACCCAATCTTTTGGCATGTTCGCCGATCAAGCAGTGTCCCGTTAGAACTGATACTAACGTAGACAATATTTGCCTCTCTAGTGCGAGGAGATATTTTGATCTTCTCAGGTCATACCTTGGCCAGATTTGTCTAGCTAACCTGCAGGTGCCGATTTCTGTCCATCTTTCGTTGAACTGCCTGATTGTCTCTTGCCTAAGCCAAAGCTTGCACGTGGATAGTGGCGCACCAATATATGCAAATTCTTCGAAAATTTGAAATGTCGTCCCTTTCCTAGCAAGTTCATCGGCTTTGCAGTTCCCCGGGATATCCCTATGCCCAGGCACCCATATGAGGTGTATATTAAACTGCTCAGCCATCTCGTTAAGAGAGCTGCGGCAGTCCAGGGCTGTTTGTGAATTTAGGGATGTTGCCTCCAGAGAATTGATGGCAGCCTGGCTGTCCGAGTAAATGACAACGCCAGTGTTGGTTACTATGTTGCGACTCAGCCACTTGGCTACTTCCCATATTGCCATTATTTCTGCTTGATAGACACTGCAGGTATCTGGTAGGCTGTGAGCTATATCCAAACTAAGCTCTGCACAGCGTACTCCGAAGCCAACCTTTTCATCAAGCTTCGAACCATCCGTGTAAAAGTGGATATGGTTTCTATTACCTGGTATTCTTCCAACCCATTCATGTCTGGCGGGAATCATAGTGATATAATTTCTCTCGAAGGTTTACACAGTTGGTATATAGTCCACTGGGTCGGTTACTATAGCACTACACTTTGATATCCTCATGTGACCGTAGTTTTTATACCTCCACATTGATTGACAGTTAAGCCAGTCCTAAGGATAGGGGAAGTTGGTAGATTGAAACACTGCACCCACGGGCATACATCCATTTTTAAAGTTGCATTCACAAATCTTTGTTTACAGGACTAGCCCCAATAAATCACCAGCACAATACTTTTAATGTATATGTAAATCCCTTCCAGAGATGTGTGACCATAGCAGTTTCGATGGACGACATCTCAATCTTCACGGTCGCAGACTCCGGAGACAACGGCACCATATATCTAGGCCTTTCAATTCGAATATCTGGAAAATTATTCGGCAAAATTATTTGTAACAATAGAATTGTTACAATACAGACCTTGACGATGCAGGTTGATTGCATGTTATTTTAAATTTGTTATTGTTCCTCAGAATTGTTATGTTCCTGAAGGTGTTTCTCAACGAGGAACGAAATATTGAAGAAAATAAATAAATAACCAATAATCCATGACCTCGAGCTCGCTTTTAGTTTAAAAAAATATAAGGTTTATCTTTATTTTGATAGATAAATAAGTCCCACAAAGCTCTTAAAGGAACTGAATTAAGCTTTCTTTTGCGCAAACCAAAAATAAAGCAAGTACGAGTAAGAAATTTCAGTCGGTTAAACCGACCAAGGTATACCCTCACTTTGAGAACAATTCAAATATTCACTAGTATATGGTCAGGAAATGGCTACGGATATATTGCCATTTTAGACAGAATGCCTGTCATTCCGGGCACTGTGGATTACACTATTAATGAACAACTCTATGACAAGAAGTATCTCACTCTTATACCTAATAGATCAGAATGGAGTGTTCGTATTCCAGGACAGAGGAGATTCATTAACTTCTATACAGATGATACAGAAATCTTAGCTATTAAAGAGGTAGCGAAACGGCTGAAAATGAATGTGCTGGCCAAAGTCGGTATAAATATTTTCTCTGATAGTCAGGCTGCCTGGAAACTATATTCCTGAATTTTAAAACTGCCCTCGACTGTCGCAGATCTCTTAACGAGATGGCGGAACAGTTCAATATTCACCTGATATGGGTGCCGGGCCACAGGGATATATCAGGGGACTGCAAGGCAGATGAACTTTCAAGACTAGGAAATACCTAACACGCTCCACCGAATCTGGAACATGTGGGCATGCCTCTAGCAACCTGCAAAGCTACTCTTGAGAGATAGTGCAATTACGGCAACAAATGACAGGTGGTCACTAGTCAGGAACCGCATACATTCTAGGCAGATGTGACCCGGCCTACACTCAAAAAGCACCAAAGCACTGCTGTCGTGTTCGAGAACGGACGTCTCGCTTATATTGTCCGTCATGTCTTATTGGACGACACGCAGATAGATTGACGGTCTTACATAATAACTTTTGCAGAAGCTGTGGAGACGAAGAGGAGGAGAAATCAATATGTCTAGAAGGCGACATACAACCTTCGGTTCTTTTTTTATTTGAGGAGTTAGCTAACTTAGCTGCATTTTAAGCTTTTGAAAGTAATCCATTTAAGTCAACAGAAGGGGCTATAGATAAATTATGTTTTCACTTAGGTCTCTGTGATAACACAATAGACTGGATAGTCTAAGTGAGTCTGTTTTACAGGCTGCCACTCTTAACAAAACCTAACCTACACGCAAAGAAAATAATTCGTTTCTGCGAAACGAAATTTTATACAACTACAATTCTCGTTTGCAGGAACTGAAATTTCATTTGCGGTGACAAAAATAGAAGTTATGTAGAAGTTATAAGCGAATCGATATTTGACTAAATTCTAACCCTTTGTGGGGGAGGAGTGGACCAATATGAACCAGCTTCGTACTTAGCTAGAAAAAAAATATTACCACATACCAATTATGAAGTCAATCGGTTACTCCATTCGAGAGTTAACGTTCGCACCAGCCAGCAGACAGAATGACGGATGGAGGGACATTGCTCAAATGAATTAAAATTACGCAAAACTGATTACCACCGAACATACTTAGGTCACACCTTCGATGTGTTACACTTTTGGCCCATAGCAAATGATATATCGTATACCCTCGATATACTAAATTAGGGTATGCGTTAATATACAAATTACATGACCAAGGAGTCTGAACAAAGTTAATTCAGTTTATAGAGAACGTATATAATAAAACAGAATCGTCGATTTGGACAGGTAGCGAACTTTCATCATTGATTTTCACTTTGTACCTAAACGATCTACACATTTAGAAGGAGGAATACACATACACGCAAAGAATAAATTCGTTTCTGCGAAACGAAATATTAGACAACTACGGTTCTCGTTTGCCGGAACTCAAATTTCGTTTGTTGTGACAGAAACTTATTTCGCGTAAGCAATTGTTTGTTTTGACCAAAAGAATTTCAGTTGTCTTAAACGAGAATTGTAGTTGTCTAATATTTCGTTTCGCTGAAACGATTTTTTTCTTTGCGTGTAGAAGGCATTAATATAAGACTACTATTATATGCGGTTGATATAGTAATAATCGCTGATGATATTGGAGTACTGCAGAATATGATTCATTAAAATTGAATATTGCAAAATGTGGAGTGTCGAAGTAAACTTGGACAAAACCAAAATCGTGGAATTCTGGCGAGGTGCACGCAAAGAAAAAATTCGTTACTCCCAAACGAAAAATTAGACAAACGAATTTCGTTTCTGATGTATGTTGGTCGCAAACGATTTACGTTTATCCCAAAACCCAAAGAAGCATTTATAGCAAACGGTTAGTGTACTTATCGTAAATGATTTATATTTATTACAAACCCTGTGAAACGTTTGGTGCAAACGGTTATTGTGTTTGTCACAAACAATGTCAGTTTAACAATAAATGAGAATACTATTTATTATGATATTAATATTAATTATGATATTTAATATGTTTTATAAAATTATGTTTATAATCAAAAATGTCACAATTTATAGTAAAATTTATCCGGAAACTCCCCAACAAACACCTCTGCTATTATTTGGCTGTTATCATCTAATTGAATTGTAGACAAACTATAAATAAGAAATCATGTATGTTAGAACATATTAAAAATGTAGTAGTCCATTGTATGGATCAAAGCCAGATGGTATCTTACCATATATCATCAAAGTCAATTTTATAGGTCAATATTCTGACCCAAATGCTGACAATTTAAAAGTTTCCACGTCCATGAATATAATACTAAACTACATCAGAAAATAACATGAAAAACTTCTGGTGAAAAATCGTGTTGCATAGTGTCATTAAAAACAAAGTTTAACTGTTTAGTGTTGAAAATATCAGCAGTTTCCAGAAGTATCCAGTTGTATTGTGCCTGCTTCAGTACCTAAGCGTGTGATGATTGATTGTTAATGATTTTAATTTGCTTCACAATTTAAGGCGTGTGGAAAAATAACCAGTTAGTCGTTAACAAAAGCAATAGATGGTATCAGTTTCTGTTAAAATCTATTGTTTTTGTTATTCCGACTTTCCACAAAATATTCAATATTTTCATGCAGTGCTCCTTCCATCCATATTTTTGCTATTAACTATCTGGTTATTTTCCCATATGTCTTCACTTCTTTTAATATTACCTATAGGATTAAATTTGAGTTCGCAGTATATTTGCGAGATATCGCACCTCCGATAATTTAGATTCTTTGGATTAATTAATTCTTTAAATGAAATCATTTTGTGTTCACTGATAAAAATATTTTTAATTTTGCCACACACGCGCACTGATACCGAACACCACAAGCGCCAGTACAAAAATAAAGGCCCACTAGCATACGACTCTACGCATGCTGAGTACGATTGCAAATGTTATGAAATTGTATAACAGTGCGGAGGGAGGGATGCAGATAAATAAATTTCCACCACCGTCTGTTAATAAAGCAACGCGGACAAACATGTATGAACGTTGCGACGTTTCTTTTTTTGTTTTGTACACACACATCTACATATTTTTGCAGAAACGTTGCAACGTCGCCATTTGTGTTGTATACACACTCATCTGAATCTTTTGAGTTCTGTACACATACATCTGCACATATTATTCCGTCATATAAATAATATTTAATATATTCAATCATGTTTAAATACAATATGGTTCCGTAAACGTTTTTCGTTTACCATAAAGGTAAATTAAGAAAATTCTGGAATGAAAGAATGTTTGTTTACAGCAAGAGAATCTACGTTTACGATAAACTTTTGCATTCACCGCAAATATTTTAACCGTTACGGGAAAAGTAGAGCGTATGAGACAAAAAAATTTTGCGATAAACTACGCCCAAACGTTTTTTCGTTGCTTGTGGCGATTAGCGAGTAGAGAGAAATGATACTTCAATAACCGGGAAATTAAAATAACATGGAAATACTGTAATCTCGGAGGGGAGTTGACGCCAACAATGGCATGTCGAACAACGAAACATATCTGCTAAAAACAGTATTAATTTAACATCGCAAAACTTCTTAAATAAAAACTTTCTATAGCATCTAAGTGGAAGCTATTCTTGGCAGTATGTAGTTCGGTACAAACTTACGCTGCCCAAGTATGGGGGTTCTCACATTTTGAGGAAATAGACAAGCTTCAAATGTATTTTTTGGAAAAAATCTTAAGGCTACCAAATTGTACGCCAACTTTCAACATAATCGCCGAAACGGATATCGAGAATTGACATTTGTACGAGTATAATCTCGATATACACATAAGATATGTTACCAGAACTATATTCGATTATGCCGAAGATCGCCTACCATATCAATTGTCCTTACTTATGTTGCAAAGAGATATTTTATGGATGAAAGAATTAAGGAATATAGGACGAGTATTTGGTGTTTATTGGTCAGCAGAAAATATGAACAAGCTTCAATGGAACAACAACAGAATTAATTTACTCTGTAAGTTGAAGGCTAAATACTCGTATAAGCAACAAGTCTTACAAAACATATCCCAGACGACGAGAATTTATGGAAAACTAGATACTGTAGGCTGCAGCAGATACTTAATAGAAGAAAGTAACAAAAGCAATATAACGTGGATATTCAAAGCGAGCGCGAAAGCTGAATGGAAATAGATTCCAGATAAATATGTCAAAAATTTTTAGTCTACGTAATTCAGGTGAAATCGAAAACATAAAACATTTCCTTGGCCATTGTCAATCACTTAGAGAGTTCAGAATTTGTTTTTTCAAGAAACCATTACTTACGGAAGAAGATATTGTAAATGTACTAAATGGAGTTAATATTCTGTGGAGCTCACTATCAAAATATATAAAAATATGTGTAGAATACAGAAATTTCCTTATTATGGGGTTTAATACTTGAACATATATCTCGATATATAAATTTTGTATGAAACGTCTAACGACAAAGGTCAAAGTCGTATAGACTATAAACGATATTTATTTTTATTTTGTCGTGCAATTATATGTTGCTGAAAAATAAAATAAATACTGAACACAAAAGTAAAGGTATAAATATTAATTAAAATATGTTTTATTTTCCTAAAAAGATTGAAGAAAAGGCTATCGAAACGTTGGGCAACATTTTCGAAATACAATAGGTATTTAGTTATATGGATGGGAAAAAAGGTCCATTTGACAAGAATTTAAAAATTCAACACTCTCCAAGTCGGACAGTTCTTAACCGACCTCATTTAAATTTTGTGGACAAAACTTTGTGGCTGTTGCATTCCGATCAGAAGACATCAGTTTTAAAAAATTACTCACTTGACATCAAACCTCGGTATAGCTATATTAATGCATTATTTTACCAAACGGGTCAAACGGGACAACTCGTAGTAGGGGGAACCGGTCAGATACCATAGACCTATAACTTAAATTTCGACGTTAATAGCAACTTCTTATCGCAATTAAAAATTATTGAAAAAATGCCCAATTGAAAACGAATGCTGAACCACTGTTCTACGAGATGAAATTTTAACTTTGCAACGTCATTGTATGAAACGGATGTGGTTGGTGCAAGGATAACGTTTTGCTATGCGCTGCGAAAAAAACGCACATCCCACACACATACAAAAATAAATCCTGTTGACTTATGTTGATTGGTTTGCAAAGCACCGAAAGGCCCTTTATGCTGTGTTTATGTGTGCGTGTGGATGAGTCAGTAAATGCTGAATTAGCTTAAGTGTCGTTGTATAAAAATGGGTGTCTAACTATAATGACATTTATTTAGGACTGTATACTTTTAATGAAGTGTCCTAAACATGAAATTTTGATGAAGGTACTTCCTTCAGACGACATAGCCATGGCCATTACTAGCTAATACAATAAACTGAAGAAACATTTGCATAACTCTACTTTTGGCAGACATTTAAACTCCTTGTTTGGAAAGCATTTTTTAAGTTTTTAGTTTTGTAATTAAATTCAGAGGAACAAAAACAAAACGCCACATCTTTTAATGTGATGTATTTTTACATAGTGAAATCTTACAAAATTTAAAATTTCAACTGATTGTAAAAGATGCACTATTCCAAACCAGCACAATTTCCCATAACCAAATAACCTGACATGTAAGCTAAATTCAAAAGTGGTTGCTGCTTATAATTTGGTTACACTTCGAATTATTTTTACACATACGTGTCATTGGTTGAAAGAGTTTCTACTCAAGCATAGCAGAAGCTGAGAAATAAACACTCATGTTTTATTTGTTTAGCATCGTAACCAATGGCCTACCTTACGGAAGAAAGATCGCTAAATAATAATTACGCAATCAAGTAAGGCATTATTTGTTGACTAAATGTAATGCAGAGGGTAATAAGATGTCTTTAGTTGGTAATGACATTTACTTACCAAGATTTTGCTGGGAAAGGCTGTAACATTTAAATTGCAGACATTTTGTGTATCTTTATACCCTACACCACACTGTGGTACAGGGTATTATGACTTTGTGCATTTGTTTGTAACACCCAAAAGGAGAAGAGATAGGTCCATTGTTTATTATACCGATAGACTTGTAATCACTTTCTGAGTCGATTTAGCTATGTCCGTCTGTCTGTAGACGTATTCTTGTAATCAAAGTACAGGTCGCAATTATGGCCCGATCTTGACGAAACTTTACACATATCTTTTTTTTGGCCCAAGGACGATCCCTATTTAATTTCGTTAAAATCGGTTCAGATTTGGATATAGCCCCCATATATATGTTAGCCACGATTTGACATGTAATCGCTGTAAAAACTTTATTTTATATCCGATCAGTATGAAATTCAGCAGAAAGAGGTCTCTTATTATATGAATGAACACTGTTAAATTTGGAAGAAATCGGTTCAGATTTAGATATAGCCCCCATATATACGTTACCCCCGATTTCACATGTAAGCGCCGCAAAAAAATTATTTTATAACCGATCAGTGTGAAATTCGGCAGAAAGAGGTTTCTTATTACACGAAGGAATACTGCCAAATTCGGAGAAAATCGGTTCAGATTTAGATATAGCCCCCATATATATGTTACCCCCGATTTTACGTGTAAGCGCTGTAAAAAGAGTATTTTTTATCCGATCAGTATGAAATTCGGCAGAAAGAGGTTTCTTATTACATGAATTAATACTGCCAAATTTGAGGGGAATCGGTTCAGATTTAGATATAGCCCCCATATATATGTTACCTCCGATTTAACATGTAAGCGATGTACAATCTGTATTTTATATCCGATCAGTAAACAAATCTACACAAAGAGGTTTCTTATTATATGAAGGGATACTTCCAAATTCAGAGAAAATCGGTTCAGATTTAGATATAGCCCCCATATATATGTTACCCCCGAGTTGACATGTAAGTGCTGTAGAGACTGTAGTTTATATCCGGTCAGTACGAAATTTGACAGAAAGAAGTTTCTTTTTACATGAATGAGTATTCAAGGAAAATCCGTTCAGATTTATATATAACCTCCATATAGTATATGTTCCTCCTGATTTGGAATCAAAGCGCTATAGAAGTTGTACTTTACTTCCGATCATTAATATTTCCGGAAAGATGTTTCTCAATTTAGGAACGAATATTGCTTAATTTAGCGATTATCGGCTCAGAATTAGATAATATGTTCCTGCCTACTTACCAATTATTCCAAATTTTCACAGAACAAACGTTGCTTTACCCGCCAAGACCTACAAGAAAAATAGTATCGCGGTTTTTGGTTCTTTGACTGTCGCACTGTGTTTTCAACACTAGAAAAATGGGTCATACTGCTCCATGTTTTGTTATGGCCCCCCTATGGTCCCATCTGATGTCAGTTCTTGATGCTCTATAGGCAGGGTTACCATACGTCCCTCTTTCGGAGGACATGTCCTCCTTTTTCACCGTTGTCGTTCCGTCCTCCTTCCTTTTTGAAAAATGTGTGATTTGTCTTCCTTTTGTTAGTGCTTCAAATATATTTTTATAGTTCCACCAATCGTGGTTTTGGGTGGACTTTTTCAACAATAATGAACCTCAAGCTGAAGTATATTTTTAACAACTGAAAAATTGTTAGTTGTTAGCACTGATTAATGTTGGATTTCTTTCATTAGGGAAAACCTGGATACAAAATTCCTGTCGGGGAACCAACATGCTTACAATAAGGACAAGTCTACAGAATCAGCCCTGCACGAACTTGTGAGCACTATCGAATCGTCCCTGCATTTCAAGGAATTCACCATGGTGGCATTTCTTGACATAGAAGGTGCTTTTAACAACATTCACTCAAATGCGGTAATTGCGGCACTGTCACATCTTAAGGTAAACTCTAGCTTGATTAAACTTATACACAGCCTGCTCAACAGAAGACGCATAACAGCATGTCTAGGGTCCACAACTCTAACAAGGTTTGTAAACAGAGGGTCCCTGCAAGGAGGAGTACTGTCTCCACTAATTTGGAACCTAGCGTTGAACGAATGAAATCCTGCTAGATCTAGAACGTTGTGGCTGCAAGGTCGTGGCATATGCGGACGACGTGGCAATCGTAGTGAGTGGCAAATTCGTAAACGTCCTCAGAGACATCCTACAGGTGGCTCTGAACAATTTGGCTAGATGGGCCAGAAGCAGCGGTTGGGGCGTTAACCCCAACAAGTCAGAATTGGTTCTCTTTACTAGGATGAATAATGTCCCACATGTGGACCCTCCACATCGGATAAATGGAACAGATCTAGTCTTTTCTGAAAGTGCAAAATTTTTAGGAATAATTCTAGATAGGAAAATGTTATTTAGACTTAACGTATTGGAACGTGTAAGGAAGGCCAACGTCGCCTTATATTCCTGCAAAAAGGCTGTAGGGTCGCGGTGGGGACCAGACAATGAAGCCGACCAAAATTATCGGCGGCGGCGGCGGCGGCGCATTGAAAAATACCGATCGGCGGCGGCGGCTGATCAGCTTAGCCAATCAAATTTCAACAATCGGCTGAGCCGATAAAGTTCCAACAAACGATGGCGCACGAATGTCAATCTCAGGCAAAAATGGCGCTTTAAGATATTTACAATTAGATGACAAAACCTAAAATTAACACAAAAATTTACGAAAAGTTAAGGAAGTTTTGATTTAATGTCGAAAATAAGTTCAATAAATGTCTACTTATTAGTCTTTGTTGTGAAAGAGAATTTATTGTGAATGACATACCGCCTGTTGTTTTCTGTCTGGAACGACGTAGACTTTGTAAAAATTGGTTCGGCCGCTCAAGAGCTATTGTATTTTCCGTAAAAACCAAAACACGCATTTCTTTAAATAAATGATAGTGAGATTAATTTAGAAACTTTTTATAAATTTTTATGCAAAAATTAACTTTATTAAAATTTCTGACCCTATTGTATTACTTAGTAGTCACTTTCTTAATTTTCATGGTTGCATAAAATAAATCGATTTAACTCACTAAATAATGTTCGGCGGCTGAGTTTCAGCCGATGTGAGCCGCTGAAAACGGCGGCGGCGCCGGCTGGAAATAAATGGCCGGCTGTGGCGCGCCGCCGATTTGCGCCGCGTCGGCTTCATACCCTGGTGGGGACTCTCTCCTAATATCGTCCACTGGAGCAGTAGTTCGTCCAATACTGTTATACGGTATTGTGTTATGGTGGACAACTGACAAACTAACCATCACCAACCTACTAATAAAGGTTCAGAAAAGTGCCTGCCTGAGCATAAGCGGAGCCTTAAGGACTACAGCGACCGAGTCTCTACAAGCCCTACTGCATATACTGCCGATTGATATTGTAGCGAGAGAAGTTGCAACCAAAGCAGCAATAAGATTAAACTGCCTATCAATGTGGAGGTACAAGAACTATGGTCACATGAGGATATCAAAATGTAGTGCTATGGTAACCGACCGAGTGGACTATATACCAACTGTGTACACCTTTGAGAGAAATTACATCACTATGATTCCCGCCAGAGATGAATGGGTCGGCAGAATACCAGGTAATAGAAACCATCTCCACTTTTACACGGATGGTTCGAAGCTTGATGAAAAGGTTGGCTTCGGAGTACACTGTGAAGAACTTAGTCTGGATATAGCTCACAGACTACCAGATACCTGCAGTGTCTATCAAGCCGAAATAATGGCAATATGGGAAGTCGCCAAGTGGCTGAGCCAACACTGGCGTTGTCATTTACTCGGACAGCCAGGCTACCATCAATTCTCTAGAGGCAACATCCCTAAATTCACAAACAGCCCTCGACTGCCGCAGATCTCTTAACGAGATGGCTGAGCAGTTTAATATACACCTCATATGGGTGCCTGGGCATAGGGATATCCCGGGGAACTGCAAAGCCGATGAACTTGCTAGGAAATGGACGACATTACAAATTCTCGAAGAATTTGCATATATTGGTGCGCCACTATCCACGTGCAAGATTTGGCTTAGGTAAGAGGCAATCAGGCAGTCCAACGAAAGATGGACAGAAATCGGCACCTGCAGGGTAGCTAGACAAATCTGGCCAAGGTATGACCTGAGAAGGTCGAAATATCTCCTCGCACTAGAGTGGAAACGATTGTCTACGTTAGTACAGGTTCTGACGGGACACTGCTTGATCGGCGAACACGCCAAAAGATTGGGTATTGACTCCAATGACTTCTGCCGAAGCTGTGGAGATGAGGAAGAAGTGGAGAGCATTGAGCACTTGCTTTGCGACTGTCCCGCTTTGAGTAAACGACGACTGGACATACTGGGGTCGGCCTTTTTAGGCAGCTTAACAGATCTTTCCAGTACTGATATTCGTACTATCGATAAATTTATATATCAAACAGGTTAGTTTCGATGAGGGGCATTTCAGCCCGTGGTAACACTAGGGACCTAAACTGGCCTATGTGAGCTTGTAAAAAAATACGGCTGCCACCCTAACCTAAAAATGCTGGATTTACACGGTACATCCGATGTATTTGTGAAAATGAAAGTGTATGTGGCACATATACACGATTTTGATGATGATGTATCGTTTTTCTATAAGTTTATTTCTAAACGTACACGCGATGATCATACATCAGATGAACCGTGTAGATCCCGCATAACGTTCAATTGACATATGAACGGGACCGTCTACAAATTGATTCTAAAAAAAAACTGTAATTTGCACTAAATGTTATTTCAGGGACTAGACTGCCCTCCTAAGAAAGAAAGTCACATCTCCATATAGTAATTTTGGGATATTTAGCTTTTACGTTTTTTAACTTTCGCGCCTTCAGTTATATGTTATGGAGGCAGACGGTTTTACCAGCTCACATAGACCAATTTAGGTTCCTAACCTGAACAATAGTAAAAGGCTTGAAATTTAAAAAAGTAGAAGCTAAATAACTCAAAACTACTAAAATGGAGATGTGACTATCTTTCTTAGGAGGGCAGTACTCGTCTGTAGAATTTTATAAATATTTTCGGTACAATAGGTATGAAATTACACCCCATCAAGAAAACAGCATACAATACATACTCCCCAAAAAACTAAGAAAATTTCTCTTCGTAAGGGGAGTACATAAAATACACATATACGAACCCACATTTCGTATTTGTGTCTTTTCTTGAGCGGTCGGCCTACTCTTTTTGTTACATTTGCATAATTTATTGTTAAAATTCGCAATATATACTGTATGTAAAAATATGTATGGGACAATGGCCCTTTAAAAAAAATAATTGTTGATCAAAACAAAATGTATATTTTTTCCAATTACTGCTATTTTTACTAAAAATAGGTCTTCCGAAGGTTCCAAGTGCTCTTGTAAATATCACAATTGTCCTCTGTCCTCCTATCCGAAAAATGTTTATGGTAACCCTGTCTATAGGACACATTTTTCTATTAATCAGCCTGAAATTTAATCATTTATATTTTATATTGCACACAATCGGCCCTAGTAAAAATTTGACACATCAGTCCATGTTTTGATATAGCCCCCATATATATGTAAGTCCCTTCCGATTATACTTCTTGTAAGTACTCGATGTTGCATTAAATAGTGTAATCCTACAACGATACGACTCCGTCGACGATACGACTTTTTCATCGATACGATTCTACTAACTATACGGATCTATCATCGATAAAGAACATTAGCAAGAGTAAGGGCCTTATTCATAACAAATTAATGAAGGTTTGAGGAACGTTTTAGCAGTGATAAAACGATCTTGAAACCTTCATTAAATTTTTATGAATAAGGGCCTAAAACTCTACGCAAAAAGAGAAGTAAAGCTAAATACACACGATTGCCAGATCGGACAATATTGTCAGAAAAATGCAACCCTGTGAAAGTACAAGAATGTGAACATACAATTTTTGTCTTGCAACGTTGGCAGAAACGTCATTGTGGGAAAATTTGCAGATTGCGAGATGTGCGAAGTTCACGCATGTGACAACGGCGCCATTGTCAGAAAAACATTTTATTGGCAACACCGTCTATAACATATTTTTATTGGCATTCCTGCATATAAATATGTATTTACAAAATATATTGTAAATATGTATATGAAATTGTAAGGTTTTCTTGCAATCGTCTGAACTGGCAATTCACCTTTATATACATAAATATAGAACAATATAATTCTTACCAATTTTTTCATAATTTTTTAACAAAACTTTAATCATTGTTTCATATTATAAGCTTTTATTGGATCCAAGGAAATTTGAAACTACAAGCTTAAACGACCTAAACGCTGCAATTTCGTCCGACGTCAAATATGACGTCAGTTTCCTTATTATATTCCCATTAAACACGCCTTCTTCGCCGGGAATGTCCTTGCAAAAGCATCTGTTATCCGCATCTGTTATTGTATAAAATTGTTTGTAAGGTATATCACGGACTCTATAATATGATATGTTAACATCTGGAGCCAAAATATTGTACTGTTTCATCCGAGATGCAAGTAGTTCTGCCATTTCTTTGGTCAGTTCTAAATCTCCCACTAGATCAATGAGTTGAAACTGAGTTAAAAGCCATGATTTCTGACACAAACTTGAATCGCTCAGAGTTGAGTACTCAGTTGAACTTGATGATGTTTCCGTAATTAGGCTGTTAGCTATGTTGTTGAATGACCCTCTACCTGAGCGGATCTCATCAAATATAGCTCTCACATTGCATATAATGTTTTATGGGGGCTACCATGGCCATAAAACCTCGTCCTCGATAATTTTATAATGTCTGACATCAATCCTTACATTTTTTCTATTTTTTATGTTTTTTTTTGTACCACGAAAAAGAGTTTTTTAAAAAAAATAATTTTTATCTCATATTTTTAACGACTGTTACTAAACCAAAAATTCTACGTGAAAGTGATATTTTCAGCATATGTAGCCCTCATAATTCTCTTTAATTTAACGCATAGCACGGCTCAATCAGGCTTATACTTGATGTACTTCCATGAATGTTGGAATAGTGCGGTCGGCGTGTTTCTCGAATTGTTTGTTGAACTCAATGCAGGGCTGTGGAGTCGAGCCTAAACAACTCGACTCCGACTCCGGGAGTCGAATTTTGAAATCATTCGACTCCAGTTCCGACTCCGGTAGTTAAATAACATACACAGAAAGAAAAATGCCATACTAAATTCAAGTAAAAAAATCTTAATTTAAGCCGAAATCGTACTTAAAAATTTAAGTACGTCCGTACTAAGTTTTTCTTAAAACAAGTATAAATCGGCTTAAATTGAAAAAATCAAGCGCTGCAAGGCTTACAATAAGCATTTAATGCTTGAAATCAAGTAAACATTTCTTTAAAAGGAAAATTAAGCCTAATATGGCTTAAAGTAAGATAAAACAGCTTACTTTAATCTCTGAGAGACAGAACCATTATAGAGCACAATAAAATTACCCTCTCCACCACTCTCATGCAAGTGGTTGATTTTGGCTGACGCAACATCAAACACACATGCTTATAAATTGTAGAGATGTATATGTATAAACATTTGTGCGCGACCATATCCAATTCGTTTCTCGTCCAAGCAGTGTTTGCAAATACATTACTTGGCGTGTTTTTTTGTGATTTTAGTTTTTTGAAGTTGTTAATAATTCTTATTCGTTTCGTTGATGCTATTCCTTATATGTTTCATATTTAAAATATAAATGCAGCAAAACTTTTACTTTTGCTGTCAAGCAATTGTATTTTGACATGCTATTTTAAAAATAGCATTCTTTGCAATACCGTGGCAAAAATGGTCTAATTAATATATACCCAGCAAAATCTTGGTAAGTACATGCCATTACCACCGGGATTACCAGGTAATGATATCTCATTATCGCCAGCATTACTTTCGGTAAATAAATAACGACTAACAAAATAATGACAAAAATAAGTTATTACTAGTAATCTAATTTCAACTAAAAAATTTTTCTTTAAATGGTTTACGATATCTCTATTCTAAAACATGCTAAGTCGAGTTAGCATGCTGTTAGGGAGATAACATTTTTTATTTCTAAATATTTCAAATTATACTCAGTCAAAATTTGGTGTTTATCCGTTAACCAAATCAAAAGTTATTCACAAAACAGTGCAGGTCGCTCGATTTGCCGAGCGTGTACTAACCAAGATATTGATGTGTTATATCTATGTTCTTGATTATTAAGCGATTTGAATATGAATCGCGATGTAGGCCAGTGATTATGATGCTAAACTAAGAAACAATGAGGTCGCGAGTTCAATCCCATCTCCCGGTAAATGACATATTTCTGTATATGACAACAGCAATCGATTATTACTCTCCTCCAAATTTTACGCTCTTTCCAATGTTACACTCTTCCCAATTATTCGCTCTTCTACTTTCTCACCACATTCCACCACTGATGGTGGTGAACAAAGCAATCGGAAATATCCACTACCACCACCACACAAACACACTCATAAAATTATTGCACATCCACGCTTACTTTTTGGATAATTGTAAGCGTGGGGTTAAGTGGTTATTTTTCAGCATCTGGTATGTTTGAGTGGAAGCACTTTCCTCCAATGACATGCGTGTGTAAAAATAATTCGAAGGGAGGACAAATTATAAGCAGTTACTAGTTTTGAGTTTGGCTTACCCGTCAGGTTATTTGGTAATGAGATATTTTGCTGGGCCCAGCAAAATCTTGGTAAGTACATGTCATTACCACCTGCATTACCAGGTAATGATATCTCATTATAGCCTGCATTACTTTCGGTAAATAAATAACGACTAACAAAATAATGACAAAAATAAGTTATTGCTAGTAATCTAATTTAGAAAATCTTATTTTTATTTATAAACTTTTCGTTAAATGATTTTTACTTAAATGATTTACGTATATACGTTGTAGTTGGTATTGAGTTAAATCATTTAAAGAAAAGTTTATAAGTCCAAATTAGATTCTCTATGTTAGATTACTAATAATAAATTATTTTTGTTTTAATTTAGTTAGTCGTTATTTATTTACCGAAAGTAATGCTGGCGATATTGAGATATCATTACCTGGTAACGCAAGTGGTAACGACATTTACTTACCAAGATTTCGATAAGTTATATTTTTGTACTTTATTATTAAGCGATTTGTCTACGAATCGCGATTTAGGCCAGCGGTGGTGATGCTAAACTACGAAACCAGGAGGTCGCGAGTTCAATCCCACCTCACGGCAAATGAAATTTTTCATCATATGACGACAACAATCGATAACTACTCCCTCCCAGTTATACGCTCTACCCAATGTTGCGCTCATCCCAATCTTACGCTCTTCCCAATTTTACGCTCTTCTACTTTCTCACCGCATGCCACCACTGATGGTGGTGAACAAGCAGTAGCAACTCAGAAATATCTACGACCCACAAACACACTCATAAAAGTATTACTTACGTCCACGCTTACTTTTTAATAATTGTAAGCGTGGGGGTAAGTGGTTATTTTTCAGCTTCTGGTATGCTTGACTGGAAGCACTTTCCTCCAATTACATGCATGTGTAAAAATAATTCGAAGGGAGGCCAAATTATAAGCAGTTACTACATTTGAATTTAGCTTACCCGTCAGGTTATTTGGTAATGGGAAATTTTGCTGGGTACTAAGAGTTGAGATCATGTTATTGAAAATATATATAGCATTGCTAAAAAAACAATAAAAGTAGGTCTTCTCAATACCAGTAATTAAATAAAATTGAATTATTTATTTATCGACGCTTGACTTGAAAGTTGCAACTAATATGACAATTCTTTCAACATGGAATCATGATAAAATTTTCATTAATCACTGCCTCTGGTGTAATATACCGCAATTTTTGGAAATTATGTTCGCTTCAGGAAACCAGTTTATTCGTTAGTTATTAACACCACACTATGGTACAGGAGGTTATAAATTGTTTTTTTTTTCAGATTTGTAAAAAATACTACAGCTAGACATACCTTAAAATATACCATTATACTCAGAATCACTAGCTGTCCGTTTGTCCATCTTAAGTTGTTCGTTAAGTACAGGTCGAAATTTCACTACGATTCTATTAAAATTTTGCAATAAGAACTCTTTCACACTAGGGAGGAAACCTATTGGAATTGGTGAAATTCAGGTCGATATTGCCACCAGATATAAATGTTTATTTAGATTTGACATTGTAACGTTATGGAAGCTGTAGCGTAGAATTTATTTATCAAAAAACGCATATTGTCGAATTTTTACAAATTCTGTTTAGGTTTAGACCTATAAGGTAATTATCTCATAGTTATATTTACAATATCTGAGCTTATTCTGCTCTAACAAGGTGTTGTACGGTGTCATATAGTTGGCTTTGCTCGGCCATTCCTTACTTGTATTGTACTCGCTTAGGAATAGTGTATAGTCTTGCAAAAATACTAATTTTGACTCCGGACTCCGACTCTGGGCAAATTTCCCCGACTCAGCTTCCTAGACTCCGACTCCGACTCCACAGCCCTGACTCAATGTTCCTTTTCCGACTTCAGCTGGACATCTGTTACCCAAGGTAACGGTGTTTTCTCCTTGCTACGTGAGTTAGTTCTGAAGTGTGAAGCGTAATTTCTTTGTTCCGATGTCCTACTACTTTACATATCTTTAATGTTCGGATACCACCTCATCACCTGCGTGAATTGCCTTAGTTTTCGGCACATTGAGAATATTTTGCCAATTTTCCATATCCCTTAAACCGGATAGGCCAGATATGTTCTATTACTAATACCAATTTGTTTCAACATCTTAGCTGCTAGGCCATCAGAACCTACCTCCGTGGAGCGCTTTGTGGAGTTTATATCAGAATGGACCTGCAACTAGGTTGATCTGGCTCGGGTTTTAGAATCGGATATTTCTTAGGATTTACCAGCGATATTTGTATGTACTGAAACGAATTGCCTATTGAACTCTGAGTCGCATTTCTCGGCATCAACTGGGGTCCTGTTACTGAAGGAGATGGCGGTACGGGAAGTTATTTATTCGGTGCCATAATTTCTTTGTGCCGGTGTCTGATACCAATAAGTAGATGCCTGTGCCATCTGTCCCTGTTGTGCTCCGATACCAGCATATTTTCATGGTTGTTTAAACTTGGATTCGTGGTTATAAAGAATCTTCCATCTTGCTTTTGTTGCTGCCAACAAGTGACTCTAGCGAACAATAATAAAAGGAAATGAAATCTTTGAATTTCCGAGATTTAAAGAAGAGATTAAAGAATGTAAACGTGGCCGTGTTTGAAAAGTAATCAAACATTTCTTCACATGAAAACTCTTCTCATATCTTCTATTATTTATCTTCCACCTTCCATATTTTGTAGTGCATATTTACCATCATCTGTTACCTTCAATCGTTTCGCTTCCCTTGAACTACTATTGAAGTATAGCACATTCCAGTTCCTTGGTGATACCTCGACAATGGTTGACATGTGCAAAATATGCTTATCAAAATCGATGTGCTCTGCATGTTCCTAATGTCAGTTGTACTGCAACTGACTACAAAAGCTAATAGAAAATTTGAATTTCACTATAATCAATATCCTTTGTTCCGAGCCCAGTACGACCGACAACCACATGATGTCCGTCTTTCTATAAAGTACTCACACACACACAACTACATGAACGTGCACATACTCGTTTGCCTGCCTGTGCGGCGGGTGATGGTGATGAAGGGGTGGCTGCAGATGGTGAAGGTGGATATATTTTCAAACTGCTTGCGGCAAAAATTTGAATTTGCACAATATCAAAAGCCATCAATGTCAACAACATTCAAATGGATGAATGGACGAGAGCCCAGAGAGCTTTGAACAATCAGATGGGCCGGACCGGTGGCTCGGACGGCCATCACATGATATAATACTGCACTCACTCTGGACTGACTGACTGTTCGCTACAGTTGTAATCGTGCCTCCACTGTCATGAGTGGCCACTGGGGGATATACCCGGGACAAAGAACAATTACAAATAATACACAACCCCAACGTCGAAAGTATCACATCAGCTGCAACCACAACAACAGCAACAACAATTGCTGATTGAATGCTTCCAAAAACTATCAAAAGCTCTGTGAACTGAAACACAAGAGAAAAATGATTTGTTTTTCTTTCAAACAAAACCAAATGTAAAATGAAAATCTGGTTGCGGTTGCAGGAATGTCATTATTTGGACACGTTGCACACCACCTGCAGCAGCAATCAATAGGCAGCATCAGTGGCAACTACAACAACAACAGCATCCATAGCAGACATGAAACGATCCAGATCCCATGGACAATCTTATTGATTGTAAACTAATTCTGAAAGAGACGAGAGCACACCGGAAAAATGTGCGTCGTCGAATGTTTCTTTATTTTTTCAAAAAAATATATCTTTCTTTAAAACAAAGAATAGCTTCTTCTATAGGAAAATATTCTTTATAAAATATTGAAATATTTCTTTATTCTTAACAAACGCCATAAAGTAAAGAAAAAATCGTCGATTCAATGAAATGTTAATTTATTTTTTCCAAAAAAATATCTTTCTTTAAAACAAAGAAAAGCATATATAATATGGAAAAATATTCTTTACATCCCTGTTTCTATGGAAAAATTAAAATATTTCGTTATACTTATGAAGCGCTCTCAAAAATAAGGAAACATTTCTAGCTATTTAAGAAAATGGTTATATCTTATATTTAAGAAAGAGATTAATTTAAATAAAATTTGCATAATATTTATGATACTATCTTAATATCCATCGTATTAAGAAACCAATTCTCAATCTCTAAATTAATGAATATATTTTTAATTAAAGAAGCAATCTTTAAATTTAGGAATGTTTCTTTATATCTAGGAAACACGTTTTTGTTTTAAAGAAATGTTTCTTTAAAATTTAAAAAAAAACAATCTTTACATTAGGGCCAATTAAAAAAAAAACTCTTCAAATAAAGGATAACCTTCTTAAGTATACAGAAATATTAAAATATTTCTTTGCACTTAAGAAGCGCTATAAAGAATATATTTTTAATTAAACAAGCAATCTTTAAATTAAGGAACATCTAGGGAACATCTAGGGAACACCTTTTTGTTTTAAAGAAATGTTGCTTAAAATTTAAAGAAAACAATATTTACATTAGGGCCAGTTTTAGAAAACACTCTACAAATTAAATGATACGCTTCTTAGGTATGAAGAAATATTAAAATATTTCTTTACTCCTAAGAAGCGCTATAAAGTAAAGACAAAAATCGTCGATTCAATGAAATGTTTCTTTATTTTTTCCAAAAAAATATCTTTCTTTAAAACAAAGAAAAGCTCCTATAAATATAGGAAAATATTCTTGACATCCTTGTTTCTATGCAAAAATTAAAATATTTATTTATTCTTAAGAAGCGCTCTCCAAAAATAAGGAAACACCTCTAGATATTTAGAAAATTGTTATTTCTTATTTTTAACAAACAGATAAATTTATATAAAATTTGCATAATATTTAAGATACTATCTTAACATCTATCGTATTAAGAACACAATTCTCAATCTTTAAATTAATGACTATATTTTTACTTAAACAAGCAATCTTAAAATTGAGGAATATTTCTTTATAACTAGTGAAAACGTTTTCGTTTTAATTAAAACAATAATATAATAATAATTTTCTTTATTCACAAAATAAAAATTTACATTATTAATTTCTTATATTAACATATTACTTTTAAAGTATTTTCATATTGCAAAGAAAGATGTTATGTATTGACAATGTTTTTGGATTAAAAACGTCTGTCATAAAAATTATTGTGAGAACAAATGTTATGGTCTTATGCTTAGTTGTATTCGTTTATGAGAAAAGTTCTGTATTGAAGAGCAGATTTTAAATATTTAACTAATTTGATCCAATAAATCACATCCGTCCCATTTAAAATGTTAATCATCTCTTCTTCCACCAGTTCTGAAGATTGAAATATTTTTATTCTGAACTCTCGTAATACAGGGCAAATTCCTAGGAAGTGTAATAGAGTTTCTTCTTGATTCAAATTACATAGAGTACATTTTTTGTCTCCACTATTTGAATTGAAATTCGTTGAATTTAAGTGTATCAATCCACACCGTGCCTTGAAGATCCAAATTATTTGTTCACTAGTAAAGAAATCAGTAAAGTAATTTTCTGCTCTTGTATAATCTAATAATTTGTACACTCTAGAAACACTTTGCGTCTTTTTCCGTAGATTATCGTTAAGGTTTTGTGCCTTCCTGCTGATTAAAATTGTTTCTCTAAATAACGCCCATTCATTCTCAACTACCCTATTTGGCCAATTTACGTTGAGATTTCTGGATAATGTTTTTATTTTCGGTACCCAAAAAGCTTCTTTTTGTAAAAGAATTGTAGTCAATTTTTTCGGTAATCTGTCTTCGTTGTACTTAAGCATAACATTCTCTATATATTCTAGGTGTAAGTTCAGAGTATATAAATGACTATTTTCCACAGATGTTTCCAACATTAATGCGTAGTTTGGTGTACAATTTGGTAATTTCATAATTTTTTTCAGAAAATAACGTTCTAATTTGTCGACTTCTTCGTAATACGCGAAACCCCAAACCTGAGCTGAATATGCTTGTATTGCTCTGCATACTGCTAGGTATACCTTCCATTTCATTTGGAGATTTATTTCGTTTTTTCCTAAATAGTCTACCCATGTTGTATTTATAGCTGCCTTAGATTGAGATGTTCTTCTTTCGATGTGTTTGTTGAATTTCAATTTAGGAGTAAATGTTACACCCAGGTATTTATATTCATTTGAAATTTTGATTAAATTTCCCTTATAATGCCACTTTTCTGAGTTACTCAGACGTCCCCCATTTCTAAAAATAAGCATTTCTGATTTTGCCATGTTCACTTCCAAATTCCATGTAGTACAATATTGTTCGAGGTTTGTAATCATGGAATGCATCGTAGTGATATCATCGGCTAGAATGACAATATCGTCTGCATATAAAAGTAAACGAATATTCAGGTTTTCCAAGTTAATTCCTCCTTGTAGGTACTCATGTAAGTCATTTATATACAGCGCGAATAGTATCGGCGACAGTAGGCAACCTTGCTTAACCCCTGAATTAGTTTCGAAGTAATCTGACAATTCTTCTCCATTCCAAACAGCATATTCCGTGTTATTGTATATATTTTCAATAAGCTTTACGAATTTGTATGACACTCCGATTTGATGCAATTTGTATACGAGAGATTTTCGGTAAACATTGTCGAAAGCTGCCTTAAAATCCACAAAGAATGCATATAACTTTCTCTTTTCCTTAAGTTTTAAACTGGCAATTGATGCCAAATTATAAATGTTGTCTATCGTAGAATACCCTTTTCTAAAGCCAGCCTGATATTCAGACAATATTTTGTGAGTTTCTACCCAGTTTGATAATCTTTCATTTAAAATTCCCATCATTACTTTGGCCAAGCAGTTCATAAAGGCAATTCCTCTATAATTTTGCGGTTGAGAAAAATCTCCTTTTTTATGTACTGGGAATATAATGGTTTTCGAGAAGGTTCCATCTATATTTCCATTATTCAGAGTGCGATTATATATTATCAACAATTGTTCCAGGAAGCTATCTGTTGCGTATTTTATGTGTTCGTAAGGTATACGATCTTCTCCCGGGGCTTTGTTTATTTTCAAATTTTTCAGAACGGATTTCAACTCAATCATGGTGATTTCTCCATCTAGTAAGAGGTCAGTATTGAAGTTCGGGGCATAGCTTATATCCAAGGCATTCTGTATCGGGTTCAACAGATTTTCAAAATAATCTTTGAAATTATTTGCCGATATATTAGGACAAATATGAAATGTATGATTCCTTATTTCTTTGGCAACTTTCCACCATTCTTTGGAATCATTTACATTATTTATTTTATGAAACATATTTTCTAAATGTTCACGCTTGCTTTTTTTACAGATATCTTTATAACGTTTCTGGGCTTTTAGATATATGTCTCTGGATTCAGCTGTGCACATTATTTTGTGTTTACGCAGCAGTTTAAACATTTTGTTTCTGGCGTTATGGCATTTAACATTATACCATTTTTGTTTTGGACAGAAAATTGGGGATTTTACTGTTTTGGTAATACAGGAAGATTTTATTATTTGTCCCAGATCGTTTAGGGTAAACTCCACATTAGCAATTTCCGTAAATTCTTTGGAAATAGTTTCGTTTAGTTTGATATGGTATCTATCTTTATCGGCGTCTCTCCATGAAAGTTTTGGTAACAACTTTAAGCATTTAGAATTCTCCTGCTCATCTGATACTTTTATTCGAAGTTTGATCGGAAGATGGTCTGACCAAGTTTTATCTTAAAACAATCAAAAAAATTAAAAAAAAACAATCTTTACATTAGGGCCAATTTTAAAAAAACACTCTTCAAATTAAAGGATACGCTTCTTAAGTATTCATTATACATTAAAATATTTCTTTACACTTAAGAAGCGTTATAAAGTAAAGACAAAAATCGTCGATTCACTGAAATGTTTCTTTATTTTTTCCACAAAAATATCTTTCTTTGCATAATATTTAAGATACTATCTTAACATCAATCGTATTAAGAACACATTTCTTAATCTTTATATTAATGAATATATTTGAAATTAAAGAAGCAATCTTTAAATTGAGGAATATTTCTTTATATCTAGGAAACACGTTTTTGTTTTAAAGAAATGTTGCTTTAAAATTAAAAAAAAACAATCTTTATATTAGGGCCAATTTTAACAAACACTCTTCAAATTAAAGTATACCCTTCTTAAGTATAAAGAAATATTAAAATATTTCTTTGTACTTAAGAAGCGCTATAAGTAAAGACAAAAATCGTCGATTCGATGATTTGTTTCTTTATTTTTTCCAAAAAAAAATCTTTCTTTAAAACAAAAAAAAAAAAACCTTCTTAAATATAGGAAAATATTCTTTACATCCTTGTTTCTATGGAAAAATTAAAATATTTCTTTATACTTAAGAAGCGCTCTCTAAATAAGGAAACATTTCTAGATATTTAAAAATAATCTTTAATTGGCGTAATATTTAAGATACTATCTTCATATTAAAAACATATTTCTAATCATTTAAGAAACAATCTTTAAAGTAAGGATTTTTTTAATTAAAGAAACAATCTTTTTTATATTAATAAAATATTAATAAAAACAAAAAACAATAATGAAACGTTTGTAGCCAGCAACAACAACTACTCGCTTGCATTCTGCACACAGGTGGTATGAGTTTATCATGCTTAATAAGAGTATCCCTCGGCATCGTGCTCTTCAGTCACAACTCTGTTCTGGTATCTCGGGAACGCTGAACAGGCTATTCTCGCTCCAGAATCCTGCTATAACCGACAGCTGCCTGAGATCTGCTGAATACCCGTACATCAATTGGCACCACTTGTAGTGCTCAGCAATGCCTACCGGCCTTAATCATGTATCTCTCTGGATATTCGATCATTACATCGTGGGATCATAAATGTTACTGACTATATACTCCCAATTTCCCATTTTTCTTAATGCAGAACTTTTTTCGTAGTTTCTTAAAAATTTCCTCGTCGCTTTAATGAAAGATTTCTTAAACATAAGCAACGATCATCCATGAAAATCGTTTAACAAAAAAATGTTTTATGTTATTTATGGAACACATTGTCTCAGTGTACTCTGCTCTCATCCATATTAGTCATCTGTTTGCCCGTACGTCTGTCTTCATTGATTTGAATTTCTTTGAAAGTAGTTGCTCTGTTGATGGTAATGATGCTGCTGCCACTGTTGTGGCGGCCAATAAGAGTCCAGGCTATTCAATGGAATGCTATCGTAAGATCGTAATCGGATTCGTCTGACTGCTGGAACACGTGCAACTATCTGCAGCACCTGTGTAAACAACTTGCAACTGATTGCTACCGGGAAAATAATTTATCTCTTCAGTTGTCATTTGCTTGGTCACAGACGATTGAAATTGTGATTTAATTTAATTATGCAATGTTTCCTATTGAATAAAATGAAATATACACCTCTACACTTTTTATTGTGTAGTACAATTAAAGTGACAAAAACGGGACTTTTTCTTAACCATTGAAATAAATTCAGTACTAATTGATCCTTTAAAAAAAGCTAGAATAGATTTCATATGAAAAGCTAGAATAGATTTCAGTGAAAAACAAATAAATGAAAATATTCCTTAATTCATATTTAACGATACAAAAAATAGTTGAGATCACATATACTCGTAAATTCTATTAAATTCAGACACAATTTTAGTATATAAGGCTTCGGAATACATTTTTTATCTCACCCGACCCGACACCACTGCTCATCACCTTACCTCTGAAAATCCCCCTCTAAACATAATGATATATCAATAGTCGTAGCAATCGATGGATCAACAAACAGATTTCTTGTAAAAAATCACTATAGGTCCCCACAATGCACTTTCAAGAAAGTTTTAAAATTTCGATATTAAGTAGCCTTCAACATCCTACAGTACAATTTTCTATCCGTTCAGTAGTTTCGACGAATCATACAAAATATTGCGAAAAAATCAAATTTTTCAAAAATAAAATTTAACAAATTTTAAATAAAAGCCTCATAAAAACATCTAAAAATGCACAATTGTTATATTTATATGATTTTATCGTAAAGTCTGATCGGTCGTGAATTTTTTTTTTTTTCAAATATTTATTAATCCAATAGTACATTTACATCTTAAATGAGATAAGTTACATAGTTTGAGTTTTATCTCTATGATATTTCAGCAATTGTAATTATTTTTTAAATTTGGCTACAGTATTTTGTTTTTATTAAATACATTTGAAGGTAAAAAGGATTAGAAAAACCTTATTTGCTATTTAAAACTAGGAGTCAAATATATGTAAAAAATATTGAAGATAGGTTAATTATTTTAGAAAATAATTATCTATGGAAACAATATTTTTAATTTGTTGAATTTATGTGTTATATATACATATTTATAATATTTCACTACACTCCCTTAATATTTCATAAGGGGAGTCTGCGATCTTTCTGAAGTAATTTTCATTTAGGCGGTTTATGAAGTCTTTAAGAAGCTCGTACTCGGTCTCTTCGTGCAGTATTGTAGTGGAGTAACGCCAGTGCTTGTTGTAGATCATTTTTAGACATTTATTTTGGATGATTTGCAGACGTTTAAGGTGAGTGTTTGCAGCTCTATACCAGATTGGCGAGGCAAATGTAATTATGGGTCTGATAACGCATTTATATAATAAATTTTTATTCGATTTATTCAAAAATGATCGTCTGTTTAGGAGAGGCCAAAGTGCTCTAAAGCTTTTTAGTGCTTTCTCGCGAGTCTTATCAATGTGCTCTCGGAATGATAATTTTTTATCCAGGATAACCCCGAGGTATTTCACCTCATTTTGTATGGGAATGTAATTATTTTCGAACCGTATTTGCCTGGAAGGTGCTCGTTTTGGTGATTTATTCCACGGAAAAATAATACATTGAGTTTTCTGTTGATTAATTTTTATTTTCCATTTCTGAAAGTACTTGTTGCAAGTTATAAGACTGTACTCCATTTTCTTTAACAAGGCACTTGTTAGCTTACTTGACGATATTAGCGCGGTGTCGTCAGCATAATAAGCAATATCTACTTCTTTTGGAGGTTTGAAGTCAGAGGTATAGATGGAATAAAGAATTGGAGAGAGAATCGAACCCTGAGGTAGCCCCGCTGGTATGTTTTTGGAGGATGAAATACAGTTGTTTATCGACACCGCAAATGTTCTTTCGTACAGGAAATCAGATATAATTTTACATATATATTTCGGTGTGTTAACAGATATTAGCTTATAGAGAAGGCCATTGTGCCAGACAGTATCGAATGCCTTTTCTATGTCTAGAAGTATCAATCCAGTGGATCTTTTTGATCGTTTGTTTCTGGTGATTTTATTCTTTATTCTGCTGACCTGATGAATTGTGTTGTGTTCCTTTTTAAAACCGAATTGTTTTTCGGAAATTATATTATGACTTGATGCGAAATCACGAAGTCTGATGTAGATCAGTTTTTCGAAGATCTTACCTATGTTACTCAAAAGGCTTATAGGTCTGTAGCTAGAAGCATTGTTAACCGGCTTGTTTGATTTATGAATCGGGATAACTTTAGCTTGTTTGAACGCTTTTGGGAAGTAATTCAGAAAAATGCAGCTATTAAAAATTGATGTGATTAGTTGTATTGCTTTCTTGGGTAGATTTTTCAACATGATGTTGGAAATGTCATCAAATCCTGGTGCCTTTGATGCATTTAGCGTGGAAAGTAAGGACACAGTTTCATGAAAATTTGTAAAAATTGCCTCTTCTGTGTTAGTGGGCTCACTCCTCATATTTGTAACCGCACAGTTTACCACAGAATCTACAGAATGCGTAAAATCAAGCGTAAGAGTGTGAGCTTTGGCAAAAGTATTAGCTAGTAATTCGGCTTTGTCAATATTTGTGATAATTTTAGATCCATTATCAATTAAATGGGATATTGAATGTTTTCGCCTCGATCTTAAAGAACGGCTTATCCTCCAGAATTGTTTGTCACCTGGTTTAAGACGCTGTAAAAGATTAGTCCACTTTCTGTTTCTTTCTTCTTCAATACTTTTGTCGATAAAATTACATAAAAGTTTTACACATTTTTTGTAAAATACTGCTTGTTGTGGGTTGTTTGAGCGTTGTTCTTTTCTTTTGTATTTCTTTCTCTGTCCAATTAGTCGAATTATATTAGGAGGAAGAGAACTATCTTTAGTTTCTGAAGTTGAATTTGTAGATAAAGTTCGTGCAGATAAAATGAGTTCTTTAAATGACTCGATTTCATGTTCGACTGCATCTTTTGAGTTGAATCTTTCAATTGAAACATCGATGCTTCTGTCGATGATATTTCTGAATAACCTCCAATTAGTATTTTTGTAGGAGAAACGATTTGGTTCACTGATTTGGATATGTGAACAAAGTACGGAACAAGTAATGGGACGATGATCTGAAGGTATTTCATATTCAAGAGTTTTTAAAGTCATTGGAAGAGTTATATTGCTTAACACAATATCTACAGTTGACGGCCTTCTACTTGTTTGGTGGGGATATAATGTGTAGTTAGGAGGGTGATAGACAAAAAAATTGTCAGAGTACTGCATATTGTTTAGAGCAGTACCGGAGGCATTATTGCATGGGCAATTCCACGATATATGTTTAGCATTAAAATCGCCAAGGATTATAAAATCATTGTATCGTTGTGTTAAGGCCGATATGTCATTGCAGAAATTTCTGTTATGTCTAGGTGAATATGCTGTAGTAACAACAACCTGGGTTCTGTTGATAACAATTTCGACAGCTAGACTTTCGATGTACGCTGTTTTTGTCATTGGCAGAAGTTTGTGGGAAATTGATTTGTGTACCAGAAGGGCGACTCCTCCCCCTCCGCTACTTAGCCTGTCATTGCGATAGAGAAAATAATTTTCAAAAAAGGGTTTGTGATTCTCTTTGAGAAAAGTCTCATTTATGCTGGCAATTTGAATATTTTTAGTGACTAATAAGCTCTCTAGTTGTTTTTGTTGAGAGTGAGTTGTCATACCATTGGCATTCCAGTGAAGTAGGTTAAATCTTCTTAAATTATCGGATGTCATGGGCATATTTTAAGAGTGACATTACGACATGTATTTGTTGAATTTTTGTTGTACACCTGCCTAACTCATCGAGGGCAGAAGTAAATATATTGAACAGTTCGTCAATGTTGAAGAGATCACTACTCTCATTTCGCATTACTCTGGCGTATGAACGGCTGTCGCGCTGCTGCTGAGTGCTTCTATTTATTGCACCGCGGGTATTGGGTGTGGATGTTGGTACAAATGTGTTGTTTGAACGACGACGATTCGAGGTGTTTCTTGTTGTTGGAGTCGCTGTCACTTTAGCTCTGACTTCTAAATAATGGGATCGCATTGGACAACTTAAGTCATTTGCTGAGTGATCGGTTCTCTCATATCCACTTTTTTTGCAATTGAAGCACGTGAATACTGCTGGCTTTTTGTTGTTTTTCGTGAACGGACAATCGTTTGTTGGATGATGATTTGCACAAGTCATGCAGGCTGGTTGACGGTTGCAGTGTTGTCCACCATGACCGTACATCAAACAATTCCAGCATTGTGTTGGTCTGTTATTAGATTTCGGTTTCTGTTTTTTCCATGTGATAATAACATTGGAAATTGTTCGGACACTTTTTAGCGATTTTGGGGCAAAAGATCGGCGAACAAATTGTACTTTATAAACTGCGTCGTTTTCGGAGCTGAAACGAGTATTAACCTCAGTAATGGAAACGGGCGATAAATTATACGTTTTTAATTCATCTGCTATATCATTGACCTTAATGCGCGGTAAACCATAAATGAATGTAGTGTAGAGTTTATCCTCCTTGGCATTAAAAGTGTGGAACTCAATTTTAGATTCCTTTAATGATTTTATGCAAAAATCAAATTTTTCCTTGTTTTGAGGAAATATCTTTATTCCAATGGAAGTACGTTTGTAGATGCAATCGTTGCCCAACAAGTGTTGAATTTCTCGGAGAGGAATGTTAACATCCGTGACGATAGGTGGTGGTTTATGTGGAATATCAGCCATGGTGATATTGGATTCTGGAGTCTCGTCCATATCCTCGATACTAGATAGATCACTATATCTGTTGTACGAAGATGATGTTGCACCAATGGAACCCATGTTAAATGCCATTGTCTGAGGTTTGGGTTTTTTGAAAGTTGGTTTCCCCTTGAGGCGCGCCAAGGATTTGGCAGCGCGGGGCATTTTCACTTTGGTTTCAACAATATACGGTGATTTTTTGTTTTATTTATTTTTTATTTTTTTTTTTTTTTTTTTTTGTCGAATGCAAAAACTGTTTGTAAGGGAATTGCAAAATCAATGCACTGATAACAGAACAGATTTTGAGACGAAGAGCTTGCGACCGAACAGAATGAAGGTTAGCAAAGAACTGATCGGTCGTGAATTAAAAGAGTCCATTCCGAAGAAAATCCATGTATGACTTAAAAAGTTAAAATTTGCTCTAATTTCTACAAAAACAAACTTTTACGAAAATAATGTTTTTCCCTTTATTAGTAACAAAAAGGAACCAAAATTTTACACTTAGAAGTCGGATCCAAAAATCGTATCAACCGTTGTTATATTATTATTTTTAGAGGGGTATTTTTAGGGCTCCGGGGATGAGCGGGGGTGAGGAGAAGTAATTCTTCATGGAACATCTATTCCGAAGCCTTACATACTTAAATTGTACGTGAATTCTACTATCCTCTTTGTTTACCCAGCAAAATGGCTAAATATCCCGAAAACGCGATGTCACAGGATAAAATGGCTAATGCCATTCGATTTAGCTGGTTTAAGTAGGTAAGTTGTTTTCATCGAGGACACATTTTTAAGGTACATTTTGTACACACAGTGCAATTAGTCCGAAGTCCTTTGGCCTAGTGTGTTCTATCTTGCCCGCTTTCTGTATGAATACCACTTTGGAATTCATCCATCGATTGGCGATATATGAGAATTTAATGCGACCTCTCCTTGAACTGTATGGACGATTCGGTAGTGGACATCAGTTCATACTGAGCCGATTCTGTAGACTTGCTCTTGTTGTAATCATATCGGTTTCCCCTACGGCATCCCTGCATCGATTGGGGGTTTACGAGAGTTTTGTGCAGCCTTGAAGAGCTCATAGCTCCTAATCGCCCAGCCTGGATTTTTCGCTTCCTTTCTGATCTTGCTGTTCCTCGAGTTCTGTCAGGGTGTTTCCGGGGAAATCCGTGTCGGGCATTAAATTTAATGACTGTTTTTGTCCCGTTATTATCGTCATCTGTAGGAGAGTGTATTCCACACCATTACATTTGCACTTACCTTAGGATCTTCTTATAGATTTTGAGTTTCTTTTTATTGATATCACAGTCATTTGAGACCCCAGTTGATTTCGTCCTGTTAAATAGTTTGTTGCAGATATTTTTCTTAACCTCTAGCTCAGAAGTCCACAACTGTGGTTTATTATTTGGTACTATCAAGGGAACCATTGATAGATTCGAACAGAAATTTTGAATCGAAAACTTTTTTTACAATTTCTATCATGCAGGTCCTTTCACTTTGTCTTCCTCGAATTTCTGTGGACGCAAGGCTAGGTTAGGTTAGGTTAAAAACGTCTCATGTCCATGGACATACACTTAAGACAGTAGTTCGGCCTGTTGTGCGCTCCTAATTTATGATTTTTATTCCTCACGGGTTACAGAAAATCGGTACTAGACACGAATTTTCTTAGTATCTTCCAGTCATATCCTCTGAGATGAGTCACGTCGAAACCGAAATATCGGGATCTTGCATGTGTGAAAGCTGGACAGTGATACAGAAAATGTTCTATCGTTTCGATGTTTTCCCTGCATGCCCTGCACTCGTCTTTTTCTGCTAGTCCTATGCGATGAAGATGTGCCTGTAAGCTTGAGTGTCCCGCTAGAACATCATCTTACTAATCTCGATCTTGTTTAGTCTCAGAAAACTACTTGTTTTCTTCTCATTTGGGTCACCCCACAGTATATTTGCAGTTGCTCTATTCCACACAGTTTTTTGAGCCATCACTGCCTTCAACTCATCCTTCGTGGCTTCGGAAGGTTTCCAATTTTCCAAGTTTATTACTCGAAGTTCTCTGCCCTTTGAAGCCAAGCTGTTTGCTCGTTCATTTCCAATCACTCCGTTGTGTCCCGGTACACAGAAAATACGCAGTTTACCATGGACTGACTAATTATTTATCGTTTATTTACAGTCTAACACTGTTCTGAATTTGGACGCAAGGTTTAGGTAATCCTAGCGCAAGTGGTACATTCCAGCATTCCAACCTATTCGTTTGTCAGACTCAACTGAATTTAGGTAACAGACATAGGTTAAGATTATTTCTGGCCAAAATAGCATTTTCTTGGAGTGCCTTCAGAGTTTGCCAGAAGCAGCCTAAAGTTAGGTGTCCTGATACCACACATCTTTCCTCCTAGGGTTCCTGTATCAGTACGATGTCCACTGCACTGGGCAGGAGCAGCAATATAGCTACTGAGGCTGCTTTTGCGGAATGGAATTCATAGCAACATTGATAGCCGACATATAAACCACCACATCAACAAGGGTGTTATCGAACTCCTCGTCATCGAGAAATATGTCCCTATCAGAAGCGTCAAAGAGTACGGAATCTCCACTCAATGTCCGAAGACATGCATTCGTTGTCAGAAATGAATACTACAGGCTCTGTGTTAGAGATTATATATATTAGCGTGGATGGCTCTGGAGTTCCAGACGGCCACGATTGACAGCTCACCTTCAGTAGTGGGGGTTACATTCTGTTTATATATCTTCGAAACTATAGTCCCGAAACTATAGTTCATTTGTCTGTTTTAAGTGATAGATGGATTTAGCATTATGGTGTAAGCTGATCTGCCGCTGCGGATTAGCCACCTCACCAATTCTCCAATTATGGGTGGACATTCCAGGATCGGCCATGGTGGCCGATTACATATGTCTTCACTTGACCTTAGGGCTGGTGTCATCCACATCACTTCTGTACCAGCAATCACTAAAATCTGCTTCTCCACTACACTGAAGTGTTTGAAGAGTGTCCTATTGACGGTAACTTTCTGTCTTTTCGAAGGCAGGGTTTCACCAGTTGGTCAGATTCGTAATTTCCGAGCTATAAAAATTAATTTGCCTAATTCTGACACAATTCTTGATCAACTATGTGTTCATATTGTTGATCAGTCTTCATTATTAGTCATGGTATCATATATCCCTCCTAATAGCTGTTTTTCCATGTATGATGAGCATATTAACAATGTTTTAAATGTTGCTGCTGACTATGACACAAGTGAGCTGGCAGTCTTTGGTGACTTTAATATGGGCAAGGTTATACGGACACATTTTCCTGATAGTTCATATATGTGTGCAACAAATGTAAATTCTGATATCGAAATTAATTTAATTGATAGCTTTTTAGCCATAGATTTAGGCCAGATTAATTGCTTTTTTAATGCATTAAATCGTGTTCTAGATCTAATATTTATTAGTGAGAACTTAATATTTAAAATTTGTATATGTGACCATCCTTTATCCTTAACTGATGGGCATCATGTAGCTTAAGAAGTTGAGTTTGAATTATTGCAATTTCCCCAGCTTAAATCTATTGGCCAAAGTTATTTTGACTTTAAAAACTGTAATTTCAATTTGCTAAACACTTCAATTTTAAGTATTGATTGGTCGAATTATTTTTCAGATTTAACTGTAACAGATTGTTATTGTAAATTTGTTAAGACTATAAGTGATCTTACAAGCAATTATATTCATTATAAAGGTGGTAAAATTCATAAGTTACCGTGGTATACTTCAGGTTTAAAGAAGTTAAAGAATTTAAGAAACAAATTTTATAAATCATATAAGTCCACAAATGACAGCGAATCCAAACGGTTATACAACTATTATTCTCGTGAATATTCCTTTCTTAATAAATTCCTTTACAAAAGTACATATTAAGTTTCCAAGAAAGAATTAACAGTAGGTTTAGGTTTAGGTTTAGGTTAGGGTGGTAGCCGTATTTTTTTACAAGCTCACATAGATCAGTTTAGGTCCCTAGTGTTACCACGGGCTGAAATGCCCCTCATCGAAACCAACCTGTTTGATATATAAATTTATCTATAGTACGAATATCAGTACTGGAAAGATCTGTTAGGCTGCCTAAAAAGGCCGACCCTAGTATGTCCAGTCGTCGTTTACTCAAAGCGGGACAGTCGCAAAGCAAGTGCTCAATGCTCTCCACTTCTTCCTCATCTCCACAGCTTCGGCAGAAGTCATTGGAGTCAATAACCAATCTTTTGGCGTGTTCGCCGATCAAGCAGTGTCCCGTCAGAACCTGTACTAACGTAGACAATCGTTTCCTCTCTAGTGCGAGGAGATATTTTGACCTTCTCAGGTCATACCTTGGCCAGATTTGTCTAGCTACCCTGCAGGTGCCGATTTCTGTCCATCTCTCGTTGGACTGCCTGATTGCCTCTTGACTAAGCCAAAGCTTGCACGTGGATAGTGGCGCACCAATATATGCAAATTCTTCGAGAATTTGTAATGTCGTCCCTTTCCTAGCAAGTTCATCGGCTTTGCAGTTCCCCGGGATATCCCTATGCCCAGGCACCCATATGAGGTGTATATTAAACTGCTCAGCCATCTCGTTAAGAGATCTGCGGCAGTGGAGGGCTGTTTGTGAATTTAGGGATGTTGCCTCAAGAGAATTGATGGCAGTCTGGCTGTCCGAGTAAATGACAACGCCAGTGTTGGTTACTATGTTGCGACTCAGCCACTTGGCGACTTCCCATATTGCCATTATTTCGGCTTGATAGACACTGCAGGTATCTGGTAGTCTGTGAGCTATATCCAGACTAAGTTCTTCACAGTGTACTCCGAAGCCAACCTTTTCATCAAGCTTCGAACCATCCGTGTAAAAGTGGAGATGGTTTCTATTACCTGGTATTCTGCCGACCCATTCATCTCTGGCGGGAATCATAGTGATGTAATTTCTCTCGAAGGTGTACACAGTTGGTATATAGTCCACTCGGTCGGTTCCATAGCACTACACTTTGATATCCTCATGTGACCATAGTTCTTGTACCTCCACATTGATAGGCAGTTTAATCTTATTGCCGCTTTGGTTGCAACTTCTCTCGCCACAATATTAATCGGCAGTATATGGAGTAGGGCTTATAGAGACTCGGTCGCTGTAGTCCTTAGGGCTCCGCTTATGCTCAGGCAGGCAGTTCTCTGAACCTTTGTTAGTAGGTTGGTAATGGTTAGTTTGTCAGTTGCCGTCCACCATACCACAATACCGTATAACAGTATTGGACGAACTACTGCTATATATATCCAGTGGACGATTTTAGGAGAGAGTCCCCACCGCGACCCTACAGCCTTTTTGCAGGAATATAAGGCGACGTTGGCCTTCCTTACACGTTCCAATACGTTAAGTCTAAATAACATTTTCCTATCTAGAATTATTCCTAAAAATTTTGCACTTTCAGAAAAGACTAGATCTTTTCCATTTATCCGAGGTGGAGGGTCCACATGTGGGACATTATTCATCCTAGTAAAGAGAACCAATTCTGTCTTGTTGGGGTTAACGCCCAAACCGCTGCTTCTGGCCCATCTAGCCAACTTGTTCAGAGCCACCTGTAGGATGTCTCTGAGGACGTTTACGAATTTGCCACTCACTGCGATTGCCACGTCGTCCGCATATGCCACGACCTTGCAGCCACAACGTTCTAGATCTAGCAGGATTTCATTCACCGCTAGGTTCCAAATTAGTGGAGACAATACTCCTCCTTGCGGGGTCCCTCTGTTTACATACCTTGTTAGAGTTGTGGACCCTAGACATGCTGTTATGCGTCTTCTGGTGAGCAGACCTTGAATTAGTCTAATCAAACTAGTGTTAACCTTTAGATGTGAGAGTGCCGCAATTACCGCATCTGAGTGAATGTTGTTAAAAGCCCCTTCTATGTCAAGAAATGCCACCATGGTGAATTCCTTGAAATGCAGGGACGATTCGATAGTGCTCACAAGTTCGTGCAGGGCTGATTCTGTAGACTTGCCCTTATTGTAAGCATGTTGGTTCCCCGACAGGAGTTTTGTATCCAGGTTTTCCCTAATGAAATGATCTAAAAGTCTTTCCAGACCGTTCAATAGGAAGGAGGATAGGCTAATTGGTCTGAAGTATTTTGGCCTAGTGTGTGATATCTTTCCCGCTTTAGGTATGAATACCACTTTGGTATCCCTCCATCGATTCGGGACGTATGAAAGCCTGATACAGCCTACATAAATTTTCTCCAGCCAGGGGATAATGTACTTTAACATTTTCTGCATTTCTGCTGGAGTGATGCCATCTGGTCCAGGTGACTTGAAGGGCTCAAAGCTGTTAATAGCCCAGCTTATTCTGGATCTCTCAGTCAAGAAGCTAGCGACGCTCGCAGTCCACTCGCACTCTTGTTGGTCCTGCTGATCCTCGGGTTCTGTTATAGAGTTCCCCGGGAAATGTGTGTCGAGCAGTACATTGAGCGACTGCTCGCTGTTTTTGGTCCAGTTATTTGCCTCATCCTGTAAATATCCCACTGTACAGGGTGAAGCAGATAATATCTTCCTCAGCCTAGCGGCGTCGGAGACCTTTTCCACTTCACCACAGAAGGTATACCAAGAGCGCCTTTGCGCCTTTCTAAGCTCCTTCTTATAGATCTTGAGTTGCTCTTTATAGGCATCCCAATCATTAGCGACCCCAGTAGATTTAGCATTATTGAATAGCTTGTTGCAGGTCTTTTTCATAGCCGTTAGCTCAGAAGTCCACCATTGGGGTTTAGTTTTACCCTTGTACCTTGTTTTCGGACAGGTTTCTTCAAGGGAACTATTGAATGATGTGGTGATATGATCGACCAGATTATCCAGACCGGCTTTGTCATTCGGTTCGTACAGAAGTTTAGAGTTGAGGACTTTCTTGAAATTCTTCTCATACAGATGCCACTTTGTCTTCCTTACATTTCTGTGGACGGCGGGTTTAGGCGCTTTTTCCGCAAATTTGAACTCAATATAATGGTGATCTGAGAATGAGTGGCCGTCCAGTACATTCCACCCAATAATTTTGTCTGACAGCCGGTCAGTAGCAAACGTTACGTCGAGTACTTCTTGTCTGTCTTTAGTTGTGAAGGTCGGTTTATTACCTATGTTACAAATACTAAGGTTGGTAGTTAGAATAAAGTCAAGAAGCGAATCACCCCTATTGTTTATATCCGTACTACCCCAGATAGTATGATGAGCGTTCGTGTCTGCGCCAATAATCAGCTCGAGCTCGTCAGACGTTGCTTCTTCTACTACTTCCCTGAATAGAGCAGTCGGTACTACAGATTCATAAGGCAAGTAGCTGGAGACCACCCAATATATGCGATTACCGATCTCCAGGCTAGCAGCTGTTTGGTCTTTACCACTTAAATTAGTCAGGAGAAAGATACTTAGATCTTTCCTGGCCAAAATGCAGGTTCTTGGAGTGCCTTCACAGTTGGCCACAAGCAGTTTGAAGTTGGGTGTCCTAATACCGCACACCCTTCCTCCCACTACGTAGGGCTCCTGTATCAGGACGATGTCTACTGCGCCTGTGGACAGGCGCAGCAATAGAGCCGCTGAGGCTGCTTTAGCGTGATGGAGGTTAATCTGTAGAATTCTTACCATCATTGGTAATTGACAGATTAACATCCACCCCGACAAGGGTGTTATCGAACTCTTCGTCCGTATCGTCGAGAAGCATGTCCCCGCCAGATGCGTCAAAGAGTCCGGAGACTCCCCTCAGCCTCTCTGTGTCCGAAGTAGAGCTTTTGTCCTCAGAGAAGGACGTTACAGATCTTCTGTTAGAGTTGGAGTCACCAGAAATAATAGGCGTGGGTACCTCCGCACTTCCAGAAAGTGCCACGGTGGACGACTCACCTTCTGCAGTGGGAGCTATATCCTGCTTGTATATCTTCAAGACTATAGTCTCGAAGCCATATTGTAGGGTTGCACTCGCACTTTGTATATGGGAGGTGGATTCAGCGTTTAGGATAAGATTGACCTGCCGCTTTTTACCATCCGCCTCACCCACCTTGCTGATTCTCCAATTATGGGCCGGCAGACCAGGATTGGAATCTTTTATTATTTCTAAGATGTCAGCCGGGTTGGAGGGCTCTTCTGTAACCCAGGTGATGGCTCTAGGGTGACTAGGGATGTTGTTTTTTTCGACAACATCCAACTGGGCACCCGGCCTCACCTCACCCGCTCGACTCAGAGCAGCCTTATACAGGTCTACTGATCTGGCATCACCGAAATATAAGAGCTTTACTCTCCCCTGATGCCATCCTGCATCGTTGCAGATTGGTGGTTTGCCCGCCATTTCTCTACGGACATCGAGGTAATGAGCCATAATGGCTGATTGTACATGACTCCATTTGTCCTTGAGGATGGATCCATTCTCACTACTTCTGTCTATAACAGCCATCACTAGACTCTCCTTCGCCACTTCATTGAAGGGCTTGGTGAGTGTCCTGTTGATGGTGACATTAGGGCCTCTTGCCTTTTTCGAAGGCAGGGGTTCATCAGGTGATCTGATTCGTTTTACTTTATTAGCCGTTAACACAGCTGAATTTGTGGCTCTTTCAGCCGACTCATTGGCCTTAGAAGCATCTATGACACCTTTAGCCCAGGTAAGTGACTCTTTTTGTTTTTCGGTAAGAGCCGAAACCTCAACAGCCTCCAACTTCGTCAAAACTCTGAGCGCTACACGATGCTCATTGTGCTTCCGTTTTGACGGTCGGACATGACGTTTGACGGTCGGACATGACCGCACCACCTGTTGTGAGTACTTGGGGGAGATTTTCACCATTTTTGGTGTGGTCGGCTTTGGCCAAGACCAACGGACGGACAGTCAGACGATTGGGGAACCGCGCTCCATCGGAACACGAAGGCATCCCCGTCAAGAGAATTTATTTTTATTTTGTCTGTATTAGACCGTAATAGGTACTACGATGTAGGCCTTACAGACTTTGTACAGACTTTTGCTATTGCGTAATAGGTACTGGTAACTATCCGCTATGTGATAAACACGTCCGTTCACTGCGAATGATCAGCAACGATCCAGAATTAACAGTAACCCGAAATCTTTCTGGGACTTTGTTCAATAAAAGAAATCATCCAGCAATTTCCCTTCTGCTATGCATTTAGGTAATGTATCTGCTAACACCACTTCTGAGATTGTAAATTTATTTGCAGATTTTTTTAAATCGAATTTTGACAATGACGGGCCCTTCGAGGATTCAAAGTTTTTGGATCTGGTAGAGTCTTGTATTGATTTTGGTATTATTCAGCTTGATATCAAAGACATTTCTTTTGGTATTGCTGATCTGAAAAGATCTAAGAAATTAGACACAGACGGTTTTTCTGCATCTCTCTTAAAAAAAATATCTCCTTCCATATGCGAGCCATTACTGACAATTTTCAATAAATCGTTGCTAACTGGATCATTTATTGATCAATGGAAAATTGCATTTATCACCCCAGTTTTCAAGTCTGGCGATAAATCCAATGTCTGCCATTACAGGCCTATTGCCAAGATATCCAACATTTCAAAAGTTTTCGAGCATATAATGTATCGTAAGATGTTCTCAGCCGTTAAATCGTATCTGTCAGAATGCCAGCATGGCTTTATTGAAGGACGGTCAACTACGACTAATTTGTTGTTGTTTACAAACTTCTGTCTCTGTAGCTTCGAAAGAGGAAGCCAAGTAGGATCAATTTACTTGGATTTTTCTAAAGCATTTGATAAAGTATCACATTATATTTTGATTTCCAAATTGACCAAATTTGGTTTTTATTCAAAATCCCTTGATTGGTTACGATCGTACTTAACCAACAGAGTCTATATGGTCCATATCGATGGTTCCAGTTCTTTGCCCTACGTTGCTACTTCTGGTGTACCTCAGGGTAGTGTTTTGAGGCCATTTCTATTTAACTTGTTTATAAATGATATTTCAAAATGTATATCATACTCTCAATGCTTGCTTTATGCAGATGATGTGAAACTGTTTAAATGTATAAATAATTTATTAGATGCTACTTTTTTACAATGTGATCTTTTATCTGTTACAGATTGGTGTGTTTTTAATAAACTGTCCCTAAATGTTAGAAAAAGCTTTTACGTTTGTTATTCACGCTTACACTGTCCTATATTTATGGAATTTTATGCAAATGGTGAGAGAGTCAAGCATGTTCATAAAATTCTTGATCTGGGCATTTTGTTTGATTCGAAACTTAGCTTTAATTCTCATATTGACTACATCATTCCAAAAGCATACAAACTTATTGCATTTATTAAACGCCACAGTTCTGATTTTAGTGACCCATATACTCGGAAAATTTTGTACATGACTTTTGTCCGCTCAACAATAGAATACGCGCAAATTGTTTGGAACCCATCATCTTCTACACAGATCAACAGAGTTGAGAGAATACAAAGGAAATTTGTTAAATTTGCCCTGTCTTCACTCAACTTTGTTCATCCATTTCCTTCATATGAATCCAGGTGTAAACTTATTCACCTTCCAATATTATCTAACCGTAGATGTTTACAATCTTTAATGTTTTTATATAAAGTTATTTGTGGACTTATTGATTGCCCTAATTTATTAAATCTAGTGCCTTTTAACGTTCCTTCAAGGAGATTAAGAAACTATGAATTTTTTAAGTACCACTACATAGAACTAATTATGGTCTTAATGAGCCTATTGTTAGATCCCTTAGGGAATTTAACAAAATTTTTAAATTGTATAATCTGGATTTTTCTATGAAAATGTCTAAATTTAAAAGTATACTAGAATTAATTTATTATTAAGCAATAGTCTGTAAGGAATTGTATTTCCATAGACGAAATAAATAAATAAATAAAATAAAAAAATATTACCCGCCGTTAACACAGCTGAAGTTGTAGCTCTGTCAGCCGACTCTGTGGCTTTAAAATCATCAACGACGTTCGAATAGGAAAATAAAAAGTATCTCTAATTCTAGGCAAATGGTTCGAAGCTTGATGATAAGATTTTAGACTGTAAAGAACATAGTCTTAATATAGCCCACAGATTACCAGATCTTGCAGTGTCTATCAAGCTGAAATAATGACAATGAGAGAAGTCGCGAAGTGGTTTAGTCGTAACATAGTGACCAACACTGGCGTTATCATTTACTCCGACATCCAGGCTGCCATTAAATCTTCGGAGGTTACATCCCTAAATTCAAAAGCAGCCCTCGAATGCCGCAAATCTCTCATCGAGTTGGCTGTGCAGTTTAAAATATATGTCATATGGGTGCCTGGGCATAGGGATACCCGGGGAACTGCAAAGCCGATGAACTTGCTTGGAAAGGGACGACATTACAAACTTTCGAAGATTTTTCATATACTAGTGCGCCACATGCAAGCTTTGGCTTAGGCAAGAGGCAGTCCAATGAGAGATGGACAGAAATATAGGGTAGCTGGACAAATATACGACCTTATTAGGTCAAAATAGTCTACGATAGTGTTAGTTCTGCCGGGACATTGCCAGGAGGCTGAGACTTGAGTACAATGACTTTGGATATGAGGAGGGTGGATATCATTTAGCACCTGCTTTACCACTGTCGCGCATTGAGTAAACGACATCTGAAGGTACCTGGGTCGGGTTTTCTAAGAAGTCTGACAGATATTGCCGGCACCTATGTTTGTATAATTAATAACTTTGTGTGTCAAATAGGCTGGTTCCGATGAGTGGAAACTGGTCCCGTGGTATCACTAGGGACCTCTATTGGTTTATGGGAGCTGATAAAACCGGCTGCTACCCTAACCTATCCCTGGCTGCAAACCATAACACTGATGGGTTCGATGTCGCAATACTTGGTAGACCATTAGGTGTTGCCCGAGGCACACTATGTAGAAGCGGTCTACAATTCTCGTACGAGAATAATCGTCTATTACTCTTTCACAGACCTGAATTCGACTATATGGGACATTATTCCTCTAACAATAATATGACTCTCTGAGAAGATATTAACATCTATTGGCCGGTACTACTGGGTCAGTTAACACAGTCCGTGACTGTGCGGTCTTCCCTAAGGATGACTGACTTATTATCTGGGAGTTCGATCTCAGGTTCATCAATATATAGTCTCAGTCTCGATGTTATGCTTTGTTTAAAGTCATCTCCAGGAATGTTTGCTATAATCTCTGCTTAACCCAGAAATGTCTGCCTGGCATTTGTGTGTTATCTATCTGGTTGCCCAGGTGTCTATCTGGTAGCCAGAATTTTCATTTCAGCTTTTCTCTCGAATACGAGGGCGGTCCCAAAATTAGCAGACTTGACGTGAGAACTGGCAACTTTCTAAAACAAATGTTTTGTTGTTTAGTTTAGTAAAGTAAACAATCGCAGTGAATTTGTAAACATGGGAAAAAGTTGGTCATCGATATGTAATAAAATACTTTCGTTTCTACTACTTTGAGGGTGTCTGCTCCTTCGTTTACAACTATAAAATATTGGGTGGAAGAGTTTAAACGTGCCCGCACAAGCTGCAAAGATAGTGGTTGACCTATTGAGGTATTGGATGACCGTCGGTTGAATGCTCAAGAGCTAGCTGAAGTCATAGGCATTTCAAAAAGTAATATACATGGTATATTGACGGTAAATTCGATGAAGAGAAAACTGTGCGCAAGATGGGTGCCGCCTTTGCTCACAATCAAGACAATGCACCAGTTCACACATCCACTTTTGCGATGGCCAAAATCAATGAATTAAAGTTCGAATTGCTTCAGCACGCACCGTATTTGCCAGATTGAGCTCCCTCGGATTTTTATTTATTTCCAAGTTTGAAAAAATTGCTCGGCGGAAAAAGGTTTGCCAACAATGAAGAGGTGGAGGTTGTGGTTGATTGTTATTTTCAGGAGCTAGACAGGTCTTACTATAAACGGGGTTCGAAGCTATTAAAAATCTTGGAAAAGGTGTTTCGAGCTGAATGAGATTATGTTTAAAAATAAAGAAAAATTTTCCCAAATTTGTTGTGTTTTCTTCGCTAGGTCGGCTAATTTTCGGACCGCCCTCGTATTCCGTTGTTTGCATATATGCTTGCAATGCTTCTTTTATTTTTGTTACGACTTGAAGTATATCATCAGTACTTATTTATTCTTCTATCATCTGCAATAATTTTGCTGTTAGGGCTGCCTCATCTTCTTCTTCTTAAGTCCTTTGGCTCCCGGTGGAGCATAGGGCTTCAGAGTGCAGCCTCATAGATTAGATGAGTTTCTTTTGGTTGGGCGTCTGAAATTGCTTAACTTATGACGAGAAAATATATTCTTTGGGTCTTTTGTAGGATAATGCTGAGAAAAAACATCCGTTGGATCTTCTGTAGGATTATGCCGAGACAACACCTTCATTAGATAATGCTGAGACACAACATCCGTTGGACCTTCTGTAGAATTATATCGAGACAACTCCTTCATTAGATCTTTTGAAGAATTTTGATGTTCAATAGAAGTTCATCATACTATAGAAGAGTAGGTTAGTATTGCTGTGAGGACCGCCTCACATAATATGTGGAATTCCTTTGGGTGGGATTCTGAAATTGCTTCACTTATGACGAGAAAATATCTTGGGTCTTTTGTCGGATAATGCTGAGGCAAAACATCCGTTGGACCTTCTGTAGGATTATGCCGAGACAACACGTTCATTAGATCTTTTGAAGGATATTTTTGTTAGACTTCTTATCATAGAAGTTCATCATACTATAGAAGAGTAGGTTAGTATTGGTTTTATCATACTTTTGTTCAACCAGTTCGTCATGTTCGGATTGATTACTTATTTGGAGCCTATTGCTCTTCTACATAGAAAAGTCATGTTGTTGGGTAAATGAGAAATTTTGCTGAAGTTTTATATGAAGTCCTTAGTACAACACATCGAAGAAGTCACTTTGAACCCTTTCCCGGGGACACACATTATGGAACATTTTAAATATTGGATTATGTCCTTCTGTCTGGCTGGTTGTACTATAATTCTTGAATTATTTTGTGGCCTTGAATGAAAATTTTTCACTACGTCAAAATTAATTTGATTCAGTTCTCCTGGAAAATGTTGTTCTATTGTAAATGAATTTAACATCTTTAAATAACATCTACGCCCTATAGTTTTTTCCAGCATCATATCGGAATTCTCTCCCACTGGACCACCTCTCTGTCAAGTCATGGTCCGTCAAGTCATCCTCAGCCAAACGGGCAGACAGGCAATCGCAATTTATTTTGTCCATTTCAACAGCACGCGTTGATTCTGTTGCAATTGCGGCGGCTATCCTATGCAGTTTGGCCATTTTTATGTTGCATGGCAGCAGAGCCCGGCACAAAACATGGATCGGATTGGCCACCTGCTGCATCATTTGTCAGGCACTTGTTTCCACTTGCCCTCCGCCACTTGTGGTGTGCGTCACCATTTATTCGCTCATTTACTTTTTGCAACAGCTATCACTCACTCGCCCAATCTCTTCTGGAAACTTTTTCGTATTCCTTTTTCGCCAAAGTTTTGCTGCAATTTTTAACAATTTTCTTCGCCAGCATCGATGGCTGGTTGTGATTTTGGACAAGTTGTATGAGCGGAAGGATGGATGGAGGATACGTGAGATGATGGCGGCGGCGGCTTCTTAAAAACTCCAACAGCTGTCAGCTGCTACAAGTGCACGCTGGTCAATCATGGTAATGAGACAGAGCGTTGTCGTGGATGCGGATATGAAGGCATGTAAATCCATGTGAATGTGATTTATAATCGAGCAGAGTTTCCATAAACGGCAGCCAACTGTACGACGCATTGTTTACCCGTCCGAGATTTATGTTATGTGCTGTGGTCTTAACATTCTCGTGTATTATATAAATGCATTGCGTTGCTCCTTACTTTAACATGATGGACGTGCTCCGGTGGTCAGCCTATCTTAAAATTCCTTTAACGTCTCGTTCTTATTAATGTAAACAGTTATTCGCAGTAATATGACACATGTCTGCGGGGGTCTTCCTCGTGGAGTAATATTTCGTAGTTGGTTTAAAAATATTTTGAGGAAAATTAAGAAATGTTTTAATTGAAGTTGAAGTGCCAGTTGAATCATACTACATATTACTTTACAACCTGATCATCTCTTCATATGTTATTGAAATATTTGTTATATTTTACGGAATTATGAGACGCATTTTAAATGCCTCTCATAAAGTTTTGAATTGAATTCTAGAATCAATGGTAGAATACTCGTGTATGGTATTTATGGCTTAAATACCAAAATAGAATACAAACTGCCAAGTTTCTGCTAAATTGCTTTAAAAATTGTGGCTTAAAACCCGTATTTTGGATCGACCTCTATAGGGGAGCTGTATCAAAACATTGACCGATATGGCCCATTTGCAATCCCAAACAACCTGCAACTATATGAAATATTTCTACAAAATTTCATCAACCAGATGTGTTGTGTTTTCTTTGTTTGGTCGGCTAATTTTGGTATAGCTATGTCCGTCCGTCTGTCTGTGTATCTATACCTGTAATCAAACCACAGGTCGCAATTATGGTCTGATCTCAACAGAACATTCCACATATCTTTCTTTTGGCCCAAGGACGATCCCTATTGAATTTGAGTAAAATTGATATAGATTTACACTTAGCTCCCATATATATGTACCTCCGATTTGGCATATACGAGTATTCACTGTTTAAACAAAATTTTTTACCCGATGTGTATAAAAATTGACTGAGAGAAAGAAGTTTCTTGATACACTCAGAGACAATACTTAATTTGACGAAAACGGTCCAGATTTAGATATAGCCATAGCCATATATAAGTTAACCCCGATTGTAAAACCATGCAAAGGTTGTAAAACTATATTTTATATCCGATCAGTACGAAATTCGACAGAAAGTGGTTTCTTGTTATATGAATGCACACTGACAAAATTGGGGGAAAATCGGTTCAGATTTAGATACTACAGAGTAGGTAGTCATCGCCTAGAGAGAAGATGTTCAATGGATCGATTACACTAGAGCAGATATTCCCACGGGTTGCCTATTATAGATTGGATAATCTCAACGGTTGACAATTCGATAACTCCATTCTAAAACATGCTAAGTCGACTTAGCATGTTTTTAGAGAGATTGCATTTTTAACTTCTAATTATACTCAGTCACCATTTGGTGTCTATCCGTCAACCCAATCAAAAGTTATTCACAAAACAGTGCAGGTCATTCGATTTCCAATACAAACGAATTCCACACAAATTTAAAAAATTCATCAAACTTTGATCGCCTCTCCTGAAAAACTAAGTTTTTGCACTTAGCATAGTTTAGGATGGAGGTATCGAATTGTAGAGTAGATAAAGCAGCGCTACGTCGTCAATACATTAGATAAACCCACGTTTCTTCTACTTAAAATATATAACTTCACGGGTCTACTATAGAGTAGATAGGGAAAATCTTGATACAAAACTCCTGTCGGTGAACCAACATGCTTACAATAAGGGGAAGTCTACAGAATCAGCTCTGCACGAACTTGTGAGCGCTATCGAATCGTCCCTGCATTTCAAGGAATTCACCATGGTGGCATTTCTTGACATAGAAAGGGCTTTTAACAACATTCACTCAGATGCAGTAATTGCGGCACTGTCACATCTAAAAGTTAACTGTAGTTTGATTAGACTAATTCAAAGTCTGCTCAACAGAAGACACATAACAGCATGTCGTGGGTCCACAACTCTAACAAGGTTTGTAAACAGAGGGAACCCACAAGGAGGAGTACTGTCTCCACTAATTTGGAACCTAGCGGTGAATGAAATCCTGCTAGATATAAAACGTTGTGGCTGCAAGGTCGTGGCATATGCGGACGACGTTGCAATCGCAGCGAGTTGCAAATTCGAAAACGTCCTCCGAGACACTCTTCAGGTGGCTCTGAACAAATTGGCTAGATGGGCCAGAAGCAGCTGTTTGGGCGTAAACCCAAACAAGACATAATTGGTTCTCTTTAAAAGGATGAACAAAGTCCCACATGTGGACCCTCCACCTCGGATAAACGGAACAGATCTAGTCTTTTCTGAAAGTGCAAAATTTTTAAGAATAATTCTAGATAGAAAACTGTTATTTAGACTTAACGTATTGGAACGTGTAAGGAAGGCCAACGTCGCCTTATATTCCTGCAAAAAGGCTGTAGGGTCGCAGTGGGCCTCTCTCCTAAAATCGTCCACTGGATATATATAGCAGTAGTTCGTCCTACTCCATATACTGCCGATTAATATTGTGGCGAGAGAAGTTGCAACCAAAGCGGCAATAAGATTAAACTGCCTATCAATGTGGAGGTATAAAAACTACGGTCACATGAGGATATCAAAGTGTAGTGCTATGGTAACCGACCGAGTGGACTATATACCAACGGTGTACATCTTCGAGAGAAATTACATCACTATGATTCCCGCCAGAGATGAATGGGTTGGAAGAATAACAGGTAATAGAAACCATCTCCACTTTTACACGGATGGTTCGAAGCTTGATGAAAAGGTTGGCTTCGGAGTACACTGTGCAGAGCTTAGATTGGATATAGCTCACAGACTACCAAATACCTGCAGTGTCTATCAAGCCGAGTGTCTGAGTCGCAACATAGTAACCAACACTGGCGTTGTAATTTACTCGGACAGCCGGGCTGCCATCAATTCTCTGGAGGCAACATCCCGCAGATCTCTTAACGAGATGGCTGAGCAGTTTAATATACACCTCATATGGGTGCCTGGGCATAGGGATATTCCGGGGAACTGCAAAGCCGATGAACTTTCTAGGAAAGGGACGACATTACAAATTCTCCAAGAATTTGCATATATTGGTGCGCCACTATCCACGAGCAAGCTTTGGCTTAGGCAAGAGGCAATCAGGCAGTCCAACGAAAGATGGACAGAAATCGGCACCTGCAGAGTAGCTAGACAAATCTGGCCAAGGTATGACCTGAGAAGATCAAAACATCTCCTAGCGCTAGAGAGGCAAAGATTATGTACGTTAGTATCAGTTCTGACGGGACACTGCTTGATCGGCGAACACGCCAAATGATTGGGTATTGACTCTAATGACGTCTGCAGAAGCTGTGGAGATGAGGAAGAAGTGGAGAGCATTGAACACTTGCTATGCGACTGCCCCGCTCTGAGTAAACGACGACGGGACATACTGGGGTCGGCCTTTCTAGGCAGCATATCAGATCTTTCCAGTACCGATATTCGTACTATCGACAAATTTGTATATCAAACAGGTTGGTTTCGATGAGGGGCATTTCAGCCCGTGGTAACACTAGGGACTAAACTGCTCTATGTGAGTTTGTATAAAAAATACGGCTGCCACCCTAACCTAAACCTAAACCTTGGCTGAAATATATGACTTAATTTCGACTCTTGTAATGGGTGTCTCACCAAAAAGTTTGGATGGAAGTAGATTGTTGGCGTAGCACTTATCCTTTACGGCTTCACACAAAAAACAGTCAAACGGAGTCAAATGGCAGTTCAAAACGCAACCGCTAGACGGGCCACCCTTTATATCTCGGTTTCATCAAAATCTCACTTTTCGAGTTCAGATTAAATCTAGTTTTACGACTGACTTAAGGGGTGTCAAACGTATATACATACATTGATTTTTCAGAAGTATATTGCCCCACTCCTATTTGGGTTTAGCATCTTTTTTTATAACGTGAGCAAAATACTGTAATTGTTCCCAAATATCTGGAATAAAGGGTGTATTTTGATAGCTTGAGTGGGATTCTTAGCGGCAGTTGCCTTTGTGACCCTCAACTTCCTTTGCAAAACAGATCGATCGTTTCTCTTTACACTCAATTAGGGGTAAAGAAGGCAATCAAGTACCGAAAGCACCGCCATAAAATTAGAGGAAAGGCTACCATTAAAAATATATTCGATTCGATCGCCTAATGGATTACGTTTAGATTTTTGTAGATCTTTGATGCAGAGATAAGTACAAGTTTTCTATACTGAAATCATCCACAAAAGTAGGGTTTTGAACAGCTCTATTATGTCGTTAAGAGATATGAGGCAATTGAGGGCCTCTTAGTAGGATAGCAAACTTCCAATTACTTCTGTCATAAGTTCAGATGAAATGGTGTTTATATGGAACACGTGATACTAAATATGCACAGAAAACAAAAGTTTACTAACTTTAATGACAGAGGCAATGATTTCGATCCAATGACGAATAATCTTTAAAGTAAGAACATGCCATACTTAATATTAAGACAATTTAATGGAAATTAAGCCGAGTTTCTCAATATTAAGTAAATTATTTTTAATTTAAGTGCGAAATGTACTAACTTAAAAGCCAACTTAACATTGGCTCGAAATCATTGCCGCCGTCCTTAACATTTTTTTCATGTGGTGTTTTCGTCCGTTGGTACGATGTCAAGTTCCATATAAACTAGCAAGGAATCGATATGTGTACATGTCTTGAACTGTTGATAACAACGACTGCTTTTTCTTTAAAGTAATTTGACGCCAAGACTTCTTTACATTTCCTTTAAAAAAAATATATTTTACGAACTAATTTTTAAGTTCCCCTTTAAATGCAAGAACTCGTGCGCTTTATAAACCATTGTCTGGTCTCCCTTTTTCCCACACATACCTTTCAACCTCCAATTGTGGTCATATTTGCTGTGTCATTGCGTCTGGCGGGTGAACATTGCCTCTGTTTGCCGCTGTCGCGTTCTTAAATATTTCTTCTCTGGCGTTTTCTTGGCTGCATCATTGTTAGCCAAAGTGGCGCTAGCATCATTAACAGCATGTCATTGTTTGCGCTTGGAGGGCTCGTTACGACCGTTTGTATTGTCCGATGCGAGTAGCAAGCTAAGGACTTCAAGTGTCACTTGCATGTGACAGCTAAAGTGCGAGAGAGAGAGAAAGTGACTGTCCGTCCGTCTGTCCAGCCGAGTGAAATGTTCTTCTTAACTGCCTGACCCACGGCATAGAAGTTTAGTTTGATTCTTAAAGTTTCATTTGCAGCTACAGGCTGCTAGTTTGCTAATTGATCTCCTGGAGATTTTTCGCTGTCGGTAGGGCCACTATTAGCTGTGGGCATAAGGGATTCGCAAGAGTTTGAACAAGGTGTTGCATGGATTGATGCTTAGGTGGATGGAATGAAAATGGTAGGAAATTAAATTTCCAATAATGGAAATTGGTAATTGTTGTCGCCCAAAGTTCGGAACTTGAGAAAAAACATTCGAATTCTTATTGAGAAAATGAAAAGTTTCACCAAACTCTATTTAAGCCATCGCACAAAGCGGTTCGCCGATTTTGACTGGCTTAGCAGAATTATTCTCAATGTGAAGACCGAAATCTGCTACAAAAGTGTGAAGATTAGATTAGGTTTTGCTGGTTAAAACTCATATTATGGAAATTAGTATTTGGATTAGACTGGGTTTCAACGATTTGTTACAAGCATAAAGTTGGGTCTAACAGAGTCCATTCTTCACGTGTTTAGACACACTAGTACTAGGCCGTTCCTCTGGAATCAGACGCCTTTTGAAACCGCTCGATACGAGTACAGACGCTGCATTTGCATATTTTTTGGTTCGCCCTCATATTTTATTTTTGCGGTACCCATCATATCTAATGGGCATTCCCCTATCCACCAAAGCTCCGCAATGGTGAGGCCCTATGCTCCACTGGGAGTGAAAGTATTAAGAAGAAGAAGACTAGGTTGAATAAGGGTGACGTTTTATGGACAAACACTTAAGCCAGTGGATCGGCTTGTTTGCGATATTATTCTTTTCCGATTGGAAACGATTTTTCTGCATGAATGCGAAGCGTCCTAAACAGTCTTCCCACACAATATTAGGAGGGCTAATTTGGGAAAATTTAGACACATATTCAACAGGTCTTCCCCAAAAAATACCTGAAATGAACAGGCAAGCTATTTGGGATATAGAGACGGTGGAACGAGTCACTTCAACTCTTAATGACTCATTACAAGCCGCATGTCCCAAACTAATGCCAAGAGGCAAACAACGACTGTCATAGTGGTCGCCCCAATTAGTAATTCTGAGGAAGTGCTGTGGAAAGTGTTTTAAAAGGGCAAAGGCCATCTGATCCCCACAGAACTGGAAAATACTCGTATACTCGGAAGAACTCAAGCGATACAAAAAGAGCCGAGGAAGGCTCAAAATTAATCCTGGATAGATTTCTGTAGTGACATAGAAAGCTCATCCGAATCCTCAAGCTTACGGAAAATTTTAGCCTGAACACCTTGTACTGTTGGGTACATCAAGAAATATGACAGTTCTTGGACTACGTCCAATGAGGAATCGGCGTGAGTGCTTCTGGCTACACATTTCCCGGGCAACTCTGAAGGGGCATTGCATATTTCATAGTGGATTCCTTTGAAGTGCAGCAATCAGAGGTCGCCAACGATATTGTAACCGAATCTAGAATTCTTGAGGCTATCAAAAGCTATAAACCTTTTAAGTCGCCAGGACCAGACAAAGTCTCGCCGGCGGAGCAACAGGCTGTGGCTGATACAATTGCTCACTGTCTCAGAGAAATATACAGATATTGTATTAATCAACCTACATACCAACGAAATGGAGAGAAACCAAGGTTGTTTTCATCCCCAAAGCGGCAAAGCCGTCCCATACTGGAGCTAAAGATTTCGGGACAATCAGTCTATCGTTATTTCTCCTTAAAACTCTGGAGGGATATATGTCTAAAATTTATCACACACTACTGTCCACTCAACAGCATGCCTACAGGGTCAGCCCAGCGAAACCGCACTGCATGATCTAGTCAGATTTATTGAGAAATACAGCCGCTATAATTACGGCTCTAGCAACTCTGAGTTGATAGCAGTATTCGTAGGTTCCGATTAAGAAACGCATTTCAGCTAATCTCCATAGACTTGTCAGAAGGGGAACGACCGAAGGGGGTGTTCTGTCTCCTCTGCTATGGAATCTCACCATGAAAAATATTCTGCTTTGTCTGGAGATGATAGGTGTTAGAGTTGTTGCCTATACAGATGACGTGACAATAGCTGTTAGAAGGAAGATTCCGACTACTAAAGACATGCTACATGCTAATTTCCATAGACTTATCAGAAGGGGAACGACCGAAGGGGGTGTTCTGTCTCCTCTGCCATGGAATCTCACCATGAAAAATATTCTGCTTTCTCTGGAGATAATAGGTGTTAGAGTTGTTGCCTATACAGATGACGTGACAATAGCTGTTAGAAGGAAGATTCCGCGGACTAGAGACATGCTACAGCGGACCCTTCATACAACGGCAAGATGGGATGGGATAATGGTCTTGCTGTTAACACGACCACAAAGAGAAATGGGGTAACAACAGTTACACCTGTCTCCTTTGGGTACTGAGGTTTCCTTATCAGAAAGCGCAAAATACTTAGGTATTTACTAAACAGGAAGTTGTACTTCAAACCTAATAATCTGGAAAGAGCAAAAGAAGGATGTGCTAGCGCAATAGGGTAATAGGAAAACGCTGGGGTCTAAACTCCCGTATAGTTTATTGGTTGTATGCTGCATAATGCTGTACGGCATTTTCGTCTGTTGAACAGTCTGTTGTAATACTACATTTAGAGAGTACAGCTAGAGAGTATAGCAGTGCAATATGCCGCATGTACTGCGATTAGACTCAGTGAAATATTACTATGCTCAGAAAATGGCTACGGACATAGTGTCATTCTAGACGCAATGCCACCCCTTCCGGGTACTGCTGATTACGCTATGACTAAACTACTCTTTGACAAGAAATATCTCACTCTTATACCTGATAGATGGTCGTATCCTAGGAAATATTCGTTATCTTCTATATAGATGCTTCCAAACTAAACAACTAAGTGGGCTTGGGTGTCTTTTCTGAGGAACTTGAGCTATCACTTGCAAAAAGGACTGTCTGATCAATGTAGTGTTTACCAGGCAGAAATCTTAGATAAAAGAGGTAGCGGAATGGCTAAAATTTAAATAATTGAAATTGGTATAAATTTTTTCTCTGATAGTCGGGCTGCTATAAATTCCCTGGAGAATATATTCCTTAATTCAAAAATAGCCCTCGACTGTCACAGATCTCTTAACGAGATGGCTGAACAGTTCAATAATCACCTGATATGGGGTCCGGGCCACAGGGACATAGCAGGAAACTGCAAGGCAGATGAACTTGCAAGACTAGGAACTATCTTACACGCTCCAGGGAAACTGAAGTATGGAGATCTGGTATGTATGGTCGTTAGTTAAAAACTGCATACATACCAGACTGTTGTGGCCCTGCCTAAACTGCAAACGCACCAGTCGTTTTCGAGACTGGACGTCTCACTTATCGCGTCTGTCATGACGGGTCATTGCCTTAATGGACGGCACGCAAAGAGATGAAGGTCTTGCATAATGACCTATGCTGAAGCTGTGGAGACGAAGAGGAATCAATAGAACACTTTCTGTGTCTGTGCCCCGTTCTCCCTAAAAGGCGGCATGCCGTAGGGTCTCATTTCTTTGGAGAGCTGGCTAATTTTGCTGATGTTGGAATCCGCCAACTTTTGATTTTTTTAAAGCAATAAAATCGGTTCAACGGGAGGGGCTAGGGATAAATTATGTTTTCCCCCCGTCCCTGTGTTCACACAATCGACTGTATAGTCGAAATGAGTCTGTTATAGAGGCTGCCACTCTTAACCTAACCCAACCTATCCTAACATACCCATCAGACAATGTTTTAATTATGTACAAAATCTAATGCCTTACATCTTCTTATAAATTTTAAATTCAAAATCAATTACAGAACAAAAAATCGTAGACAGAAATTAATTATATCAATCGCATTCAATTGAACATTCTTGTTTAAAGTTTTAATGGAAATTATATTCTCGGAAGAAAAAACACCATCTGACAATGTCTCAAAGAGACTGTCTTGTTTGTCATCCTTTCAACATGTGGCTCATGAATTATTAATGTTTAATTGTAAATAATGTTCCAGCAGCAGCGCGTGGAACAGCATGGGACGAGCATTTATGCCAAAAACAATATTCAATAGATAACGATGGCGATAGCGATAACGACAGCAATGATGGCACTGTTGATGATGATAATCTTGAATCTCGCTGGCCGTGGCATAAGGCGACGGAAGTGGCACTGGGAGTGTGGTGATGAAGTAGATGCTGTAAACTTGAGAATGGCAATTGAATAATAATTAATCATTCCCCGGAAAATTTCCAATTCAGCTCAGTTCGATTTTATGCTTAAGCTACTTTTTTGAAATACGCTGTGCAAATAGCAATCCATTGTTGCTGGCGGAGTTCTTTTCTCTGTTCTTGTAGGGACGACAATTGCATTGACGATAATGACAAGCAGTAGCAATAATAAGAAGATAACAATAATACAGCGATTATACTGTACTGTGTGAAATCAATAGCAACATACGTTTAAGTAGTGTTCTGCAAGAATTGAATATTTAAACAGAGAACTTAAAAAATTCTACGACAGTTGGTTTCATATATCGGATTGGCTCAGCAAGGTGTCAGCCGCCTTTGAAAATGCACATATCAGAATGTATGTTCCATGCTGTGACCGAACAAACTTCTGAAACATGGAACTGTAGCTAATGCAGTTGTTAAAGATACCCGAGGGATCCAACTTGCAAGAGAAATGGAGTTGGTTTCTTAACACTCTAATCTGTGCAATACATATCTATCTCACCTGAGCTTGGATCTAAACCAGTGCGAGATGGAACTGCATAACTCATATTTGTACAGCTGGTGAGTAGCTATATTCCCGATGATCGAATATCCAAAGCTGGTGAGTAGCTATATGCCCGATGATCGAATATCCAAAGTACATCCATATTTCGCAGCAAGTACATCCAAATTAGTTAAATAATGGCAGCCTAAATGACTATTTAGCCCATTATGCTAGCACAGTGTAAGTTAGGTGTTCTGGAGTGAGATGAGTTCCTGCCGTTAGGCTTAAACCCACCGTGCTCTAAACACCTGGTTGAACACATGCGTCGACAAATGCGCCGACACACATTGTGCATGAGTACCAAACAATTTCGTGTTTGTGGACACTTTTGCCCTCCTCCTTGGTTAGGAGCGGAGCCCATCTAAAACTTCTTACAATTCTATGGGTCATGGCACCCGGTTGGTTTGCAACTCCACATTCGAGACTATTCTCTCCTAGCGATTTTTGTTTCAACCACGACGCCCCCCGAAAGGATCACAGCAATAGTCAGGCCCGAACCTACGTTCCAGGGGCGTTCCTGACTCCCGTGGTACAAGATTTAGTACTCTGGTCAGACTACATAGCGGAAGATACTACCAGTTAGTCTCCAGAAAATCAATGACTTGTGACCCATCTAGGATCACTGTCCATTCACCATCCTGGGAATAAATAGGAACTATAGGATTAGTTGATCCCCCTCTAGCACAAGGTATGATAAAACATTTTTTTGTTCTAATCCCTCCCGTTGAACCAAGCAGATTGTTTTAAAAAGATCAAACATTTGCGGCTTTTAACATAAGCCGAAGAGGATTTTAACTCTCCAAGAGAGCTTTAAGTTGCATGTCGCGGGGCACAGACAAAGAAGGTGTTCTATTGATTCCTCTTCCTTTTCTTCTTCAGAGCTTCTTCAAAGGTAATTTTGCAAGAACTTAAATCTCTCTGAGAGCCGTCCAAAATGCAGTTACCTGTCATGAAAGACGCAATAAGTGAGTAGTCCGTTCTTCAGCAAGGCGTTGGTGCGTTTGAAGTTTTGCAGGAGCACATCAGCCTGGAATGTATGCAGTTAAGAAGAGATTGGCTAATTCAGTTACCCTAAAGCATGTAAGGTAGCTCCTAGTCTTGCAAGTTCATCTGCCTTGCAGTTCCACGGTATGTCCCTGTGGCCCGGCACCCACATCAGTTTAATATTGAACTGTTCAGCCATCTCGTTAAGAGATCTGCGACAGTCGAGGACAGTTATTAAATTCAGGGATATAGTTTCTAGGTGATTCTTGATAACAGCCTGACTATCAGAGCAAATATTTATAGCGACTTTGGTCAGAACATTAATTTTCAACCATTCCTCAAAAAGATTACCTCAGGCAGTCTTTTTGCAATTGATAGGTTCCTCAGAAAAGACACCAAAGTCCACTTGGTTGTGGGGTTTAGAACCATCTGTACAGAAGTTAACGAATCCCCTATGCCTTGATATACGACCATTCCACTCTGATCTATCAGGTATAAGATTGAGATACTTCTTTTCAAAAAGTTGTTCAGATATAGTGTAATTAATAATGGCTGGAAGGTCAGGTATTATGTCTAGAATTACACTAAGATCGTAGCCATTTTCTGACCAGAGTGACAGCTCCCTGAGTCTAATCGCAGTACATGCGGCATATTGCACTGCTATAATGTCTAGCGGCATTAAATGTAGTATACAATTTAGTGCCTCAGTTGGTGTCGTTCTCAGCGCACCAGTGATACGTATAGCACCTATTAGCTGAACATCGTTTATCATCACGAAGAAGTTGGATTTCTGCAGACCTGTCCACCAGACGATAATGCCGTACAGTATTATCGGTCTAACTACCAACCAATAGGCTATACGGCCTTTTCCAGGAATATGGCGCTACCACAGCCTTCTTTGCTCAATCCAAATTTTGGCTTTGATGTTTAACTTCCTTTCTAGTAAAATACCTAAGTATTTTGTGCTTTCAAAAGGGAATTTCATTACTCCCCAAGGAGATAGGGTACCTTATTTCTCTTGAAGAAAATAGCTAGTACCGTACACCAAGACAATTATCGAGAGCCCATCTTACGGTTTTATGAAGGGGCTTCGGCCTGATTTTTCTAAGAGATATTGGAAACTTCCCTCTAACAGCTTTACCACTGCAACTGCATAGGCAACGATCTTAACACTCATCATCTCCAGAGAAAGCAGAGTATTGTTCAATAATAGGTTCCAAAGCTGAGTAGACAGCTTTGGAACCACTCGTGGAGACTTTTCGATAGTGCCCACATGTTCGTCCAGGACAGATTCTGTAGATTTTCCCTTGTTGTAAGCATATTGGTTCCTCGACAAGAGTTTTGTATCCAGGCTTTCCCTACTGAAAGAATCTGGAAGTCTTTCAATAGGAACTACACAGAAAGAAAAAATTGAGTAATCCGTACTTGAATCAAGCCGTAGCGGTGTCAGAAGTACGTTAAGTACGGATTTTCTTAAACCAAGTACAAAATACTTGAATCAAGTACGGATTTTTAAGCCCTGAATTCTTAATCTTAGCGCTTATTAAGCCTGATTAGGCTTGATTTTAATCCGAACAATTCTTATTTTAAGTATAAAGCGAATGATTTAAGAATTTTATCGGATTAATTTGAGTGCGAAACGGGCTTCAATGAAGAAATTTTTGATAGAATTAAGCCTGCCCAATACTTGATTTAAGTCTGATAATACTTGATTTAAGCCTGATCAGTTCTTGATTTAATCCTAACCTATACTTGATTTAAGCCAGATCAGTTCTTGATTTAAGCCTGGTCATACTAGATGTATTGTGCTTTCGTCGGTTTTATACCTATATACCATTTATATTAATTATACCATTTTTGCCACTGTATTGCAAATAATGCATTTTTTTAAAATGGTATGTCAAAACACAGTTGCTTGACAGCAAAAGTAGAAGTTTTGCTGCATTTATTCGATTTAAATATGAAACATATAAGGAATAGCATCAACGAAACGAATAAGAATTATTAACAACTTCAAAAAACTAAAATCAAAAAATATCACGCCAAGTAATGTATTTGTCAACACTGCTTGAGCGAGAAACGAATTGGATATGGTCGCGCTCGAACTCAGTCTTTTACGTTCTTTCGATCACAATATGTAAATTAGTGTCCTTCTATACCGACCCTTTTTGTGGTCCATGTAATACAAATACGAAAAAATATTAAAATAAAAGTGGATATGGACCAAAATGCCAAGTACAAAAATTGTTATAACTTGCTTATTTTTGGATGTAATGGCATAGAAATGCATGAGAAACGTTTTACTCAACAATACTCAAACAATAAATTGCGTTTTTCTCCGATCATACAAAATGGCGTATGGAACAAAATAGCATTGAGCCGACGTGCTTTTAACGTCTACTTGTTGTCTTATGTCCAGTTATTTCCATCATCCTGCAAATATCCCAATGTACAGGATGCAGTGGATAATGTCTTACGCAGCCTTGCGGCGTCCGAGGCATTTTCCACTTCTCGACAGAAGTTGTGCCAAGAACGCCTTAACGCTTTTCTAACCTATTTCTTACAGATTTTGAGTTGCTATTTATAGGCATTCCAAGTATAAATGACCCCAGTAGATTTGGCCATGTTGAGTAGCCTGTTGCAGGTCTTTTTAGTGGCCTTTAGATTAGAAGTCCACCATTGTGATTTAGTTTTAGCATTCTACCTTCGTTTTGGACAGGCTTCTTCGAGCGAACTATTGAAAGATGTGGTCGATTAGATTATCCATACCGACTTTGTCATTCGGTTCGTTCAGAGGTTTTGAATTGAGGATTTTTTTAATTTTTCTCATACCGGTTTTATAACAGATTCGTCGCATTTATTGTCTGCTTTATTTTAAGCAATCTTTGGCTTTAAAATTGATTTCTGTTCTGTTGCTAAACTGTCATTTTCACTATTGGTGTTGTTTTTAAACGTTGTTGTTCGTTTTATATTTTCGCTTCGCATTATTCACTTCGACACTGAACAGTTGGTTCACTGGTTGTCGGCTTGGCTGGTTGGCGGGCTGACTGACTGGCGTTGGCGATTTGGTGGAGCACAGTTGTTTGTCATTATCATCGCCCATTATTGGCAGCGGAGAACAGAGAACAGCATGACATAAAACAGCAGATTGCTCTCATCATGTCCTGAATGCTTCGTTAACTTTTTAAGCATCTACAGCAACAGCATCATCTACAACAACGACGTCATAGTCGTCATCAGCATCAGCACCAACAACAGCATATATGCGCAGCATCATGAACAAGCACGTCGTTCTTATCGACATGCTGCTCATTATCGAATGAGTTGCTGTTAATAATATTGAGCAATCAGCAACAAAAACAAACAACTACTGCAGCAACTAAGTGCAACATACAACAATTGCATGGTTATCTGTTGGTGCGCCAACAAGGCACAGTGGTGCTAGACGAGTTAAAAAGGGTAAATGTAAAATGAAGAAATATGCCATATCTTTCCCAGAAACTTTTTACGTTTATACCATGGGTATTGTCGATCTTAATTCAGAGATTTGAACATTATATACACTCCCCAAATAAAGTGACAATGTTTAGCCCTTACCAATACGAGAAACAACACCTATCTTCGAACTACTTATGTTTGTTTTTTAAAATTCTTGCGGTGTTCTGGTAGGATTTTTGTTTTCTCATGGATGCAGAACATGAGAGCCAGCCCCTCAAAATTATGCTCCTGTCCAAGGATTTAGGGATGATTAACTGTCGGCATTTGACCTCGAGTGATAGCTTGAGTTATACTTCTAACGAACAAGTATTTAATCGTATGACAGATGCTTTCGTTGGGGAGAATTTTTAAATTCTTTGAATTTAAACATACAATTGATTTCTAAGAAAGCAATATATTTTCTAAACGCAAATACCAAGCCATTATCCGTATATGCAAAAATATTTCCACAAACAGTAAATTGAGGAAGTTGGAAAAGGTAGAAGTTGATGTTAAATATGTAAAGGGCGGATAGAGAAACCCAACCAGTGGGATTCCTGGCGTAACTCTATGACATTCTGATGATTCGTTTCAAAACTCTACAAATGACTGGCGACAACACAAACAGTCCACCTCTTGATCGAGCTAGAGAAGCTTAGCTCGTATATTCCCATGAAGAGAGTGGTTAGTCGATCGGGTCAATTGCATTTGACAGGTCGAGAACTAAATGAACGGTTCTTTCCAAGTTCTCCTGAAATTTAGATCGGTAATGGTGGTGAGTATTTTGTAGTACTATTCATCCTATGGAAACCAAGTTTATGTTCAGCAGTTGACATGTGATTGCTGGCACCAGAGAATGTTCTGCAGTTGAAATGTGTTTGCTGACACCAGAGAAATGTGTCTGTATAGCATCGCCTTAGAGCTTGAGCATCATCAATGAAATTCCGGCCGAGTCTAATGCATTGCAAGGCTTCCATTTTAGAAAGCCTCCGAAACTAATTTTCTTGTGCACACCATTGGTTTTTTTATTGGTTCGGAACTTGTACTTTCCTTTAAACCAGTCAGATGATCAACATGTAAAAGCTATCGAAGTCTAAGACCTATCACAGCCTCACATTCGAGAAAGCTTCTTATTTGCTCGGAGTATCCATACACGGAGCAAAATCGCGTTTTTTGATATGTTTGAATCGAAAGATAATATATTTGGAACACAACTTTTTAAATATTATGTGTTTCTGAGCAAATAAATTTTACTTGAAAATCAATAAAATATATTTGCAACCCGTATATTAATATGTTACAACATATAATATTTGCAAACTAATTTTCTCAAATAAAATATGTCTTTGAATACAAATAAAATTATTGTTTAGGAATTTCTCCAAATATATATTATTTATAAAAGATTTTCTAAACTTTTGTTGAATTTTTCGAATTTCAGTTTTAATTTTTTTTTTGGTTTCGAATTTATTCTCCCAGTTATGGTACCAAATGCAGCATTATCTTCTGTTTTAAATCAATCATCTAACATTTCTGAGTATTCCAAGCCATCTTTAATTGTCAATCCTCCAAGAAATATATTTCGATCCAAGATTATACATAAATGCAAATGAATATTTGTTTCGGAAAAAATAGTTCAAAGTAAACACATGTTGGGATGTAAACAAAGATTTGTTTAGAACAACCCCTCCCCAAATATATAATTTTTGTGTGTACCAAATATTATATGTTTAGAGTGTACCCTAAACATATATATGTTTCAAGCCGAATATGCTTGGGACAATATACTACAGAAGCGATTTTTTTTCAGCGTGTACTTTCCGGTAAATATTTCTTTTCATTATAACGTTCTCTGGTTACTAGACGTATTGTCGACCAAAGTGATCGCACTCTTCTTGTGGTCATTGCTGAACTATATTACGGCCAGGTTGCGAGAGCTACGATAATCGGCAACATTTTTTTTTTGTTCCTGAGCTGCGGTTGCATCTTGAGCAAGATGCTCCAAACTTGCTTATTTCCAAGCTAATGTGACTGATCCAACGATCGCTGATATTAATCAGGTAAATTGCATCACACTCCTCTCTCAGTTTTGCTGCTACAGACGCTGCGCCACGGGTACTACGATCAGACAACCGGTATTTGACTAAAGGTGATACAACGCCATGTGTGTAACTCTATATTCATTCTAAAGAGCAAGGGCTCATGGGGAATATTGAACTCTGCATTACAATTGGTTTAATGCTCCAATAACGGGATGAACAACGGGCGGACAGAAGAAAGGTACTGGTGCTGTTAACGCCGAATTGGTCAACTCTTGTGTGGCACGTACCTGTTGCCTTTGTTGTTGGTGATGTAGCGCAAACCTGCCTCCGGTACCTCTCTCGATGCGGTTCCTTTTGTGACCCTCTTGTCACTAACGGCACTGGTTGGTAGAACGGGACAAACTCGATGCACAAAAAACGATGTTGTCGTAGGTCAGGCAGACGGACAGACAAACGAAACTCACACCACTTGCCTTTACCCTTGTAGGGCCAGAATGATTAATAAACAATGATTTGATTTGTTTGACGCACTGTTCAATCGTGCTGGGTTTATACAGTTTATTCTCACTTCACTTAGAATCTAACGCACTCAAAACAATTTCACATGAACCTTTTATTTATTAACAAGCAAGCTGTCTCTTTGACGTTTTCGGGTTTTGTGTGTCCAATAAGCCAAAGGCCTCCCAAAAAACATCTTTTTTACGCCGTCTAAAAACTACGTTGGGCACGGCAAAAAAACAGCTGTTTGCTTCGAGACCGAGATGTGCGCACCAAACACAGCTCCATGTAGGGATTACAGTGCAAAAAAAACCAAATGACACTGAACCGGTTTTGAGTGCAAACATCCCGGCCCCCTTGCACTATTAGTGCAAATAACTACATCTAACTTATAATCTAAGTTAATTAAACAATAAAACAAGGGGGAGGAAATTCAGTGCTATTTTTAAACACGAGAGGTTTGATTAAGAGGAAGCAACCTGATCCACAGGTTAGATTTCTAGATCAACTAGGTGAGCCTCATTTCTTCTGTTTTCGTTCTCTCTTAAGCAAACCTCCCATGGTACAAAATACAGGGACAGTAACTAAAAATAATTCATTTTGTCTTACTCTACTCTTTCTGGGACAGTCGTAGATTACTCTTCACCAGCGGCATTGTAAACGCTCATTTTCCCGAAGAAAGTGTAACCAAATATAGTCTTCTGGCTAAAGGGAAAACCCTCGTCCGGTTGTGGCAGTCCCATGTAGACTTTGTTGGCCACGTCGTTAGCTAAAATAATCGAGACCGGGCGAGATTCGTGGAAGTCCAGGGTTGCCATCTCCTTTGCCTCATATTCTTCAACAATGCCGCTGGGCTCACAGTCTCGGCCCGGTATGAAGACAGTTGGGCCAGTGCGCACTTCCATAGTGGCAGTCATTGTTCTTGTTCTATTGTGCCGACTGGACAGCTGCAGCTTCACGTAACTCTGGTAATCGGGGATGTCCATTGGAAAGTTCGGAGCATTCACAAGTACCTGGCTGTGGTCCTGGTTCGGGTCCAGCATCACTCGCACTGGACTGGCTTCCTCGTCCACCTGCGGTCGGCGTGCCATAGCCAATGCTGTCATGGGCATCCATTCGAACACGCTATCCGGAAAAGGGTGGAGCAAGGAATGATGTCGGACCCGACACTCCTGACAGCGGTGTCTGCTCCGACAATCTCTGGCCTGATGGGAGAGCCCGAGGCAATTTACACATGCGTGGAGCCGATTTACCGTGTTCATTTTCTCCGTTGGTGGTAGGGCCAGGAATCGACGGCAGTGCCGGAAGCCGTGGCGAGTTTCGCATAAGGGGCAGCGGTAGTCCTCGTCAAATTCCATCACTAATGGAAACAGAAAAGAGTTATGAGTACGAATATAAGTAGTAGTGGTGAAGGCTACGAGACAGACACAGGAAGGGTTAGTGAAAATAGGATATTGTCAAATAGAGCGGGGCAGGAGTACTAGTTTGTGAACCGGGCGACTTATGATGCCTGACTGAGTTCTCAAGTCGACCACTCTGACATGATTATCAGGTCCGTGATACAATTTTGTTACCCGCCCAAGTCGCCAATCATTTAGACCACCAGCTTCATTGCGTAACACTACAAGATCGTTTTCCTGTATGTTGGTCTGAGGCATTTTCCACTTGTTTCGTTTTTGCAACTCTTTCAAATAGTCGGATTTCCAACGCCTACAGAATTCTTGCTGGAGCACTTTAAGTCGCCTCCAGCGATTCAAAAGAGCTGTTTTAGATGGCAATATTTCTGGTTCAGCTGGAGTCAATAAAGCAGATCCCACTAGGAAATGACCTGGGGTCAGAACACCTAAATCGTCTACATCTTCGGACAAAGGAGTCAGGGGTCTAGAGTTTAGGCAAGATTCAATGGACGACAAAATAGTACTGAACTCTTCAAATGTATGTTTGACTTGGCCAGCTATCTTTTTTAGGTGTGTTTTGCAACTTTTGACTCCAGCCTCCCACAAACCTCCCATATGAGGGGCAGAAGCTGGAATAAAGTGCCATTCTAGTTTTTGGAACCCATATCGAGAAATGGCTTCCTCTTTTAGCTCAGAGACAACTTTTTGGAATTGAGCCTTTATTTCTCGGGCGGCTCCTACAAAGTTTCTCCCATTGTCAGAGTGGATTTTATTAGGACATCCACGACGAGAGATGAATCGAGTCAGTGCTGCTAAGAAAGCTGGGGTAGACAAGTCGCTCACGGCCTCCAAATGTATGGCTTTGGTGGCGAAACAGACAAAGAGGCAGATATATCCTTTGGTAAGTCTGCACCCTCGACCAGAAAAGGTCTTTATCTCAAATGGGCCAGCGAAATCAACACCTGTGTTAGCAAAGGGACGACTTAATGTTGTCCTTTCAGTTGGAAGAGCTGCCATTATCTGCCCTTGAACGTTTTTACGGGCAAGGACACATTCTCTGCAATTATGGATATGTGTTTTGACAAGATTTTTCAATTTAGGTATCCAGCATTCAAGCCGAACTGTGGCTACCATTAGACGTATACCTCCGTGAAGGGTCAGCTTATGTATGAAGGCAATGTAAAGTTTTGCGAGTCTGCTTTTGTGGGACAGAATGACAGGGTGTCTCTCACTATACGACAGAGACAAAGTAGATCCTAAACGACCATTTGCTCTAATAAGCTGATCCTTGTCTATGAATGGGGTAAGGGACAAGAGGCTACTTTTCGGTCCGATAGGCCTTTTTTTGGTCAGATTTTCATATTCGTCAGAAAAGTGGATTTTCTGAGACATTGTCATAAGACGGGTTCGAGCGAACGCTAATTCTTCGCTTGACAATCTGACGCTTGTGTATATGCCCCTTTTCTTTGAGCTTGAATGTGTGGCTTTGAAGAAACGGAAAACGTAGCCAACTACGTGAATAGCTCGAGAAAGACATGAAAATTGGTCTAGAAAGTCATCGATATCTGCTGATCTAGCTACATAAACTTTTACGGGTTTTGCTTCCAAACTAGTTTCTGGAATATCTGTTTTAGAGGGCCAGAAAATATGATTTTGCTTTAACCATGGGGGTCCATACCACCAAAGAGTATTCTCCTTTAGCTCTAAAGGAGTCAGCCCCCGGGTTGCTAGATCAGCGGGATTATCGTATGTGGAGACATGTTTCCAATTATTTTCCACCTTTTCGTGGATTTTCGAAACCCTATTTGCTACAAAAGTTGTCCAGCTATGAGATGGTTTTTTCAGCCAGGCCAACACAATTGTTGAGTCAGACCAGAAAAATTGTGAACTCTTGTCTACTTGAACTTGGGGCAGAAAAGCATGAACTAACTCTGACAATAACAAAGCTCCACATAACTCTAGCCTTGGGAGAGAGACTTTTTTGATTGGCGCAACTCTAGATTTGGAAACCAACAGGCTGGTGAAAACTTTATTTTCTACCTCGATTCTTGCATATAATGCAGCGGCGTAAGCCAACTCTGACGAGTCACAAAACCCGTGTATTTCAATCTTACACCGTGGCGAATATCGAATCCATCTTGGGATATGAATTGAGTCAATTTCTTTATATTTCTCGACAAAGTCTTTCCACTTTACTAGGGTCAGAGGTTTTAGTTGATCGTCCCATTTTATGTCGTCAAGCCATAATTGTTGCATTAACACTTTTGCTGTTATTACAACTGGCGCTAGCCAACCTAACGGGTCAAACAACCTGGCTATTACAGACAAAACTTCTCTTTTCGTGAAAGACTGTTTGTTTTGTATTTTCTCTGTTACAAAGTAGAAAGAGTCAGAAACAGCATTCCACCTAATGCCCAAGGTTTTCGCAATACTTTTGTTGTCGAAATCTAAAAATTCGCAATTTAATAAGTGTTCACGGGGCAGACCTTCAAGTATTTTCTTGTTGTTTGATGTCCATTTTCTAAGCAGGAAACCCGCTGACATCAGTATGGCCTCTAATTGTTTTCTAGCCTCTATTCCTTCCGAGACAGAATGAGTTCCTACTAATGCATCGTCAACATACATATTTTCTCTTAGAATTTTTGCCCCTACAGGAAAGCGACTTTCTTCATCTTCTGCCAATTGCAGTAAAGTTCTCAGGGCCAGGTATGGGGCACAGTTTACGCCAAAGGTAACTGTGCGCAACTGGAAATCTTTAACTTCTTCATCTTGTGACGATCGGAACAGAATTCTTTGATATTTAGCATGTTGAGGATTTATCAGAATTTGTCTGTACATTTTTGAAATGTCAGCATTAAAGACAAATTCATACAAGCGCCAGTTCAAAATAAGTGATATTATATCTTTCTGAAGTACTGGGCCAACAAATAAAAAGTCATTTAGACTTTTCCCATTAACTGACGGGCAAGAGGCGTTAAAAACAACCCTCAGTTTAGTCGTAGCGCTTTCAGGCTTAAAAACACCATGATGAGGCAGATAGCAATAATCTTCTGAGCTTCCATTTGGGGCTTCTACTTGCTCCATATGTTCTAGAGTCAGATATTCATTTATTACCTCGTCATACATTAATTTGAAGTCTGGTTTTCTAGACAACGATTTCTCATTTCTGAGGAATTGGCTCAAAGCCACGAATCTATTCGATCTAAGCGCCATATTCAATGGCGGGGCCGATTTGAATGGTAAGTCCACGACGTACCTTCCATCTGGCTTACGAACAGTTGTTCGTCTATATATTTCTTCGCATCGCTTATCATCTTCCGAGACAGTGTGCTCCCTTGGAACTTCTTCTATCTCCCAGAACTTAGCCAGTTGATCATTGATCGAAACTCTTGTACAATGAGAAACTCGAACTATACGCTCCGAAGTCCTATTGTTCGTTGGGCCAGTCACAATCCATCCAAAGACTGTCTCCTGAGCCACAAGCGAGCCAAGAATTCCATGTTCTACTCCATTAAGTAGAATTATGGGATACAAATTACCCCCTATAAGAAGATCTACTGGGCCAGTTTTATAAAATCCTGGGTCAGCAAAGTTTAATTTCGGCAATTGATAACTCGAAATATTATCAAACGAATGTGTTGGGACATTACCCGTTACGTCTTGGACAACTAGCGCATCTATATCTATCGAAAATGTTGGTGTTCCTATCGAACTCAATGTGAAGCAAGCTATTGCCGAACATCTCGCTAAAGTTTCCCCACCTAAGCCTGTGATGTCGGCTGCAATTGGTTTTGTTGGCAATTTCATAAGTTTCTGAATTCTCGCAGAAACGAACGTATCATCTGAGCAAGGATCGATTAAGGCACGAAGTTTATAGGACTGACCTTCTTTTATAATTCTAACCCATGCTGTAGCTAACAATGTTTTATTTGAGACCGAAGTATGAAATGTATTTACATTTGCCGACGTCGAAGGTGAATCAGAGGACTGTACATTCTGATTCTGCGAACTTTGAGTCAGATTACTTGTCTCATTTGATTCTCTTGTCTCACTTTTCTGAACAACATTGTTTCTATGGAGAAGTGTATGATGTTTCATATGACATTTTGAACAAGTATTTTTGCTTGTGCAAGCGGCAACCATGTGACCCTGGGCCAGACAATTGAGACAACTATTTACTCTTCTAACCGAAGCAAGTCTGTTCTTGAAATCCATACTCAGAAACTTTGGACAAGACTTTAAAACATGTGCCCCTTTACACAAAGTACACTTCTGACTGTTTACCTTTGTGTGATGAACCCTAAACTGTTTTGATCTATCAAAATTAGGTTTCTGACGAGGGCCAGAATCGCTCGTGCCCATCATGTCAGACACGCTTTCTAAAGCTTTGAATCGCTCGGTTAGAAATTTATCCATTTCATCCCACTTAGGCAGCTCAGTCTGCTTCGAGATTGATTGTTCCCATAGGGACAGAGTTAGTTTTGGTAATTTCGATGAGCATTGGTAAACAAAAATTGGATCCCAAGATCCTATATCTATTTTATAGAGCTTTAGAACAGCCATACAGTTAGAGATTTCTCTCTGGAGCTTTTTTAGGCAACTCGCTGATTCTTGAGTGCATTGGGGCAGACTGAATAATGTTCTAAGCTGATTATTTATGAGAATACGCTTATTCTCGTACTGATTTTTTAAATTTTCCCATGCTATCTCAAACCCTTCTGCTGTTAATGGGATATTCCTATTGATTTCCCTCGCTTCCCCCGCAGTCTTTTGAAAAAGGTGATATAATTTTTCAACTGAGCTTAATCTTTTATTATTAACGTATATTGCTGTGAATAAATCCCTGAAGCTGGGCCAGTTCACATAGTCACCATGAAAAATTTGCGTATCACACGGGGGGACAGAAATCGAAGAACTACTCTTTTGACTTGTTTGAGCTGTAGGAACTTTTATGCTATCCTTCCATTCCCCAATAATCGAAAGACATTTTATATAACTATCATGTACTTCTACCTTTTTATTTTTGATAGTTGTCTTATCTGTTTTCATGCAGTCCGGGTCAGTAATACACTTCTTATAGATCTCCTTCCAGTCTGTCCACAAATCTTGAATTTCTTGCTTTTCTCCCTCTAGTGACATTTCATTATATTTAGTGGCATCAGATTGTTTCAGTTGCTTCTCATAAGCAAAAATTTCCTCGCATTGAATTAAATACTGCTCTAAAAGTCCCATTGTAGAGGTAGACACTGGTTGCAAAACAAAAAATTTTGTTCACCAAAATATTTTATGGAACCACTGTTCAGGCTAAATGGGGTCAGATTGTTTCCAATACCGGAAAACGTTAAATTTTGCTAAATAAAATTCCCAGAATTCTCTTAACCTTATCGCAATAATTTCTAATAGAAATTATGGAAAGAGATTCTATTATTATAGGGAAAGCAAAACGTTTTTTTGAAATAATTTCAACGAGTTTTTCAGAAAATTTTGCTTTGGGCCACTGTTTCAATTTTTTTTTTTTTTTTTTTTTTTTTTTGCCTTTCCTTTTTCTTCAATCCGCCCAAAAGGTCAACTAGACTTCCACTATCGCTCACAAATTATGTACCAAAACCAGCCAAAAAAAATTTTCAAATAACTCCAAAATTTTCCAATAATTTTCTAAAAATTTTCAAAATATTCTTCCAAATTCTCAAATAATTTTTCCAAATTTTCAAATAATTTTCTAAATTTTCAAAATATTTTTCCAAATTTTCAAAATAATTTTCTAAATTTTCAAAATATTTTCCTTCAAACCACTGTGTGGAAATGACACCGAGGCAGGATTTCAATCAAATATTTTCAAATAAAAATAATATTTCTTTATTTTTCGTTACCAATGTGAGACAGACTTTTTCCAACAACTTCAGAATTAATTATTCTCAGATTTGAGACAGATATTATAAAATTCGAATATTTGCAAAAAACAAAGTGGGGCAAATTTATTTTCCTTTAACCAAAATATTCTTCTTTTTGTCGATATAATTTTTGTTTACGACCACTGTGCATACAAATTGTTAATATAATAGTAATTGGGTTAGTTCTTTTGATTTTAATATGATATAGCCAAAAAAAATATTTCCGAAAAAAAATTCTTTGAGAACACTGTTGCAATTGCAATCAATTTGTTTATTTCTGTTTCTTTCTTCTGTGACAGAAATCAAATTCAACCAAGTAAGTACATATGTCACTTTCGTTTTGTTATGTACAAGTATACATACATATGTTTTCCCTTTCTTGAGACAGAATGCAATATCCAAATAAGAACTGCAAAGTTGCCTTAACTTTGCTATGTATGTATGTATGTGTGTTTCTTTTCTATCACTGTTCTCACCAAATTTTGCCCATGCAAACTGTGAGACCAAAGAAAACACCAAATATTGTGTTCAATAACACAAAAACAAACGAAGGGGCAAAGGAAAGGGTATGTAAATGAATGCCGGTTTGGCAAAGCAACAATGTAAATAAATGCCGGTTTGGCAGAGCAACAAATTCTTCCAACAAGAATTTGTGGGGAAGGGGTAGTGTGTGTTGTACCAAAAACCAACCACCAATTTTGGTTTCAACAAAACGCCGATCGCGTACAACAACAATCGTCACCAAATGTGACAGAGACAGGCAAGCAAAACACAAAGCAAAGGGGCAAAGCAAAAACAATGTGTACGTATGCACATCAACAAGTAACAGTTATCCAAACTGTTACTTTTATGTACCTATAGACTTTGCCTTTGCTCAAACTATTGCGTAATACAATTTGTATTACGCAATAAGGTTTTTGGGACAGGGATCTAGGGTCAGTGTCTCAATCACCACAAAAAATAGCAAACTGTACGTACCTGGTACTTGCGGCAATCCAATCGAATGCTGGAACTGTTGCTGACGGCTTCTGAGGACCATATGTTAACGCCGAATTGGTCAACTCTTGTGTGGCACGTACCTGTTGCCTTTGTTGTTGGTGATGTAGCGCAAACCTGCCTCCGGTACCTCTCTCGATGCGGTTCCTTTTGTGACCCTCTTGTCACTAACGGCACTGGTTGGTAGAACGGGACAAACTCGATGCACAAAAAACGATGTTGTCGTAGGTCAGGCAGACGGACAGACAAACGAAACTCACACCACTTGCCTTTACCCTTGTAGGGCCAGAATGATTAATAAACAATGATTTGATTTGTTTGACGCACTGTTCAATCGTGCTGGGTTTATACAGTTTATTCTCACTTCACTTAGAATCTAACGCACTCAAAACAATTTCACATGAACCTTTTATTTATTAACAAGCAAGCTGTCTCTTTGACGTTTTCGGGTTTTGTGTGTCCAATAAGCCAAAGGCCTCCCAAAAAACATCTTTTTTACGCCGTCTAAAAACTACGTTGGGCACGGCAAAAAAACAGCTGTTTGCTTCGAGACCGAGATGTGCGCACCAAACACAGCTCCATGTAGGGATTACAGTGCAAAAAAAACCAAATGACACTGAACCGGTTTTGAGTGCAAACAGGTGCACTGGATGTGTATATTCAAATTGTACAGATCGCCATGAGTGCCGTCGATGAGGATAGAGGACCAGAACGGATGAGCAGAAAATGGAGGTGGGATTAAAACCGCCGAAGCGGTACCTCAGTGCGGGAGTTGCGTTTTATCCGAAAGAAGAATTAGAAGACCTCCCTGCCACGGCAGGCACCTCTGTCCACAAAGAACAACAGAACGCTGACAAAAGACAACGTTCCAGTGACACCCAGTCTCCAGAAGGTAAGCGGGACAAAAAATCTTCCAGCCTGACATCGGCCCCCGAGCTTGAAGTGGCGATTCTTGACCGGAGCAACCCAGAAGGAGAATATCTACGGAAAGATGGTTGATGAAGGTATTCTGCGGAAGAAGCACCAAACCCAAACCCTGATGCGTTCACAGAGTTCGAAGGGGCATAAGGGCGTGAAGATTATTGGATTCGGCAATCCTAGAGCTCTCGAGTTCTTGTCGGCATGCGTCTACAACCTGTACGGACTCTGGCCAAACATGAGCATCAGCATTGTGCCGATCGATCAAATCCCTAGCTGTACCACTATAAAGGTACGGGTCACACCTCCAATCCGGGAGGACATGGTTATTCTGGACCTCGTCAAGAGGCAGAATAAAGGCCTACAAGCAGGGTATTGGAAGATAGTCAGAGGACGAGCGAGACACAAGGGAGACGTAAAGGTCCCTATATCTTCTTAGGCTCTCGAACGTAACAATTAAATTCGGACTAAACTGACTGCGGACGTCCATCCTGGGCGAGGAAGAACAAGACAGCAACCCCGGGCGGCATGAAAATGGTGCAAATAAATCTATACCACTCAGAAGCAGCATCGGACGAGCTGTTGAGAGTAGGGTGGTTAAATTATAAGGGCCAATGTTGAATATGAACCACACCTAAACGTCAAGTTTTTTTCTGCATTGCATTAGACATTTCTCAATTTCAGACTAATTCAATTTGAACCATGGAAAGATACACAAACGAGCATCGCGTTAAAGTTTTAAGACTTCCTAGAATGGTCGACCCCAGTATATTGGTAGAAGTCTTACTCAATGCGGAAAAGGACCGATGAGATATTTTGATCTTCTCAGGACGTATTGTGGACAGATTTCTCTAACTACCCTACAGTTGCTTAGTACATCTCTAATTGGGCAGCCCGACTGTATTTTGGCTAAACCAAAGCCGACATGTTGACAGTGGTGCGCGTTATATGCAAACCCCTATACCCAGGACCCATATCAATTCTCAGCATGAAGCTACAAGCTATGTCACTGTCAGGACTTCATAAGAAAAGGTGTTTCAAGATTTCTTTCAGGAGTAATTCGAGAAGGCCTATTCAATCTCTCCAAAGAAACCTCGATTTTTTATATGCTATCTTTGTTTTATATTTAGGTGGTCTATTTAGAACCACTGTGCAACATGTTCAACATTTTATGTATCGACAACAACATCTGTCATTGCTGGTGACAGCTTCTCCTCTGCAACGTTTATAGATTGTTCAAAATTTACTCGTCACTACACTAACCGACATACGGTTACATACACACATGCTCGTACATGCAAACACTCATACACAGACAGTCCCATTACATATTGTTTATCAACATTGATGTTAAAATTAAAATTTTGTTTAATTACTCAAGCTTATGAATTACAACAATTTCGTACATCAATACAAATTTACAGGATGTGGGCAAAAGTAAATCGCTGAGAAAAGCATGACTAGAGACAATAGAGATTTTGATCCTGAGTCTCTCGAGTAACTCGAAAAGAGACAATAATTTCAATTTGACTTTTATAGAGTGATCGTAAATTACACTGTGCAACAGTGAAGAAATACACGTACTCGACAGTATAGGTTTGATTTTACTACCAATGGGTAGTATAACCCTTTACTCGGTTTGGCGAAATTGGTGACCAATTTTTTTTATGGGCCTCAAAAGTTTCTGAAAATCAATGGGTTCTTCGAAAAGGGTGTCATCAGCTTTAGTCCAACCACTAATTCAGACTTGGTGATATCGCTTAACTATGTTTGGCAAAAATGTTGCTAAGAGTATGCGAACAAAGTTTGTTAACAGTTTATTCGAAAAAAATATTTTTCCCGCATTTTTTTTTTTTTGAAGGGAAGAAATATTTTTTCTCACTTTTTTCAGCATAACTTACAGGGACACGTAATTTTTCACTAACAATATTTGGCAAAATTGTAGGCACGGTAAATCTGAACAACTTTTGTGAACATATCAATTCAATCTGAATGTGTCTAGGCACCCTAAAGAACTAACAAAGACCACACTGTGCCTGAAAATTTTTGTAGTTCACTATTTTGTAACAACAATCTTTTTAAGTGTAAGTTCAGCACCTTTATAGACTACTAGCTGAGCCCGGTGCGCTTCGCTGCCCATGTCAAAATTCGCGCTGTAGAAACTGTATTTTATATCCGATCAGTACGAAATTGGCAGAAAGAGGTTTGTTATTACATGAAGGAATACTGCCAAATTCGGAGAAAATCGGTTCAGATTTAGATATAGTCCCCATATATATGTTACCCCCGATTTGAAATTCAAGCGCTGTAGAAACTGTATTTTATATCCGATCAGTAAGAAATTCGGCAGAAAGAGGTTTCTTATTACATGAAGGAATGCCGCAAAATTCGGAGAAAATCAGTTCAGATTTAGATATAGCCCCCATATATATATGTTACCCCCAATTTGACATGTAAGCGCTGTAGAGACTGTGTTTTATATCCGATCAGTACGAAATTCGACAGAAACAGGTTTCTATTTTACATGAATGAGTATTCTAGGAAAATCGATTCAGATTTATATATAACCTCCATATATATGTTCCTCCAGATTTTGTTACAAAGCGCTATAGAAGTTGTACTTTACTTCCGATCATTACAAAGTTCTCCAGAAAGATTTTTCTCAATTTAGGAACGAATATTGCTTAATTTTGCGATTATCGGTTCAAAATACATTTACCAATTATTCCAAATTATTATCGCAATGACCCTTATCGCATTGTTAGGGAGGTGTAGGGTATTATATAGTCGGCCCCGCCCGACTTTCTGCCTTTCCTTACTGGTATTAGTAATAAATTCACTGAATGAAAAAATACCGAATTCAGTGGAAAGTCCAGAAAATAGAAATGTATACTTATAAAATTTCCAAATTCTTGTTTCATTGATATTGCATCACATTATCATATTGCGATTGTATTGGAGTGAGCAGCTGTAATGAGCTTATAAAATTTCCAAATTCTTGTTTCATTGATATTGCATCACATTATCATATTGCGATTGTATTGGAGTGAGCAGCTGTAATTATCGCATACCGAGCATTTTTGTTCATGTATTTCCTATATAATACTTGCAAGATATATCAAAATATGGGCTGGGCCACGGTCCTATTCCGCCCATTTGAAAGCCAATCACGTAGACTGCTACCAGATACATATACGCAAAATTTCAACACTCTCGCTAACAAAATGAGCAAGATAATTTAATTTCAAAATTTGGCTTATATGGGCGGTGGCCCGCCCATTGGTCAGATCCCGCCAATTTTTGGACCAATCACGTGGACTGTCACCAGATACATATCTACAACATGACAGCACTCTAGATAAAAAATTGTGCAAGTTATATCAATTTCAAAATTTGGCTTATAAGGGCGGGGCCACGCCCATTGGTCCGATCCCGCCCATTTTCTGACCAATTACGTAGAATGCCACCAGATACATATACACAACATTGCAGCACTCCCGATAGCAAATTGTGCAAGATATAAAAATTTCAAAATTTGGTCATTGTGGGCGGGGCCACGCCTATTGGTCCGAAACCGCCCATTTTTGGACCAATCACGTAGATCGCCAACGGATATATATACACAAAACTCCAGGTCTCTCGCTAACAAATTGTGCAAGATATCACATTTTTTTAATTTGGCTTATATGGGCGGTGCCACGCCCATTGGTTCGATCCCGCCCGTTTTTGGATCAATCACGTAGACTGCCACCGTTTACATATACACAAAATTCCAGCACTCTCGCTAACAAATTGTGCAAAATATCTCAATTTCAAAATTTGGCTTATATGGGCGGGGCCACGCCCAGTGGTCCGGTCCCGCCCATTTTTTCACCAATTACGTAGAATGCCACCAGATACATATACGCAACATTGCAGCACTCCCGCTAGCAAATTGTGCAAGATATCAAAATTTTGTCTATGTGGGCGGGGCCACGCCCATTGGTCCGATCCCGCCCATTTTTGGACCAATCACGTAGACTGCCACCGTTTACATATACACAAAATTCCAGCACTCTCGCTAAAAAATTGTGCAAAATATCTCAATTTCAAAATTTGGCTTATATGGGCGGGGCCACGCCCATTGGTCCGATTCCGCCCATTTTTGGAAAATTCACATAATCTGCCATTAAATGCATACAAACAAAATTTCAGCACTATACCTATAATAGGAGCAGAAATATCGGATTTTTAACCTGCGATTTGTATGGGAGGTACCACGCCCCTTTGTCCAATTAATTTTTTTTTTCTATATAAACCATCTCGTGAAAATTTAGAATCGAATAAAAAAAAAATCATCCAAATCGCTCCAGCCGTTCTGACGTGATGCCATTACACAGATGGACCGTTTCATTTTTATATATATAGATATTACAGCTAATATTTTTGTGGAACATATTAACCCTCTACCTCTTACCTGGGCTAGATGCTTCTAAGCCCAATCAGCCGGCTAAAAGAGCCACAAATTCAGCTGTGTTAACGGCTAATAAAGTCAAAAGAATCAGATCACCTGATGAACCCCTGCCTTCGAAAAAGGCAAGAGGCCCAAATGTCACTATCAACAGGACACATACCAAGCCCTTCAATGAAGTGGCGAAGGAGAGTCTAGTAGTGATGGCCGGTATAGACAGAAGTAGTGAGGATGGATCCATCCTCAAGGACAAATGGAGCCAATGGCAATCAGCCATTATGGCTCATTACCTAGATGTCCGTAGAGAGATGCCGGGCACACCACCAATCTGCAACGATGCAGGATGGCATCAGGGGAGAGTAAAGCTCTTATATTTCGGTGATGCCAGATCAGTAGACCTGTATAAGGCTGCTCTGAGTCGAGCGGGTGAGGTGTGGCCGGGTGCCCAGTTGGATATTGTCGAAAAAAAACAACATCCCTAGTCACCCTAGAGCCATCACCTGGGTTACAGAAGAGCCCTCCAACCCGGCTGACATATTAGAAATAATAAAAGATTCCAATCCTGGTCTGCCCGCCCATAATTGGAGAATCAGCAAGGTGGGTGAGGCGGATGGTAAAAAGCGGCAGGTCAATTTGATCCTTAACGCTGAATCCACCTCCCATATACAACGTGCAAGTGCAACCCTACAGTATGGCTTCGAGACTATAGTCTCGAAGGTATACAAGCACTGCGGAAGGTGAGTCGTCCACCGCGGTTGATACACAGCTTTCTGGAAGTGCGGAGGTATCCACGCCCATTATTTCGGGTGACTCCAACTCTAACAGAAGATCTGTAACGTCCTACTCTGAGGACGAAAGCTCTACTTCGGACACAGAGAGGCTGAGGGGAGTCTCCGAACTCTTTGACGCATCTGGCTGGGACATGCTTCTCGACGATACGGACGAAGAGTTCGATAACACCCTTGTCGGGGTGGATGTTAATCTGTCAATTACCAATGATGGTAAGAATTCTACAGATTAACCTCCATAACGCTAAAGCAGCCTCAGCGGCTCTATTGCTGCGCCTGTCCACAGGTGCAGTAGACATCGTCCTGATACAGGAGCCCTACGCAGTGGGAGGAAGGGTGTGCGGTATCAGGACACCCAACTTTAAACTGCTTGTGGCCAACTGTTAAGGCACTCCAAGAACCTGCATTTTGGCCAGGAAAGATCTAAGTATCTTTCTCGTGGCTAATTTAAGTGGTAAAGACCAAACATCTGCTAGTCTGGAGATCGGTAATCGCATATATTGGGTGGTCTCCAGTTACTTGCCTTATGAAGCTGTAGTACCGACTGCTCTATTCAGGGAAGTAGTAGAAGAAGCAACATCTGACGAGGTCGAGCTGATTGTTGGCGCAGACACGAACGCTCATCATACTATCTGGGGTAGTACGGATATAAACAATAGGGGTGTTTCGCTTATTGACTTTATTCTAACTACCAACCTAAGTATTTGTAACATAGGTAATAAACCGACCTTTACAATTAAAGACAGACAAGAAGTACTCGACGTAACGTTTGCTACTGACCGGCTGTCAGACAAAATTATTGGGTGGAATGTACTGGACGACCACTCATTCTCAGATCACCATTATATTGAGTTCAAACTCGCTGAAAAAGCGCCTGAACCTGCCGTCCACAGAAATGTGAGAAAGACAAAGTGGCACCTGTATGAAAAGAATTTCAAGAAAGTCCTCAACTCCAAACTTCTGTACGAACCGAATGGCAAAGCCGGTCTGGATCATCTGGTCGAGCATATCACCACATCATTCAATAGTTCCCTTGAAGAAGCCTGTCCAAAAACAAGGTACAAGGGTAAAACTAAACCCCAATGGTGGACTTCTGAGCTAACGGCTATGAAAACGACCTGCAACAAGCTATTTAACAAGGCTAAATCTACAGGGGTCACCAATGTTTGGGATGCCTATAAAGAGCAACTCAAGATATATAAGAAGGAGCTTAGAAAGGCGCAAAGACGCTCTAGGTATACCTTCTGTGGCGAAGTGGAAAAGGTCTCCGACGCCGCAAGGCTGAGGAAAATATTGTCAGCTTCACCCTGTACAGTGGGTTACTTGCAGGATGAGGCAAATAATTGGACCAAAAACAGCGAGCAGTCGCTCAATGTACTGCTCGACACACATTTCCCGGGGAACTCTCTAACAGAACCAGAGGATCAGCAGGACCAACAAGAGTGCGAGTGGACTGCGAGCGTCGCTAGCTTGTTGACTGAGAGATCCAGAATAAGCTGGGCTATTAATAGCTTTGAGCCCTTCAAGTCACCTGGACCAGACGGCATCACTCCAGCAGAAATGCAGCAAATGTTGAAATACATTGTCCCCTGGCTGGAGAAAATTTATGTAGGCTGTATCAGGCTTTCATACATCCCGAATCGATGTGGTATTCATACCAAAAGCGGGGAAGATATAACACACTATGCCAAAAGACTTCAGACCAATTAGCCTATCCTCCTTCCTATTAAAAGGTCTGGAAAGACTTTTAGATTATTTCATTAGGGAAAACCTGGCTACAAAACTCCTGTCAGTGAACCAACATGCTTACAATAAGGGGAAGTCTACAGAATCAGCCCTGCACGAACTTGTGAGCACTATCGAATCGTCCCTGCATTTCAAGGAATTCACCATGGTAGCATTTCTTGACATAGAAAGGGGCTTTTAACAACATTCACTCAGATGCAGTAATTGCGGCACTGTCACATCTTAATGTTAACTCTAGTTTGATTAGACTAATTCAAAGTCTGCTCAACAGAAGACGCATAACAGCATGTCTTGGGTCCACAACTCTAAAAAGGTTTGTAAACAGAGGGACCCCACAAGGAGGAGTACTGTCTCCACTAATTTTGAACCTAGCGGTGAATGAAATCCTGCTAGATCTAGAATTTTTAGGAATAATTCTAGATAGAAAACTGTTATTTAGACTTAATGTATTGGAACGTGTAAGGAAGGCTAACGTCGCCTTATATTCCTCCAAAAAGGCTGTAGGGTCGCGGTGGGGCCTCTCTCCTAAAATCGTCCACTGGATATATATAACAGTAGTTCGTCCTATACTGCTATACGGCATTGTGGTATGGTGGACGGCAACTGACTAACTAACCATCACCAACCTACTAACAAAGGTTCAGAGAACAGCCTGCCTGAGCATAAGCGGAGCTTTTAGGACTACAGCGACCGAGTCTCTACAAGCCCTACTCCATATACTGCCGATTAATATTGTGGCGAGAGAAGTTGCAACCAAAGCGGCAATAACATTAAACTATCAATGTGGAGGTACAAAAACTACGGTCACATGAGAATATCAAAGTGTAGTGCTATGGTAACCGACCGAGTGGACTATATACCAACGGTGTACACCTTCGAGAGAAATTACATCACTATGATTCCCGCGAGAAATGAATGGGTTGGATGAAAACTAGGTAATAGAAACCATCTCCACTTTTACACGGATGGTTCGAAGCTTGATGAAAAGGTTGGCTTCGGAGTACACTGTGCAGAGCTTAGATTGGATATAGCTCACAGACTACCAGATACCTGCAGTGTCTATCAAGCCGAAATAATGGCAATATGGGAAGTAGCCAAGTGGCTGAGTCGCACCATAGTAACCAACGCTGGCGTTGTCACTTACTCGGACAGCCAGGCTGCCATCAATTCTCTGGAGGCAACATCCCCAAATTCACAAACAGCCCTCGACTGCCGCAGATCTCTTAACGAGATGGCTGAGCAGTTTAACATACACCTCATATGGGTGCCTGGGCATAGGGATATCTCGGGGAACTGCAAAGCCGATGAACTTGCTAGGAAAGGGACGACATTACAAATTGTCCAAGAATTTGCATATATTGGTGCGCCACTATCCACGTGCAAGCTTTGGCTTAGGCAAGAGGTAATCAGGCAGTCCAACGAAAGATGGACAGAAATCGGCACCTGCAGAGTAGCTAGACAAATCTGGCCAAGGTATGATCTGAGAAGATCAAAATATCTCTTCGCACTAGAGAGGCAAAGATTGTCTACGTTAGTATCAGTTCTAACGGGACACTGCTTGATCGGCGAGCACGCCAAAAGATTGGGTATTGACTCTAATGACTTCTGCAGAAGCTGTGGAGATGAGGAAGAAGTGGAGAGCATTGAGCACTTGCTATGCGACTGTCCCGCTCTGAGTAAACGATGACTGGAAATACTGGGGTCGGATTTTCTAGGCATCCTAACAGATCTTTCCAGTACCGATATTCGTAATATCGACAAATTTGTATATCAAACAGGTTGGTTTCGATGAGGGACATTTCAGCCCGTGGTAACACTAGGGACCTAAACTGGTATATGTGAGCTTGTATACAAAATACGGCTGCCACGCTAACCTAACCCTCTACCTCCCCCACATAATGCTAATTTTTGGCCATATCTTAACAGATCGTAAAAAAACCCAAAAATCTTTTTTCGAATAAAATGTTAACAAACTTTGTTCAGCATATTCTTAGCTACGTTATTGCCAAACATAGCTGATCGGTATCACCAAGTCTGAAATAGTTGTTGGACAAAAGCTGTTGACACCTTTTTCAAGGGACCCACTGATTTGCAGAAAATTTGGGGCCCATTAAAAAAAATTGGTCACCAATTTCGCCAAACCGAGTATAGGGTTATGCTACCCTTTGGTAGTAGAATCGAACCTATACTGTAAAGGCCGTGTATTTTTCAAAAAGTGTTCATTTGTTGCATAGTGTTATAGATGTATTATATTACTATTTGACAATCCAAGGCAAAATTTTCTATTTCTGTGCCTGTATGAAACTACCACTGTATAGTTTAACAATGATACATTATAACACACACAAAAACTTTTTTAGAAAAATGCAATTTGGACATAATTTTCCATTTCAATGAACCTTCATAGACAAATACAGTTTCGATGCAAATGACATTTCGACAAAAAAATGATTTTGAAGATTTTTTTAGAAAAATTAAATGTCAACGAATTTTATACCCTACACCACACTGTGTGTATTATAAGTTTGTGTTGTGGCAGATATTTGTAACACCTAGAAATACAACAGCTAGACCCACCTTAAAATTACCGATCTACTCAGAATCACTAGCTGAGTCGATTTAACCATGTCTGTCATTTCATCCTTCCGCCTGTCTATCCATCTTAAGCTGTTCTTTAAGTACAGGTCGCAATTTTACTGCGATCTTGTTAAGATTTGGCAATAAGGACTCTTTCACACCTGGGAAGAACCCTGTTGAAATTGGTCAAAATCGGTTCAGATTTAGATATAGTCCCCGTATATATGTTTCTTCTTAGGCTTTTAAGCGATATAGAAGCTGTATTTCACATTCAATCCTTTAAAATTAGTCAAGAAACAGGGATCCTCACTGCCGACTTTGAAAAAATCGGTTCAGATTTACATGGAGACCTCATTCTCGTGTATACTTATGTTCCTTCCGATTTAATCTTTCAGCGCTACGTAAGCTGTATTTTACGTCCAATCTTTTTGATATTTAGCAGGGTAGAGTTCCTTCATCCAAGGCCCAACATTGTTGTATTTGAGGAAATCAGTTCTGTTTTATATGTAGATATATATATATGTTTCTTCCGATTTGTTCTTTTAGCGCTATAGAAGCTGTATTTCACATCACAATCATTTTGAATGTATCAAAATTTTACTTGTAGAGGAAAGTAAGCATATAGGTCTATATGACTTGGGATCCTATGGTGGTTTATTGATTTATGGTATGGGTACAGTTTTCGATGTTTTCCATAAAGACGGGAAATAATAAAGGCTAAGACAAGCATTAACTATATTTGTCAGGAGGAAGATTCCATTTTTGGACAGCATTTTCAAACATATGTATGTTGTTTAATCCACTAATGTCTGGAGCCGAGTCTAATGCATTGCAAGGCTTCCATTTTAGAAAGCCTCCGAAACTAGTTTTCTTGTGCACACCATAGATTTTTTATTGGCTCCGTACTTGTACTTTCCTTTAAACCAGTCAGATGATCAACATGAAAAAGCTATCGAAGTCTAAGACCTTTCACGGCCTCACATTCGAGAAAGCTTCTTATTTGCTCGGAGTAAACTTTCCGGTAAATATTTATTTTCATTATAACGTTATCTGGTTACTAGACGTATTGTCGACCAAAGTGATCGCACTCTTCTTGTGGTCATTGCTGAACTATATTACGGCCAGGTTGGGAGGGCTACGATAATCGCCACCTTTTTTTTTGTTCCTGAGCTGCGGTTGTATCTTGAGCAAGATGCTCCAAACTTGCTTATTTCGAAGCTAATGTGACTGACCCAACGATCGCTGATATTAATCAGGTAAATTGCATCACGCTCCTATCTCAGTTTTGCTGCTACAGACGCTGCGCAACGGGTACTACGATCAGACAACCGGCATTTGACTAAAGGAGATAAAACGCCATGTGTGTAACTCTATCCCCTCACCTTAGAGAAGAGGGTATATATCGTTTGCTACGAACCAAAAGTGTAACACATCGAAGGAGTGACCTAAGACCCTAAGTATGTTTGGCGGAAATCCGTTTTGGGTCATTTTAAGTCGTTTGAGCAATGCCCGTCCGTCTGTCTGTCTGTATGTCTGTCTGTATGTCTGTCTGCTGGCTGGTGCGCACGATAACTGTCGAAAGGATTAACCGATTGACTTCAAATTTGGTATGCGGTAATATTTTTCCCTATCTCCGGCTAAGTTCGAAAATGGGCCGTATTTGTCCACTCCTTCTAGTACCTCCCCCACAAATATTTATTATTTAATAACTTCTATACTACTTACTCGAATCTTCTGAAATTCCAAACATAGTATTAGATTACTAACAGCTATCACCTCGAGAAAAATGGGTAAGGTTTCCCTACCCTTTTGGTACCTCCCACACAAATGGATCATTTTGCACCAAAAGTTAACAGCTTATAATTGTAATACCAGTGCATACAAATACTTGAAATTTTGTACAGTGTAATGCTTTTATAGTGTTAAAAGGGACGCGCCGTTATTGGCGCGTCCCTTTTTATTATCAAATTATTATCAAAATTTTTGATTTTTTCCTGAATGTTTTTGTTGCTTCATCTAAAGATGATAACCTACTGTTCCAATTCCTGTTTCGAAATATTAAAAATTCCTCGGAAATTCTGCGGTTTAGTACATTCTTTTGCAGTCTGTCATTTACGCCCCAGAATCGCTTCCAATTTCCTTTATAAATGTTCCTGAATTGTATCAATTCTTTAATATTTTGAGGAATTTGCTTTAGTTTTAGAACAACGCTTCGTTTAGGTACACTAATATTTATAGCTGATTTTATTAAATCGTTAAAGACATTCACCATGCAATCGATGCTGTCCTTTAGGTTTAGGTTAGGTGGAATTTATTTCTACGGATATGAGTTTTTAAGAGCGTCCAATTTGCTCCGTTGTAACAATGAAACCAATTTCGTTCACTTTCACATCATAAATAATCTCCACGGTAATAGGAAGATGGTCAGATGGCAGATTGTTCAGAGCTTTAATAGATCGAAGGTATTGTGGTATGTCGGTTAAGAAAAAATGTAGAGTCGGTGGTTGCCTTCTCGAATCTGAGGGTATATATCGCGACCTAAGAGTGTAAAGGCGTTAAGTCCAATATTTAATATTTTACAGGAGAAGTAAAATACTTACTGTATATGAATATTTTTATAAAGGGTATATGGACTTAGCGCTTTTACGATTCAGCTTTTTAAGATGACAAATCATGATTTTTTGGCTTTTTTGTTTTCAAATCGATGTATATCGAACTTATCTTACATTCCGCTTCAAAAAATACATTTAGGCAAAAAGTGGACTTAGCGTATTTACACTCTTAGGTCGCGATATGTCTAACGGGAACATCACATAAAACTGGTTAGTTTGGAGCTTATCAAATAAGAAATTTCCCCAGATATTGCTTCTTTGGCAGCCCCAATGTTGCTGTCTTGAATTCAAATCTCCTGCTAAGATATATTTTTTAGAAGTAGTCAGTTTTCGAAGATCTTTAAAAATATATTCCTTGCGTTGTTTTGCACTGACACAGGCACCGCCAGGTGTAAGCAAGGATTTCGATTTAGATTTTTTATACAAATAATTGAATTTAACCAAGTTGCACAAAGTAGACAAATTTATCTATTCAGCCTTGACTTGTTCGTGAGCTTTAGCTATGTTTCTGCGAAATGCTGGAAGATGTTGAGCCGTTTTCCTTGTAGGGCATTTACGCAGTGTTCTGCTCTTAGGAATCTGATGTGGTTTGGCTGCCAGATTAATCCTTAGAAACACCCTGCACTTTTCCCCGTTTGATCTATCAGTTCAGTTTCATTCGTTGTGGCCCTGATAGTTTCTGCATGTGTTTTGCTTTAATAGTATATATTGATTTTCCTTTCCCTTTGATTAGGCTTTTCTGTAATACTAGAATATGGAGAGCCCCTGAAAATGAAGTGTTCTGTTATTCGGGAGCAGAGGTGGCTTTCCTACCTCTAGAGTTGATAGTTTTCAGATTCATCATTAAGAGCATCCTGCTCATTACCGGATATGCTGTATCGGTTCATATTTTTCAGTTTTCATTATTGTGCTACAGTCAACTTTTCCATCTAGTTCGATACGGTAGGTATCAATATTGTTATAGCTATAATAATCGAAGTCCCTACTTGTTTTTGCGGTTTTGGTTGCGTAGAGCCACTTGTGTTCTCTTTTTCCGCCATTTATTTTACTAAATGCTAGACGTGGTTTGTTGTACTTATTGTTTGGAACTGATGCTGTATCCTGTAAGTAGATGGAAGATATTATGCAACAACCGCCCATGTCTGAAAAGCATCTTGATCAATCACCTGGGAACGCTTCTTCTAGCGTTTAAAGGGCCTTATTCATAATAATGTATGGAAGGTTCTATTAATCTTTCATAACTTTGATGAGTAAGGTCCTAAGGAATTTAATAAAAGCAACATATAAAATTACGATTTTTATATTAAATCTCCTCTGATACATTTCTGACTCACCCTGTCTGCTCGAGCATACATATATTCATATGTAGATATTGCATCAACATGGATATGGACATCGACACCATTATCAAATGTTGTTAAATGCACAATTCCAAGTTTACCCGGATTTATCCGTACAACAGCAATAACATCTCCTGTATTGTCATCCACATGAACAGACAGGCGGCAGTGGCAGCATCACCATCATCTGCAACAACACCAACAACTTCTGCATTATCATTTTGGGATTATCAACCCAAGTCCAGTGTACAATACATACGTACATACAATCCTCACATTGTCAAATAATGGACGCATGAGAAAATCTGACATAATTGCATCTGTCGGAGGGAAATGCTCGAACAATTGTTGTGACTGCCCAACGAATGGGTTACAAATCATTGCACATTCTTCCTTTGGACACGAACTCAGAGGAAACGGATTCTATGTATGTTAAATTATTTAAGAAATGTCTTTTATTTTGAAACATCAACTTAGACAGAGTGTGGTTTTATTTACAGGAATGGGAAGTTCTTTGAATTAGATTAGCATTATCTTGTCATATTAGTTGTGCTTACAGGCTGGGTAGATGTCACCTGTCTGTGCTTTTCTGGAATAACAACAGTAGTCAGGGTTTTAGATTTTTTAGAATTTGGCATAGATGAATTCATCTAATCATTATCTATTGATCCATATATGATACTCCTATGTATGTTACATTTTTGGTGACTTTTTCAACACTCAACTATGCCCCTTAGATCTGGATTTTTGAACGAGTAATCACAGCTAAACCTCGCTGGATGATCAAAGTAGCATCCGTAATATAGCTATACGGAGAGCTGAACTGTCAAGTAATTGTATTTGGATCATCGTTTTTAAAAAACTTAACTATTCTACGGGGGTTGCTTTATATATGGATGGCGCCAGGCACACTAAGTGTTGACTGGCGCCGTCTGACATTTCCATTGGAAAGTTTGAAATTTTTTAGCATAAACGTACTCAGAACGTTTTGACGTACGACTATCATTTGTGTTGTTTACAGTGACTTGAAAAAATCAATTTGGCAAAAAAAATTGAATTAACTCGTGAACATTTTCGTGCGATCATTTTTCACAACTTTCGACTTGGATTATCACGACAAGAGTGCATCGACGAACTTAAATCTTTGTATGGCGATGAAGCACCATCCTATGACACTGTGAAAAACTGGTTTAATGAATTCAATCATGGCCGACACTCGCTCAAAGACGAAGGTCGTCCTAAAACGGCCGTTGTGCCAGAGAACATTGATGCCGTGCGTGAACTGATAATGCAAGATCGTCATGTGACATACCGTGAGATAGAGGCATCCTTGGGCATTTCTTCCACCAGCATACATTCGATATTGCATGAGCATCTGGCCTTAAAAAAGGTTTGTTCTCGTTGGATCCCTCACAATTTGACAATCGCTCAAAAAAAGGCTCGTGTCGATTGGTGCAAAGAAATTTTGAAAAAATACGATCGCGGTGCTTTAAAACGCGTTTATAAGATCGTCACAGGTGACGAATCTTGGATCTATGCGTATGAGCCCGAAACAAAACAGCAATCGACCGTGTGGGTCTTCGAAGACGAGGCAAATCCAACGAATGTTGTTCGTGGAAGAAGCACTTCGAAGCAACGGTCGCCTGTTTCTTCGTCAAAATTGGTCATGTGGCGACTGTTCCGCTTGAGCAACGTAGAAACGTCAATTCTGTACCACTCAGAATATGTTTGCCTGAAGTCTTCGGAGAAATTCGAAAAACGAACAAGAGAAGACGAATCATTGTGCACCATGACAATGCTAGCTCTCACACATCGGCTCAAACCAGCGCCTTTTTGACCGGCTAAAACGTCGAATTGATGGGTCATCCGCCGTACAGCCCTGACTTGGCACCCAATACTTCTTTTAGAAGATGCTGTTGAAGCGTTCAAAAACCATGTTTTGGAGGTGTCTCAATAGGAGTGGAAAAAGTGCTTCGACAATTGGTTTGAGCGCATGCAAGAGTGTATAAATCATTCTGGAGAATACTTTGAAAAACAATAAAACCATTTTTGATGATAAATATTCTCATTTTCATTATTAGGACAGAAATTATAAAGCAGCCCTCGTATAATAATTAAAGGTGGCAAAGATGATCTAACGTCAGGAGAATACCCAAGTGACAAACAAAAATGATTTTAAGACCGAAATAACAAGTAAGAAAGTTTCAATCGGGTATACCGACTAAGTGAGTAGTGTAGTATATAACATTGCACTAATTAATCTGTCAATTTGTGTGGGAGGTACCAGAAAGGGTTTAACAAATACTCCTATTTTTCGGTAAACAGTAGATTCTTTAAATACATTGCACTGTGCCGAACTATAAGCGTTTATGCGCACTGGTATATTAACGTTACGAGCTATTCAATTTTGGTATGATTTGGTAATTTTGTATGGGAGGTACAAAAAGGGTCGTGATGATAACGTCCACTTTTCACGGGACTATAGGCACTATGACAGCATTACACTGTACAAAATTTCAAGTATTTGTATGCACTGTTATTAAATGGTATGAAATTTCAGAAGATTCTACTAAGTACTATAGAAGTTATTAAAGAATCAAAATACTACCGTATACCAAGTTTGAAGTCAATCGGTTACTCAGTTCGAGAGTGCGCACCAGCCAACAGACAGACAGACGGACATTTCTCATTCGACTTAAAATTTTGGATTTCAGATGAAGACATGTACCTCCGATTCATACATATGCACTGTATTAGCAACATTTTTTAACCGATTTGAATAAAATTTGACGCAAAGAAGTCTCTTGATTTGAGGAAAATCGGTTCAGATTTTGATATAGCCCCCATATACTCGTATAATATATGTTACCCCTGATGTAAGCGTTGTAGAAATTGTATTTTATAGCCAATCCGTACTAAATTCGGCAGAGAGGGTTTTCTTATAACATGAATGAACACTGCCAAATTCGCGGACAATCGGTTCAGATTTAGATATAGCCTCTATATATATTACACCCGATTTGGCATATAAGAAACTGTGTTTTATATCCGATCAGTTCGAAATTCAGCAGAAAGAGGTTTCTTATTACCTGAATAAAGACAGCCAAATTTGGATAAAATCGATTCAGATTTAGATATCAAAGGGCTAGAGAAGTTGTACTTTACTTCCGACAAGTACAAAATTTGGCAAAAAGAAACTTCTTAATTTGGGAGCGAATCCTGCATAATTTGGGGGAAATCTGTTCAGATTGAGATATATCACCAATAAATCGATACCTCCATTCTAAAACATGCTAAGTCGACTTAGCATATTTTTAGGGAGATTGCATTTTTAATATCTAAAGAAAAATTATATTCGGTCAAAAACTGTTGTTTATCCGTTTCAACCAATCAAAAGTTTTTGCAATGTAAAGAAATTCCACACAAACTTAAAAAATCATCAAACTTTGATCGCCTCACACTATTGAATAGTGTATTATAATATATTTACAGAATATTTATTACAGACTGTAGTGAAGATAAGGGAAGCATGTGTTATGACCTTATGTCTTCTATTTTCTTCTTACTTATAACATAGGGTAAGAATTATTTGGTTAGTCTTAGGCTAAGACCTTTTTATTGTTGCTAGCTCTGCTACAAATTCTGACCATCATTTGAGAATTCAAAATTTTTTTCGATAATATTTTGAGATTTTAAAAATGCTGTTTTATGTCCGGGTTGACCTTAGGCTTTACATGTGATAGTTATTTTCGCATCTTCTTTGAGATCAGTATGTACAAATCTATTTGTAGCTTCATAGCTCTTCAAGATTTTGAAAAGCAGTGAAGGAATGCAACTTTTTTATCACTGCTACACTGACCATACTCTTAGAATTCAAAATTGTTTTTCACGTATACTCGTATAGTGCTACATGTTATTTTATCCTTGCATCATTTAAGAGGCCTCTGAAAGTACAAAAAAAAAACAAAAACAATAATATAAACGATTTTGATAGCGCGAGATCTGACCAAGGGCTAAAAAACAATGTAAATAGAAAATAGTACACGGGCTGTACAACACTTGAGGTTATATATACATATGCAAATTTCTAAATTTGGACCTCTTTTAAGAGACGCAGCTGTCAAGGGGCCAAAGGTCGCTTGGTGTACAATCGCATACGTTGGAGATGAGTATACATACACACCTGCTCATAATAATAGATACACCCTAGTATATTTTGGTAAATGACGAAAACAACGTTATTGGTACAATAAAAAAAAGAAAAAATCAGTCCATTTTTATTTATAGCAACTATAGCAACAAAAAAAAGTATTAAGTATTAAACTATATAAAAATTAGATATTTACTTTACTAAGTAGTAAATTTGGTGCTCATAATAATATATACATTTAAGAAAAAACGCAAGAATTATGTAAACCATTTATTTTTTTCTTAAAAATTAGTGGTGAATATTGAAGTAGGACTAGTACCCAGTACATCCTCCTCTAGTTTGGAAAACTTTGTTTACTCTTCTGGGCATACTAGATATCAACTTTTGACAAATTTCCAATGGAATGTCATACCAAATTTGTTGTGTTTTTTCCATAAATCATCTTTATTTTTGAAAACTTCTTTAGACAATCGTTTCTTTAATTCACTCCATAAGTTCTCTATGGGATTCAGATCGGGAGATTGACTTGGCCAGGTTAAAACACGAACATTATTCTCCGAGAACCAGTTCCTAGCTAACCTTGATCTGTGTTTGGGGTCATTATCTTGTTGGAATGTCCACAATAATGGCATATCCTCTTTAGCATATGGAAGCATTACATTTTGCAATATTTCTCGATACCCATATGCGTTCATTGTATTTTCAATTCGATATATCGGACCAATACCATGAGAAACATCCCCAAACCATTATATTCCCTCCACCATGCTTAACAGTCTTTTTTTGTAAAATTTACATGGAATTCTTTTCCTTTAGGGCGTCGGACATTCCTTTGGCAGTCGTTCCAAAACAAATTAATTTTTGTTTCGTCGCTATGTTTTTTTCGCCCTCATATCCAGACCACGTTAAGTGTTCTTTAGCAAATTGTATTCTCATCTTTATATTTTGTTTACGCATGAGTGGAACTTTTCTGGCAATTCTTCCGGGTAATTTTGCTTGCAGAAGTCGACGACGAACTGTTTGAGGGCTAACTTCATTTCCAATCTCTGCAGAAATTGCCTTTGAAGATTTAAAAGGGTCCTTCTTTGCCATCACCATAATGCGCCTATCAGTTTCAGGACTTGTTTTGTGTGGTCTGCTGCGATTTTCTCCCGTTTTCTGTTTAGCTAAAGCATCTTGAACAAAGCGTAAAGACCATGATTTCTCACATTCCATGATTTCTCATGGTTTGAACAATTTGTCTTTCTTCCTCGGTACAACGCTTGCTTCTTCCCATTTTCTAAAAAAACATCATCAAACTTATTCAATTTTTAATTAAAATAAAAATAAACATACCGCTTTATTCAAAACCAACAAAAAAACTGCACACAATTCTTTTTTTGATGTACAAAATGACAAATTAATCAAGTGTATCTATTATTATGATTAACAATTTTGGGTAGTTTCGATAAATTCTGATATGTGAATTATTTGGAAGGCGGCCGGAAGTTGAACCCCAAAAAATGCACCCCAAATTGAAAATGAAAGTGCGCCCAAATTTGGGGCCTATTTTCGTTACAAAAACTGAATTAGGAAATTACACCCCAATCAAGAAAACAGCATGAAATGACAATAAACCCCAAAAAAACTAAGATATTTTCTCTTGCTAAATCTGGGGCGTACGCATTAATACACGTATACAAACATATTTTCTAATTATAAATCTATTCCTGTGCGGTGGGCCTACGGCCTGCGGCCTCTGTTTAGCAAATCTTTTATGCGTAGCCTCTCCTGTTTCTAAATTAATAGATGAAAATAAGCCCCAAAAAGCAGACAAGAAATGAAAGTAAACCCCAAAAAGCAGTCAAAAAATTAAATTAAGCCCCAAATAAAATTGTTGTTGTTTGATATGTTATTTTTTGGGGCCCATATTCATAAAAATAGTGGGGTGTATTTTCCTGGGCCCCAATTTCATTCCGCCTATTTGGAAATCACATACTTGCCATATTTTTGTGTTAAATGGCATTGCCATATCGAACTGTTAATAGAAAAAAATATTTCCCGTGTTTCGGAAGGGAAGTACCAGATTTATCGCCAATTTAATGTTAACCTACAAGGTGTATTTATTATTATGAGCAGGTGTGTATTATACACATAAATTAGTAGTATCATAGCTCTTAAGGAACTGTGAAAGAGAAATAGTGAAAATTGCTTTGTTCGCTGCTACACTGACCACAGTCTGATAACACTATGCAACAACATTTTTGTCGAAGGGATGTGCATAAGATTTTCTGGTGTAACATGGTGACTTAATTTGGAAAATGTTTAAAAAAAATTTACCATAAATTCTCGTTTTCTTTGAAGGTGTCTTTAGTTTTTGGAACATATTTTTTTAAGTATATGCTCGATAAAGCCAGGATATACTTTAAATTAAAGGAAGTTATGGGGACTACAAATGTTAGTAATAACACTTTCAAGTGCAAGCAGAAGTTAAGTAACTGTCGTAAGAATAATTAGAAAAAATTTGATTTTTGATCAAAAAATCGTTTTTTCCTGGAAGGAAAAAAAAACAAAAAAAAATTGCAAAAACGATTTCCCAATTTTTGGAATCTAGCATTCTATTGAGGAAAACAATGCATATTTAAAGAAAATCTATGGATAAATGTAGAAATTATGGCACTTTTGGAAGAAATAAGAGAATTTCAACATAATCCGCCTTTTATACACCCATTAATCGGATCAAGGGTATATATCAAATGCTGCAGGTCAAAAGTGTAACATATCGATTGAGTGACCTAAGTGACCCCAAGTATATTTGGCGGAAATCCATTTTGGGCCATTTTAAGTCAGTGTAGCAATGCCCTTCAGCCTGTCCGCCTGTCTGTCTGGTTGGTGCGCACGACAACTTTCGACAGGATTAACCGATTGACTTAAAATTTGGTATGTCTCAATATTTTTCTATCTCAGACAAAGGTGAAAGATGGACTACGTGTGTCCACTCCTTCGAGTACCTCCCCCACAAAGGGTAAACATTTTGTGAAATATTGATTATCTCAAAACTTCTATACTACTATTTAGAATCTTTGACCACTCCACACATAGTATTAGTTTATTGGTCGCTACCATCTTGAGAAAAGTGTGCGAAGTTTCCACGCCCCTTTTGGTACTTCCCACACAAATGGACCATTTTGCACAAAAAGTTAACGGCTTCTATCTTTGATTCCAGTCAGTAAAAATACAGTCCCGAGAAAAATGGGCGTTATTGCCCCTTTTGGTAACTCTCATACAAATGGACCATTTTGCACAAAATGTTAACGGTTTATAACTTGCTTTCCTGCACATACAAATACCTGAAATTTTGTACAGTGTAATGTTTTATAGTAGCCATAGTATATTACAAAATGGGCGTTATTCCGACGCCACTTTTAGTACCTCCCAAACAAAATTGCAAAATAAAAAAATATGAAAAATATTTTTTTCGAATTTCCCTATTTTTAAAATAATAATTTGTACATTTATCCAGGGCTGTGGAGTCGAAGTCGGGGAAATTTGCCCAGAGTCGGAGTCGAAAAATTATGGTCGACTCCGAGATGGATTGTACAAAATGTAGCATTTATGCCAAAAATTTTTTTGCACTCAACAATTTTTGAGAAAACAATTCTGGTACAAAAGTAGGATAAAGATTTAACCAACTATTTTCGTATGTCCAAAATATCTATAAAGTCTGGTTGACTTTATAGATATTTATGGACTTTTTATGTAAAGACAGTTTTAGGAAAGTTCTGTTTATGTAAGTGATCAATTTAGCAAGATGAAAAGGCTGCTAACAAAATATGAATTTTGGAAGACTATGCGCTATTCCTAAGCGAGTTAAAAACCAGTAAGGAAAGACCAATGACTGGCGAAGCCAACTATATGATATCGTACACCACCTTGTTAGAGCAGAATAAGCTCAGATATAGTAAATAAAAATATGATATATAAATAATAATTATAAAACTAAATCTAAACCGAATTTGTTCAAATTCGACAATATGCGTTCTTGCATAAATAAACTCTACCCTACTACATTTCAAAATGATTACATGTGGAATATAGCTCCCATAACGCTACAAGGCCAAGTATAAAGAAACATTTATACCTGGCGGCAATGTCAATCTGAACCGATTTTGACCAATTGCAATAGGTTTAATTCCTTGTGTGAAAGAGTTCTTATTGACAAATTACAGCAGAATCGGAGTGAAATTTTGACCTGTACATACTCAACGGACAACTTAAGATGGACGGACTGCTAGCGATTCTGATTGGATTTTTTTTTTTAAATCTGCCAAAAAAAAACAGAGTTATAACCCCCCGTACTATAGTGTGGTGTAGAGAACAATAACTAACGAACAAACTGGATGCCTGAAGCGAACATAATTTCCAAAAATTGCGGTATTCGGCTATTACGACAGATGCAGTGATTGTTGAAAATTTTATCATGATTCCATTTCATGATAGTCAGTCAAGCGTCGATAAATAAATAATGAAATTTTATTTAATACCTACTTTTTTGTGTTTTTTTAACAAAGCTATATCTTATTTTCAATAAAATGAATTCACGTCTTAGTAGAAATATAATTTCAGAATTTTAGGTAATTTGCCAGAGTCGGAGCTGGAGTCGAACAATTTTAAAATCCGACTCGGAGTCGAGTTGTTTTGGTTCGACTCCGCAGTCCATAGATATTTTTCAAATAGGCATTGTTTTTTTCGTTAGGACGATAGCTTTCAAGAAATGGAACAAACAATTGTTTTCCGAATTTTTTTCTATTTTTAATGGATTTTTTTTGTGCCGGAATAAACATTTTTTTTTTTAAAAACATCAAATTTTTTCTGATTGTTGAAAGACAGTTTCTAATCTTTCGTTTCTACGTGAAACTGATATTTTCAGCATTTCTAGCCCTTACACTTTCCTTTAATCTAAATGCAATCCCGGTCCACATACTAAAGGTAACTTCTATGAAAACTGGAATTTTAGATAAAACATTAAAAAAAAACTTTGCCATAAAAAATTTTTTTATAGCTTTATAAAATAAATAGTATGCCTTAATCTATCAAAATAGGTTTTTAGGCCTGGTCCAAAAAAAAATGTTTGTTGCATAGTTTAATTGAAAAATTTGATAACGTTAGATATGTTACCACAGTAAGTGGTGAGCGATATATTTCGAAACGGGTTTAGCAATTTTAAGACGCGATCTTATGTCCGGGTTGACCTCAGGTTGGACATTGAATTGCACTTGAAGAACTTTTAATAGCAATACAATGCTAAAAATAGTTTTTGGTCACTGTTACACTGATTTTTTCGCGGGTATATTTATCGTCATCTTATAAGAAGCTTTTGAAAGCACGAAAACCATATTCATGTTTTTGATAGAGCTAGACCTGACCACAGCCTAAAATATGACTACATGAGTAGCCAGAGGTTTATACAACACTACGGTCCACGCATATAGAAACTTTCACCGTTCTAGCTCCTACAGAAAGCTCAGCGGCCAAGTGGTCGAAAATCACTTGGCGGAAAATCGAAAATCAATGCAGCCTATGGCACTGTTCTATCTGTCCACCAATTTTCAAGTAAATCGGTTCAGTCGTTTAGGCGTGATGATGGAACAAACATGCAAACAAACGATTTTATAATACCTATTAATAGGTTTACACGAAAAAGGTTAATCCCAAAATAAGGCCTCTTCGCTCCAAGGATTGTATTTAAGGAGTCATAGCGATTTAAAGTTTTGAAATTTTTACCGGAAAATGTGTGCTCGCAAATAAACGTTATTTTTGGCTCTGGGACTCATATTTAAGTTAAAAGTTATGGCTATTTATGGTTTTGCAAACAAAACTAAATTTTTTAGCCAAAAATGGCTGATTAAAACACCTCTTCATGTTGTATGTCCATTATTTAGTGTTAAGAAAATTTAAAAATTTGCACAGAAAATTAAAATTTTGACCGACAAATAGGTGATCCAAAAATTATGCCCTGCTCATTCTAATACCATTATTTGAGGAGTTATGGACATTTAATATTTTGCAAATAATATCAGAATCTTTAGAGTACTTTCATTTTTGAGTAACTAATCTTCTCTCGACCAATCAATGAAAAATCACTAAGAAGGATTTTCGAAAACAAATATCAGCCTGTTTCTGTAACTTAAAAATTTGCTTTCGTGCGCCTGCCAGACGACAAACAGCTGATTTGGGTTTCACTAACTATGTACCATCAGAACGACAAGTCGCACGATAATGAACTCGTACGAAAACGTAATTATTTCTTTGTAAATTTTCTCTCTTTGCTGTCATCTGGGCGAACACAAATGTCGGATCGAGTCACTCTATTTTATTTGTCGACTGATGGGAACAATGACAAAAAAACGTTATTAAAAGCAAAAAATAGGTAGATATTAATATAATTATAAAAATAATAATAAAATTGTATACATATTTAAGCATAAAAAAGTCAAAATTGGCAGCTCCCTAAGATGGAAAAAAATAATCAGTGCACAATGATAGAGACACGAGATAGAGAGGAGGAAATGAGAGTCTTGGTTCAAATCAGCTGACCCAACCAGGGTTGATTTTTTGGCCACCGCTTGTGCAAAAAGTACAGAGGTGTATTCTGCTAAGTTCGACCATCAAAAATATGTACTTTTTTAGACCGGAAGTTGTGAAATTATTGATCTGGGAATTAAATTATTTTCCAATTGGTACATTACTAACGTCATTTACGTAAGGCCAGGCGAACGAACGAACGAACCTTAGAGAAACCAAATTCCTGAAGAAAGTGAGTGACTGGTTTTCGTTCGCAGAGACTTTCGTTGGAAATACAGAAACTGGCCGTTTATGTGAATTGAATTAGTCACAGAGTATCCTGACATATAGTATCCTGACATTATATACATCTTCCTATTATTAATATTATATGTATACCCGTTTAAATTAACTATTGCTGTTTCAATGCATACTGAGTCACATTCAATGCATACTGAGTCTCAACCGCTTGCAGGCACCTGTGATTCGTTTGTGTCAGAAAGACGCTCAATGCAGAACGGAACACTGGCTTATATGCCAGTGGGAGCCAGCTGCTACACGGATGGGCCCAAGCTAGAAAGAGGGACGGATCTTTGACTTTCTGTTGATCAACCAGAGGTCGAACTTTACTTCCGCCTCCCAGACCATAACACGATATTTCAAGCGGAATTTTGAGCAACGACTAAATGTGTGAACTGGCTCAGTAATACCACAAAGTCTAAATATGCCAACATCTTCACGGGCAGTCAAATGGCAATCAAAGCAATAACGTCGGAAAGGGTCAAATCCAGAACTGTATTGGACTGTAAAAGAACGATAAATGATTACTCGGTCAACTGTGCATATTCTGGGTACCAAGACACAGCGGACTGATTGGAAATGAACGGGCAAACAGCTTAGCTTCATAGGGCAGAGAATTTCGAGTAATAAACATGGAAAATTGGAAACCTTTCGAAGCCACGAAGGATGAGTTGAAGCACTGGGCAATGATGGCTCATAAAACTGTATGTAATAGCAAAACAGTGTGAGAAACTGCAAAGATACTGTGGGGTGACCCAAATGAGAAGAAAACAAATAGTTTTCTGAAACTGAACAAGAGCGATGATTAGTGCTCTAACGGGACACACAAGCTTAAAAGCAAATCTTCATCGAATAGGACTTGCAAAAAACGACGAATGCAAGGCATGCAGGGAAAACATCGAAACGATGGAACATTTTCTGTGCCACTGCCCGGCTTTCGCTCATGCAAGATCCTGATATTTCGGATCCGACACACTACCAGAAATTACTCATCTCAGAGAATATAACTGGAAAATACTGAGAAAATACGTGTCTAGTACCAGTCTTCTGTAACCCATGAAGATCATAAATAAGGAGCGCAAAAAAAGGCCGAACTACTGCCTTAAGTGTATGTCCATGGATATGATGATCATGCTAACCTAACCTAAACTAATGCATACTGAGGAGGTCCTTGAAACCCCTCCCATTTGCTCCGTTTGCTGATGGCAGGCGACAAAGTAGACAAACAAACAAAACAAAAAACCTCAAACTTCTTTAACATTTGAACATGGCCATTAACATTCCAAACAACTATGAGTAATGACATACAATTCTCATTCCTTCAATTACTAACAAAAATCGAAAAATCAAAGAAGGAATAGTCGCTCCTAACCTCACCAGTCAAATAACAACGTCGAACGATTCCAAGAATAAATCTACAAAAAATATATATAATTACAGCCGTCAGCAAATGCTGCCTCTGCTATTTCGAAGTGAGAAATGTTGCAGACACCAAGCAGTGGCGGCAGCAACAACAAAAACAAATCAAAATAAACAAAAAATCTGAGAGTAAAACCAAACAAATTATGGCAAATTTCCTTACACACCAAAACTCCTGCAGACGCAGAAACAGAAACACAAACCCAGTCCACACTACACCCACTGAGTTTATAACCCCAATGGCAACTACTAATTGAGGAAGGAAACAAGCGTCCCGAGCAAAGATGAAGTGAAATCTGAAAATGAAATGGAATGAAAGTTTTGCTAAACGAATTGAACTGTTGCCACCAACGCACACGACCGTAGACACCAATAGTGCAAGGCTGACGGTGACTTTAACAACTCTCAGCATAAAAAAGGACCAAGAAAAATCTAATACCGGTTAGAACAGACTGTACCATACCCCACATTCCTACACAGGGCACAGTGAAGGAATTTAAAGAAAAATACACATATTGAACAAACAGGCCATTTTCAATGGAGATGCATATACCCACAGCGAATTACTCTAACCTTCTGCATCGTAAGGCGGAGCCATATATTCCAAAAATAAGCCATTCCAGGTATATATAATTTTTAAATGCATATAATTTTTGTCTTACTGATTCAATGTTATACATACACACAAACGATGGAACAAGTCAATGCAACTCTTAATGACTCGTTACAAGCCGCATGTCCCAAACTAAAGCCAAGGCGCAAACAACGACCGCCATGATAGTTGCCTCAAACAATTGTGCTGAGGAAGTGCTCTGGGAAGTTATTTAATAGGGCAAAGGAAGAACTCAAGCGGTACAAAAAAGAGTTGAAAAGGGCTCAAAATAAATCTTGAACAGATTTCGGTAATGACGTGGAAAGGTCATCCGAAGCTTAACGTTACGACAAATTTTAGCCTAAACACCTTGTACTATTGGGTCCATAAAAGTCAGGAACTGCAAACATTCAAGGCTGATGTGGCCCGGCATAAACTCAAAACGCAACGCACTGCTGTCGTAGTAGATAACGGACGAAAAAAAAAACCTAACCTAACCTAACTTAACTTAACCTAACCTAACCTAACCTAAACTAACCTAACCTAACCTAACCTAACCTAACCCAACCTAACCTAACCTAACCTAACCTAACCTAACCTAACCCTAACCAACGTTTTTTTATCAACCAATGGTCCTGCACTTGAAGACCACCCGGGACCACTTTCGCTTAACGTAGTTGATATCTCATCCTACTCCCTCATCCTATATACAATTATATATACTTACAGATTAGGGGTTTGACAATCTGTTATTCTGTACTTCAGCTTTCGTTCGTAGACTACGTTCTATAAATGATGAGCACGCTATCCAATCTTCTACCTTCTCCATCATTATCTGAGGATTGAGGTCACGTCTTAACTGTTCCCAAGCATTGCCGACAAATATTGTGTGTTCTACATTATCATTTATTTCTCCGCACATATCACATATTCTCTTATTTCAAATTTCTCCAGGTATGTCGCAAAATTTCCATGCCCGCTTAATGCTTGTGTTAGGAAGACATTTATTTCACCATGCTTCCTTTCCACTCATTTTTCAATATTTGGGATCAAATTGTGAGTCCAACTGCCAGTTTGGTCTGTACTCGTATCCCATCTCAGTTTCCACTTCTGGTACAATCTTTTTCTTGCATTTAGCTTTATGGACTTACGGTTAGGGTTGTACAATATACCAACGTTAGCTATTGATTTAGTATCCTTGTATATTTCTCTCCTCTCTTCCAGAAGTAAATCTACGGGAGCTATACTACATAGCTAATACTGCTGCTGCTGAAGCCGAGATTGTGCGATGTAACTCGAATTGTAGCCATTCGTTTAACCTTTTCGAGTTTACTTGTTAGTGACAAGCGTTCTCGTACTTTGTTACTTATAATAAGAGCCCCGTAGAGCATATGCGCACATGAGACTCCTGCGATCAATTTCCTGGTCGTTTGCCCCGGACCTCGTATATTTGGCATTATTTGCGCCAGTATTCTAGCTGTTCCAAGGGCGTTCTCTGATACCACTTTTACTTGCTCAGCAAAAGTGATTCCCCCATCAATGTAGACTCCAAGATATTTTAAACTCTTGTTTATTTTAATGTTGTATCCGCCAAACGTGAAATTGGGGATAAACAAAAGATCTCCGCTTGGGATTGCCTCCGCTTTTGATGTTGCAAGTTCTAGATGTTTGGAACTTAGCTTTGTTACAATTTCAGTCAAAGCTGTGTCTGATTTGTCCACTATAATTACGACATCGTCTGAATATCCCACCGTGAAGCCCCATCTAGTAATTTAGGCTTTAATAGACCGTTATATATAAGATTTCAAATGAAAGGACCTTGAATAGAACCTTGTGGTACTCCTGCCGCCACACTGAAATGTTTTGCCCCCTGGTTGGTTTGATTATCTAGTGTTCGCTCATTTCGGTAATTATCAATAATTTTGTCTAAATAAATTTAAAGTAAATTTACATAATCTAACCTAACTCACTACATTTGTCTTGGAAACGTTCAAGTGGAATTTTAGCTTCCAACAAACTACTCTATTTTTTCGGGGTTATGTAGAACTTCACCAAAATATGGTTTAATGCTGAAGATGGTAACATTGCTTCTAAATTCTAGACATAGATATAAAATCTAAATTATTCAGAAAATCAGCCATAAAGATTTATATATAGTCTTTATATAAATATCCTATCCGATACGACCTCTTAATGTTGTGGAAGCAAACATTTTTATGGATTATACCGATCCATCTTTCGATATGGGTATATCTGAATGTCCCCACTAATTTTTAAGCTGCAGAAGACTTTAGAATTTTCTTATCTGTTTTAGAATATGATAAAATTGGGTAGTAAGCCCATCTGTACTTTCTCCCCATTACTAGGCCTAGGTGTCGAAGATACTTATTTAAATTTTTATTTCTCCGAAATTCAAAGCAATTGAATGTCTCTTCAATTTAATTTTGCTATTTAAGAGTTGAGTCCTGCATTCTGACCTATTGGAAAACGTCACGCCACTGTGTCCCAACTGAATGCCAACACAAAACACGCTGGAGGAAAATAAAAATAAACGAGAAAAATAGGAAATAAAATTTAAGCTGCTACAACAACGACAACACCACCTCGGTATTGGGAATGCGGCATCAGGCGGCAAATGATGAAAAACACCATTAGGTGAGATTTACGCACACCAAAAGCATTTGGGGAATAAGCAGAACACACACACACTCAGGATACGGAACACAAAGCTTTGGTCGCAGCAGCAGTGTAGCAGCGGGAGGAACACTCAGACCACTTATTTGGCTTGGCATCTTTAGCCCGACTGTGGTGGGTGTGATGATGATGATGTGTGCCAGTGACAGCTTTTGGAAGAGAAACCCAACGAACGAACCAACACTCCATCGCTGACGCTCACACATCACACCGAGCTTGGCTGGGATATTCTCAAAGACCAAACTAAACTGTAGTGATGCAGCCAGCCAAAGGAGGCTGAGGTAATGGTGGCAAAGGCAGCGACAGAACAGTAGATGTGGCAATGACTGTGACAGTACCAGTGCTAGGGCAACCTCGAGTCATGGGGGTGGGAACAGGGAACAACGTTTTACGTTTACTTGTGGTGTCGGCAAAAGTAAATTGTCCGCACAACTGTTCAAAATCCTACACTGTTGCTGGCGTGGCATGGAGTGGCTTGACTCGGCTTGGCTATGGCAATGGCGGCGGATGGATGGTAACATTTGCTGGAGCTGCCATTCCCAGTCTAACTGCTGATGTGGCAAATAAAACAGACGCCCGATTATAACCAAATGCCAAATGACTACTCCAAATGTTGCTCTATCCGAGAATTGTGTGTCAGATGGCAATGAGTGAGTGAATTGGCTGTTGGAGACGGCAATGTGGTGTTGGGTGGGTGAGAGGGAAAGGGAGTGCCAGATAACGCATAGTTCGAAATATGAAAATCACAGCAATTGGTTCAGTTTTGGCTAATGTGATTGTTGCTACGAGGTAGGTTAACTAATTAAGAAAAAAACTCTTTCCACACTTCCCTTGAGGAAGCTTGTCCAAAAGCAAGGTGAAAAACTAAACCACAACGATGGACTTCTGAGCCATACATATTAGGAAAAAGACTTGCAACAAGCTGTCCAACAAGGTTATAATGGGGCCACTAAAGACTGTGATACCTATAAAGAGTAAGACAATATATATATAAAAAATAACCTTAGGAAAGCGCCAAGACATACTTGGTATACCTCCTCAGATCTCAGATGCCGCAGGGTGGATAGAATCTGCAGGATAAAGACAACAACTGGAGAAACCACAGCTTGTCACTCAGAATACGGAACTGCAGGATCAGCAATAAAGCGTGTCGACTACAAACGTTGCTAAATTGTCGACCGACAAATCCAATGTAAGCTGGGCGATTGAACGTTTTGAGCTCTGAGGCTCTGAACAGATTTGCTATATGATTCGGAAGCAGTGGTTTATGTGTTAACGCAGACAAGACAGAATTGGTGCTCTTTAGTACCAACTCCACATGTAAAACCTCCTCGGCTAAATAAAACTGGAAGTTCAACATTTCTAGGTATAATCCTAATTTGGAAACTGTTCATCCGACATAAAGTATTGGAATGGGTAGGGTAAGCCCAACGTCGCTTACATTCCTATAGAAAAGCGGTAGCCGCACGTTGGTACCTCTCGTCAAGATATATGCATATAGTAGCAGTACAGCCAAAACTTGTGTATGACATTGTTGGTTTTGGAGGGCGATTGATAAGTTTTCCATCACTAGTCAACTTATAAAGGTGCACATAACTACCTGTCTGATCATCAGCGGATCTTTACGGACCGTCGCTGTCAAGTACAGAGTGAATGCCGTGCTGGGAGATCAACCTCCATCAGTGGCTTCGTAGGAAGCGGAATTACCACAACAGACAAGAATAGTTTTGGCCCAACTAAGATCAGGCTGGTGTAGCCGACTTAATTCGTATTGGGCGTGATATTATTGAATCACGTCGAACACACGTCCCGCTTGTAACCGGGGACCACACTACACCTGTACAACTGCCCTGTCAAACCTACTCAACTTGTTCCCAGCTCTCTTTGGACCCATCCAGTGGAAGCAGCCACCTTTCTTGGCCTGGAAACCAATACAGCAGAACCCACAACACAATGCGAATCAAACAATACCTAATGGACAATCAAGCACCTTTACTGCTACAACCACAACGGACCACAGCGCAGAGTCTATTCAATTTACTATTTACTTCTGATTTATAGTGTACCTACAGCTGCCGTAATTAAAATCTACCATTGGACGGCGACTGATATGCGACTCATCACCAGTCAACAAAAGAAGATCCAGAACATCAGTGGAGCTTTAAGGACTACAGCGACCGAGTCTATTCATATTATTCTCCATCTAATGGCGATCGATTGTGATTAAACTGTCTATCAATGTGAAGATTCAAGAACTACAGTCACTTCAGAACATCTCATTGTAGTGCAATGGTAATTGACCAACTGGACTATATATGAAGGGTGTACATCTTCGGCAGGAACTTTAGTAGTAAGATAACCGCCATGGAGGAGTGGGTTGGCAGAATACAAGGAACTATAAACTATATCCACTTCTATACAGATGGTTCAAATCCTGATGGGGAGTTTGTCTTTGGACTACACTGTAAAAAACTAAGTCTTGATACAGAACACATACTACCAGATACTTGCAGACTCTATCAATGAATATAAGGTAAATCGCCAAGTGCCTGAGGCGCGACGTAGTGACTTTAAGGACTACAGCGACATAGTCTCTACAAGTTCCACTACATCTACTGCTGGCGTCATCAAATATTCGAATACCCTCAACAATCAACCACTATCGAGCCTATTTCAAGTTTTGACACAAAAAGTCTTGGGACCGATGTTATGTATCTACAGATGGATCAAACATAAAAGTAGCCACAGAATGTGGAATCTTCTGAAGCAATATTGGCCTGGCTCTTTCTCAGGTCCGGCTGACTTAAAGGCTCAAGTTAGTAGGAAAATTATTTCAAGGAAAGTCAGGCGCTTTCGCAGAGAACTCAAGGTTCTATAGGAAAGAATTACAAGAAACAATGACTGCTATGCTAAAATTCTCCCGCTTGACAGCTAGCCAATGAAGGCACTCTGGAAGCTTATGATTGCAACCAAGTCTTAAGAATAAAAGTATCTGATCATACTATCCTCGTATGTAACAACCGCTGATGCTGCTGCTGAATTGCACAAACTTCAGTTAAATCGCTAACACATACATCGAAATTCACACAGATACAGTGGGAACCAATGGATGGATGAATGAATGGACGAAGGAATGTCCGCCCGAATGGGGAAATGTGGAGATGTTGATGGCTAAAATTGTTTGTTTGCGTTTGTGGGTCGTTTTGGGTGAATTGACTATTATCCTGTTAAGTGTCTGTACCAAGAGATATTCTATATTTGTTGAAATGGGTTGGGGTATGGATATCTTCCGGAATTTAGCTGCAGCGAGCAATGTGTTAACATTAAATTCTGTTGGAATTTTTTTGTCCTTCCGCTTCGTCATCGTTGGCTGTAATAAACGTGTTGGTTGCTCCTGCTGACTCCAGCCTGCCACCGGATGCTGCGATGCCAAATGTGGGCAACAAATATTCAATTTAAATGTTTGTCGTTAGATAACAAAATAAAAATTGCTGCCGCCGCATATGACCGAAAATTCGTATTAAAATGATATGTGAATCACCAGATTTGTTTTCTCTGTCTGCCTGTTTATTTCCCGTCTGTCTGTCCCAGCACCCCTAAGCGTCTGTTTGTTTCATTATCTGTCTTAAAACGGCTGAAACAAGCAATTTATCTGGCACATAAATGTATGCGGGAATATGAGTTTCTGTGTCCAGAGTTGCCATCAGTGATTGAGGTTAGGTTAAAAGTGTCAGTCTGTATAACAGACTCACTTAGACTGTAGTATTACCGTTGAACGAAATTATTTGCTTGACATCATCAAGTTAGCTAACTCCCCAGAGAAATGAAAGCCTCAAGTTGCATGACCCCTTCTATAGAGAGCAAGGCACTGACACAGAAGGTGTTCTATTACTTCCTCCGCATCTTCGTCTACACAGCTTCTGTAAAAGCCATTACGCACCCGTCATGACAGACACGATAAGTGAGACGCCCGGTCTCAATAACGACAGAAGGGCGTTGGTGCGTTTGGAGTTTAGGCAGGGCCACATCAATCTGGAATTTATGCAGTTCCTGACTTGTGACCTCCTGTCATTCATTGCCGCCAAGAAACTATCTCTTAAGAAGAGCTTACAGGTCCCTAGTGACATGCCCAGTCATTCCAGTTCCCCTGGAGCGTGTTAGGTAGTCATAGTCTTGCAAATTCATCTGCTTGCAGTTCAATGTCATGTCCCAGTGGCCCTATATTAGGTGAATATTGAACTGTTCAGCCATCTCGTTAGAAGATTTGCAACAGTCGAGGCCAGTATTTTAATTTAGGAATATAGTTTCAGGGACTTCATAGCAGCCTGACTATTAGAGAAAATATTGATACCGACTATGACCAGAACATTAATTTTCAGCCATTCCGCGACTTCAGTAATACCTACGAATTCCGCTTGGTAAATACTACAGTGATCAAGAAGTCTTTTTCTAAGTTCTTTAGAACAGACACCAAATCTAAATTCATTGTTGAGTTTGAGGGAGATACATTAGTTATAATGTAATCAATAGTGCCCAGAACGTCAGACATTATGTCTAGAATGACACTATGTCTGTAGCCATTCCCTGACCATATCGAATTTTCCCAAAGTATAATCGCAGGACATCCGTGATATTACTTGCTATAATCTCTGGCGGTATAACATTTAGTGCCTCAATTGGTGTACATCTCACCGCACCAGTGATTTTTACAGCAGCCATTCCCCAAACTTTTTTAGTATCACGCAGAACACCTTCTGTAGAGCTGTCCATCAGACGTCAACGCCGTACTAAATTATGGGCCTGACTACTGCCGTATACAACCAATAAACTATGCGCGTTCTGACCCCAGCGTTTTTCAGTTACCCTTTTACAGGTATATAGCGCTACCATAGCCTTCTTTGCTCTTTCCACCATATTCCTTCCTTAACTTCCTTTCTAGTAAAATACATAAATATTTTCCGCTTTCAGAGAGGGAAATTGCAATACTCCTCAAGGAAACAGATGCAACTGTTGGTACCTTAAACCTCCTGCTGAAAATAACAAGTTCTGTCTTGCTCGGGATCACACCAAGATCATTATCGGAAGCTCAGCTTGTAGTTGTATGAAGGGCCAGTTGTTGGATGTCTCTAAGTGTACCCGGAATCTTCGCTCTAACGGCAACTGCCACGTCATCTGCATAGACAACAACCTCTGCACTCATCTTCTCCGGAGAAAGCAGCATATTGTTCAAGAAGAGATGCAATAGAGGAGGAGACAAAATACCCCTTTAGGGCGTTGCCCTGCTGACAAATCTATGAAGGTCAGTTAAACCTAAGCTAGCTGAAATGCTTCTCCTAATCAAAAGGTATTTAATGAACCTTCGTTTACTGCTATCAACTCCCAGGGTTGCTAAAGCCGTAATTGCAGCGGCTGGATTTATTTTGTTGAAGGCTTCCTCTATATCTAAGAAACCGACCATATTATATTCCTTAACAGAGAAGGATCCTACAGTAAAGCTGACTAGATCATAAAAGGCGGTTTCCGTGGACTTTTCTGTAGGTATGCTGTTTATGACACAGAAGCCTGGAGTCCTTTGTTAACTATCTCTTAATCTGTCCAGGGTTTTAAGGAAGAATGCCGATTAACTAATCGCCCACAAATCCTACGCTACCGTATGGGACGGCTTTCCCGCGTTTAGGATTAAGACAATATTAGTTCCTCTCCATTTTGGCTCCGCTGGCGAGACATTGTCTGGTCCTGGCTACATAAAAGGTTTAAAGTTTTTTATAGCCCAAAATTCCAGATTCGCTTAAAATCTCGTTGGTGAACTCTGATGCTGCAATTCGTCTTCAGAGTTGACGGGAAATGAGTATCCAAAGGGATTCCTCACTGGACGTAGCCCAACAACTATCATCTTTCTTGATGTAGCCAATAGTGCAAGGTCTCACGACTACAATTTTCCGTAAGCTTGAAGCCTGAGCCTTGAAGATGAGCTGTCTACGCCGGTGCAGAAATCTATACAGCGTTTATTATGAGAGCCTTGCAGAAATCCTTGTCCTATGGAGCTCCTGTGGAGGGGTGATGGTGTGCTTACGATCTAGATCACTAAATACTTTATACTATTCTAGCTTCTATTTGAACAGTGAACGGAAGCCTCTGTGGTGAACTCTAAACCGAATTCTCTGGATTTGGGTGAGTTCCTGCCGTTAGGCCTAAGCCCACCGTGTTCTTAACGCCTGGGTGAATACATACGTCGACCAACGCCCCCACGCACAATGTGCATGAGTGCCAAACAATTCGTGTTCCCGGACTCTTTTGGCCTCCTCCTTGGTTAGGATGGGGCCCATCTAAAAGTCCTTGCCATTCTACGGGTCATGGCATCCGGTTGGTTTGCAACTCCACATCCGAGAATGTTCTTTCCCAGCGATTTTGGTTTCAACCACAGCCACCACGTTGCACCCAATAGGGTCCTCACCAATAGTCTGGCCGGAACCTGCAGCCCGAGGGCTTTCCTGACTCCCGTGGAAGGTTTAGGTTAGGGTGGCAGTCGTAGTTTTTTACAAGCTCACTTAGACTAGTTTAGGTCCCTAGTGTTACCACGGGCTGAAATGCCCCTCATCGAAACCAACCTGTTTGATATACAAATTTATCGATAGTACGAATATCGGTACTGGAAAGATCTGTTAGCCTGCCTACAAAGGCCGACCTCAGTATGTCCAGTCGTCGTTTACTCAGAGCGGGGCAGTCGCATAGCATGTGTTCAATGCTGTCCACTTCTTCATCACCTCCACAGCTTCTGCAGAAGTCATTGGAGTCAATACCCAATCTTTTGGCGTGTTCGCCGATCAAGCAGTGTCCCGTCTGAACTGATACTAACGTAGACAATCTTTGCCTCTCTAGTGCGAGGAGATATTATGATCTTCTCAGGTAATATCTTGGCCAGATTTGTCTAGCTACCCTGCAGGTGCCGATTTCTGTCCATCTATCGTTGGACTGCCTGATTGCTTCTTGCCTAAGCCAAAGCTTGCACGTGGATAGTGGCACCATGGTTAGTGCTCTGGTCAGACTGCATAGCCGAAGATACTACCAGTTAGACTCCAAAAATTCTAGGACTGGTGACCAATCTGGGATCACTGTCCAGTCCCCATCCTGGGAATAGATGGGAACTGTAGGATTCGGAGATCCCCTCTGTGAGGGAACAGTAAACCGAAGTCTCTGTGGGGGAACAGTAAGGCGATGCCTCTGTGGGGGAACAGTAAAGCGAAGTCTTTGTGGTGGAACAGTAAGCCGAAGCCTCTGTAAAAATTTATTTGCCCTAGGGCCTAAAAATGCTGCTTAGACTATATCTAAAGAACAGCTATTGGTTGCGTTACTCGGTCTAGTAGATCGTAAATTAAATTAGACGGCAAATAAAGAGTCTCGTACAATAATGGTTTCGCTGCCATTTACTTATGTCAGCAGCTCATAGGCCCTAGACCGGGGTTAAAACCCAAACGTATTCATTGCATCTATTCAGCTGTGGTTATGTCAGTTCTGACTTACGGCTGTCATATGTACATGGTGGACTACTACAGGGCATGGTACACGTGTCACAGCTCAGAGCAAAGTAAACAAAGTTGCACTTAGCTACCTGACGGAAGCGCTGAAATCTACCGAGGTAAGATCCTCAGAAATTATAAAGGGTATTTAACCAATTGATCTATCTATAAAAGAGAATGCAGAACATACAGCTCAGCTGAAGCTTCTGCTACGTACGAATACAACTCGGATAGGAACCCCTTTTCTGGTCTACTCCAAGACTTACTACATGATTAGCCACTGTCTAGTAGGGAAAAGGTTGAAAATCAAATTTCCTACCCTGGCGGAGTGGCTGAAACGAAAATAAAGTTTCCACGACATTAATGTACTTACGGATGGCTACAAAATGGATGAGGGCATTCGGAAGTCTCTCCTCGACTTTCCGGTGGAAATATATGCATTTGCCTATGCGTCTGAACTCATTTCCTTGGGACAAATGTACAGTAGCGATATTTGCTTTTTCATTGGAGTCAGGTCTCTTAAAAGGTTCTATTTAGCACGAATATAAGGTTGAAGGTAGTCAGCCGCTGTCGCAGAGAGCTTATGGTTCTCGAGGAACAGCATAATATAGCTCTGTGCTGTGTACCTTGCCCCAAAAATACGAGTAAATATAAATCTGTGCTGTGTACCTGGCCCCAAAAATATATATTCGAAAATGAAGCAGCTGACAAACTCGCAAAAGCAGGGGCTACTTCCTCGAGAAATGTTGAACAGATGCATACACAACCCTCTCGTTGGTTTTTATTGTATAAAATCGAAATACAGGAACTTCTGACATCAGAGATGGAATTCAACAACTGGTTGTGAGCATACAACAGCTCTTTGGAATGAAGGGTCTATAAAAAATACAGAGACGCTGCTAAGTTTGGACAAATTGCATCTAAGATTGATTGTGGGCCTTACTATAGGGTCTCGGTAAGCATATGTCTACAATTGGTTGGGAAGTTATGATATGTGTCGATGGTGTCAGTATCATGACTCTGTCGAAGATACGTTTCATTTCCTTTCCCAATGTCCAATGTTATCATTTAGAAGAAACAATATACTCGGTTCCTTTATCTTTCAGACACTTGACGAACCAAATGGATTGGATCCGCTTAAACTTCTAAAATTCAGCAAGGCATCAGAACGAAGCTCTATACTCAATTGAGGGATTGGACATAATAAAGTGGGCGTTTGTTTTCACCCCCAATATATCGCACCTTCATTTCTGATCTATTTAGAATATGCCTGTTGAATGTGTCTCTAAATGTATCACACTCTGCCTTCCTAATACTGTATGGCAGGACGGAGCTTATCATTTATGCAAAAGCTAATACATAAATAGGTTTTATGAAAACCTGTTTTTATACATTTAATAAAAAACGGCAACCCTGCTGTCTGGTGTTTGCATATTTTGGAATTTGTTCAATTGGTTTTAGTATATCTGTTCGTCTGTCCGTCTGTTTGTATTGGAAAGTGTCTGAATAGGCATCATGTGGCAAATGTTTTGCGTTGACACAGTTTTATGTGGCATTTGGCAAAATGCGAATGTGAGCAGAACCAAACAGAATAAAACGGAACAGAACAGTAAATGAATACAATCGAAGCGAATGGCACAGAAAGGCAACAATTTCGTTTCCTATTTGCAATTTAAGTAACACACGAATGGCCGATTTTGGTGTGAATTTGACACACAAATCATACAAACGATGTCCTTCCCCGTCGTTGCTAACACCAACATCAGTAGCTACGACCAGGGCCACCAGGGCCACCAGAGCCATGACGGCTGAACAGTAAACCAGCAGCCGGCAGAGCTCATTTCCAATGTGAAACTTCGATTGGTTATCGTGCGCTTCGTTGGAAAATGTTCACCATGATTTGTGAATATCCCTCCAAGGGATTAGCGCTGAGCTTTTTTTCCACGTTTTGCCTGTTCGCCAACGGATTTTGGTAATAATTTAAATAAACGATGTGTAATATTTCGGCTAACAAAAATTGAGAAATTTTAGGGGAGCAAAGTCCATCCACTGGAAGGAGAAGATGAGGGTGGGTGCACATAGAAATTGGTATCAGTATTTTTTTAGCGGAGTTGAACAAAATGCTGGCTTTTTTAATATAAATCTAATGATTTATTTTATATAGCGGGTAATGAGGCAAAAATTAAAGCTGCATTGAAAAAAGTGGACTTTGATTTGGCGACAAAGACATTAAAACCTTAAAATAAATCTATTTTGGACTTAAATTTAAGACATTAAATGGGCTTTGGTTATGGTTTTAATTGGGGTTGCGATACTTTGTCCATTTTTCTCAAGATCATAGCGACGGATAAACTATTTCCATATGAGGAATTACAGTTGATTCGGATAAGTAGTATAGAAGTTATTAAAGAATTAATATTTCACTAAATGTTAATCCTTTATGAAGGAAGTAACGGAAAGAGTGAAGTAAACTGGCCCATCTTCTAACTTGGCTTGAGATAGAAAAAAATATTATCACATACCAACTTTGAAGCCAATTCGTTAATCCTTTCGAGAGTTATCATGCGCTCCAGCCAGACAGACATACAAACATTACTAACCTAACTTAAAAAGTTCTAAAACGTATGTCCGCCGAACCTACTTAGGGTCCTAGGTCACTCCTATGATATATACCCTCTGAGGGGATAAAAATGCGTCCACTAGAACGCAAAGAAGTTTAATCGTAAGTGACCTTTATATGATGGCAATATCAAAACATGAACCGATGTTCCGCATTTTTTCTAGGAACTTTTAAGAGCAATAAAGACGTGCTTGTTTTTTTTGCTATTGATTGCTGTTTTGCGGAACGATTTGGATATTTAATTATTTTATATGATGTCAGCATTGCATTTTTGTGAATTCTTCGAATGGTACTTTTGCTTGTTCCGTATCTTTTTGCTCGATCATTATCGGAAAGTCCAGGATTTACCTTTATAGACCTTAATATATTTGCCCGCAATTCTTTGTCTCTGGTTGCCTTTGCTTTAACAGTTCTAGTTTTTTGTTCGATGCTTCAAGTATCCTTATACCGATTAAGAACATTATTTACGGTTGATTTTGGCATTTTCAAGTCTTTAGCTATCTTCCGTCCTGACCAGCTTGGATTTTCTAAGTACTTGTGCACAATTTTTTTCTGAATTTCTTTGTCCATGCTTAATAAAATCGACAAATATTTACAGAATTACCTGAAATCCACGTGGAGTATTGTCATGTAATTAAATAACAACATGCCAAAAGAACTTCTGCAATCGACTGTAAAATGTGGCCTGATTGAACCGTTCTTTAATGTATAAATTCTTCAATTTCAGCCAGATCAATTGAAAATGCGTTCTTTAAAGCACGCTCGAGCGTCGAGAATTGAGATATATGGTGATCGATGTAACCCATTTTTACCAGGGACTGTTAAGTCCAAAATAAAGTATATATTCCTAAATTTCAGTCAGATCAATAGAAAAATGTGTTCTCTATGGTGATCGATGTACCCCATTTTTACCAGGGACTGTTAGGTCCAAAATAAAGTATATATTCCTAAATTTCAGCCAGATCAATAGAAAAATGTGTTCTCTAGAGTGTCAAGAAATGACATCAATGGGGACCTTTATATGGGGCTATGTCAAAACATGGACCGATATGCCTCATTTCAATAGGGAACATCCCTAGTCCCAGAAATGCCTCTGTACCATTTTCTTAAAGCTCGGACAGACAGACGGACATGGATAAATAGTTTAAAAAAGTAATTCTGTGCCGATCGAATGCACAAAGCAAAATACCCTGTACCATCAAACGATGTCCCACAAAAATAACATTCTCTCTTCTCTTCTTGGACACAATTGTCAAGGAAAAGGCCATGAGCAGATCTCTGCTGTAGACTCGATAATGAGGAATATTTTTTAAAACATTTCGAAAACGTATCTCTGATTTTTAGAAGTCCTTTTAATCCTCTTTTTCGGAAAATTAATACGGCTATTTTTGTCATAGGAAAATTAATACGGCTATTGTTGTCAAGTTAGGCCTACGTTAGAATTTTCCTTGGGAGGATATTCTCTATTCATCAAGGGCTATCATTTGTTAAAGGATCCAGCCACAGCACCACCAAGACCCTCAAAAAAAAACGTAAAGCAGTCACTTCTGATGAGCTAATTGTATAGAGTTTACATGAGATCATGGCCCATGTGGGTCTAAATGGTTCTAGGTAAAATTAAACTCATATTTCATTGACGTTTGATACTTTTATAAAGTACAGAAGGAAAATCGGTTGGGCAACCTCCTATGCAATTATCAATTCCGAGCAACACGTATCTATACTAATGATCCTCCCAACTTTGAGTCATATAAATTCCGCTAATATTGCGACCTGTACTTTGATTATATTCCACTGGCTTACTTAAGTGTATTTCCAAAGTCTTGAGACGTCTTCTGTCTATGAACCAAACCTACACCTAACTGATATTGCGTCGTATGCGACCACCTTCAACTCAACCTCTTCCAACAAAAGCAGATTACTTTCATGGTGAGGTTCCCAAATATTGAGGAGAAGACAGCTCCCATAGGTGTTCCCCCCAAAAACAAATCTTTAAAATTATTTTGACCCTAGAGTAGCTGAGATACGCCTCTAGATAAGAATGGAAAAATTCTTTATTTACTCCACCTTTATTAATGTTCGTTATTATAGCGCTGTTTAAAATGAAGGTCCCTTTGTGAACCTCCAATAAAGCTAACCACATCGGGAAATGTGGTCTCAGTGGACTTGCAATATGCATACTGTTGGCCGGGACGGGATTTTTCAGCTTTGCAACAAAGTTTTGGGTTTTTTGCCGAAACTCATCCACCATATTTAGAACAGCTTTTTACCACTTACTACTCGTAGAACTCGTACCTCTGACTGACATGAATATAATGTGACCCTGAAACCATTCTGCGAACGCAGTCTTTTTTAGTCAGATGTCACAACAGACTTGACGTGCCATCGTTCAGCATACTACGATTCCATTTACGAGATTCCGTCACTCTAGGATTCAAAGAAACGGAATCGGCTCCGTCAAATCTTTTAAAAATGCAGAATATTTGCGCCGAGCATTATTCTATTCGTTCCCCGAGCGCAATTGCGTTTCCGTCCAGAATGAGGACACAGATAATGCACTCCTCTCAGCTGGGCCCGATCTCAATACTGCGTCAAATTTTCCTAGCCAAACTTCAAATGGATATAACTCCATTTTGTGATCCCTAATTTCGCCAGGCAAACTTTAAATAGCTATAACTCCTTAATAATCCTTACAATCCAGGGGATATCTAATAACATTAAATTTTATTGAGACTGACTATCACATTCGTGTGCCTATGGAGGTTTCAGGCGAATCAATTATCTCCGCTGATTAAAACTTACCTACTGATTTTGGCACCACAAATAATTAGGAATAAGTAGGAAGTTATTAAAATCACTTAAACTTTTTCAGCTGTGAGCATGGACATTTTTTAACCCATTCCAAAATGTCTGCCTTACTTCTGGAAACGGCAAAGCTACCAAAGTGTTCATTCAGAGTCAGACAAATTATCGTTGACACAGTGTAATCTTCCAAGTATTTGCCATGAAATGTTCCAAAGCTTTGCAGGAATTCTGGACGCATACAATGTAAGTAGGCAATTATTTAAACTAATACATCTGTCTCATTAAATGAAAGAACAAAACATTAAATTTAATAATTGAGCCACAAGGTGTTCTGTACACTCACACACACACCTACAAATAGAACGTACAGCAGCAGTAGAAGAAATAGCAGCTTAAGCAAAAACAATATGCTCCAGGGTCGCGACATTTTTGAAATGACAACAGCAGCTGATGCCCGGCTGACGAGTCAAACAAAACAACACTGAACCGACTCCCGAACACAAACGGTGTCGGTCAGAGTGTATCGGTTGGTGTTTGAATGAGTTCAGATGTTGTTCTGCAATGATCGTCTTCCTCTTATTCATCATACTATCATACCTATCTGTAGCGTCATACCTTTAAGCACACACATACAGCATCAGTGACAAATTGGTGTTATGGCGCACAGTGGCTTACGGATTATAAATAAACGTCAAATTGAATTGCAATATTAGTCCCGATTTAGATAGGCTGAACGTTCAGCGGATTATCGGTGATTTTTGGGTGAGAGAGGCAATCGGAAAAAGAGGAGGAAACAACTCTCCCTGAACATTTTGAGTTCTTCGTGAAAGTTCAAAAGATAATTTGACGATAAGCTGCTGAAAAAACTTGCCCAGTGCGTCTAGGATCTTAATAAGCCAAAAACCAGGAAAGTGTTTTTGATTGAAAAACTACCGTTCGTAACCACGAGGCCACAGAACCAACAAATGGTCCAGCTTAGTACATAGTCATGATGCTATTCCAATGGAAGGAAGTGTCTCGCAGTACATATAGTGCACAATAAGAGGTGAAAGACAACCTCTCATTGTGCACTGACTTTATATCACGGTTGCCAGACCCATAATGTCTTACGGATTTATTGTTTTTGGGCAGCACTCGAAAAGTCTTCCTGCAGTTGTACGAGTATACCGAGTAATGTCAAAAGAAGGACCAATGTGATGCCGGGACATTCTTTTATACTCAAAGCTTTACTCTTCATGGCATCGGAGTATATTCGAAAGACCTTGGGCTATATATAGCTCGTGCATGATCACTGCAGAATTTTCCTGGCTAAAATTTATGCCACTGTTGCCAATCTACTATCGAAATGACTGAGCATTTCAAAATCCACCTGATATGGGTGCTGGGTCAAGTTTGAATTGAATACAGAGCCGATTACCTGTTTCTCCCACTGTGTGCGCTTTTTGGCTGGGAAGCTAATGATGAAAATCATGCAAAAGGGAAGAGAAGGCAATCGACCGAGAGACATCGGCCAACAACAAACTGCAACACCATTACCAGCAGCAACAACAACAACGACAAGCTGCATATGCAAGACCACCATTTGGCCGAGCGCTAAATGAAGAACAAGCAAACAAATGTTTGAGATGCGATAACACAAACAAAAGCGTGCATAGACAGGTTCGTTCTTACATTTCATACCTCATACCGACGACGAAGACGACGCCATACAGACATTCTAAACTTCGCTGTGAGAAAAAAACATACACGTGTATGGCAAGTAGCAGGAGCAAAGAATACGAAACATGTACTCGAACACCTCGTCATGATACAATGCAGTCGATGTGAAGCTTCTCCATCATTCCACTGTCGCGCTGCTGGTGTCCATGATGACGACGGTGTTGACGTTGTTGTTTGTTTCTTCTTTTGTTTGGAACACACAACTTGTGTTGGATAATTGGTAATTATAGCGTTGTAGTGGTGGCAGCAGCGGCACAGCCATACGTCGGTGACAAGCGGAAGAGGAAGCGAAATGACAAAAACAGCTGTTTCCACAACACAAATAGCAGCACTTGTGCTAAGTACGTACTGCGCATGCTTTGTTCATCGGTGTTCGGTGAGCGCTCTTCGGCAACAAAATGCATAACATGTTTTGCCGATTGTGAGAGAGAGTCCGAATACAAATGTTTGTTTGCAAACATTTTTTTGCGGTGGGGGATTAGTGATGACTCTTCGGCGTTTTTAATTATATTTTAACGATTGCACTATGGAATATCTATGTATTTTGTTCTACAAGAATAACACATCTGAAAAATATTTTGACCGTTTTTATAGTTATCTGAATTTAGATAGTCCGACGAGTAAGCGAAGTTCGATAATGGTATGTACTTATTATTTAGCCACTTTTCTCATTATTTTAACATGGGGATGTCATTGGAGGAAAGTACTTCCCAAAAGCATACAATAAAGTAGCATAATAACTACTTATTTGTAGCATAGGCATACCACATAAATATGTGCTCATATTTTCACGATTTTAAGTACTTGAGTAATGCATTACCAATAAGTTATAAAATAAGTAGCAGATATGAAGAAATGGTCATTTAAAGTGACTTTTTGCATATTGTCGCGCATTTTTCTTGAAGCAAACAATTTCATCATGTCAAATTCGAATTTCTGAACCCAAACCAACCAAACCCCCATTTGAAAAATTCTTCAACGGTCTAACATTATACGATATACGTAAATATTTATGGTATTTTCATTCAAATCTGCACGTATTATTTGTACAATAACCTACATATAGCCAAAATGATTTTGATAGCAAAAAATCACTTATTTCTGTTGTTAGTGGTAAGTTATTATTAATAAGCCGAAATTAATGCAGCGAATAACGAGATTTAATTATTTGGCAATGCAGGGAATAATGACAGGTACTTACCAAGATTTTGCTGGGTGACTAACCATTTTTTCCGAAATCGCATTTTGTATACCCTGCACCATAGGATAGGGGTATATTAAATTTTTCCATTCCATTTGCAACACCTTAAAATATTATACTGAGATCCTAAGTATTCTTGATTATGGTAAAATTCTAAGAGGATTTACCAATGCCTTTATGACTCTTCAAAGCACCTTACAGTCCGTAATAAGAGAGCTATGTTGATAAAATTTCTTATAGTGACAGTTAGTTTCCTATTGAAAATGTGCCGTGTCGGTTAATGTTTTGATATATACATACGCCTTAAATAGGGATAGCGAAACAGTGGGAGAAACTACAAAGATGCTGTGGTGAGACCCAAATGAGAGAGAAAGCAAGTAGTTTACCGAAAGTAAGCAAAATCGAGACTAGTATTGTGATGAGTGTTATAACAGAACACTCAAGCAAGTTAGGAACACGCTGTCATCCCTATTATTTATCACGACGTTAAATAATAGGCGTGACATACAGTGGTGGCCACTTAATTAGGGACTCTGTTTTGTATTTTGAACTTTTCTTATAAACAAAACAATAAATATTTCTTTTTTAAAGTAAACGGTTTTAAATATATTTTAGAACATATATTTATTAAAAAACAAAGGAAAAATATTTTCCTATATACATAAATCAATAAAATAACAAATGCATATGTTCCTGCCATGCTCTGTTACGGCTACCCCACGTTCCTGTAATGTTCTGTTCCTGAATTGTTTTATTCCTGCAGTGCTCCGTTCCTGTAACTCCCTGTTCCTGCTGTGCTCTGGTCCTGCATCGCTCCAATTCTGATCTGTTATGTTCCTGCAACGGTCCTATGCTTGGTTCCTGCTGTGCTGCTTTGTTGGTTCCTGCTTATTGCTTCGTTGTATTCCTGCCATGCTCCGATTCAGCTACGCCTGTTCCTGAGAAGCCATGTTCTTGCCGTTCACTAGTCCTGCTACGCTCTGCTAATCGCTGTTCCTGTTTTCTTTCCGTTACTACTATACTATTCATTTACTTTAATTTCGTTCCTGACACTTCCTGTTCCCGTTTCCATTCTGCCTCAGTTAATACTAGTTTTAGTTTTTATATACCATGTTTCTCGCTTTTCCCTGTCCTGTTTACTTTACTTTTTCTCCCTGTCATCTTGTTTTATCTTACTACTTCATTCTGTTCCTGGTATCCACTAAGATAGTTTGATATTTTTATACCTTTATTATTTGTTCTTGCAATTTTTTTCTTATCTTTCAATGCATTATTTTTCATATATAGAAATTTGGTTTATCTTTGCTTAATTTTGTATCTACTATTTTAACATATATTTTTTTGCAATCTTACGAAGGTGGTTTTTTGTTATATTTTGCTAAATATTTTATGGATTACTACATATTTTATTATATATTGTACGGCAGCTATAAATTAAATACGGGATGGATCAAGAGTGCAGGAGACCTAAATTAGGCCTACGATATATGTCTTCTGTCTCGCAAAATTCAATGATATGTCTCAAATACTAAAATTTCTAGACATGATTACAGTCTAAAAATAGATTTGGGAAAAACTAAGTCCATGTGTCTCAACACACACATCTGATATTATCTTTTGGTCTCCTAAATCTCGTATGGAGAACTCCCATATATCTCACCAGATAAGTTAGCATGAACATCCATTGAATGGAACCCCCAGGCAAGCAGAATAAGTTGAAGACCGGCTCATACGTGGAAAATGCAATTGGATGCTAAAATAGCAACGATGGAGAAGAACTAATTGCAATGGATACAGCAGCAATGGATACTGCTCCATACTGCAACGAAGGGAATAAAGAAAAATATTGAATGCGATCCCTATTGGATAGTATACAATATTCGGACCGACTGAAGTCACATCGTTCTAACCTTGTACAGCTCGCCAATATGAAGGGATCGCAAGGAAAATTTCCACATCTTTTTTTAGCCGATCTCCAATTAAAATAAAGTAACGGTTCAGGTGTTTTCTCTTCGGTGTCCTTAACTCTCTCGAAATAAAAATGCTCAACCGTTTTTATTTCAATATTTTACAACCACCCCTAGCAAATTTGATCCATATCGGTCAATGTTTTGATATATTAATGGTGTTTTCTTTTCTAAAAAATGTATTGCCCTGTCAGAGAGCAGCATTTTAATAATGTCGCCTACACCCTCTTGCACTGCTGCATTTTTTATGGTCAGAATCGATAACAAAAATGCAAAAAACTAGCCTTTTAACTCACTAAAAGTAAACTAAAAACAAAGAATACTCCACGGCGCCGCCTAAATAAGGCATCTCACCAAACTTCATTATAAAAAAGCACGCACGGGCACACGCGTTTATTTAGGCTATTCGCTCGACGCCGAAAAAACATCTGTTTTGAAGGGCAGCATCCACCCCTTCGATTAAATACAGGGCTGAAATGTTGCATTTTTGCCCCGTGCAAGTGCGACATTTTTCACAAAAGAAAACGAAACCCTTTTCACAGTGCAGCATTTATTTCACAATCGAAGACAAAACGCATTTTTGGGGCGAAATGCATAAAAAATGTAGCATTTCTTGGCACAAAAGAAAACACCATAAGATATCTTCCGATTCGATACTTCTTGGCACGCTTGGAGCAATGCTTTCAAAAAGACCGTGCTTAAATTTGGGAATTTATATTTTATTTGTAGTTAGGAAATCTACAAAATCAAAATTTTCAACCTTGTTAATTTCAACAGTTTACTACTATATTTTGATATAGCCCCATATTAAGATATCTCCCGATTAGATTCTTCTTGGCACGTCTGGAGCAATTTTTTTCTGAAAGAATAATATCATTTCTGGATAATATCATTTTGAATAATATTACGAGAGGTTGGGTTGTCTGAGGATGACGCCTGGCGAATGAAACCAACCACTTAGCCAATACGCCGTCCTTTGTGATTCTTCATAACTCTTCTACAATGTGTCAGTTGAGTCTAGAGCTCCGATCTGCTGCCTTGGTGGATTGTAAAAGTCCAAATGGATCCAACCTTTTGAGTTCGTCTAGTTCCTGAATGAAAAAAGAATTCAGTATCTTGTTTCTTCTATACGATAACATTGGATATTGGCAAAGGAAATGAAACGTATCGATGAAAAATCAATTATCGTTTCTATATATTTGCCTCAACGAGATATGTTCATCCGCTCTGGCAATAGCATATATTTCCGCCTGCAAGATGCTACATTCGTTACGTAGGCGAAGAGTGACTTCCAAGTCAAACCACCGCAGAAGATAAAACAGCCAGAACCCTCCTCCATTTAGGAGCCATCTGTAAACACGTTAATATCATTTAACCTCATATTTCCTTTCTGCCATTCCACCAAGGTAGGTAGTCTACTGATAACCATTTTTGGTCATTTTGGAAGATCGAAGTTAATGTAGTTTTGCATCTGTTTCTCGGGGATCTGTGTATATGACTCTCACACTTTTCTTAAAATTACACTTTCTTCCATCGATTTTTAAGGATTTATGCTAGCTTCTACCACACCGTTCTCAAAATACAGATCATCAGGATTATTTTTAATGGCATACATACCATTAATAACACAGTACAATATTTTTCAGCTCATTGATTTGGGACTCAATTCTGAGAATTGGACGTGAAAGTTGCCCCAAAAAAAGAACTTTTTGAATAGGAGAAAAAAAAGCGGAGCAAACCTATCCGAAAATAATTCGGATAGGTTTGCTATGGACCAACCCAGGACAACTTTTATCATCAGTGGTGCAAAAGAGTGGAGTGAAGTGTCATAATTAGGGACAGTCCTTTACAATGGCTCATATGAAAGCGGATGATTGGATGAGCTCTCTCTCAAGTCAGATTCAATTAAAAAATCGTTTTTCCCTTTAATTAATACCATTTCAAAATTTTACTATACCTAAATAATGTGAAGTTAATATTTTCTTAAATTATTAATTTCAATTATCGAGCTTGAAATTTCAAATAGAAATTCTGCATTTCAACTGACGATTTCTGAAATAAAAACGGATATTATGAAAATCAATTGATGAATTCTAAATTTCAAATGTAAAATCTGTATTCCAAATTAAGACTTCTGAATTTCAAAAGGAAATTCTGATTTTCAATTGACAAATTCTGAAATTAAAATGAAAAAATCTGAATTTCTACTGACAAGTTGTGAATTCATCATCTGAAATTCAAAAATTTGAACATTTTATTGTACGATAAAAATAAGACCTAATTCACACGGCGCAACTTGTCCTTGCGACACGAGTTTGTAGACGATAAGTGTAGAGAAGCTTCAGGGGTAGAAAAAGTTGCTCGAAATGAAAATAAAAGGGACAAATTGACATTATAGTGACTGAATACGAAAAACAAGTTCAATAAAATAAATGTGCGTGAACGAATAAAAACATAAATTTGTCCCCTGGTGATGATTTTACGTAAGTATTTCAAGAGAGAATTCAAAAAAGTCGCAGGGAAAGTTGCGCAGGAACATATTCTGCCAGGAAAAACATGGCTGGCCTTAGATTGGGATTTAAGTGCTGAAGTGTATGCAGTTTCTAAGAGGCCAACCAAAACTTTTGTAGGGACAAAGGGCAATTCGTAATAATAAAAATAGACCAACACGGCCAATTTTTCGCATCAATGATGCAAAATAATGGAAACCAATTGCCCGAATTAGGCTGGAAGTGCTCTTTTTCGAGTCAGATTCAATTTAAAAATCACATTTACTCGTACTATAGTCAAATCCATATAAAAATATACCTACCTAAGCTATGTAAAATGAATATTTTCTGGTTTTCAAATAAAAATTCTGAATTTAAAATGACGAGTTCTGAATTTCAAATAAAAATTCTGAATTTCAAGTGAAAAATTCTGAATTACAAATGGATATTCTAAATTTCAATTGATGAGTTCTGAACTTCAAATCGAATATCTTAATTTCAATTGAGATTGAATTTTAAATGGAAAAATCTGAATTTCTCTTGACGACTTCTGAATTTGAAATTGAAATTCTGATTTTCAATTGGCGAATTCTGGAAATTAAATGGAAAATCTGAATTTCAAGTGACGAGTTCTGAATTTCAAATGGAATTTCGGAATTTTAATTCACGAATTCTGTATTAAAATTGATTTTTTATGAACTACATTTGGAAATGGTGTAGTAAATATTTGTATACTATCGCTCCATTAAATAACGACAAAATTGTACTTTAGAACCACTTTTTTTTCGAATCGATAGTTTTATTTTCTGTCAGAAATAATTGAAGTTCTTAATTTAAGCGATTTTCCTTCATGGCAATGGACAACACTGGCCGAGGTTGCGATGCAGCCACTCGTAGTGATTGAAATTCCCTTTTTGAATCATACAACAACTGGACGTTGTAACGTCAACACGTTCGTTCGGATAAACACGTCTGGCAACATCTGCCATCCACCATCGTGCCGCTAGTTCGTGTTGTTGTTTCGTTTCCTATTCTGCTCTCCCGCCTCAACCGCAGAGACAAATGCTCAAGACAAACAGTTCAATTATCCCGCATAGGAATAAAATAAAGCGACAGAGCACAAGTGTTTTTACTTGTCGTTCATTAGTTTGTGTAGAAGTTTGCATTCATTATTGGATAAACACAGAGAGAGTGGCCCCATCGGTAGTCGTCGCCGTCGTTGTTGTTTATATCAGTGGTGCCCAAACACTTGTTAGAACAACGAAGATTAATCGGCTTTTTCATATACACAGCCCGAGCGTCAACGAAAATAAAAACAGAGAGCGTAAAAAACAAAACAAAATTGTTCAGTTGCTTGTTAGTAGTCAGCGAAGAAGGTCTATGTCGCTTTGTTTAATAAAATAAGTACACTGAAAATATTTTACAACAACGAATGATATTTTTTTATTGTATTTATTTTCAATTTAATATAAAACAATTTTGATTTTTTTACTTTTTGTTATTTTTTAGTTTATCAATATATAAAATTATTTATATATATTTTTTTGCCCAATTAATTATTGGCAAAGAACACATGTACCTATTTTCTTGAAGAAACTTTTTTTGTTACATATGCATTGTTTTTATGTTTATTTATTTTTTTATTGGCTTCATTGCTAAAATTGAACACACAAAAAAATAAATAGTAAAACAATATAACAACGTAAACAAACAAAACCAAGTGATTTTGTTCAGTGCAATTGCACCACTACAATCTCATTTTTGTGTAACCTAACTAACACATTCTCATTTCTCTTTGTGGGCACCGCTGGTTTATATGGTTAAGCGGAAGGAAAGGAGGACATAAACGAGAGAAGAGTGATTGAAATGAACGAACGAACAACTGTGTAAACAATAAACGTGCTAAGTTGCTGCCGTCGCTGTTGCCGCGCAGGGGCCAACTGCGACAGATTCAACTGAGGGTAGGTCGGTTTTACGAAGTACATATTTTTTTTGCCGAGTGGTGCGTGTAAACTAGAGTGTATGTGCGTGTTTGTGTATAAACAAGATTTTGCACACACTGCGGTTGGAAATTCCTACGGGCGCATTCAGTCGCGTTGCAAACGTCGACACAGCCGGTTCTGTGTTACGGATCTCTGAAAGGGGACTTTATTAACCCAAAAGAAAAGTGAACTGGAAAACTAAACACACAAAATACCTATGTGTATAAATTCTTATTGGAATCGAAGAATACATAATAAAAACAAATAAATTTAAAACTAAATTGTTAAAGATTTAAGCAAAAAATATTAAAAACAAATGAAGTGATTGTTTTGCAATAAAATTAAAACTATTTGTCTGGTTGTCGTTGACATCAATTAAAAACCAGTTTTGCTGAAAGTGCTTGTGTGACTGTGAGTGAATGTTTGCCAGACACCGACAATGCATCTGAAAATGCATACATTTTTACAATTTTAACTCTACCACTCTCAAGGTTGTGCCACAAATAATGTTTAGCACGTGCTAATAACGGTTCATCTCTTTTGGCGTCTCTACTGAGTCTGTCTATGCATGAATGCTTCCCCCTTTTCCCCAACACACACTGAGCAAAAAGTGATTGCATGATTTTACGTGTTTTTGTATATAAATTCGCTTCGCGCTTTTCGTCGGTATGAGTGCAGAGCAGAGCCCCTAAATACGTGAGTGTGTGTTCGTCCGTATGTGAGTTCACGGCGCGTCTTTGTATTGTGTTTTGTTTACATTTTAGACTTTGTTGTGTTGACACAGTGTAACAGTTATCACAAATGAGGTGAAATTAAGTCTCCTCTCGCTCTCCCCGCGCGAAAATCGCTTAATTATCTCTAAATAAGAAGATAATCAAACTGAAAAGATTTTGTTCTGTAATTTCGGAAATTCGTAAATCATTATCAATTAAAACTTTGGAAATACTACAAATACATTTCAATTGATTTGGATACATTTGCTTGCAAAATTAAATTTACCGGTTTATCCTGTAAAAAAATAGCCATGGTAAGTACATCGTAAAAAATATTTTTAATCATTTTTTAAACATGTGGACATATAATGAAAAAATTACAAAGTGGTTAGTTCCCATTTTTTAATAAAAAATTTATATATAACACGGGAAATAAAATCATTGTGCAAAATTTAAGTCTGAGGAAAAAAGAAGCGTCAAAAATTCTAAAATATATTAAAAGATAAATGTGTGGTTTTAATGTAAACTGACTTCTTTTTAAAAGTCATGTAAAAATTCTGCTTTATTAAGAATGGATGATAAATGAATATAATAGCAAAAAATAAATTTTGTGAAAAATATAATAACTAAAGCAACTCGCTTATTTTTTAAATACAAAAACATTTAAAGAAATTTGCAAACTATGTGAATACAATAAGACAAAAAAAAAATCATAAATAATTTATTAACGTTTATAATAATACAGAGTAGTCTGTAGAAGTATTTTCTCCTACTCTTTTTGTGACTATTAAGCCTATTCCTTTGAGTATAACTTATCAAAAAAAAAAAAAAATTGTAAGATGTCCAAATGTAGTAAGACAAAAAAACGGCCCGAGCCATTATGGAGGTTCTGTCATGTTCTGGAGATGTGTTGCGTATAATTTGCTGGAAGACTTGATTCCTATCACCTACTCGGCGAACCAAAGTCAAAATTTGAGTTCCTTATGTGATAATGCCTTTCCTTTCGGAGATAATCTTAATGGGGAATCATTTATCCTGCAAGAGAATAATGCCACAAAATCCGCATGATAAATAACTTTTTTAGTTGGTGTGACCACTTTGGACTGACCACCTCAATGTCCAGATTTAAAAAATATGGCAAATTTCTGGTCTATTTTGAAACGCGAAAAAAGTTTCGTTAAATAAAACCTGAAAGGAGACAATTTCTGAGGTCTCTTCCCATTGGAGGGATATATCCAGAGATTCTTCAAAATTTAGTGGATTCAGTACCGAAACTCCTGCAAAAAGTTATTCAAGTTTTACTAAATTCTTCTTAATTTTTTTTTCTTTTATTAAGTTTAAACTTTGTGTTCTTAGTATTACATGCTAGTCAAAAGAAGCAGAAGTCAACACATAAAATTACTAATTAATTTACAGTGAAAACTAGATAAGTGGAAAAACTCTTTAACTGATTTGTTTAAGGTCCCACCTCCTGCGTTACAAAATACTCCTTTAGTGCAATTCTAAAACCCATATAACTAAAACCCTTTAGTGCAATTCTAAAACCCATATAACACATATTTACATTTTGTCATGGGATAGGATTTAAAATAAGGCATTATTTCCGAAAATTATGAGGCAAAGGCAATGCTGTTGTTATGTATGTTTTTACCGAACGGATCGAGGGCTTAGAAGAACTAATTAGTGAAATATGCAAACAAAGAAATTTGTAATGCTGATTAAACTGACTCATTCTATAATAGCATTTTTCATGTGGGTTACTTCCCTTTATCCTGCAAGATATAGGAAATTGTGATTATTCCAAATCCTGGAAAAGATGCGACCAAAGTAAACTCATATCGTCCGATAAGTTAATGTTTGAATGATCACCAATTTGGTTTTCGAGTCATAGTCGCATGGAAAACGTTAATCCTGTTGTTATATTCATCAGAAAGGCTTTTGAAAACAAGAATATTTTTCTGCTCTATTCATAGATCTATCGCAAGTTTTTGATAAAGTCTGGCACGAGGGATTGTTAAACAAAATATGTGTACTTTTACGAAGTAACACGGATAAAATGCTCAATAGCTTTTTGTCAAACCGGTCGTTCGTAGTCCACTTTTGCGGATGATGCTGCTTTCGTCAGTATTCATTAAAACCTCAGTTGCGTCCGATAACTATAGTCGCATGTCCGAGTCTAAAGCTGAGTTTAGACGATTGCCAGATCGCCAAACGCTATCAACCCTGTTAAAGTGCTGCAAATATACGGACAATGTCAGATTGTTAGGCAAAGGTGAATTGACAGTTCAGACGATTGCAAGAAAACATTACAATTTCATATATTTACAATATATTTTGTAAATATTTATATGCAGGATTGCCAATAAAAATACATTATAGACAGTGTTGCAAATAAAATGTTTTTCTGGCAATGGCGCCGTTGTCACATGCATAAACTTCGCACATATAACAATCAGCAAATTATCCCGCAATGACTTTTCTGCTAACGTTGCAAAACAAAAATTGTATGTTCACACGGTTGTAAATTCACAGGGTTGCATTTTTCCGCCATTTTTCTGGCAATGTTGTCCGATCAGCAAATCGTCTGTACTTACCTTTAGAAAAATGAAGAATAGTGGTAAATGCAACAAAATGCACTCATGTTACTTTAACCTTAAGACGAGAAACTGCTCCTCTAATAACCATCTTCAATTCGTTGATTCCACTGAAAGATGACGTGAAATATCTTGGAATTCACTTAGATCGTCGTTTGACATAGACCCACCCAAAGGAATCAACTTAAATGGCTCATTGCCAAACGGTCTGCTCTAGAGATTGATATAAAGTTCTTTAATACAAATCTATAAGAAATCCAATTGGGTCATATGGTATCCAGCTCTGGGGTACAGCCTGTACTTAAAACATATGTAAATTAAAAAGAAGACCGTCCAATATTGGTCGTTAAATTACGGGTGCTCCTTGGTATATAAGAAACGCAAATATCCATAAGGACCTTAACATTCCAACCGTCGCTGAGAAAATTCGGGAATACTGTCGAAGCTATGTGGACAATCTATCCGATCAGCCAAATATACTGGCCAGACAAATTCTAATTAATGAAAGAAACTGTCGCCTTAGAAGAAGAAATACACTGGACTTATTATAACATACATATATATATTGAAGAATGCTTTGTAGTAGAAATTTGATAAATTCGTATGAATCTCAATGAAATCCATCAATGCTTGATTGAAACTTGAAAATTCTCAAAGGGTTTATCGCACTGGCAACAGATCCCAGATTAATATATTTAGGTTAAGATTTGAAAAATTATTGTTATTTTCATTCCATTATGAGAGATCCAATAAACAAATTTAATGAATTAAAAAAATGCTATAAATATCTTCCGGATAAATCTTTCACATTGAAGAATTCTTTTTGTCACGAAGGTAAAAATTGCAAGGATGTAACCAATATATGTATTTATATGTGTGAATTTAATGGCCCCGAAAATCTTCCAATTTTGGTCATTGGCAAACCTGCTAAGACAAGAGTTGTAAGAATATAAAGTCACATCCAACAGAATACAAAAAAGGATGAATGAATTTAAGTATTTTTCATGTGTGGCTTATTGGAATGGACAAAATAATGAGTTTACAACAAATTTGTTTTATTGACATTTCCCAATGCTACGATCTATAACTGTCAAATTTCAAACTGAAGTCCTTCCCATCTGTGGTGAATTGACCGACGAAGACAATATTATTGTTATTTCAGAAAATATTGATGATGACATGAACTGTGTTGAAATTACTCTTGAAAAGCCTATTGTCGTGAAGAAAGAAGAAAGGAAAGCATTGAGTATTTTATAAGATTATTTAATAATGGTTTTGGATCTGACCCATGTATAAGTACTTTCAATAAAATCCGGGAATTGGAAAATGTAATCGACCTTAATAATAAATGTGTGGTACAATCAAAATTAATTGTTTCTACATTAACGAGTTTATATTCCTTTTGTATTTTTTTAATATGTAACACTTTTTTTGTTTTCCACCTCTAGAGTGGCAACCTATTTATGTGGAAGAATTATTTAAAACCCCATATAAGTGGAAACTGATATTTTTAAATATTAAATATTTTTGAGCAAATAAATTTTAATTGATAACACAGTGCGACAGTCCAAAAACCGCGATACTATTTTTCTTGTAGGTCTTGGCGAGTAGAGCAACGTTTGTTCTACGAAATTTGCCGGACACCCCAAAATCCGGATTTACGGATAAAAACCGATTTTCTTGCCTTTTTTCAGTTTTGATGAAACTTTAATAACTCCGTCAATTGCAAACAAATAAATCCGGATTATGGGGGTGTCCGGCAAATTCCAAAAAAAGATTCGTGTTTTACTCGACAAGACCTGCTGGAAAAATAGTATCGCGTCATTTGCTTCTCAACTTGAGTTTATTTTGTCGCACTGTGTAATCAATTAAACTTATTTGGAACACATATATTAATATATAACAACAAAGTATATTTCCAAACTAATATTCTCAAATAAAATATGTGTTTATATACAAATAATATTATTGTTTAGGAATTTATCCAAAAATTTATTATTTAAAAAAGATTTTCAAAACGCTGCAGATTTTTCGAATTTATTTTTACATTTTCTATTGTTTTCGAATAATATCCTATAATTAAAAACCAGTAAGGAAAGGCTAAAGTCGGGCGGGGCCGACTATATAATACCCTACACCACTCTTGTAATGTTGAATAACTCTGAAATTTATGTATAAATTTTTTATTCTAAATTTCAAAACGATTGGATGTAAAATACAGCTTCTATAGAACTAAAGGGCCAAATCGGACGAAACATATATACAGGGTTGCCCATATTCGACGGACCCACGGACTCGTTGGGCCCATTCCAATCGACGAGGCTTGTCCGCAGGCAACAATCTTTGCGTCAATTGAATTTTGTACGGGAACAAATGCAAATCAACGCGAATAATCCGTTGTAAAGTGGACCGAGCCATGCCCAACTGCTGAGAACGGCGTTTTTGGGATGTTCTCGTACGGCAGCGATATTCTCGGCCGATCGCCTTGGTCGACATATATTTGGCCTCTTCGGATTAGAAAGAGCCTCACCAGTCGAAAATTTTTCGTATAAACGCTTAATGGTGTTCTTAGAAGGCGCACTTCTCACATTTTTTAATATTTTAAAAGCACGTTGACTTGACTTCTTCTGTTGAATGTAAATTTCAACTATTTCAGAGCGCTCGCGTGGCGTGTATTGTTCCATGTTAAAAATCTGCTTGGACTGACGCTTCAAACGCGGTATGTCATTAAGCGATCTGACATCTCTGTCAAAAGTTATGGCGTTGCCAGATGGGTCCGTCGAATATGGGAGACCCTGTATGGGAGCTATAGCTAAATCTTAACCGATTTTCTTCAAATTCGGTAGTGTTGGTTCATGGATCAAGAAACTCTACCATTCTAAATTTCAAATCGATTGGATGTAAAATACAGCTTTTATAGTACTAAAGGGCCAAATCGGACGAAACATATGTATGTTAGCTATAGCTAAATCTTAACAGATTTTCTTCAAATTCGGTAGTGTTAGTTCATGGATCAAGAAACTCTACCATTCTAAATTTCAAAATGATTGGATGTAAAATACAGCTTCTACAGGACTAAAGAGCAAAATCGGACGAAACATACATATATATGGGAGCTATAACTAAATCTTAACCGATTTTCTTCAAATTCGGTAGTGTTGGTTCATGGATCAAGAAACTCTACCATTCTAAATTTCAAATCGATTGGATGTAAAATACAGCTTTTATAGTACTAAAGGGCCAAATCGGACGAAACATATGTATGTTAGCTATAGCTAAATCTTAACAGATTTTCTTCAAATTCGACAATGTTGGTTCATGGATCAAGAAACTCTACCATTCTAAATTTCAAAACGATTGGATGTAAAATACAGCTTTTATAGTACTAAAGGGCCAAATCGGACGAAACATATGTATGTTAGCTATAGCTAAATCTTAACAGATTTTCTTCAAATTCGGTCGTGTTGGTTCATGGATCAAGAAACTCTACCATTCTAAATTTCAAAATGATTGGATGTAAAATACAGCTTCTATTGGACTAAAGAGCAAAATCGGACGAAACATATATATGGGAGCTATAGCTAAATCTTAACCGATTTTCTTCAAATTCGGCAATGTTGGTTCATGGATCAAGAAACTCTACCATTCTAAATTTCAAAACGATTGGATGTAAAATACAGCTTTTATAGTACTAAAGGGCCAAATCGGACGAAAGATATATATGGGAGCTTTAGCTAAATCTGAACCGATTTCAACCAAATTCAATAGGGATCTTTACAGCTGCGAAATACTCTAAACTGCAAAATTTCAGAACTATCGGAGTGAAATTGAGACCTGTAGTCGACGAACAACTTTACATGGACAGACGGACGGACGGACAGACATGGTTAAATCGATTCAGCTAGTGATTCTGAGTGGGCTAGCTGTGTTATTTTCAGGTGTTACAAACATCTGCCGTGAAACAAACTTATAATACCCTGTACCACAGTACGGTGTAGGGTATAAATATTAGGATGCAAACATAGAACAACATCCTTTCAAACATAAAATATTTGTGTGTGTCAAATATTATGTGTATGTAGAGTGCATTATTTCGAGAAACAAGTACATGATTGTCATATCCTTTGGCAATTCCCCAATCAACCTAAATTCAATGTTGTGCAGCGAAAAATTGGCTTATGTATTTATTGTATTTTTATTGGCAATTGTGTATTTAATGTATTTTCTTTCAGGGTTAAAATGTAATTACTGTAAGGCCTATGACACACGTAAGAATGTCGGCCAATAAATACAACTCTTATTGCTTTTTATCAACTCAGTCTGAATCAAACGCTTAAGGGTTTACTTTTTAATAAAAAAAACAATTGAAGAAAATTGATATTAAAAGAATATTTAATACTAGCTGACCCCAGCAGACGTTGTCCTGCCCGTACCGTTTGGGATGTATTGGTTTGTTATTCATTGATATTTCAATAAAAAATGCAGACATCCCGAGTTTCAGGAAAAAATCATCAAAAAAATGTATATTCACCATATGTCCACTACAGCGCCATCTGCCGGTTAGGGTCATACATACAAACTATTATCAAGACAAACCACACATACATTTTAAATAGCGGTGGAAATGTGAATTTTGCAATTAACTTAACCAATCCGCAATTTATCGCGGTGAAAACAATTCTAAAACAGAAATGACCCCAAACTGAATATATTGTTAAATTTTCAGCCCATTCGCTTTTATAGTTTCGGAGATCATGCATTACTAACAAACGTACAAAGGATTTTATATATAAAGATTAAAAAAGTTTAACCTGTTCAACAGTTTCGCAGATAGCCAAATTTTTTTGCGGAGGGTGCCACATCCTTATAAAGTAGGGATTGCGTACACACCAAGATCCGAACCGATGCGGCTTAATAGTAGAGGGTGGAATACCAGCTACAGAAAAGTATCAACAGCCTGCACATGCGTATATATAAATTTATTCTCAAAAGTAATAGATTTTTAATTAAATAAATACATGCAGAAAAAATGCGTTATACTACACATTTAAATACGAGATAATTCGAGATTTCACTGTGCCGATTCCTATATCAAAGACAATAATATCGTATAGAGTGTTAAAATCCACGCACATTCTACGGATGGGATCTGCAGATGCATAATTAGTACGGTGAAAATCAATATGTAATAATTGGTAATATCAGGATGATCTGAATGGTATATTAAATCTAATATTAGAAAGAATGTAATCGGAAGATACATCATATTTTATAACCTTTAGAATCATTGTAGAGTTTAGCGTAATACGTCTGCTCCTAAGAGTAGGAAGTCTTATCAAACTCAACCTTCTAGCGTATGGTTGAAGAATAAAATCACTATTCCAGTGAAGGTGTCTCAAAGCAAAATAATAAAAATTTGCGACTGAACAGATTCGATCTTATCGATGTATATCTCGTATTGAGGGTCCCAAACAACTGACCCATAGTCTAGAATAAGTCTAACGAGTGAAGTATAAAGCTGCTTTGTTATAAAGGGTGTTTTTTTTACAGCTTTGTTTTTCGAATAGAGATAAAACTGGCATTTTGTGGTCAAATCTGGCAACTCTAATGTCATTTATATTCAGTTTGGTTTGCCATTTCATCATGAACAGGTTGACAAAAGAACAACGCTTGCAAATCGTGCAAATTTATTTCGAAAATAATGGTTCAGTTCGCGAAGTTTACCGCAAGCTCCGTCCATTTTATGGTCGACATAATCGTCCATCAGAGCAATTAATTCGGTTAACCATGGATCGTTTTCGCACTACGTTTACTCTATGTGATAATACGCATCCGCAGAGACGTCGAACAGAGCGCACCGAAGAAACAATTGCCGCTGTAGAGCAAAGTGTTGAAGAGGACCCGAATGAATCGATTCGCCACCGTGCACAGCAATTGGAGCTGTGGAGAGCTAATGGAGTCCGGTATAGAGCCATGATAACCGACTATTTTGTTCCCGAATTGGATGGCATGAATGTGGATGAGTTGTGGTTCCAACAAGACGGCGCTACATGCCACACAGCGCACGTCACAATCGATTTATTGAAGGAAACATTCGATGAGCGCATAATTTCGCGGAATGGACCTGCCAATTGGCCACCAAGATCGTGTGATTTGACACCATTGGATTATTTTCTTTGGGGATATGTGAATTCGCTCGTCTACGCCAACAAACCAGAAACGTTAGGGGAATTGGAAGCCAACATTCGTGGCGTTATTGCCGACATACGGCCCCATATGCTCGAAAAAGTGGTTGAAAATTGGACCTGTAGAATTGGCTTTATTCGAGCCAGCCGCGGCGGCCACATGCCCGAAATCATATTTAAACATTAATGGCATAAAATTATCCTTCCAATTAAGCCAAATTGATGGACCTTAAAACGATTTTCTTGTGTTTTATTTCAATTCGAAGTTCTATACCCCTAAAAAAAACACGCGATATATGGGTCTGAAAATTCTTCCGCCCATCGGTTAATAAAGCCTAGAACACCATAAGCTTTGTTCACCATTGTAATTATGTGATTATTGAAAGGATCCATTAATATACCAAGTTCCACAAAGGATTCAACAGTATCTAAATTGGAAACATTAAGACCAAATTTAAATGGATAGTTCTCAATCTAGAGAAACACATGTGTTTATCTTCCTCAAATTAAGGTCCATGCAATTAATATCACACCAATGACCAAAGTTATCTAAATCATTTTGAAGTATCTTTAGTTGTATTATAAGAGAAAATATCTTAACATCATCCGCATACATCAATAGTCTAGAATTAATAATTTATTCTGGTAAATCATTGTAAAAATATGTAGTAGAAACAGAACGGGGCCATTATGACTACCCTGGGCACCATAGATGGAACCACAATCGGACCAGAACGAAAACTACCAAATATCACAAACTGAATACGGTTATCCAGATAAGCGGATATCCAACTCAACAAGCTGTTAATAAAACTAATGCGCTTAAGCTTATTTAGTAAGATTTTGTGATTAACTCTATCAAATGACTTACTAAAATCAGTATAAACTACATCTGTCTGTAGCACGAATTCTTTAATTAACTGCGAAGTAAATTGAACTAAATTCGTCATAGTTAAAGTCTCTTTCGAAATCCATGCTGGAAGGGAATAAGAATAGACGATACACTATGCGATAAAGTTGAGTTGAGTAGTGTGTTGAAGTTTCCCCCATTTTGCCTTTTTGTGCAGCATATCGGTATACGAAACAATGTGTTCTTTAAATCTGTGGTATGAAGATTGTTCAGCAACTTTGTGAAAAGGACCTGCAATATTATAATTCGTCTAGAAAACATGGCTGCTCTAAATGAACCAAATTTCTTTGAGATGTTTCCACAAAACCATTTTGTAGCCACTTTAGAGCTCTAGGCCCACAAAATATCCACAAACATAGCAAATATTCAGCTGTATTCTGTAAAACATTTTCTAAAACAAATAAACCCCCAAAAAATGTGGTTTGCCCTATAAACCAAATGTTCTCAATTGGGGAAAATACTTTCCAGGTACCGCAGTACATAAGTACATATATACAAATACATTTTGCAACAGACCTGGGCGAAGTCAATAACATATTTGCAAACTTAATTCGGTGAACAGAATATTTGCACAACCGAATATGAGTACATATTTAGAACAATATGGGTTAACTAATTAAACAATAAAAGCAAAACATATGTATGCGATTCTACTTCCAATTCCAGAAATTAGTATTAAATAAAATGAAACAAAGTATTTTTTTAGGGAAACAAATGATGAAAATCCAAAGCATGTTTATACGAGTATATGGAGGCATTTGGTGACCGATGTTCTCAGTTATTCACACTTAAACACTTGTGCAAACAGTTTGTGCGAAATGCTGGTGGGGAGAATCCACAAATGCTGGCAGCGGTAGTATTTGCCAGGAACCCTGCTGCCCTCCTTTCCATGCTGACACTTATTAAGGTTCCTTTCTTTTTTTTGTCGGTTTCGCTATAGACAACAGATATTCTACATTCCGCATTCATTCATTCATAAAGACACGGCATGGAAAACGCTGTGAAACACTGTGTTTATGCAGGTGGCCCCGAGACCGGCTGATAAACTGCAAAACTGAAAAGCACTGATGATGTTTAAGAGCAAACAAAAAAAAAACGAAATGAAAAAGAGAAAAGATGAGTGAAACAAATCTAAAAATGTGTTTAGCTGATAAACAAGGTCTTATGGTTGTGTGAAAGGATAGTCGGGACCGACAGACATACAGATAGTCAATTACCCAAAAGCTGGGAATCTTCATTCGCCGAAAAGGAAATAAGTCGAATGACATATGTTAGGCCTATGAAAGACAGCTACGAGGTTAGTCTAGGAAATTAAAACATAACATCTGCAATCCAATTACCCACTTATCCAATAATGATCACAGAAGAATTAAAGACATTTCGAGACGTACCAGGAAAGAAAACCGCAATATATAACTAAAGGTTAACCCTTTGTGGGGAAGGTACATTTCGGGCTTAGGTTAGGTTAGGTTGAATAGAGGAGACGTTTAAAACGTCTCATGTCCATGGACATACACTTAAGCCAGTGGTTCGGCCTGTTGTGCGCTCCTTATTTATGATTTTCATACCCCACGGATTACAGAAAATCGGTACTAGACACGTATTTTCTCAGTATCATCCAGTCATTTCGGGCTTAGACTAGGCCATATCAGCTTGGAATGTATACAGTTCCTGACTAGGGACCACCTGCCATTTGTTTCCATAGGAGTAGTATAAATCTAGCAGGACGTTAGAGGCATTCCTCTTCTCCTGGAGCTTGTAAGGTAGTTCCTAGTCTTATAAGTTCATTTGCTTTGCAGTTCCCTGGTACGGCCCCGAGACCCGGCACCCAAATCAGGTGAATATTGAACTGTTTAACCACCTCGTTAAGAGATCTACAATAATCGGGACAGTTTTTGAATTCAGGAAGGTAGCTGTAAAGGATTTTATAGTAGTCTGACTATCTGGAGAAAGTATAAACACGGGCAAAATTTGAAATTAATCAGTTACTCCTTTCGAGAGGTATCGTGACCACCAACCAGCATATCAGATGGACGAAAATTGTTAGGTTCTTTAGACTACGTAGATCATTGTGATAGAACAGGGATCTGCCACAATCAAATACAGTTTTTGAATTCAGAAAGACAGGTTAAAGGTACTTTATAGCAGATTGACTATTTGGAAGAAGTTTAAGCACATGCAAAATTTTAAATTATTCGGTCACTCCTTTCGAGAGTTATCGTGCGCACCAGCCAGCCAACCAGATGAATGGCAATAGGTTAGATTAACATATACTAAGTAGCTGCTTGTGATACCACAGGAACGTAAGGAATAATATATTTTATTTTATTTATTTATTTATATTATTACAATACAAAGTAAATTTATATTCTAATTTTACGGTCCGGGGAAAAGCCTGGTGACAAAGACTATGTTGCTTGTTATATTTGTGTAGCGACAGGCCAGAGCCTCTGGTGGGAATCGAACCCACGATCCCCAATCTCATAGGCTAGCAAGCTGCCAACTCACCTACTGGGACGCTCAGAAACAATTTCATTGCTTAAGAAAGCTCAAGAATTGACGAATATTAACATCTCCCAAGTTTCTCCCAAAAGAAATGAGAGCCTAAGGTAGCCTGTCGCCTTCAAGAGAGAGCGAGACACACATACAGAAAGTTTCCTCCTATTAGTTACCGCAGCTTCTGCAAAAAGCATTTCTCAAGATCTTCAGTTGCTCTACATGTCGTCCAATGAGATAGTGATCCGTCATGATGGACATGATAGGCGCGACTTTCGGTACTCCATTAAAAATAAACTACGTTAGCCCACCGCCTTCCAGAGAGCGAGAGAGCGAGAGGATACATAGCGGGTCACGGTGTTGTTTTTATTCATCGTATCAGCAGTTTCAATCTTCAATGTCTCTGCGAGCCGCCAGAAAAGACCGTGACCAGTCATGGCAGACATGTTAAGACGGATGTTAGCTAAGCGTTGGGGCATGTTTGCAATTCCTTTCTAGTGATCAATTGTCTTTTGTTTCATAAGGGATCTACCTTTCAATAAGAGCATGCAGGTCGCTAGAGGCATTCAAGTTCTCCGGCAGGATGTAATGTAGTTCCTAGTCTTGTTAGCTCAGTGGCTTTGCAGTTTACTGGCATATCCCCGTGACCCTGCAACTAAAAACAGGCGAATATTAAAATGTTCAGCCAGCCATTAAAGAGATCTACCACAGTTGAAGGCAATTCTTGAATGCAGGAAGATAGTTACCAAGGATTATATAGCAGTCTGGCAATCAGAGAAATTATTAATATCGTCTAAATTGAGAACTTAAATTTTTAGCCATTCAGCTACATCTTCAATATTTAAAAGTTGATCAATATGGCCCATCTTTGAAAATGGACAGCTATACGAGAAGATATAACTACAAAAATGTATGCAGTCCATTGTGACACCTCAGCGATAGAAGAAATACATGAGAAGTTCCTAGTCTTTTCCATTAAACCGGCACGATTGCTGTAGAAAGCTCAAGAGGTGGCGCATTTTAATATCAGCCCCCATCCAGAGAGGGCAGGTCGCAATCAGAGCGAGCCTCGGTGTTCTATTGAATCCTCGTCACAGCAGTTTCTGCAAAAATGATTTCGCACGACCTTCAATCTCTCTGCGAGCCGTCCAAAAGTAATGTAGTGATAAGAAAGCTGTGCGCAAGATGGGTGCCGCGTTTGCTCACAATCGTGATAATTCACACATCCAATAATGCGATGTCGAAAATCTAGGAATTGAAGTTCAAAATGCTTCAGCACGCATCTTATTCGCCAGATTAAGGTCCTCGGATTATTTTTTGTTTCCAAACTTGAAAAAAATGGCTATTCGGATAAAGATTTGCCCGCAATGAAGAGATGGAGGTTGAGTTATTAATGCCATGATGTTCCCCATATTCGATTACATATTGTGTACAATTTTTATGATGATCCCTCGTTTAGTTATCTAGATATAATGATATAATGACCGATTCAAATCTTCTGAAAATTTGCCAAAACATACATATGCTGTTATGCCTTTTGACCACAGATATATGATAGTTTCCTGGAATGTCTCTGTAGGCCGGCATCCATATGAGCTTGATTTTAAACTGCTCAGCCATCTCTTAAAGAGATCTGCGGCAGTTGAGCGTCGTTCTAGGAATAGATAATTCAGGGATTTCGTACCAGTCTGGCGGAGAAGTTATTCCAACCTTTGTCGGAATATTATATCTCTGCCATTCTGCTACATCCCTTATAGGCAGCATTTCAGCCTGGTAAATACTGCTAGCCCACAATCGGTATATAGCCGAAGGTCTTTCGACTGCAGGGCGTTGTTGCGATTCGGGTTTAGGCAGGGTCACATCGGCTTGGAATGCACGAGTATACAGTTCCTGACTAGGGACCACCTGTCATTTGTTTTCAGTAAGGCAGTATTTCCCAAGAAAAGCTAACACGACGCTAGAGGCATTCCCGTTCTCCTGGAACATGTAAGGAAGTCCATAGTCTTGTAAGTTAATCTGCTTTGCAGTTCTCTGAAAAGGGACTGTGAACCGGCACCGATATCAGATGAATATTGAACTGTTCAGTCATTTTATTTTGAGATCTGCGTAGGTCTTTCGTGTAGATACCCAGGACAATGCTACCACTTAGTTAAGAACCTACAGAATATAAGTTCGCACATCATACCATCATGAACGCAGCCGTTTAATAATAAAATAGGCTCGGTTCAATTGTAGTCAGTGATGCCTGCAACTTCAGGCGCCTTGAAGTAGACTACACTATGTCTGGGACATTTCCTGACTATAGTATCCACCAACGGACTATAGTTCCATCAAACAAACTGCCGGGGTGCTGCATACTGCATTAGTTCCTAAAGACTGCAAATGCGGTATTGCATTTAGGACATCAGGCTGCGCTGTTCTTCAAATGACAGTGATGTACAGATTGGCCATTCTTTGGACCTCTTCAGTATATTGTAGTAGGTGGAGTGCCATCCACCAGATAATAACTCTGTAGGTCTGACAACCTTCACTACGAGGTTTAGGACATCAAGATCTGCCTATTGCTTGCTGTCATATGCTGCAGTTGCTGCCTTAACCCGTGAACGTGTAATGCGGTCTCGATTTACCTTTAAGCTTACAATAGGTTTGCTGGCCATACAGTAGCCTTTGGTCTATATTTATTCCGACATAACCATGAATCTTCGACAGAAACCATGTAACACTGCTGGATCGGAAGTCTTTTGTAGTTTTATTCAACTTCTTGTTTTCCTTTCTACTTTCTTAGAAGCCAAATCGTTCAATCTATCGTTTCCAAATACTCTGCTATGCATTGGATCCCAAAATATGTATTCAATTCACTATTTCAGCCAGGGTTCCCTTAGACCAGGAAAGTCTTTGATTCTGTGAGTTCAGTCTCTTCTCAGCCATCAGAAGAAACGATGGCACACGGCAGAGCCGGAAGGTATTGGTTAATATCTTGGTTTCTTTCCCACTTTTTTGCTAGACATCTTGGTTTCTCTCCCTCGTTCTTGAAAGCCTTAGGTTGAGAGCCTATTTTTAGTATATAGCCTACCTGCATAACGACTAACATACGTGAACTTTGGTGTCTCTTTCCTCCAAATGGTCCTTCGGATATTTAATTAGTTTATTTCGGAACAAAAGTTCTTTGGAAGTCACCGTCCTTTTTATCCGCGAATACACAAATCTCCAGGTGTAAAAGTCCTTCAGCATATTCCATAATTTATCTAACACCCCTCGAAGCCATATGTTTTACAAGTGTTGTTTTTTGCGTTAAATGCGAATGTTAACATAGAAAACAGAAATGAAACATGTGTTTTTTGTCCATTTGCTGTTGTTGTTTCTGTTTGCTGAATTTATTTCGCCTTTTTGTCGATGGAATTGAGGGATAATAAAACGCAATTATGAACAGACGCAAATCGCGCGTTTGGCAGCACAGCGTTCACATCGTTCACGCACACACAATTCCACTTAACATCATCACTGCCATCAGTTGCAGACCTTTTTTGGGCAACAGAAATATGAGTAAGAAACATCAATTGGATAATCATCTGTTACTGATGGTTGGCCTCCACACTTCAAATACTAACGTAATTCAAATTTCAATATTTAGTTTTGCAACAACAACAACAACATAGTATAAATAATCTCTAGTGAAAAAAATCGTATATTTGAATGTGGTAACAGATCTCCAAAAGTCATTAGCAAAACTTTCGCGAATTCCATTGCTGAAATCTCATCCAAAATAGCCACAAAACATCCTGAATGACGATGGGATGATTTGACTCCTGCACTGATACCAGAATCATCCAACACTTGCAGATTATGCAATTGAATGGACTGGTCCAACTTTATAGATTTCAATAACAGCAGTAGACAATGCTAATAATTTGAGCAAATCCCGACAATTGCTGCAGGACTCATGTCCACTGGCGGCAACGACTTAGGCCAGTGGAACGGCTGGCTCTGCGCTACGTATTTGCCAGTTGTGATAGCCAGTTTTGCCACCTCACATAGACCAATGTAGGTCCCTAGTGTTAGCACCAAGGGCTCAAATGTCCCTCATCCAAACCAACCTCTAAGATACAAAAATTATCAATAGTACAAATAAATGTACCTGGTGCAAAGCTGGTGCTCAATGCTCTTCACTTCTTCCTCATCACCACAGCTCCTGCAGAAGTCATTGGAGTTAATAGCCAAAGTTCTGGTGTGTACGCAGCATAGGTAGGGTCCAGTCAGAGCTGACACTAATGTAAACAGTGTTTTCCTCTCTAGTGCGAGGAGATATTTTGACCGTATGGCAGTACTTTGACCAGATTTGTCCAGCTACTCTACAGTTGTCGATGTCTGTCCATCTTTCATTGGACTGCCTGGCTGCTTCTGGCCTACGCCAAAGCTTGCATTAGTCGCGCACTTATGCCACCAACCTATACTTAGTCGGGCAGTTCTCTGAACCATCATTAATTGACTGCTGGTGGATCGCTGATCAGTTGCCGTCCACAACACCACAATTTCGTTCAGTAGTATTGGACGAATTACTGCTTAGTATATCTAATGGACGAGTTTTGGAGAGAGGCCCCAAAGTGCCCCTACAGCATACGTATAGGAGTATTAGGCGACCTTGGCCTTTCTTACCTGTTCAAATAAATTAAGTCTGAAAGACAATTTGCTGTCTAGGATTGTACCTAGAAATGTTGCACTTTTAGAAAATACTAGGTCAGATCCATTTAGCCGAGGAGGGACCACATGTGGAACCTTATACTTCCTAGTAAAGAGAACCAATTCTGTCAGGTTTGGGTTAATGCTCGGACCGCCGCTTCTGGCACATCTAACCAATTAGTTCAGAGCGACCTGTATACTGTCTCTTAGAACGTTGGGATATTTGTCAGTTGCGGCGATTGCAACGTCATCCGCGACAACTTTGCAGCCACAACGTTCTAGATCTAGCAGGTTTCATTCGTGATGCCAAATTAGCGGAGACAGAACTCCTCCTTGTGGGACCTGCTGTTTACAAACCTTGTAGGGATGAATCGATAGTGCTCACAAGTTCGTGCAGGGCAGACTCTGTGCACTTCCCCTTGTTGTAGTCATGGTGGTTCCCCCGACAGGAGTTCTATATCCAGGTCTTCTCTAATGAAAGAAAATTGAGGATAGGCTAATTGGTCTGAATTCCTTTGGCCTATTTTTCTTTGGCGATATCTTTTCCGCTTTGGGTATAAATACCACTTTGATGTACCTCCAGCGATTGGGGATTCTCCATATGAGAGTCTGATTCAGCCACAATACATTTTCTCCAGCCAGGGGGCAATGTACTTCAACATTTTCGGCAATTCGACTCGTGAAATACTGTCTGGCCCAGGTAGCATAAATCTGTTGATTGCCCAGCTAAGTCTGGATTCATCAGCCAACAAGCTGGCAACGGCTGAAATCTACTCGCTCTCTTGTTGGTTCAGCTGTCGAGCAATAAAATTAGTGACTGCTCACTGTTTATGCTCAACTTGTTAGCCTTGCGGCGTCGGTGACCTTTTCCACTTCGCCTTAGAAGGTATACCAAGAGCGTCTTTGCGTTTTCCTAAGTTCTTTCATATAGATCTTGAGTTGCTCTTTATAGGCATCCCAATCATTAGCGACCCTAGTAGATTTCGCCCTTTTGAATGCTTGTTGCAGGTCTGTTGCCTAGTCGTTAGCTCTGATGTTCACCATTGAGATTTAGTTGTACCCTTGTATCTTGTTTTTGGACAGGTTTCTTCAAGGGAATTATTAAGTTATGTAGTGACATACTCCACCAGATTATCCAGACCAAACTTTTTATTCGGTTCGAACAGGGGTTTAGAGTGAAGGACCTTTTTATAATGTTCCTCATAGAGATGCACTTTGTCATCCTCACATTTCTGTGGGCGGCAGGTTTAGGTACTTTTCTAGGGATTTTGTATTCTACATAATGGTGATCTGAGAATGAGTGGACATCCAGTGCATTTCAGCAAATAATTTTTTCTGACAGGGTACTAGTACTTCCTCTCTGTTATTTTTTTTTGCAAAAGTCGCCTTGTTAGCTTTGTTGCAGATATATAGGTTGGTAGTCAGAATAAAGTCGAGAATTGACTCGCCTCTACTATTTGTATCCATACTACCTCGGATAGGGTGATTAGCGTTCGTATCTGCGCCAATTACCAACTCGAGCTCTTCGGACGTTGCTTCTTCTACTATTCCCCTGAAGAGAGCTGTCGGTACTACAGCTTCTTAAGGCAAGTACCTGGAGACCAACCAGTATATACGATTACCCATCTCTAGACTGGCAGCTGTGTGGTATTTTCCACTGAAATTTGGTATGAGAAAAATGCTAAAATCTTTCCTGGCGAAAATTCAGGTTCTTGGAGTAGCCCCACAGTTGAGGCTGCTTTAGCGTGATGTAGATTAATCTGTAGAATTCTTACCATCATTAATAACCGACAGACTAAACTCCTCCCGACAAGGGTGTTATCGAACTCATCGTGCGTATCGTCGAGGATCATGTCCCCCAGATGCTTCAAAGAGTCCGGAGACTCCCCTCAGCCCCTCAGTGACAGAAGTATTGTTTTCGAAGGATTTTACGGAACTTCTGTTAGGGTCTGAGCCACCAGAAATAATGGGCGTTGGTACCTCCGTACTTCCAGAAAGTTGCGAATCAACCCTCGGTGGACGCCACACCTTCCGCAGTGGGTGCTATATACTGATTGTATACCTTCAAGACTATAGTCTCGAAACCATATTGCAGGGTTACACTTGTACGTTCAGCTTTAAGGATCAAATTGATCTGTCGCTTTTTATCTACCCGCCTCACCCACCTTGCCAATTCTCCAATTATGGGTTGACATACAGGCATAGGAATCTTTCATTATTTCTAATATGTCAGCTGAGTTGGAGGGAGGGATCACTATACTGTTATCAGGCAGAAATCTTAGCTATTAAAGATGTAGCGGGTTGGCTGAAAATTAATGTTCTGACCAAAGTCGGTATCGCGTTTTGGGTAAACGACGACTGGACATACTGCGATCGTCCTTTCTAGGCAGTCTAACAGATCTTTCCGGTACCGATATTTGAACTATCGATAAATTTGTATATTAAACAGGTTGGTTTCGATAAGGGGCTTTTCAGCCCGTGGTAAGACTAGGGACCTAAACTGGTCTATGTGAGCTGACAAAAACAACGGCTGCCTCCCTAAGCTAAACCTAAAGTCGGTATTAATATTTCCTTAAATTAATATTTCAAAAACTGCCCTTGACTGTCGGAGATCTCTTAACGAGCTGGCTGAACAGTTTAGTATTCACCTGATATGGGTGCACGACCACAGAGACATACCAGGGAACTACAAGACAGATGGATTTTTAGACTAAAAACTACCATACACTCTCCAGCGAAACTGGAATATGTGGACATACCTCTAGCGACCAGCAAGCTCTTCTTGAGAGATAGTGCCTTTAAGGACACACATTTCAGTTGGGCACAAGGAACTGTAAATGTTCCAGGCTGATGTGGTCCTGCCTACACTCAAAACGCACATACACACTGCTGTCGTTATCAACATCGGACGTCTTACTTATCGTGTCTGCTTTGACAGGTCACTGTCTTATTGAACGGTACGCAGATGCATAATGACATTTGCAGAAGCTGCGGAGACGAAGAGGAGAATGAATCAATAGAACACTTTCTGTGTCTATGCCTTGCTCTCTCTCGAAGGCGGCATGCAATCTAAGGCTCTCATTTCTGTGGGGAGTCAGCTATCTTGGCTGATATTGGAATCGGCCAACATTTGAGCTTTTTAAAGCAATCGAATTGGTTCAACGGGAGGGGCTAGGGATAACTTATGTTTTCTCTTACGTATCTGTGGTAACACAACGGACAGTATACATAGTCTAATTGAGTTTGTTATACAAGCTACCACTCATAAACTGACCTAACCGAACCACCCTCGTACAATAGCAGTCATACAATCATACTCAACGTCAAACATGCTGCGATTCTGAATTTGGCAGTTGTCTGAAACACAAACTTCTCCAAACAAAGCCAAGCAATACAAAGGATGTCACAAACACACTCATCGACCCATACACATACAGACACACACACACATGGACACACTCTTGCTCTTAAAACAAGCCGAGGAAAGAGACATTCCATTCAACTCAATTCAATAATACAGAATGAGCAAAGGCGACAATGTGGGTTTTGAAACGGATGCATATGGCGATGGAGGTGTGTGTGTAATTTATGGTTTACCGGCTCTGTATGTGAGTGAGCACATGCGAGGGGGTTTGAACTGGATAAAGAAACAGAGCGAGAGAGATAGAGCACGAGGAAGCCTGAGTTTGGCAGTGGCTGATCAATGTTGTTTATACGAACATACGAATTCGATTTTACATCGCGAGTATGTCCCAATGTTTTTGTTGTCGTTATTGCTGTTGCATTGTAGTCGTCATCTGTTTTTAATATGTTTGTTGTCAAAAACATTTAAACACAGACGTTCGGCGTGTGTTCCTGTTTTTTTACGCTGAGCCTTTTGTTTTCCTTTTTTCTTAAATTTTTAGGCTGCTTACATACCACAGTTGACTGTCGCAGATCCTTGGCAGGAATATTTAGACTTCTTGCGGCAATATTTGCAAAAACAAAACAGAGAAAAAGAAGAAGAAAAAAACAAAATGACACAAAACAGCTGAAATTTGAAAGACTTCAACACCTTTTTTTCATCTCATTCAAAAGATCTGCGGTTCTGTTGTGTTTAAACGTTAATGGAACATTTAATAAATTTGTTTGACATGAATTCCTTTTTTCATTTCATTTCATTTCAAAATGCCGCTCATATAGCCCAAGGGGATTCAAGTGTCTGTCTTGTGTATGGATCCAATTTTGGGCGATGACTCAATTGTGTTTTATGCAAATTTATGTTTGTCAACCTCAATTAACAATCATGTTAATGTTTTAAATGTGTCCATAAAGGCGGGGAAGTTTCCAAAAATAGTATTCCTTTCATGAGAAATGTAGTTAATACTTTAATGAAAACTGATTTCTTTATCATTTGGCGTCGGACAATTTATGATCTTGGCGATTTTGGGCTTAATTAACGTGTTTTCGTAAGCGTCTGAAATTGATTCCAGATGAGGCGGAGAATGAACTAACGGGACAAATGAACACAGTTAAATTTGACAAGGGTTTAACAAGATCTCGTCGTCTTGTTAACTGTTAACTGTCTCTTAGTAACAAGGAGACTTTAAAAAGAATTTATTATTTATCATCCAGTATCTTATACCATGTTGCACTGTGGTTACAGCTTCATTTTGATTAGTCAGTATTTATAAATAAAGGGTTTTTCAACAGGGACGCTACAAAAGTAGACCGACAGGGACAGCAAACGACGCCATATTTTTTTGCCGCTCTTTTGACATTTCTCTTCAGTAAGATTTGCCATTTCATGATGGAAAGATATACGAGCCAACAACGAGTAGAAATTATTAAAATTTACTACCGAAATTCGGAGTCAGTGGCCTCAACGTTAAGAGCGCGAAAAATCGAAAAATCATCTTCAGCGATGAGGCTCATTTCTGGTTGAATGGCTTCGTCAATAAACAAAATATGCGTTATTGGTCAACAGACAGCAATCCACACGTACTCCATGAGTCATCATTGCATCCCAAAAAATTACGGTTTGGTGCGGTTTATGGGCCGGCGGCGTCATTGGGCCGTATTTCTTCCGTGATGATCAAGACCGGCACGTTACTGTGAATGGGAATCGCTACCGTTCAATGATAACCGAATATTTTTGGCCCCAATTGGATGATATGGACTTGGAGGACATGTGGTTCCAACAGGACGGCGCCACAAGCCACACAGCGAATGCCACAATCAATTTATTGCAAACCAAGTTTGGAGAACGTGTTAACTTACGAAATGGTCCAGTTGATTGGCCGCCTCGGTCGTGCGATTTGACGCCGTTAAACTATTTCCTGTGGGGCTACGTCAAGTCTATGGTCTATGCCAACAAGCCAGCGACGATTGATGAACTTCGTACGAAGATCGAACGTGAAATTGCAGCAGTATCGGCCGATTTATGCTTGAAAACCGTCGAAAATTGGGTTCAGCGTCTGGACTTCTGCAAGCGTGCCCGTGGTGGCCATGCAAAAGAAATCGAGTTCCATACATAATGGCATCGAACGTACTATCACAGGAATAAAGAATTTCATTGATATCCAAAACCGTTTTTATTTTATTTAAAAAAAAAAAACTTTTGTACCGCTCTTATTGACGGACCCGATACTGTTCGATCTAGAACGTTGAGGCATCTGCGGGCAACGTAGCAATTGCAGCAACTGACGAATACGCTTCTTCCTCGGTGAGTTCATATACTCGTAGATGGCTCTGGTTTTATTGGCTACACTGAGAGAAAAACAGTTCGTTACTATGGCGAATCAGTTTCGTCAATATATCTTCGTACTGGTGACGAAAAGTTTCGTACATGCGATGTTTTTGTACGTCAATAGGACGAATACGATCAACAACTCATGTTTTTGGTGATTTCGAAATTCGTCGAGGGAACGATAAGGTTTCATTCCCACGAAGATTTATTTGACCATTTTGCTGAAAATATGATAAAACGAAGCAATCATTTTATAGTTTGTGCTTAATTGTACTGTTTTATATGCTTTCTGATTACCTTAGTTAAATATTTGTTGTAAAAGTTTAATTGAAAAAATCTTATAATGGTGATGAATGGTATTCGTCTTTGTGATGAATGGGATTCGTCTGTTGGCAAATACATTAATCTGATGAGATTATTTTTGATTTAAAATATCAGAAGTAATAAATACTTTCGTTCGTTTGCTTCAAGCCTTTCCTGATAAGAACTGCGTTTCGAATCGAATAATCACAACTGAACCTGGCAAAGCAGTCAAGTAATTTTATTTTCCATACCGTTTTTAATTGTCTAAAACCAGAAGAATATTTATTGAAATTTTTAAAACTTAAATAGTCGGTGGCATGAATTCGTCGTGGTGATAAATAGAGTTCGTCGTGATGATGAATGGTATTCATCGTGGTGATGAATGGATTCATCGTAGGGATGAATGGTGTTCATCGTGGTGATGAATGGATTCATCGTAGGGATGAATGGTGTTCATCGTGATGACGAACGAGATTCGTCGTGGTAATGAACTCGATTCATCGTAGGGATGAAATGTGATCATCCTGAGGACGAAAGTTTACGGAAACAGAGATTCGTCATGGTGACGAACAAATTCATCAAGAGAGAGAAAAAATAATCGTGATGATGTACAAATTCGTCCTCATGACGAAGCTTTTTCTATCAGTGTATATATAGGCCAGAATCAGTGATGTGAGCGTTAACCTAAACAGGGCAGAATTGATTCTCTTCACTAGGAAATATAAGATTCCACATGTGGATCCTCAGATCACCTGGCCCAAATGATTTTTTTCTTGTAGAAATTCGGAAGATGATAAATTATATTATCCCCTCGTTGGAAAAGATTTATGAAGGCTGTTTTAAGATCTCGTATATCTCCTATCAATGGAGCGGTACCAAACCCTAACATAATAACATAACGCATAACATTTTCTGGTGTAACATGGAGTCCTAAACACAAAAAAAAATATTTAAAAAATTTTTTTTAATGTATTTTTTTTTAATACAAATTTCGTGGAGTGTGGCTTTAATATTTTGACGTATATGCTCGATAATGCTGTGATATATGTCAAATTAAAGGAAATTATGCAAATGTTACTAATGACACTTTCATATGAAAACTGAAGTTTAGTAACTGTCGTTAAAACAATTAGAAAACATTTAATATTTTTCAAAGAAATAGTTTCTTGCTGGCACAAAAAAAAACATAAACAATTAAGAAAGTTCAGTCGGGTAAACCGACTTATGAACCCACTCACCTTGAGTCCCACAAAAAATTAAAAAAAATTAAAAAAAAATTTATTTATTATTTGTTTTAATTAAGTTATTATCAATTTAATTGCATTTAATATCTTTAAAGTATGTACTGGTATTAAAGTTATAAGCTGTTAACATTTGGTGCAAAATGGTCCATTTGTGTGGGAGGTACCAAAAGGGCCGTGCCAATAACAGATGCTGCCAACCAAAAGTGCAACACATCGATGGAGTGACCTAAGAGACCTAGTAGTTACTAAACTTCATTTTCTATATGAAAGTGATGTTTGGAGTATTTTTAGCCCTCAAATTTCCTACAACATAAGATGAACGGACGGACATACTTCTCTAAATCGTCTCAGCTAGTGATTCTGAGTCGATCTGCATACTTTATGGTGGGTCTAGCTGAGATATTTCTACGTGTTACCAAACATTTGTTATGAAACAAACTTATAATACCATGTACCACAGTGTGGTGTGGGGTATAAAAACGCTAATCGAATGCACATAGTCCGAGAAATTTTAAAATAAACCCATTCTATTGAACAGGCCTCTCATATGGGTACCCGAGCATAGGGATATTCCGAGGAACTGCAAAGCCGATGAACTCGCTAGGAAAGGAAAGACATTACAAATTCTCCAAGACAAGCTTTGGCTCAAGCTTGAGACCGTCGGAGACTGCCCAATGAGAGATGGACATAAATTGACACTTATAGGGTAGGTTCTGGGCACGATACGACCTACGAAGATTCAAATCTCACTTTGCCTTAGAGAGGAAAAAACTGTCTAGTATAGTTTTAGTTCCAAAGGTTGGGAATTGAGTCAAATGATTTCTGTAGACGCTGTGGAGATAAAGAAGAAGTGGAAGGCATAGAACACAATTTACATATATTATCATTGTCTTACCAATATCTATGAAATTTGCAACGAGTATTTTTTGAACCCTATTGTAGACCAGTCTATAAAAATAATTTTAGGCGATTTATAATTTTTGGTTGAATTGACATTTATTTTTTTGGCATTAACTCATTTTTAATTTTAGGCCACATTTTGCCCAAGTTTTTACTTAATCGATTTTTATTTTTTTGCAATTTTCCATTCCACGAGTTTTTATGCCGCCCACTGAAGGGGAGGAAGTGTAAACTTTTGGTTTACATACTCGTCCATTTAAATCGTTGATTCTGTAGCATTGGGAACCTTAGCTAGAAGGTTCCCATGGTGTAGTACTTTCATTTCAGAATGGTCAAATCATGTCGCATTAGCTTAAAATTGTAAAACAATGTTATTATTTCTCTGGTCACTCTTGACCATTCCTCATACAAGTTTAATGTCTTATATCTATTTTGTATCCAAAATATTTTTTCACAAAGAATTTTCAAAATTTTATACATATTTTATTTCCCAAAAAATGGCACATATTGAAATAACAGCAAAGCAAAATATTAATGAACGATAAACATCGAAAAAAGCACCAAATTGTTACATCTGTTTTTATTCTCTTCAGTTTATGCGATGAAATATAAAATACAAAAACTTAGGAACAGCACCGAAACACTCCCGCAGTCAATGACTATTCCAAATGTCAAACAAACACTGTTGCAGCCAAATAAACAAACGCGCCGACTGGGAACCATCATCCAATCAACCAACCAAACGAGCGACCGGATTTCAGAATTGTTGCAAAGAAGAAGTGAAAAATGCCAGTTTGGTTTCCACATTGAATGAATGAATACACTGGGCACCACTGGTTCAGGCTGCCAGAGGCTGTGAGACATTCCTCAATTGGGGAGCAATGCAGCTAACAACTAAAATGCAAAACAATATTTTTTTGATTGTTTACAGATGGCCAAGGAATGGAATGAATGTGGTTGACTGGTTGGTTGGTTGGTTGGATTAATCATTAAATGAGGGAATGGGGTTTTTGGCTTTGTTTAGTGTTTTGTTTTCCATGGACTTTGTTCTGAAAATGTCATATGAGAGAATGCAAAAGGAGTGAAGCCTGAAAAATTGTTCTAATATGGCCGAGTTTTGATAAATGAAATCGACTTTACCGTTGATAACTTTCTTATAGAAAAGTACACAGTCATCAAGACTTTGCGTAGAGAAAAGTTCATCGTTGGTCTTATAGAAAAAATCAAATTCCTCAACGATGAACTTTTCTATACGAAAAGTCATCAACGATGAACTTTTCTATACGAAAAGACATCAACGATGAACTTTTCTATACGAAAAGTCATCAACGATGAACTTTTCTATACGAAAAGTCATCAACGATGAACTTTTCTATACAAAAAGTCATCAGCGATGAACTTTTCTATACAAAAAGTCATCAACGATGAACCTTTCTATAGTAAAAGTCATCAACGATGAACCTTTCTATAGGAAAAGTCATCAACGATGAACTTTTCTATAGGAAAAGTCATCAACGATGAACTTTTCTATACGAAAAGTCATCAACGATGAACTTTTCTATACGAAAAGTCATCAACGATGAACTTTTCTATACGAAAAGTCATCAACGATGAACTTTTCTATACGAAAAGTCATCAACGATGAACTTTTCTATACGAAAAGTCATCAACGATGAACTTTTCTATACGAAAAGTCATCAACGATGAACTTTTCTATAGGAAAAGTCATCAACGATGAACCTTTCTATACGAAAAGTCATCAACGATGAACTTTTCTATACGAAGAGTCATCAACGATGAAGTTTTCTATACGAAAAGTCATCAACGATGGACTTTTCTATACGAAAAGTCATCAACGATGAACTTTTCTATACGAAAAGTCATCAACGATGAACTTTTCTATACGAAAAGTCATCAACGATGAACTTTTCTATACGAAAAGTCATCAACGATGAACTTTTCTATACGAAAAGTCATCAACGATGAACTTTTCTATACGAAAAGTCATCAACGATGAACTTTTCTATACGAAAAGTCATCAACGATGAACTTTTCTATACGAAAAGTCATCAACGATGAACTTTTCTATACGAAAAGTCATCAACGATGAACTTTTCTATACGAAAAGTCATCAACGATGAACTTTTCTATACGAAAAGTCATCAACGATGAACTTTTCTATACGAAAAGTCATCAACGATGAACTTTTCTATACGAAAAGTCATCAACGATGAACTTTTCTATACGAAAAGTCATCAACGATGAACTTTTCTATACGAAAAGTCATCAACGATGAACTTTTCTATACGAAAAGTCATCAACGATGAACTTTTCTATACGAAAAGTCATCAACGATGAACTTTTCTATACGAAAAGTCATCAACGATGAACTTTTCTATACGAAAAGTCATCAACGATGAACTTTTCTATACGAAAAGTCATCAACGATGAACTTTTCTATACGAAAAGTCATCAACGATGAACTTTTCTATACGAAAAGTCATCAACGATGAACTTTTCTATACGAAAAGTCATCAACGATGAACTTTTCTATACGAAAAGTCATCAACGATGAACTTTTCTATACGAAAAGTCATCAACGATGAACTTTTCTATACGAAAAGTCATCAACGATGAACTTTTCTATACGAAAAGTCCTCCACAATGAGCTTTTCTATACGAAAAGTCATCAACGATGAACTTTTCTATACGAAAAGTCCTCCACAATGAGCTTTTCTATACGAAAAGTCATCAACGATGAACTTTTCTATACGAAAAGTCATCAACGATGAACTTTTCTATACGAAAAGTCATCAACGATGAACTTTTCTATACGAAAAGTCATCAACGATGAACTTTTCTATACGAAAAGTCATCAACGATGAACTTTTCTATACGAAAAGTCATCAACGATGAACTTTTCTATACGAAAAGTCATCAACGATGAACTTTTCTATACGAAAAGTCATCAACGATGAACTTTTCTACACGAAAAGTCATCAACGATGAACTTTTCTATACGAAAAGTCATCAACGATGAACTTTTCTATACGAAAAGTCATCAACGATAAACTTTTCTATACGAAAAGTCATCAACGATGAACTTTTCTATACGAAAAGTCATCAACGATGAACTTTTCTATACGAAAAGTCATCAACGATGAACTTTTCTATACGAAAAGTCATCAACGATGAACTTTTCTATACGAAAAGTCATCAACGATGAACTTTTCTATACGAAAAGTCATCAACGATGAACTTTTCTATACGAAAAGTCATCAACGATGAACTTTTCTATACGAAAAGTCATCAACGATGAACTTTTCTATACGAAAAGTCATCAACGATGAACTTTTCTATACGAAAAGTCATCAACGATGAACTTTTCTATACGAAAAGTCATCAACGATGAACTTTTCTATACGAAAAGTCATCAACGATGAACTTTTCTATACGAAAAGTCATCAACGATGAACTTTTCTATACGAAAAGTCATCAACGATCAACTTTTCTATACGAAAAGTCATCAACGATGAACTTTTCTATACGAAAAGTCATCAACGATGAACTTTTCTATACGAAAAGTCATCAACGATGAACTTTTCTATACGAAAAGTCATCAACGATGAACTTTTCTATACGAAAAGTCATCAACGATGAACTTTTCTATACGAAAAGTCATCAACGATGAACTTTTCTATACGAAAAGTCATCAACGATGAACTCGTCTATAACGTCGACTTTACATTCGTCTATAACGACGACTTTACTGTCGACTATAAAGACGACGACTATACCGTCGTCTATAAAAACGACTTTATTAATATTGTGGTACACTTTTTACATCGTTGTTGTATTCAAATGTTAATAAATGTATATTAGAGAAATATACTGATTCCAAAGATGTACCGAATCCTATCACTACCCCAAAAGCGATAAAGAAATTTGTATGATAACCATTTAGTGTCCTCAAATTGCAGTAAAATAAGCATTTGGATAAAGTAATCCTCCCTGCAAATGAGAAGCAATTGGTTGCTAACTTTCAGCAATGCCTGCCTGTATGACAATCACCTGATAACAATAATTGTTGATACCTTAAGCTGGAGCACACTCGCTCACTCATCCTATCACCATTCATCCCATCCATCCACCCATTCGCTCTATGCTCCCATCCGCAGAAACTAATCGTTTGATTGATTGGCATGGATGATGGATTGATTATGAGTGTACAATTTTGCCTAGATCTCATCATGCATAACTCTGGGAATTTGTGAAAATCTATTCACAATTTAATTATTATACCACAAAAACATTTTGTCTCATCGTCACAGAAAAACGACTCAGGGACAAATGAGCAGTGAACGAGTTCATACGTATGCCTGACCCTGCCTGTCTCTGTGCCATTTGTCCTTTCACAACCCTTAACTCCTGTTCCAGGGGAAAGGGGATTGCTTTTCAAAAGCTGTCATATACATTTGTTTTGCCCGTCGTCATTCATTGAGATTTTCCCAGAGATTAAATGCCATTATTTCATTCGATTTCATTCCATTTCAGTCGGGTCGATTCGGGGTCGCTATTGTTGGCGAGTGTGTCTGCTTCTGAATTATCAATTACGGGGGCGGTTTATTTGTCTGCATTTTGTTTAACTCGTTGTCGGTACAGCTGTCATTAACCACTGGCAGCAGCACTGTCGGTGCCGCCGCCATATCAGAAATTATAATTTCCAATAATTGTGACAAATTGATTAGACACTGTCGAATGGCAACGCACTCTTAAATCGAATTGCAATTTTGAGTATTGGATAATTTCAGTCATTTTTGTATTAAACGATAGATAATTTGGCTGTGGAACCAAAGACTAATAGCTCATCAAGGAATATATTTAATATGAAGGACGAACGAAGAAACGAGGGAAATTGTCTCTATAGACTATATGAAATTCGTGTACAGAGACAAAAGAGGAAACTTATTTATAAACAACAGGAAAGTCGAAGATGACAGTTAAGTCGTCTTTATAGATGACAGTTAAGTCGTCTTTATAGATGACAGTTAAGTCGTCTTTATAGACGACAGTTATGTCGTCTTTATAGACGACAGTTAAGTCGTCTTTATAGACGACAGTTAAGTCGTCTTTATAGACGACAGTTAAGTCGTCTTTATAGACGACAGTTAAGTCGTCTTTATAGACGACAGTAGTTTAGTCGTCTTTACATACGACAGTTAAGTCGTCTTTATAGACGACAGTTAAGTCGTCTTTATAGACGACAGTTAAGTCGTCTTTATAGACGACAGTTAAGTCGTCTTTATAGACGACAGTTAAGTCGTCTTTATAGACGACAGTTAAGTCGTCTTTATAGACGACAGTTAAGTCGTCTTTATAGACGACAGTTAAGTCGTCTTTATAGACGACAGTTAAGTCGTCTTTATAGACGACAGTTAAGTCGTCTTTATAGACGACAGTTAAGTCGTCTTTATAGACGACAGTTAAGTCGTCTTTATAGACGACAGTTAAGTCGTCTTTATAGACGACAGTTAAGTCGTCTTTATAGACGACAGTTAAGTCGTCTTTATAGACGACAGTTAAGTCGTCTTTATAGACGACAGTTAAGTCGTCTTTATAGACGACAGTTAAGTCGTCTTTATAGACGACAGTTAAGTCGTCTTTATAGACGACAGTTAAGTCGTCTTTATAGACGACAGTTAAGTCGTCTTTATAGACGACAGTTAAGTCGTCTTTATAGACGACAGTTAAGTCGTCTTTATAGACGACAGTTAAGTCGTCCTTATAGACGACAGTTAAGTCGTCTTTATAGACGACAGTTAAGTCGTCTTTATAGACGACAGTTAATTCGTCTTTATAGACGACAGTTAAGTCGTCTTTATAGACGACAGTTAAGTCGTCTTTATAGACGACAGTTAAGTCGTCTTTATAGACGACAGTTAAGTCGTCTTTACATACGACAGTTAAGTCGTCTTTATAGACGACAGTTAAGTCGTCTTTATAGACGACAGTTAAGTCGTCTTTACATACGACAGTTAAGTCGTCTTTATAGACGACAGTTAAGTCGTCTTTATAGACGACAGTTAAGTCGTCTTTATAGACGACAGTTAAGTCGTCTTTATAGACGACAGTTAAGTCGTCTTTATAGACGACATTTAAGTCGTCTTTATAGACGACAGCTAAGTCGTCTTTATAGACGGCCGTTAAGTCGTCTTTATAGACGACTGTTAAGTCGTCTTTATAGACGACTGTTAAGTCGTCTTTATAGACGACTGTTAAGTCGTCTTTATAGACGACAGAAACGTCGTTCTCGGTGGTCGAATCTGGAATACAGAAAGACCCCAAAGGTCGACTCTATACAGAGGAGGTAAACTTTGGTATTCGCATCTACTTATGATAAAGGATGTGGTCGAATCTATTATAAAGAATACACGCAGTGGTCGAATCTTATGAAAACCTCAGAGGTAGACTCTATTATTGGTAAGGTCCTCAGTTGAGGAATATATCAGTGCTCGGCTGTACTATATAGGACAACGTCAGTGGTCGAACTAATAAGAGAGGTAGTCGTCGGTGTTGATTCTAGCTTAGAGGAAGTGCTCAATACATATATAGACTCTAGTATAGATGTAGAGATAATAAGGTCAGTGGTAGACTCTGGTATATGGTGGATTCTAATACAGAGGAAGAACTAAGTGATTGAGTCTAGTACAGCAGAAAACCTCAGTGGTCAAATCTATTTACGGCAAAACCTCGGAGGGATTCAGTGGTCGAATCTAGTACTGAAGAAAACCACAAGAGTGAAATATATTAGAGAGGAAACGTTCACTGGTCGAAGATATTGCAAAGGTTGTACTCGGTGTTCGACTCTTATAAAGATTTCAGTGGTAGACTCTAATATAGGCAAATACCTTAGCGGTTCAGCCTGGTTTTGAGAAGGATGACCTCAGTAGTCAATTCTAAAATAGTACTGAAGAAACCCACAAAAGTGGAATATAGGAAAGAGCAAATGTTCTGTGGCCGAATCTGCTAGAGGGGAGAACCTCAGCGAGCGAATCTATTGGAGAAGAAAACCCCAAAAGTCGAAGCTATTAGAAGGTAGTCCTCGATGATCAACAATAGGAAGACCTCAGTGATCAACTCTGGTATCGATAAGGTTGCCTCTAGTATAGTTAAGGATCTAGGAGTTCGATTCGGGTTTAGGCCCATATGTATATCAGTCGTCGATTATAGTACAGAAGAAGTCCTCAGGGATTCTGGTTTAGAGGATGACCTCAGTGGTCGACTTTAGTATATATATGAAACCTCAGTAGTAGAATCTAGCACAGAGGAAACCCTCAGTTTTCGAATTAGAGAGAAAAACATCTGTGGTCGGCTCTAGTATAAAAGAAATCCGTAATTGTATAGCCTGTTACACTCAGTGGTCGACTCTTACAATGACCCTGATTCTATAGATAAGGCACTAGTATACATAGATAAGGCATCAGATCGAAACTCCAGACTTAATTGAGTATGAAGAAAAAGTAATTATGGGGAATCAATGGATCAAATATGGTATCTGTGGACGCTTGGTTTTACTGAGCCGGGTGTCATTCTCAGCTAACCTAACCTATCCTAAGATAAGGTCTTCAGCCGTCGAATCTGGTAATGAGTAAAATCTATTACAAAGGATGACCTCAGTGATTGAATATTGTGAAGACCTCAGAACATATCAGTGGTTCTCAAATCTATTAAGAGTTCTCAAATATATTAGGGAGGAAAATCTCAGTAGTTTAATCAATTACAGGGAAAAGCCTCGATTTTCGAACATAGCGAAGAGGAAGACTTCAGTTGTCGCCCCTAGTATTGAAGAAAATGGCAAAAGTGGAATATATTAGAGAAGAAGCGTTCAGTGGTCTAATCTATTGGAGGGTATTATACAAATCTCAGTGGTAGACTCTAATATAGGTAAAGACTGAGCGGTTGACCCTGGTAATGAGGAAAAAAACCTCAGTAGTCAACTCCAGAATAGTTCTGAAGCAAACCACAAAAGTTGAATATACTAGAAAGCTAACCTTCAGTGGTCGAATCTGCTAGAGAGGTACATCAAATCTATTAGGATGGTAGTCGTCCTCGATGATCGACTCTAGGAAGATCTCAGTGACCAATTGTGGAATAGATAAGGTTGTCAGTGATTAACTCTAGTATAAGTAAGGATATCAGTGATAAAGTCGGGTATACGAAGGATATACATCAGTATAGAAGAAGACCTCAAGGTTTGTTTCTGGTTTAGTTGATGCCCTTCGTGGTCGATTTTAATATTGTAGAAGCCCTCAGTGCTCTACTCTAGTATAGATGAAAACCTCAGTGGTAGAATCTACCAATATTTTCATGAAGAGTAGAATATTTTCATGAGGACTCAAAAGGAAACAATCTCAGTGAATTTTTAAAAAATTGGTCACCGATATGTAATACAATATATTCATTTGAAAGGCCTCAGTCATACCAATATTAGAACAGAGCTAGAATCTGCTCCTTCGTTTACAACTATAAAATATTGAGTGACAACATTTAAACGGGCCGTACGAGATGCCAAGACGAACACCGTAGTGGTCGACCAATTGAGGTGTTCACGCCAGATATGGTTAAAAAATCCACAAAATGATGTTGGATAACCGTCTGTTTAAGCTGAAGTCATAGACATTTCAAAAAATGCTAGACATCGCATATTGACGGCAAATTTGATGATGAGAAAGCTGTGAAGAAGATGGGTGCCGCGTTTGCTCACAACCAAGACAATGCAGCGGTTCACACATCAGTGAATTAAAATTCGAATTGCTTCAGCACGTACCTTATTCGCCAGGTTTAACTTCTACGGATTTTTGTTTCCAAACTTGAAAAAATAGCTCGGCGGAAAAATGTTTGCCACCAATGAAGATGTTGATGGCTATTTTCAGGAGCTAGACAGTTTTTACTATAAAAAGGGTATCGAAGATATTAAAAATCGCTGGAAAAGTGTATCTAGCTAAAAGGAGATTTTGTTGAGAAATAAAGTAAACATTTCCCAAATTCGTTGTGTTTTCTTTTTTAGGTCGGCTAATTTTGGGACCGCCCTCGTACACTCAATTATTGATTCCTACAAAGACATAATCGTTGATGAAGACCCCAGTGTAGATTTGTGTAATTCATATTTTAGTTCATATTCAATCAAATTTGTATAATACTGGCCGATTTGAACAAAATTAGCAGGTACACTAGTGAGGTGGTGAGCTTGTTAACTAGTGAGCTGGCGAAATAGTCAGTGGTAATCTAAAGTGATCTGGTGAACTAAAGTGAGCTGGTAAACTAAAGTGGGCTGGTGAACTAAAGTGAGCTGGTGAACTAAAGTGAGCTGGTGAACTAAATTGACGAACTAGTTCACTTAATTCTCCTAAATTTACTAAAGTGTCCAACTCTATCCTAGTGTTCCACACTAAAGACTCCAGTTGTCGCTTCTGTATAGAGGAAAACCCCTGTAGTCGCATCTGGTATAGAGAGAGACCTCAGTGGTCAAATCTAGTACACAAAAAAACTTCAGTGTTCTAATTTATTGGAGAGGTACGCGCTTGTCGATATACTTCAGTGTATATACCTCTAGTACATAAATAAGGACTTTAGTGGTCGATTCTAGTTTAAAAGAAGACCTCAGGATATGATTCGGGAGAGTCGCGTTTATGGGCAAATCTCCTGGAATTTGTTTTGATGGATGCTTCATTATTAGAGTGGAAGATCATGTGGACATAAACGGCTCTTCTTATGGTGAAAATCTTCGAAAAACCGATTTTAGATTAAGTAGCTCATCTCAACTCATTCTAGTCGCTTCCTTTAGGAAATCATTAGCAAAAGAGAATTTAATATTTATATCGTTTCTCTTTCACTATCACCTTAAATGCACCATCAATTATGTCAAGCTGGCAACTCCGTTCTGCCTTTCATACGCCATGCACTCGATTTCTCTCTGCCCGCTGCTATTCGTTCTCTCGTACAAGGTGCGGCTTCCCTTCATGCTGTGTCGCTCCCAGTGCTCTTATAAAGCGATTAATGTTGCCAACTACTAATGATGCGACATTGGTTGGGACACAGGTGAACACTGAATTGCACATGTTACATGTTGAGCAGGGAAGTAAAACAAAACAAAAAAAAACGACAGCAGTAAAAAAATGGAAATCCTTTTAGAAAATATCCCCAACAACATTAGACAACTTTGCTTTACAGCCATTGCCACTGACACAGGCACTGGAGCTGGCACCATCACAGCTACAGCTGTCCTTGCCATCAGGCTGACTTCCTTTTTCTCTGTTTGTTGGTCGTCCTGATGGTGCTGCTGCTGTCGTTGTTGTTATTGCAGTGTTAGTAAAACAAACCTCAATGTTTTCAGTTTCGAGTTCCCCCTTTCCGAGTTTTTTTTATCTTTTGGAGAAAATTGCCATTTGTAAGAAATATTGATGGGTTGCATGAATGATGTGGCTTAGCGGAGATGGCTGGTGGCATAGCACCTTCCTTCCATCTATAGGAGTAGCTAGCTACCTAGCGACTTTTCCAATCCTTTGGGGTGAAATTATTGTTTTCACATGCGGAGGAGGAGATGGAATGAAAACGGGATTTTGGGTAGGGTTTGGTGGGTTGGCGTAGATGGGACAACAGCAGCAAGAGACGAGTTTAAACGAATGCGTGCGTAAAACTTAACTGGAGCACAGATGTTAACGACATTTGAGTAGTGCCGACAAGCGAGTAGTTTTCTCGTTCAGCGCCAGCGTTTTTACGGCACGTCTTTCTTTTCGTGAAAATGCTATTTTAATGGTAATTAGACGTACTGTAACTGTAACTGCACCCGTAACTCTTGGCGCGCCCAGAAAAACACTCCACCAGCAATGCGGGCATTTAACCGGAATACGAAATGCGTTGCAAAGTTTTGAAATGTGGAAAATTGCAATTCTTTCCAATCCGTAATTGGTTTTTCACAATTGACAGTTGATTGAACAGGATGGTAAGCGGGCAAGGGGAAGGATGGAGAGGTTATTGCTTGATGGTTATTGATGAATGATTGCGCGGGGCAGCTGTATTTCCGATAATCATTCATACAATTTACCAGCAACAACGCGCAATGGCATATGCCAGGCAATTCGCTAATTTGGTTGGTGGGGTTTCGGAGCCAGGTGTTCTTCGGTGGCGGAATAATGTTTATGGCTTTTAATGGTCAGTGAAAGGATGAGAATCCGATAGGAATTTCAACTACAATATAACATACTTGACAATTCTTGGTAATTCTGTGAAGGACTTTCAATTACAGTTGGAAACTTTGTACTAAATTAACCGGATAATAGAATATATGAATCAACCAGGATCGTTTCTTAAGCGGTACCGACAAACTCACCCAAATCCATTTACAAAGTCAAAGAAGAGCTTATTCAGATCTATAGGTCTATATCCAAGAGCAGATTATTCGGGCATATATGTCTATCTGAGATCCTTCTTTCAGTTAGTAAAATTAATATTGATAACACAGTACTACACTTGATTTTCGGACTCAATTCTGAGAATTGGAATAATAGCCATACGAATTTGTTTGCTTAAGGTGGATTTTTTGCACTTTTTCTATACCGTCGGTATACCGTCTGAATATCTCTTTTGTGTCTGAAGTTGTAGATATTGAATAGGAAAAATAATGCGGAACAAACCTACACTAAACCAGTAAGGAAAGGCTAAAGTCGGGAGGGGCCGACTACATAATACCCTACACCACTCTCGTAATATTGAATAACTCTGAAATATAAATTTTGTAATTCATGTATAAATTGTTTATTCTAAATTTCAAAACGATTGGATGTAAAATACAGCTTTTATAGGACTAAAGGGCCAAATCGGACGAAACATATATATTGGAGCTATAGCTAAATCTTAACCGATTTTCTTCAAATTCGGTAGTGTTGGTTCATGGATCAAGAAACTCTACCATTCTAAATTTCAAAACGATTGGATGTAAAATACAGCTTCTATAGGACTAAAGGGCCAAATCTTACGAAACATATATATGGGAGCTATAGCTAAATCTTAACCGATTTTCTTCAAATTCGGCAATGTTGGTTCATGGATCAAGAAACTCTACCATTCTAAATTTCAAAACGATTGGATGTAAAATACAGCTTCTATAGGACTAAAGGGCAAAATCGGACGAAAAATATATATGGGAGCTATATCTAAATCTGAACCGATTTCAACCAAATTCAATAGGGATCTTAACAGCTGCGAAATACTCTAAACTGCAAAATTTCAGAACGATCGGAGTGAAACAACTTTACAGGGACGGACGGACAGGCTTAAATCGACTCAGCTAGTGATTCTGAGTCGATCGGTATACTTTAACGTGGGTCTAGCTGTGTTATTTTCAGGTGTTACAAACATCTGCCGTGAAACAAACTTATAATACCCTGTACCACAAGGTGGTGTAGGGTATAAAAAGTGCATCCAGAACCTTAAAAATCGCAAAAAGTGCCTTGAGCAAAACAATCGTATGGCCATTAAATTATTAATTGAGCCAACTTGTCTAAACGAATGATTCAGATGTTCTTATTTTAGGGGCTACTTTCACGTCCAATTCTCAGAATTGAGCCCCAAATCAATGAGCTGAAAATGCTGTACACAGTACTTTAGTACTGCTGTAGAAGGCTAAAATTTAGTCAAAATCTTCTATTAAAGCAGAATGGAATAACGGGAGTGGTCAATCTAATAGGAGTAATTTCTTTTGATAGTAACGATCATGTTTCAGAAAATATTCAAGAAAGTACACGTAGAACTCAGAGTATTATCAACTTCTTATAGGCATGTTCCCACAGATACCTTTCAAATGTTGAGGATCGTTTCCAATTTATACGACCAAAACAGTGCAATTTGTTCAAACGTTCTGCAGGGAAGCTCCTCAGAATTATTGAATACCAAAAGTTGAGGTGAATAAATCCTGGTGGTCCTGGCCAGGTCTTATTTTAACCCGAACTCTAAAGAAGGACCGACTACTTTGGTCGAAGTTCTTCAGTAGAACACATGGAAGCATGGATAACTCAACTTCTCTGTCAGGTACGTGAGACTATTAGTCAAATACTACTTTCCCTAATCATTTTTCTGGAAATTTAGAACCTTTTGGAGCCTTTTTGTCCCTTTTTGCCTTAAACAACTCTTGGGTATGATAAAGTTGCCTTGAAGATATTTTCTCTAGTAGGGAAGCCTTCCTGCAGGGGAGCTCCTCAGAATCACTGAATAAGAATTGTTGAGGTGAATAAATCCTGGCGGTCCTGGACTGGTCTTATTTTAAACTAACAGACTAGTTTTTTGGAAGTTCTTCAGTAATAGAGTGGGAAGAACTCAACTTATACTTGTATGTCAGGTGTGTGAGGCTTACAGCCAATTACTACTTTCGCTAACCGTTTTTTATGGACAATTAGGATCTTTTGTACCTTTTTTGTCCGAGAAGTTGCGTTAAACAACTCTTCTCTATGATAAAGTTGCCTTGAAGGTACTTTCTATAGGGGTGCTCCTCAGAATCACTGAATAGGAATTGTCCTTTCTAGATCATATTTTAACCTGAGTTCTAAAGGACCGACTACTTTTATCGATATTTTTCAGTAGAAGACATTGAAGAAGGGATGACTAAACATCTCCATTTCCATCGCACATAGACCAATCGAGGTCCCTAGTGTTAAATTCCACGGGCCCAGCTGCCACTCATTGGAACCAGCCTGATTGATACACAACACTGTCAATAATATGAATATCGGTATCGGAAAGATCTGTCAGACTTCCTATACTTTCTAAAGGCCGACCCCAGGGCAAACAGTAACAGTAACAATTAAGTTGCTCAATGCTCTCAACTTCCTCCTTATCCACACAGCAGAAGCCATTAGACTCAATTTCCAACCTCCTGGCCTGTTCGCCGATCAGGCAATGTCCCGTCAGAACTTGCACTAACGAAGACTGTCTTTTCATTCAGGACAGTTGCCTTAACAAAAAACTTTCTTCTATTGAAAACTTAACATAACCAACTATATCGAATACTTCGTAGGGGAGTTGATTTAATTTGGCTTAAGGGAGGTATTAAAATGACGATCTGGCTAATGCTGGAGTTAATATATTTTACGATAGCCAAGCTGCCTTTAAATCCACTGATTCCGTATTCCTGAAGGTAAGAACAGCCCTCTATATATCGCAGATCTCTTAACGAGATGGCTGTGCAGTTAAAAATCCGCCTGATATACATAGGTTCCAGACTACACAGACATTACAGGAAACTGTAGTGCCGTTGAGCTTGACTGGCTACAAACTACTGACGGTAGGTAACTAGTCAGGAATTGTATACATTACAAGCTGATGTGGCCTTGCTTACACTCGAAACTCTACAAAACCCTAATGTTTTCATCGAAACAAGATGTCTCACTTATCGCGTCTGCCATGACAGATCACTTTCTAGATGGCCCGTAGATGATGATCTATCAAGATGACTGCGAAGTTCATCTGATAAGTATACATAGGTTCCGGATCACACAGACATTACAGAGAACAGCTGTGCAGGTGAGTTTGACTGACCATAAACTACGGGCAGAAGATAACTGTTCAGGAACTGTATGCATTCCAAGCTATAGTGGCCCTGCTTAAATTCTGACATGACGTGTCACTATCTTGATGGCACGCAGAGATACTTATGAACAGTCCTCAATATAACGCACTTGATATAAGAGTGGTTTAATCAAAACGCTCGTTGTAAATAAAACAAAAAGTTTTCAGAGAATTATCTTAATATGTTTATTATGATAGAAGGATCTATGATAATTATATGTGAAACAAAATATCGGCCAAATGCTTGCCACAGCCTCTATCCGAGGGTTCATATTTTCAATGACTCTGAGACTTAATTGAGGTTGAATGTCGTTAATGTGCCGAATAATCTAAACCTTTAGCTCCTGAATTGTTCTTCTTTTAAATATCCCCAAAGAAAGAACTCCACCGGTGTCAAATCACATGATGCCACGACGTGAGACAACACGGCCATTGAATTTCTCGCGCAAAAGAGCCATTGTTTCGTTGGCTGCGTGACAAGTGGCATCATCCTGTTGGAACCACATATCGTCCAGGTCCATATCCTCAATTTCTGGCCAAAAAAAGTCCGTTCGCGATAGCGACCACCATTCAAGGTAACTGCTTGGCCGACCTCATTTTCGAAGAAGTACAGCCCGATGACGACGCTTGCTCATAAACCCTACAAAACAGTCACTCTTTGTGGTTGCGTCGGCTTTTCAACAATCACTCGTGGATTCTCATGAAGATGATTATTTTTCTAAAGTCACCATTCAGTTCTGTCGGTTCAAACAACCATTCGGCGTATTGGCGACGCATGAAATGGTCAGTAGGCTTCAGGTATTGAGTCAATTGAACCTTGTAAGCGTGTTAAATTAAAATCTTTATTCAAAAATTCGAGAAATCTTTATAATGTTCGTGAAATGTTCAATTGTTGGGCACGAGTACGAGTCGAGGTTGACGGCTCTTCTGCCACACTATCGCGAACAGCATCAATGTTTTCCGCAGAACGAACTGGGCGAGCATGCACAGGTGTTTTCACTTCTCCTACAGACCCGGTTGGCTGAAATTTGCGGACAATTCTCTCGTTTGTGGGCACATTTGGTTGATTATGCTGACCAAAAAATCATGACGTGCTCGAAATGCATTTAGATTTAAACGCCCATTTTCGTAAAAGGTTTCAACAATCTTAACGCGCCACTCAATGGTTGAATTTGTCAAACACTGAAACAAAGAAATGTCAAATAAAGTTTGGTAAAAATCTTGACGTTAAGGTGTGACTCACAATTACTATCGTGCATTATGGGGTCAGGTACTGTATACATTCCCTGCTGGTCCTGCTTAATACTAAACCCTACTGTTGTTATCGAAATGAGAGCTCTCGTATCTGCTGCGACGGGTCACTGTCTTATTGGATAGCATTCAGAGAGACTTAAAGTCTTGACAAAGGACCTATGCAGGTGCTTCGGTGAAGAATAGAAGGAAACGATAGAAAATTTCCGGTCTCTCTGGAGATAAGCAGACCCGCATTTCACGGGGAATTACCTGTTAAACTTGGGTTTTTTCAAGCAATGAATGGAAATTGAAGTATATTGAGTTTTCATTGTTGAATTCTGCTGATGATTCCTTGTAAATCGCTATTGAAGTCAGTCAGATAGTCATTCCGTTCAAAAAGTCAATAAGTTATTTTTTGCAGGGTTACTACCTATGTATATCTGGGGTCAATTTAGGAGCCTACTACTGCCGTCGACTGGTAATTGTGACTGATGTCTTTATACAACCTACGATTAGAGACAACTATTGGAGATTCTTAGGGAATAAAGATTGAACAAGTCCGAGAAGCCTTTAATATTCTACAACTTAAGTCGACTGAGAAGCATTTTAAGCCCTTGACTGGAATCGACTGAGAATACCAATGACTTAACGAGTGAAGTTTATGCTGGAGCATTTAGCAACCCACGATTGAGGTCTACAGCAAAGTCTTTACATACTTATGACTATTGCCAACCATAGACGATTCCTAGGTAATCCGTATTGAATTTGCAGAACCGTATAATACCCCAACACTTCATGACTGAAGTTGAACAGGAACCTTCAATTTCCTGTTGATAAATACTCCAAAGCAGCCATAGTCCATAAATAGGATAGGATATGTGTAGAACAATATCTGTATCACCTTCTCGCATTGACAAGGTTCCTCCTATCAATCTTTTCCAACCATGTAAGGCATTGACCATTCGACCATGCATCCACTTATTCTTAATACTGAGTATTCTTCTGCTAGTCCTGACCAATTTTCTGGTATTCCTCATTCAGCTCCCGCTGGTTTTACTCTTATGAGATTGAATCTTTTTAAACGAAAACTAAACATCAAGCCCTATGCACTAGTTAGTCGATGCATTCCCGGTTCGGGTCGAATTCGAAACTTTATCTGCCACTGTCAGCTGACATTTAACGTGAACATTTTCTTTCAGTTTTCGCCGTAGTTTATTGTTCACAGGAAAAATCACGCAAAAATATATCAACACAAACAAAAGCCAACAACTACAACTCCAAAAAACATCATCAGCAGCAGCACACAACAACCACAACAGTCAACTAAGGTAGAAATAAATTCATAGAAGAAAAAAATAAAGAAAAACTGCGAAAATATTTTGTTTAGGGGAGGGTTACCTTTTATGTTCTGTTTTTGACACGTTGCATGATGAGTTGTAAGCATTGAATGAGAACGGTACAAACGCAGAGCGGGCTGAGGGAATGAGTGGGAACTGGGGACTGTAGACAAACAATAACGAGGCATGTGCCACAGCGGCGCATTTTACAAAACGGAAAATGTGTCAAAAACAATTGTAGTTTCTCGGAATTCAACCAAAAATTAAAAGCTATGACTGAAACCTGAAAACGTTTGATGACCGAAGTTAATGAATTTCATTTGAGATATTTTTCGGGGAAAAACTAATTACTGCACAAAGTTTCAATGGACGAATATAGAGATCTCTCCATTTGGTATATTTATCTCTATATCTGTGGATTACAAATATCTGTGGAATGCATTCATCTGAGCAATATTTAATGGCGGCCCGATTTACTCTTTACGCCGTTATCCATGTTTAGTACAAGCTATTGTAAGGGGAGATATCTATACACCAAGATAGTTCTGATTCTTTTAATCATATCAGGATTTTAGGCACCAGAATTCCCCACGATGTATTAATCGCTTCACGAGTCCTGCAGATTTAAATTTTCCAAATGGACTGAATAGTCATGGAATTTCATCTTCACCAAAGTATTTAGATATACGAGTACATAAATCCGCTTGAACCGAATGGAAATATTTGCACAGTGGCTTTCGGTGAACATATGTAAATGGGTGGATTTATACTACAATGAATTCAGTTTGAAGTCTAAAAGAGACTTTAAATATCTACGATGCAACCTATGTAGATTAGGTTAAAAGTGGTAGCATGTAAATGAGACTCACTTAGACTATACAGTCCATTGTGCTATCACAGGGAAATAAGGAAAAACATAAGTTTTGCCTAGCCGCTCCCATTGAACCAATTTGATTGCTTTAAAAAGCTCAAAAGTTGGCGGATTCCAAGTTAGCTAACTCCTCAAGTTAGCTAACTGCTTGCTGGTCCCTATAGTCTTGGCTACATATTCCAGTTCCCTTGGAGCGACTAAGATAGTTCTTAGTCTAGCAAGTTCATCTGACTTGCAGTTCTCCGGTTTTCCCTGTGGCCCGGCATCCATATCAGGTGAATATTAAACTGGTTCAGCCGTCTCGTTAAGAGATCTGCGACAGTCGAGGGTTGATTTTGAATTCAGGAATATAGTTTCCAGGATTTTGATAGCAGCATGACTATCAATGATTAATACTGACTTTAGTCAGAACATTAATTTTTAGCCATTCTGCTACCTCGTTAACAGCTACGATATCTGCCTGGTAAACATTACAGTGATTCTGCAGTATTTTTGCAATGGATAGCTCAAGTTCCCCAGAAGAGATGCCAAAGCCCACTTGGCTGTTTACTTTGGAAGCATATGTGTAGAAGTTAACGAATCTCCTATGCCCTGGAATAAGACCATTCCATTCTGATCTGTCATGAATAAGAGTGAGTTACTTCTTGTCAATGAGTGGTCGAGTCATAGTGCAATAAACAGTGCCAGGGAGATCAGAGATTGTGTTTAGAATGACACTACGTCCGTAGCCATTTTGTGACTATAGTGACAGTTCCCTTAGTTTAATCGCAGTACATGTGCCATATTGCACTGCTATAATGTCTAGCGGTATTTAATGTAGTATAACATTTAGTGCCTCAGTTGGTGTCGATCTCAGCGCACCAGTGATACGTATAGCAGCCATTCGCTGAACCTTCCTTAGTATCGCGCAGAAGGTCATTTTGTGCATAGCTGTCCAACAGAAGACAATGCCGTATAGCAATATCGGTCTGTCTACTGTCGTATCTGTTATCCTTAACTTCCAGTAGATGCATAGGGCCTCAACCGTGCTCTTATACCGGACTCTATTGCGGGATGTTTTGCCGCGACATTCCATGAGTAGTTTGCTGCTTGCAGCTCCGCATCAATAAACCTTCTCAACGTTCTACTTCTGCATACAAGCAATAAACTATACGCGGGATCAGACCCTAGAGTTTTCCTATAGCCCTCTTACAAGTGCGGTTTCGGTGGACTTACCTTTGCTGTAGGCCTGCTGTTGTTTTGACATTACCATGTGCTCAATCGTTGTCCTAAGGTAACTATCTATAGGGCTTAAAGGAGAAGGACCAAAAAAATTAAAGATTATGGTACAATCTCGCTGGCGACCTCTGTTGGCTGCACTTCAATGGAATCCTCCAGTTGAAGAATTTAATACTCTTCAGAGTTGCCTGGGACGATTTCTCTCTAGACGTAGTCCAAAAACTATAACCTTTCTTCACGTACCCAATAGTACAAGGTGGCGTGAGGCTTCGTTGAGAGTTCAGCAGTAGCACTCAACAGACCGCATATTACTAAACGCTATTAGTTTTATGCAGCCTTGATACCAGCCTGCGTCGACACAATCGTGGACCGGAACCTGAATTTCCTCAAGAACAGCAAAGGGGATGCACCGTCTTCGTCTCCCCTGATGATGACCGTCAGTACGAAGCTGTCCTTAGTAACGTTACTACTAAACCCTTCGTTTCTTTTGGATGCCGGTGGTTCATCTGGAGAACGCAGCCTTTTAATTGGCTGCTGTCGTATGGAAGTTGATGTGGTATCCTGTTCTTCAGAATTACTCTATGACCACATTAGGGATTCTCTCTGCTTGTTAGTCAGAGATGCAGGGTCGGCTTTCTCAGTCTCTCAAGGATATTGAGAGCCATGTGTCGATCATTAAACTTCCTCATTGATTGCCATAGAAACCCGAAGTACGGGTAGTGTTTCCGCCCTAGAAGATGTAGTTGGATCACTAGGCTTGTTGTCTAGGTTTAGATCCTCGTGTATTATTTGTCTATTTCTTTGTATCGTTATTAGTTCTAGAATTCATTGTCCCCAAAGACGTGATAAGGACTGATTCGCTGTTGAGACGTCCAGGTATCAGCAAAGGCAAAACACAGTCTGTGGTAACCAACTGCGAACCGAGAAGTCCGATGAGCACGGCACGCATAACACTTCGGACTAAGAGGAGTTTGTTTTAAGTACATCCACTGCTGTTGGGTAGATACAAGGCCACCACAACAATGCGCCGGTACTATTTTGTGAGTTATTTTCTGTCGCCTTGTGTAACCTTCTTTTTCGGCAATGACAGTGTAGGCATTCTTCCAGTCTGAATTTGAAGCATTTCAAACAGTTCTGTTTTTTAATTGCAATTTATGATGATTATAATAAATTGTTTCAGCTATGTTTGTGTTTTTAATTTGTATTTTTTTTCTTCTGTTATTTATTTTTATTTGTGGGACAAATGTTGCCATATGCTGCCAAACGCAGACGTTCGTCATTGCCGTAATTTTGTTTTCTTTGAGATTTATGAATTGAGGAGTGAGAAGAAATGCCGACATATTTGCCAGATACATTTGGGTTAACAGTTGTGGCAAATCAAAGTGAAACCAAAAAGAACACAAATGACAGATGATTTAAAAAATAAATAATTTTTTAAAATTTTTAATTTATTTCACTAAAATTTTTCTATTGTTAATTTTTTTATTCTGCAAAAAATACAAATTATTAATGTATATCTCTTTTTCTAATTTCAGGTAAGTCTACAACACCTATAGTACATATATATTTATGAAAAAATGGTAAGTTTTGGATTAACCTAGGAATTAAGATTGTATAAAATTGTATTTTTCCCGGAACATTAACTTCTTTTGGCGACATTTGGAAACTATGTATTTTTCGCAAAGGACAGTTCTTTTTGCAAACTTTTGTTAATATTTTAAATTTTATGAAAAATAATTTGAATTTTACAAAGAATACTAACTAAAATGCCTTCAATTTTCTTCCTCTCTATTAATATTTGTTTTCCAATAAAAAGTTTCTTTTTTGGAATTAGATTAAATCACTTCTCCTAAATTCTTTTTTTTCAACGAAATGAAACTTTCTCAGAAAAATATGTTTGTTTCTCCAACTAGAATTAAAATAGAAAAACGAAAGAAAAAAATGAACAAAAATTTAGTACATTGCATTCCATCCAAATCCGAAATGCTTAAAACGAAACGAACATCGATTTGCCATTAAAAATAAAAGCCATCCTGGCGAAAAGTTTGTTTTATTCTTTATTTCGATATTTGCAAAGGCTAAAGCTATTAGAACCATATGGTGCTTCGATAGGCCACGACAACGACGAACGACGAACGACTAACGGCAACAACGACATCACCATTCCCATCGACGTCATCAGCATCGCCAACGCCATGGAAAAACCCAGGCCACCTCTATAGCCGAAGCATTTTTTTGCTTCAAGTTAAGTGAAAATACTTGCATTGCCTATGGATATGCAAAACATTTCTTTCACTCAGAGGGAAGAAGCAAAAAAATAAACCCACTTGGAGTACATGCATATGTACTCCTTCATTCTCGGGGTACAACGTATCAATACTTTTAAGTAGATCTTCTGAGGAAGAACTGCTGTAGTCGTTATGGACTTGGGTGATGGTGGGCGATCTACGAATTCTGTTGGGGAAATCGCATTACGTCCTCTATAATGCATTCAAAAGGCTGTGTTTTACATATTCCAATTGGAATTTGGATTTGACTTTACTTCTATCAACTTTAAGGTATAAGTACCCTACAGGAGATATATTTACCAGTGCTGAGACATTTTGTCAAGAAGTTGTCAAAGTTCTTATCAAATTATAGGTATTTGGCTTTATGATCTTTGATACTATAGTCGACCACTAAGGTCTTCCATCCTATCAGTCAACGTCGCACAGTGTTCCAGAATCGTTTTGTGCTGTCCAAAACTCTGTAACTTTTGGACCGATAGAGAAATTTTAGTATTTTTCTACAGTTTCAATAAAATCGGTTCAGTAGTTATTAAGGAATTCAAGGTCAAAGTGAACTTTTGATTTGTTTGTTAATATTTTGCAAGGGAAAAATTAGTTTTTTACTTATATAACAGGAGCAGTAAATTATAGATTTTATTCGCTCGGTTGAAAAATTCCTGCAAATATTCCATGCCAAAAAAATATTAAATAGATCTCAAATTATGACGAATACATGAAATGTAGATGTTACATTTTTCCATTGACCTGGTGGCTGGGAATTGAACCCAGCACCTCCGGGATCTAAGTCCAATGCACTAACCACTGAGCTACGATCAACTGCGATCAACCCGCAATTGCTGTAACAAGCATTCTGCAATAGTTTCACATCCTCTTTCTTCATTGATATCCTAAAGTTTTCGCCTTTTAGATCTATCGCTACAGTTGCCGAGTGATTTGGTGGTCTCCCACCACAATTGTTTTGATTTTTACTTTCTGAAGATACCTGGACACTAAATTTGCCCTCTAACCGGTTTGCAAAGGTGCTATAAAATCTAGTTTTACTCCATCCAACTTTTTTGTAGTGCGTATTTAAGTTGTTGACGAAATCATTTATTTTATTTTGCAATTCCAGTCGTATCTCGGTGGCGCAGGAATTTACTTTTCTTTGAACGTACCTTAAAACATCTTCCCTCTTCTTATTTCTTAAATACTCGTCGGACATTTAATATTTTAAAATTCGATTGTTCCTGTTTAGATATATTTTTGCATTCGAAATTAACAAAGTGTTTTAAAGACTGGTCAAGACAGGTACAAAAGTATATATGAGCTTAAAGAGGACACATTCACATTTCTACTGGTAGCAAAATCTCTTTGATCACTTTTGACTTACAGAAGTTCTATTCCTCTAAAATTAAAATTTGACTAAATTATAGTACCTGTGGAAACATATAATAATACACCACGTGTAAAAAGTACAGTAATACAGTATACCATATCTTAAAGACAACTTACTATCCTATCTACCTCCTAAAATTAACCCTTTATCGATAATAGTTTGCGAGAAATGGCAATTTCCGTCTACAAAAATTTACAAATAAATAAAACAAATAAAATATGTGAAAACACACGCCCGCAATTACAAATATTTTGATCTAATTTTTGGCTGCCTTAGTTCTGAATGACAAAAATTGGGGTTTTGACCAGTAAAATTCAATTCTGGACCACCGTGCGTCGTCATTTACACGGACAACCAAGCTGCAATTGGCTGAAAATTAAGAATTTGCAATTGATGTCGCATTAAATCGTCCTTAGTGAAGATGGGATACATCGGTCCATGTTTTGATATAACCCTCATATAAAAGTCCCTTCCGATTAGGCTCTGCAACGTTCTGGAGAACACATCTATGTAGTTTACATTTAAAAATTCACAAACAGCCCTTGATTGCCGCAGATATCTCAACGAGATGGCTGAGCAGTTTAATACATATCCTCACATGGGTACCTGGGCATAGGGATATCCCGGTGAACTACAAAGCCGATGAACGTGCTAGGAAAGGGACGATATTACAAATTCTCCAAGAATTGGCATATATTGGTGTGCCACTCTCCACATATAAGCTTTACAAGACGCAGTCCCATATGAGATGGACATAAATCGACATCTGTAGGGTATCTAGACAAATCTGGCCAAAATACGATCTAAGAAGGTCAAAATATCCCCTGGCACTGAAGAGGAAAACACTGTCTACGTTAGTGTCGGATCTGGCGGGACATTGCCTGTTCAGCGAACGCGCCAGAAGGTTGGGAATTAAGTCCAATGACTTCTGCAGAAGCTGTGGAAATGAGGAGGAAGTTGAGAGCATTGGCAAAATACATCTGGATATACGGGGGTCGGTCTTTCCAGGAAGTCTTACAGATATTGCCGGTGCAGATGTTCGTATAATTGATAACTTTGTCGCCCGTGGTATCACTAGAGATCTCAACTGGACTATGTGAGCTGGTAATTTCGGCTGCCACCCTAACCCAAACTTACTAGAAGGAAAATCGGATTATAAAATAAGTTGATATCGGAGTGAGAGGGTTGGCCTTGTCAGACATTTCCGATCATTCTGGTTATGGCTAAAGTGATCGGGATTCTGTTCGGCGTAGTCTAGCTATCAACACCACTAGCAATAGGTTTTTTGTCAATTAGTTAAGGTGACTTTCATACGTCTGCTCAAAGACTTTGTGGTCAGCAGTTTAAGGTTTCGATTATACTGTACCGAGAACCCCTGTTGGAGAGACATCTGTATAATGGCTTGATAAAGAGGAGTTTGACATTTTTAGGTGGATTTTTGAATGAGTGAGATGGTTTACGGATCGATAGACGAAGTACTTAGTGGACCTCACTTTGTAGCTTATCCCTTATTTTAAATGATACTCACCAGTTGCTGTAGACACTTTTGCAATTGTATTGGTTCCTTAAGGCATTGTAGCTTCGAGGCTGGTATTTACTCGAATGCGGTCTCATGTCGAGTAAAAATACCATGCTCCAATGATTGAGCGACATTTTGTCATCCACAGCTTCTCGGCAAGCTTGTCATACATGTGAGGTTTTCATATGTATCACCTATTGATCTAGCTAGAGATATTTTTGCGTTGAAGGGCTTATCCGGGCAGGATTTTAATGTGATGTAATACGACTAGAGTCTCACATCTAGCGGAATTTTTTGAGTTCCTTCCAGTTCCTTCTGTCTGAACTTGGTGAAAAATGTTTCCACCCAGAACGCCTACATATAGCCTTTCAATTATCCTAAATTTTGAAGAAAGGTTGATACCGATTATTTGGTAACAGATGCAGATCTCATACCATTAAATATTTATTAAACGATTGTGAGATTTGTCTCTCTAACGGCGACGTTGACAGACCTCTGTAATCCTGAGCCTTCCAGATTGTAATAGGAAAAACTCTCAATATATGTTCCAGGTTACGCTATACACGCAAAGAAAAAATTCGTTTCTGCGAAACGAAATATTAGACAACTAAAATTCTCGTTTGCCGCAACTGAAATTTCGTTTGTTGTGACAGAAAGTTATATCGCGTAAGCGAAATTTCAGTCGTCGTAAACGAGAATTGTAGTTGTCTAATATTTCGTTTCGCAGAAACGAATTTTTTCTTTGCGTGTACGAGGGCCCTGTATAGTTATATAAAGAAATTTAAATTTGTCTCATATAAATTACCCATTTTGAGCAAATATATTACAGAAGTCCCCTTAACCGACCATAGCTCCCTAAGTGACATAACGGTCACAGCTTCATTTGCAATTCAAACAGAAGTTACGGAGAATTTCTCAAATCGATGCCAAGCAAAAGACAATTGCTTTCGAACAAATGGAAGTGTATCAATGATTTGACTTCAACTCTGTTTGAAAATGCTAAACGGAAGCAAATTTAACGTTTGAAACAGAAGTTCGGACAAATAGAAATGTGAGTGCTCAAGTTTTTGCATGTGGAGCATAATGACTCCCTGAGGGTATCCCAACGAAAGTATACGTTCAAGTATAGCAACGGACAACCTCAGAAGTGTCTTGGAAGTCAAAATAGTTTCCTTTCATTTGTTTAGCTTGAAATGCTTTAATTTTTGTTTTTTTTTGGTGTCATTGATGCGGGACATCAAAATATGCTACAATTCTTTGACTCATGGCTGATGTGTCTGCCTGTCTGTCTGATCTTCGATGGATGATGTCTCCAGACAAGTTAGGAGCTCTCGATGACTTCTCCTTCCCAATCCATGCAGCAGCAGCAGCTTGACTCCACTCCTGAGTATGTTTTATTATAATTCTATGCTGGTTCTTGTTTCCCACTTGAATATTTTGCTTTTCTTTGTATTATTTTAATGTTTCATACATTATTTTTATTTTGAGTTCGTTTGTGTTTTTTTATTCTTTCTTTGCATTGAACCCAGAATTGTTTCAAAGTCCATTTGAATTCAAGTACACGCATTCGCCAGAGTGCTTTCCCTAACAAATGGTCTCCAGTTGCCGTCCATTGCTCGGGGGCACTCTGCCAGCCTGACTAACTGCCCTGCCTTCCTCGCTGCTGACCATTTGTCTTGAGCGTATTGAGCGTCTGGACAATTTGGCACATGTTGCCAGTTTTGTTCTTGTATTGAAGTGTCCGTCCGTCAGTCCATCTATCCCAAAAGTTTTGAAGTTTTGCAGCTTCAGTCTGCAGGAAGTTCTACTGAAGTCTTTTCTTTTGTTTTTTCATTTATTTAAATTATTCAATTGCTTCATTATATTCTTCATCATTTTTTTTTTCATTTTATTTTATTTTCTTTCCTTCATTTCGAAAGTATTGAATTGACCCCACTCGTTACTATTGCAGCAGACTTTTGGCAATTGCTGTTGTAGAATATTTGTGCTGCAGCCACAATCTGTGCCAGACATTTGCCAGAGTTATATGGTCAGAGGGAGGGGTGAAAAGTGTTTGCGGCGGCATGACAAGTTGGGTTAAATAAAACATATGGCCAAGTACCATATGTCGCTTAGGGCGTAAATAACGCAAATCTGTTGGCAAATGTATTTTTACATCATAATTAGGAGGAAGGAATGCCGCAAAGAAGGAAGTCGAAACGACACTCTAAATCGGTACTAAAAAGCACCTTTTATCATTTTGAAAAAAAAAATTAAAAACAAAATATTAGATTATTTTGTTCTGGGGCATGAACCTGGACTCGTAGAATGAGAAGCGCACTCGCCACATACCTCAACATTACCCATTGAAATTTTCTCTTCAATACTCATCATTTCAGGATCATACGTTCTCAGTGCTCTGAAATTATTTAGGTGATTTCAAATTGTTCAATGGTTCAAATCGATTTGGTAACCCAAACAAGACAGAATAAGGACAATAAGGCACATGTGGTCCCTCCTCGGATAAATGGCACAGAGCTGGTCTTTTCTGAAAGTACAAAATATCTAGAAATAATTCTAGATTGGAAACTGTTATTCAGGCTTAATATACAGGAATGTATAAGGAAAGCTAAAGTAGCATTATATTCCTGCAGGAAGGTTCTAGGGTTGCAGTGGGGCGTCTCTCTTAAAATCGTCCATTGGATATATATATATAGTAGTTTGCCCAATACTGTCTTACGCCATGGAAAATAATATAAGTAAACTATCCATTACAAAGCAATTATCAAAGGTTCATAGAATTGCCTGCCTATGCATAAGCGGAGCGTTGAGGACTACGACGACTGATTATCTACAAGCTCTACTCCATCTACTGCTAATTGATATTTGTGGCGAGAGAAGTTGCCAGCAAAGCGGCATTACGATTAAAGAACTACGGCCACATAAAAATATCACCATGTAATGTTGTTGTAAGCGACCGCGTGGACTGTATACCAACGGTGTACACCCCAGCAAAATCTTGGTAAGTACCTGTCATTATTCCCTGCATTACCAAATAATGACATCTCGTTATTCGCTGCATTACTTTCGGCTTATTAATAATGACTTACCAATAACAACAGAAATAAGTGATTTTTTGCTATCAAAATCATTTCGGCAATTTTTGATATAGTGCAATTTTGGCTATATTGTACATATATTATTATTGTACAAGATTTGTTTATTTTTTAACATGTTTTCAAATAATACATGCAGATTTGAATGAAAATACCATAAATATTTACGTATATCGTATAATGTTACACCGTTGAAGAATTGTTCACATGGGGGTTTGGGTTCAGAAATTCGAATCTGGCATGATCAAATTATTTGTTTCAAGAAAAATGCGCGACAATATGCAAAAAAACACTTTAAATGGCCATTTCTTAATATTTACTACTTATTTTATGACTTATTGGTAATGCCTTATTCAAGTACTTAAAATCGTGAATATATAAGCACATATTTATGTGGCATGCCTATGCTACAAATAAGTACTTATTACGCTACTTTATTGTATGCTTTTGGGAAGTACTTTCCTCCAATGACATCCCCATGTTAAAATAATGAGAAAAGTGGCTAAATAATAAGTACTTACCATTACCGAACTTTACTTACTCGTCGGATTATTTGGTAATGAGAAATTTTGCTGGGACCTTCTGGTAGAACTTCACCACTGAGATACCTGCCAGAGAGGAATGGGTTGGCAGAACACCTAGAAATTGAAAACATCTCCACTGCTACACAGATGGTTCACAGCTCGATGATAGGGTTGGCTTCGGAGTACACTGTAAAGAAATTTGTCTGGATACAGCTCACAGACTATCAGATACCTGCAGTGTCTATCAAGTAGAAATAATGACAATATGGGAAGACGTCGCAAGTGGCTGGGTCGCAACATAGTAACCAAAACTGGCGTTGTCGTATACTCGAATAGCCAGACTGCCACTAATGCTCTGGAGGCCATATCTCTAAATTCACAAACAGCCCTCGACTGCCGCAGAACTCTTAACGAGATGGCTGAGGTGTTTAAAATACACCTCATATGGGTACCTGGGCATAGGCATATCCTGGGGAACTGCAAAGCTGATGAACTTGCTAGGAAAGGGATGACATTAGAAATTCTCCAGCAATTTGCATATATTGGTGCGCTACTGTCCACATGCAAGCTTTGGCTTAGGCAAGAGGCAATCAGCCAGTCCAACGAAAGATGCACAGAAATGGGCACCTGCAGGGTAGCTAGGCAAATCTGGCCAATATACGAACTTAGAAGGTCGAAATGTCTCATTACACTAGAGAGGAATATACTGTCTACGTTAGTGTCAGTTCTGACGGGACACTGTTTGATCGGAGAACACCCCAGAATATTGGGTATTCCCTCCAATGACTTCTGCAGAAGCTGTGGAGATGAAGAAGAACTGGAGAGCATTGAGCATTTGCTATGCGACTTGTCCGCTGTGAGTAAACGACGACCGGACATACTGGTGTCGGCCTTTCTAGGCAGTCTAACATATATTTCCGGTACCCATATTCGTAGTATTGACAACTTTGTTTATCAAACATGATGCGCATCTGTGACGTGGGTACCTAGGTACCTATATTGGTCTATGTGGGCTGGTAAGGACTACGGAGGAAAAGGATCTTATCTTTATAAACTGACACTCAACTAAGCGGAGACTGTCTCACAATAGATGAACATGTGTACATAGATTTGATACGATATGTCCAAAAAGGTCAGATATCTTCTTATCAATTATATTGAAGGCTGAACACCATGAAAACTATGATAAAGGTCTCGAGAACAGCCTGCTTTGGTATAAACGAAGCCTTGTGGAGTACGGAGGAAGAGAATTGACATGTTGATGAACTGTGGATCAGCCAAGCGGCACTGAGACTGTCAACTGGGATGATATGATTTTGAAGTGACGTTTCGGCCACTGGTAATATGTCATGATCTGTCATTTGTTTTTCATTGTATTCAGTAGTATTTACTATTTCATCATGGAGAGATATACGCAAGAACAAGGTTTACAAATTATTCAGTTGTATTATCAAAATAATCGTTCTCCAATTGCAACTTTTCGTGCGCTAAGTCCTTTTTTTTAATTAAAAAAAACTCTTTCCAGTCGACCTACGATCTTGGGCAATACTTTAGCTCTCGTTAAGTGCTATTATTTTGCCATTGGCCGATTCCCGATCCGACGTACCGTCAAGGAGCTAGAGCAAATTAATGTAAACTTTCCGTTCACATTTGAAAATGATGTCCATTTTTTTTTAAATCAAAAAAAAAAAGACACTTTCCAGTCGGCCTACGACCTTGACACCCATGAGCAATATTTCACACAGCAAATGAAACAATTGTATTGTTGCGAGAAAAGTTTGAAGATTCGATTATTTCATGAAATTGTGATATTGAATGGCCTCCAAGAAGTTGTAATTTAACAACATTAGACCATTTTTTGTGGGTTTATTTGAAGCCATTGGTCTTTCGAAATAAACCAGACTCTCTTCAAGCTTTACAAGTCAATATTGAACTTGCGATTCATGACATACGACTTGATTTAGTGGAAAAGTGCTCGAAAATTGGGTTCATCGAATTCGTTCCTGCAGATGAAGTCGTGGAGGCCATTTGAATGACGTTTTATTTAGAACTTAATTGTATCGATTGTATTTCACAATAAATAAAAACTTTTAAATTTCCTTAACAATAAGTGCGTTTTTTTCACAGAAATCAGATCACTCTTATTGGAAAACCCTATATATGAACATACCTAGATATCTGTTGGGTTGCTAAAACTAGATCTATTAACAGTTTGTTCTAAGAAAGTCAGATATCTCCTGATCAATTCCATACCTATATATGTATATCCTTCTGGGGCTAACCAATATTGTCTATCCTTTTGGTTCTAATCATTTATATCTATCCTTCTCGCGAAATTTTTATTCGGGGGCTGAGTTTCACTATGATAGATACCTAGATTGCGATAACAGCCTGCTTTATTACTAGTGAGCCTTGATGGTCCTACTCGATCTTCTGCAGGTTGACATTGTAGTTAAGCAGATCACATCACAAGATAAGTTAATGGCTCAACGCTTGGTCATAATGTTGACTCTGGTCTATACTGCAAAGAGCTGAACGTATACCTGAATACCAGACACCAGTAGCGTCTACTTAGCCGATGTATTGGTATCTGAATAGTTAGATATCTGCAGCTCGCCTGGCAGATCTGATCAGAATATCATCGCTGCAGGTATTGATTTTTTGTGGCATTTTGATTATTTGAAAATATCGATATTTGGTGATATTATTTTCAAATCGACTTTTATACGAACGTATGTATGTACGACTAGATACATATACTGACGATTCTATCAAACATGGAATAATTGAATTCAATCTCCTCCCAACTTCTTCAACGACCCTGGCATCTGCAAAATTCTGCATAATCTGCAGCATAATCATAGTCGCGTGCCATAGGTTAACTCCGTCCATCAACCTTCATTGACGGGATACTCGCTATCTGCACTCGAAGCCTACCAGACTCTACAACTTCGCGCAAGTTTTGAATGCCGTCATCATTGGTACAGGCATCATCATCAGCATCGTCGTCATCTGTATTCCTACTTTGGGTAATAAGAATTATTGCCGAAGCAGCTGTTATTGCTGCCTTTGTGCTTATCCAAATCCACTGCAATTCTCGATTGGAATGGAAGGACGGTTGTGCCTGTGACCAGTTGGCGGCAGCTTGTTGTGTGTGATTTGGAATGTTTGGAGCAATATTGCTGTACAATATCCAAAAAACAAACGTTTTACCCAATCAGGTCTTTAAGTAACTGAAGAAGTTATTCGAGAAAAACAATTTCAACTAGACTTTATTTTGGGAGTTGAGCCAGCTGCTTGTAAATATGAGACTAGACGGGTATTCCCGAAAGGGGTGGGTAGTTTGGAAGAGTTGACAAATAATAATATTTCCAAAATTGCAGTAGGGCCACAGTACAGTTGCTGGAATATCTCCTTCAATGGGTTAAAGCCCCAATACTTGGATACAATTCTCATTTTTTATTCAAATTATTAAATTTCTTTGGGATTTATTGCCTTTGGCCTTTAACGACAACTGACTTCAAAGGTCCTTTGTAAATGACGACTGACTTCCTAGGTACTTTGTCAATGACGACTTCCTACATATTTTTCGTCATGTCACCAAAGTATTTAGACTGACAGCCCAACCCTCTCGTTCCCCAAAAAAATCTCACTAAACACGAATGGCCAAAAACCATCAATTAACTCATTGTGAGGGATGAGGCTTGGACAGGAAAAAAACGGACCACCACGGGGCAACACCTGTCAGTGAGCACATTCATTTCTCACATTAATATGGATGTCTTTAAAATTGGAATTAGGAAAAATGTGACAGGAATATGTATTTTTATGACTAAAAATTTCAAAATGCCTACATACGTCAGCCATTCGAATGGAAATTTTGCCAATTGTTGACTTTCCCACAGTTGACAACACGTATGTGCCCACCAGAGTTCACAATAAATCAAACGCTTTTAAAAATATTAATTAATAAATTTATTTATTTATACATTTGATTGTCATACAAATATTTAATTGAATACAAATATTTTTGAGGGAGGAATTTCATAAGAGTTGGGTGTAAAATGTGACACTTGGGAATTCCATTATTCCATTATTCGAATATTTGATTATTTTTTGGGAAATTATAAATACAATTTAGTTATTTGTATGATGTTGAACAGTGGGGTGAGATGGTCCTTCTCTCAATATAAATAGTCCATTTTGTTCAAATAAATACAGGACAATTTCCACAACTTCTGATGTACAAAGTTTTAATTGCGATTTCATATCAATAGCAGGAATACCATGTAGCAGAAATAATTACGTAGAAAAGAGGATAGCATGGTTAAGGGCATTATATATTACCAACTGTAGGGCCTTAATCGCCGGAAGTTATTCAAACAGTCAGCTACGATGACGACATTCTCATGTTTCAAACATGTGTGGCCTTCGGTAGCTCAGTGGTTAGTGCATTAGACTTGGATCCCGAAGGTGCTGGGTTCAATTCCCATCCAGGGCACTGGAAAAATGTAACATGAACACTTCATGTTTTCATCATAATTAGAGTTACTGTAGCTAAAAATAACTCAACGGTCGCTCTGCAACAACATCTGATCACCCAAGTCAATAGGGAAGCTAAAAATAGACAAAACATCATGACGACTATTAACAGAAATGCAGCGCTTCTAGTGGAGAATAGAAGCGGTAACACTCAAATAACATCCATTCTCTGAAATTAACAGACGAATGTTAATTTACAGCCGGACAACATTGAGTAGATGTAAACAACATAAGGTTCCCGCGATAATCGGATATATGCCGGAACGAAGTCCGTAATAAAAATAGACTTAAGGATTATCAACTCAGCCTCTCCAAGCTGCTACAACAACAACATCCTGCGTGGCATGTGTTTGTATATATTTTCGTCGTGTGAGCAGCACATCCCAGAGTGTATTTACACCATTTAACGCTGCCGTCCAAGAAACAAAGCCATCACCTGCAGCCTGCTCAGTTGTTATATGTCTGAAGTCTAAAACCTGGACTAGGTTTGATCCATTATTATTCCCCAGATTGTTTTCCATCTCTTCTTCCACTAATTTACAATAAATCGCCGCAGAATTGCATGTCCCAGAATAGCGTTAGACTTACCAGGATTCTCTACCACATCTGGAACCCGCTTGCGTTGTCATGGGTGTCATCCCGTGTTAAAATGCAGGTTTCCGTATGTTATTCTATTATATATATTTCCAATCTTCTGTAGAGGGAAATTTCGTTATAAAGTCAAAGTCACGTATGAATGTTTGACTCGTTGGATTTTGCCATATACACAAATCATGTGCAGTACCGATCAGGTATAGTTCACCTAGCCTTACAAGAGTGGAATGACGTTCATTATAATTTCGAGGACCATTGTGGCCGTGGTCCCCATCGTTCCTGTGAGATGAAGCAATAACACCCTATTTATCCAACTTACTTTCTTTGAATGTGTCTGGAACTTCGTCATGTTCCACCAAACATGGCATCCATAAGAGGCAATTGGCCGGACGACCGCGGTATATATCCAGTGAAAGAGTTTAGTTTTAAAACACATTTACATCTTTCATTTATATTTTGTATCCAGTTGGGCTTCGAGTCGAGAATTACATGCAGGAACCCTGCAGATTGATATAATTGCCGGACGCAGCCCCGCAGCTTGTTAGTCTAAAGATCGGTATTTTAATTTTCTTAATAAACAAATACTATTTCCGTCTTCGCTGGAATTATTCCTAAATCGCATCTGGGTGACCATTCTCCTAGGATGTTCAAGCGCCCTCCATGATATCAGACATGGTCTGTGTGAAATTCCCTGACTTCATGATGGCTATATCGTCAGCGTACGCGATTACTTGGGCTCAAAAATTCGTTAGAGTTCTAAGATCCCCATCTACTACTAAGAGTCACATCAAAGGTGAAATCACTTCATCTTGCGGTAAGCCATTATTTTATCAGCGCATTTCTTCTGTAGCCACTGAAATCCGATGTATTTTTCTATGGGTTAGCATAGATGACAACCAGTCGATGATATAAGCTTTTACCACCGCAGTATGTGGCGCCTCTATTTTTGAGCTGCTAAATTCTCCTTCAACGTCCAAGAAGTTGTAATAGATACAATGTGCTACGTAAGAATCGCAAGAGAAGGAGGTGGAGGAATTGTGTCCTCTTATACCATTCAGCAATGTATGTATTCCATACTTGCATTGTATGTAGTCAAGTCTTGGACTGCCGAGATAGAGCAGTATAGTTTAGATTGGTTTGAAAGATAGGTCGATACACTTAATCCAGTGAATCGCCCTCGGTTGTGCGCTACTATTTTATAATCTTTGTTAACCCTCGAGTGTTATAGAAAATCGGTCGGTGGGTCCAGCTGGAATTTCTAAGCTGATGTTGAAATATTTGAATGAACCTGGAGTCGAGTACCTGCGCTAAATGATTAATATGTCCCCGTCCACTCTCATATTACCCGACGCCTTGATGGGCTTCAATGGAGAGAGTAGTGCCGCTACTGGAACCACTGAGAGAGGTGAGTAACGGAGAATCTTACAGCCTACTTTCCCATCTCTCGCTAAAAGCGAATACACTAGTTTTATGTTAAAAGACGCAGATAGCTGTAAGTTCTGCATAGTGGAAGAGGACAGTTTGTCAGATATCGCCATTGTGTGCGTGTGTTATGTTAAGCGGCAATATATACAGTACCACCAGAACGACAAGGCGATAAGAAAAATTTTTCTCCGAGTCGAGGAGTAACCAACACAATTTACATTAGGCAAATTTGCAGATGTCATATGTAGAGCGAAATCATCTAAAGATCTGGGTTCACAAGGAATTTCTAAGCTGCTGTTGAAACACATGGGTGAACCTGCTTTAGAGTACCATGCAGAAGATTAATATGTTCCACTCTCGTATTACCTGACGCCTTCGAAATGGGCATTGTGGTTTCATTACTATAACCACGGAATGACGCAAGTAATTAAGAATCTTACCGGCTGATTTCCCACATCTCGCAAGTAGCGAAGACACTTGGTTAAGGTAAAACGTTGTACTCTCTATCACAGACTCACCCAAGTTTTAGGTTAAAGGTGGCAGCCTGTAGGACAGACTCAATAAGACTACTTAATCCATTGTGTTACCTCAGGTACATAAGAAAAATCATAAGTTTTTCCTAGCCCCTTCCGTTGAACCAATTTGATTGCTTTAAAAAAGTTGGCGGATTACAACATCAGCCAAGTCTGCTAACTCCCCAAAGAAAAGGGAGCTTAGGGTAGCCTGTCGCCTGCTAAAGAGAGCGGGGCACAGACACAGAAGGTGTTCGATTGATTTATTCTCTCCTTCATCTTCGCAGCTTCCGCAAAAGACATTTCGCATGACCTTTAATCCCTCTGCGTGCCGCCCTATAAGGCAGTGACTTGTCATGATAGACACAATAAGTGAGTCGTCCGGTCTCGACAACACCAGCAGGTCATTGGTGCGTTTGGTGTCAACGCAGGGTCACATCAGCCTGGAATGTATGCAGTTTTTGACTAGTGATCAGCTATCATTTGTTGCCCTGGAGCATGTAAGTTAGCTCCTAGTCTTGCATGTTAATCTGCTTTGCACTTCACTTGTTATCTCCCTGAAGCCCTGCACCCATTTCAGATTAATATTGAACTGTTAAGCCATCTCATTAAGTGATCTGAGTCAGTCGAGGGCAGTTTTTGCATTCATGAATACAGTTTCAGTTGCTTCATAGCTGCCTGACTATCAGATAAAATATTAATATCAACTTTGGTCAGAACATTAATTTTCAGCCATTCTGCTACCGCTTTTATACGTATTTATGACTGGTAAACACAGGGCAGCTGAGTTTGGAACCGTCTACATAACAAATTCACGAATATCCTTTATCGTGGGAAACAACTATTCTATTCTGATCTATTAGGTAACATAGTGAGATACTACTAGTCAACAAATGGTTCAGACATGGTGTAATCAACAATGCCCGGGAGGTCAGGCATTGTGTCCGGAATGACGCTATGTCTGTAGCCACTTCCTGACCAGAGAGACAATTCTCTAAGTCCAATAGCAGTACCTGCGTCATATTGCTTTGATATAACGTCTAGAGGTATTAAATGTAGTATACCGTTTATTACCTCAGTTGGTGTTGTTCTCAACGCATCTGTGATACATGTAGCAGTCATTCGCTGATCCTTTTTTTAGGATCGCGCAGAATGTGTTACTCCATACAATTTCGTAATACCCTTTATCACAGTATGGTGTAGGGTATAACTAGTACTACCAGCTGTTTTGTCAAATGTCACATGAAATCTGTGATATTGGGAAGTGGGCTTCAACTTTCTTCAACCGTACTAAAATTTTCCCAAACGCTCAAATTATCTCCTTCCTGCCTCGTTTTGAGGGACTTCTTTCCCCCAAAATTGTTCTAAAATTAACCTGTCATTTAAATAAAGACAATTTAATTAGGAATTTATATTTAAAATTTTCAACTTTGAATTCCTTCAAAGTAGAGGATAGGAGCTGTGATATGTAATTAATATAACAATAAAAGGATTTCATTTATATTGATGATTTCTATTCGAAAATATTTATAATAAAACAGTCATATGCAAACGAACAAAACGAATTGGGAAAATGAAGGACTCTGGCGTGGGCAGCAACAGAGTGGGAGCAGAGGGTGGAATACGAAATATTAATTGTTTTAATTACTATTTTAACAAAAGAATAAATCAGTACGAGTGGACGACTACGACGACGACGTAACAGGACAATAATTGAAAGCCGACACGAACTTTGGTGGCAAAAGTGTCAGCACAAAGTTCACAGTGGGATGGACGGACATTGGGCAAAGGTGAGAGGTGGTAGGTGCAGGGAAGCAGCAGCAAGGACTTGCTCGCTCATACTGGTTGTTGTTGATGATGATGATGGCGATGGCTATGACTATGGGACAACGATGAGTGGTGGCGCTGGTTGTACAACAATATGAGCACATTGTGGATTCATAATTAAGGTATAATACAAGAACATACATTTGGTGTGGTGTTGTGCTGAACACTTGGTTGTTTCCCAAAAAAAAAAAACAAAAACATAGCACATTTATTTGTAAATGCCAACTCAGGACCAACTCATACACACACACACACACCTATTTTTCCTCTCCACACTCGGAGACATATGTTTAAGTAACAATGGCAACAGCAACAGAGGCAACAGCAACAAGAGCAATAACAACAACATTGGGACATAAAGGCAAAGAAATAAGCAATCAACTGCACCTGCTGTCATTCACAATTTTTAATTGAATTCCAACAACACACACTTGTGTGTTGTATGTTGCGTTCAACGCAAATATGTGTGAAGCGCACAGTGCTGCGAAGCGACAGAAACTTGGGAGTTCCACAGAAACAAGTGCATCAATAAATTTACCAATAATTGAACAAAAAGCTTGTGGTAATTTTGATAAAATGTAGAAATTGACAATACTGTTGAACATGTCCTATGCTCATGGATTGACACTTAATCCAGTGGAAGTGGATCCGTACGTTGTGCGCTCCTCATATGTATGTGACCTGCTAAATCTCAAGAAATATGAATATTCGGTACTTCACACAAATTTACTCAGAGTTTTCCAGTTAGATTATCTGAGATGAGTCAAATTTGGTTATATCTAGAAACCAATGCAACTGGATCTTATTTAATACGATAGCATGATATTGTCATAGGAAATTTCACATCGATTCGATGTTTTCCTAACATGCCCTGCATCCGAGTTTTTTACAGGTTCAAAACGTTGAGTTTAATTGCTGTTTGTTTCGTTTGTATAGACTTACACGAAAGCAACGCTTGCAAATTGTTGACATTTTCTGTGGGTTAATTAATGGTTCTGTTCCTTAAACTTTGTTCAGTGATGAAGCTCATTTTTGGCTGAATGAGTACCTAAATAAGCAAAATTGTCGAATCTGGTGTGAAGACAATTCACAAGCTTTTGCCCAGACACCATTACATCCACAGAAAATTACTGTTTGAAGCGCTTTATGGGCCGGCGGAGTCATTGGTCCATATGTCTTCAAAAACGAAGATGATCAAAATGCTACTGTCAGCGATGAGAATCTATTTCAAGCCTTTTCGTCCCTTAATTTGCTGGCATTAATATTGCTGATATGTGGTTCCAGCGAGATGAAACGATATGCCTCACAGCCCACGCTGCAACTAATTTACTCAAAGAAACTTTTAATGAACGAATAATTTCACATAATGGTCCCATTAATTGGTCACCAAGATCGTGTGATTTAACCTAATTGGATTATTTTCTTTGGGTTTGTATCGGCCGTTAAACCCGAGACAATTGGACACCGGGAAATAAACATTCGACGAGTTATTGGCGAAATACGGCCGGAAATGCTGCAATTGCACCATGTACGCTCCAGCAGAGACGACTACATGGCCCATCCTACTGATCTAGGTCTTACTTAGATCTAGCAAAATTCGTTGTTTTTGCTCATAGATATTTAAAATTTCAGTACTGTCTCAGATCCATGTGTTGAGCAATCGTTAGTTGCTCTTGTAAAGTCCGGTCGACCTGAAGCTTAAAGTCTGCGTTGTATTAGTGCTCGGCAGGGACAGAGAAGGAGTAGTGTTAGAAGATCCGCTTGACTATCTACTTATAATTTTTTTATACGATCTGTTATATGATTCTGCTGTAGAATATTACATGCTTCAGCCCGATCTAGTTCTGGAGTTCACCTATTCGGATGTTATTACTTCAATTACCATTTGTCAATTACTAAGCCACACTCTGCAACCGCTCGAACTTCTGCTTGAAAAACAACATTAGGGTCATACCTTGGGTCCACAACGCTAACAAGGTTTGTGAACAGAGGGACCCCACAAGGAGGAATACTGTCTCAACTAATTTGGAACGTAGCGCTGATTGAAATCCTGCTAGATCTAGAACGTCGTGGATATGCGAACGACGCAGTGAGTGGCAAATTCGAAAGCGACTTCAGAAACATACTGCAGGTGGCTCTGAACAAGTTGGCTAGATGGTCTGGAAGCAGCTGTTTGGGCCTTAACCCAAACAAGACAGTATTGGTTCTCTTTACTAGGATGAATAATGTTCTGCATGTGGACCCTCCTCCTCGAATAAATGAAACAGATCTAGTCTTTTCTGAAAGTGCAAAATTTTTAGGAATAATTCTAGATAGGAAACTGTAAGGTCCGTGGTGTGGCCTCTCCTACATCGTCCATTGGATATATATGTATAGCAGTATTTCGTCCAATACTATTATATGGAATTGTGGTATGGTGGACGGCAACTGACAAACTAACCATCACCAACCTACAATCAAAGGTTCAGCGAACTGCCTGCCTGTGCATAAGTGGAGCCTTAAGGACTAAAGCGACTGAGTCTCTACAAGCCCTACTCCATATACTGCCGGTTAGTATTGTGGCGAGGGAAGTTGCAAACAGAGCGGCACTAAGATTAAACTGCCTATCAATGTGGAGGTACAACAACTACGGTTACATGAGAATATCAAAGTGTAGTGATATGGTAACCATCCGAGTAGACCATATACCAACGGTGTATACCTTCGAGAGGAACTACATCAGTATGATACCAGCCAAAGATGAATTGGTTGACAGAATACCAGGTAATAGAAACCATCCCCACTTCTATGCGGATGATTTGAAGCTTGATGACAAGGATTTGGATATAGCTCGGACACTACCAGATACCTGTAGTGTCTATCAACCCGAAATAAAGACAATTTGGGAAGTCGCCAAGTGGCTGAGTCGCAACATAGTAACCAACACTGGCGTTGTCATTTACTCGGACAGCTAGTCTGCCATCAATTCTCTGGAAGCCACATCCCTAAATTCACAAATAGCCCTCGACTGCCGCAGATATCTTAACGAGAGGGCTGAGCAGTTTAAAATACATCTCATAAAGCCGATGAACTTGCTAGGAAAGGGACGACATTACAAATTCTCGAAGAATTTGCATATATGGTGCGCCACTATCTACGTGTAAGCTGTGTCTTGGGCAAGAGGCAATCAGTCCAAAGAACGATGGACTGAAATCGGAACCTGTAGGGTAGCTAGACAAATCTGGCCAAGGTATGACCTGAAAAGGTCAAAATATCTTCTCGCACTAAAGAGGAAAAAATTGTCTACGTTAGTATCAGTTCTGACGGGACACTGCTTGACTTCTGCAGAAGCTGTGGAGATAAGGAAGAAGTGGAGAGCATTGAGCACTTGCTATGCGACTTTCCCGCTTTGAGTAACCAACGACTGGACATACTGGAGTCGGCCTTTCTAGGCTGTCTAACAGATCTTTCTGGTACCGATATTCGTACTATCGATAAATTTGTATATCAAACAGGTTGGTTTTGATGAGGGATATTTCAGCCGGTGGTAACACTAGGGACCTAAAATGGTCTATGTTAGCTGACAAAACAATAACGGCTGCCACCCTAACCTAATCTGAGAGTCGTATGCAATATTCGGCCTCTGTTTATTCAATAAAATTTCCAATTATTCTTGGTTTTAGACCCAATCGTAGAGCATAACCTTTGTTCTCTTGCAACAGCGAGTATATCTCAACACGTTTTCTGTGGGAAAAAAATAGTGTTAGGGTTATTGCCGACGCAGATGACGTGGCAATTGCGGTTAGAGAAAGATTTCTGAGTACTCTTAGAGACATTCTAAGGCAGGCCATTCGTACCACCGCAAGTTGGGCTTCCGATAATGGTCTTGGTGTGAACCCGACCAAGACAGAACTAGTTCTTTTCAGCAAGATATACAAGGTAGCAACAGTTGTACCTGCCTTCTTTGATAGTATTAAAATTCCTTTTTCCGAAAGCGCAAAATTCTTGGGGATGACTGCAGAGCTAATGCTATCCCAGCAAACTATCCTGAAATGTCGCATATATTTCAACGAAATGGCTGAACTGTTCAATATTTAGCTGATTTGGGTGACGGGCCACAGTGAAATACCGTGAAACTGCAAAACACATGGTCTTGAGATACCTTAAACGGTCCAGGGGATCTGGAATATATGGGCATGCCACTAGCTAACGTCAAGCTCTTCTTGAGAGATAGCTTTATTACGACAGCAAACGACAGGTGGGTGCTAGCCAGGAACTCTATATAATTTCAGGCTGATGTCGTGTTGCCTAAACTCCATACGCATTTACGCTCTGCTGTCGTTATCTTGGTCGGACGTCTCGTTTGCCGTATGTGTCATGATGGCTCACTGCCTTATTAAACGGGGCACTCAAAGAGATTGAAGACCTTGCAAAATGTATTTTGCGGAGATGTATAGGAATCTATAGAACTCCTTCAGTGACTGTCACCCGCCCTCTTTAGAAGGCTGCAGGCTACCTTAGGCTTACAGTTCGGCGGAGAGCTGACGGCTTGGATGTTATTAAAATCCGCAATCTTTTGAGCTTTATAAAGCAATTAAATTGGTACAACTGGAGGGGCCACGTAAAACTCCTGTTTTCCCTACGTTCCTGTTGTAGCACAATGGACTATATAGAATAATGGCGATTTCTTTTCTGCAAAAAAGTGCAACATTTCCGTTGCCCCTTTCCCGAAATCTGGAGTTGTATACCATATTTTGAAATAGGAGCCAAGTTTATTTCGAGGCACTGCATATGTTCCACCCAAAAAGGGCAAACATTTTTCAGAATTTCGAGTCGACAGGCAACTTTTTTTTCAGAATCGAATTTACCATAAGTGAGCATGTCATTCAGGTTGCCATTCTTTACCTAGACCTTTTTACTCGTGTATCTAGAAGTTTTGGCAAAGTCAAACACTGTGCAACATAATTTCGTACGTTCACTTACATACGTTCTCCAACCGAATAGTCGTAGACCCGGAGCCATTCACTTGGTTTGGTTGTCGGTACAGAGGTCGTCGGGCATATGTACACATCTGTGACTTTGTGTGTGTGTGTGTTGCTGAAAGTGTATGCATACATGTTGTCATTGCTGCTGTTGCTGATGTTACCATTGTTGCTGCTGCTGTCTGTCCGTTGCAAACCGAAAAAACCAAATGAAACCAAACTGGAGAGGCAGATTTTGCCAACAGCAACAGCAGTTGGTGAATGAAATAAAACCTTTGGCTAAGTTGCATAAATGCTGGAATACACTCATACTCGCACACCACACTCGTATGCCATAGATGAAGGAATTTGTTTGGAAGTATGTATGAGTGCAAATGTTCATTCGTGCGCGTGGCTTTGTGTGTGTGGGGAGCTTGGAATGTATGAAAACGACACGTGCCAACATATGTTGCCAAAGTCAGACACAGACGGTTTTAATAGTTCGCCAAACGAATGTTTGCCAGCAAAACGAACGCACGGAGACTCTTGTAAATGTACGGACGTATGCAGACATCTATACATTGGGTTACGGATGTATGATTGCAAAATGCACAGTGGAACATTTGTGGTCCATGGGGGTTTCTGCCAATATTCATTGCAGTATTCAAAATCTTAGTTATTCATTTCAGAAACGATCACAGACTTCCTACAATCTCGTTAAACGTCATGGTTTATTTTTATCCAGTTTCCAGCTTAGAAAACCCAGCTCAATCTAGCATCAACCTTGTCGGTATAAATACTGGTCGTAACTTTGACGAATGTAGTTTGAGAACACACCAACTAGATCTAGGCGGTTGGGTAAAACACACCAATGATTTCTCTATTCCAAGTCAGAAACGATCACATATCTCCTATAATAACGTTTTCGATCAACTTTGAAAGCCCAGCCCTAACATGTCGAATGTTGTTTGAGACCTATTCACATGAACTCCATATTTTGGTTAGCTTTACACGATCTTTTATATAATTTTATTTCTGCGGCGTTGTTAAATGAACGTCTCCAAATCTTATGGATGAGGCAATGAAGTCGAATATCAGCTGTTGTGACTTCAACAAGTACAATGACATCACTTAGATCTTAGAGCGCTCAATTGAGGAATCTGTGGGAAAAGCAACTATTGATGATGGGCTTTAGTCAGGGTTTGTCTACATACATTGCAGATATCTATGGATATAGGTCAATATTCATATTAACTTATTAAGACTTCAGTGAGACTGAAGTATGTATAGCAAATCAGCTTGCAGGACTAAAGACCACCTTACACTATCCAGAGAACTTGTTTCTGGGTTTATGAATCTACCGATAATTCTATGTATTCGATCTATAATTCGTGAAAATGCTTGTGAGGCAATTAATGATATATGTATGATTTTCACCCAGGGATGTATTCGATCTATAATTCGTGAAAATGCCTGTGAGGCAATTAATGATATATGTATGATTTTCACCCAGGGATTGTATACATTTCAAATAGTTGTGACCCTGCTTAATTGATGTTCCGCTAATTGTGTCTCTCTTGACAATATACTGTCCGATATGAAGACACGCAGCCAAACTACAAGCATTGGTATACATATATAACCTCATCTCCACAGCCTCGGCAGAAGTCATTGGACTCAATTGCCAACCTCCTGGCCGATGTTCGCCGATCAGGCAATGTCCCGTCAGAACTGACACTAACGAAGACAGTCTTTTCCGCTCCAGTGCGAGGAGTCTTTTCCTCTAGTGAGCCTCTTAGGTCGTATCTTGGAAAGATTTGTCTAGCTACCCTACAGGTACGAATTCTATCCATATTTCATTCGACTGCCTTTTGCCAAACCAAAGCCAACGTGTGGACTGTGGCGCAACAAGTTCGTCGGCTTTGCAGTTTCCCGGGATATCCCGATGCCCAGGTACCCATATGAGGTATATGTTAAACTTCTCAGCCACCTCGATGAAGGGAATGAATCTGTCTGAGATTTAACATCTCCAAAGTAAAAGGCATGCGGCCAGTACCAACGGGCACTTGGCTTTGTACCATTCTTGATAAATGCAGAATAAGTTGTCTAATGTCTATATCTTTATATTCTCTGTAATTCCTAACTCTTGCTCATCCTAAAAAAGCCAACAGTAATCAGCAAATGACAGTATGTCTGCCATCATGCGGCCAACTTTTTATTAATGCCCTGCAAATATCGGTCCTTCATTCTGTTGTTGATGGACAGAGGGATCTGGAGACTATGTAATTCGACTTGACAATTCATAGCTAATAATAATTTTTCAACATTATGATCCTATTCCAAATGCTCCGAAGCCCAATCGGCGAACAAATAAATGGCTTTGACTATGATCATCATTTCTAAGATCCTGAATCTTGTATGGGCAATCGACTGCACCGAATTCTCTGGCATACTTTCACAGACAGATTCTCCAACCAGTGGAAAGCCTGGAATAACCACAGCATCGGCAACCAACACTCATTTCGATACATAGTTCTATCAGTTGAACGCTCTGCCCAATCTTTTAGCTTGATATGATGATTTGGCATCAGTGACTTAATAATAAACAACAGATTCTACAGATGTGCCCCGCCTAAATTGAAAACACCATTACATAAATAAAATAATGAATTTTTAGTTTTTGTATTGGTTTGGGATTTGCGTTTTGGTTGCTTATCTATTTCCGCAATAGATTACCTCTTCTAATTTCACGATCACCATATGAGATCTCCCATCCCACATTGTGCCGAGCAGCCACTGTTCGTACATCTACTGCACTGTAATATACACTGTTCTGTAGTGTGTTTATGACACTGGAATCTGCAAAATGTTCAACGCATATACATGTAACCAATACAAAGTACTTTGGCGTTGTGCGTGTGTGTGCGAGCATTTTTGTTTAACTTAAAGAGCCATCAACAACAGCCGTTACTCCATTGAGTCTCCAGAGAGCCAAATGCAGCTGTATTCGTACCTTCAAGTCTAATGGTGACCCAGGAAAAAAAGGTATGCGAAATTTTCGCCATTAAGGAGGGGGAATGACATTGCTCTCTGCTCTATCTTTTCCCTCTTTTCTATCTGTAATGTCATATTACACAGAAAAAATTATACTTGGATAAAAGAACATTTTCCAAAATTAAGAAAAAATGTCAATAGTATTGATCCGAAGATAAATATATTTGAAATAGATGCAATTCGTAAACCAACTTAAAAAAACAGCCGTCAATGAATTAAAGAAAATGTACTTAAATTAAGTATATCATCTTAATTTTAAGAAAATGTTATCAATTTGACTTTTGTTTTTCAGCTTTGATCCAAAGACAATTATTTTTAAAATATTGAAACTTGAAGACAGCCGTAAATGAATTAAGGAAAGTTTACTTGAATTAAGTATTATTATCTTAATTTTAAGGAAATTTTCCGTTTCTGTTTTGTTTTTTAGTTTGATTCAAAGACATTTCTCTTTTAATTTACCAAGAGGTGTTATTTTGGTATTCAAAGAAAAATGCCATTTTTGAGATAAATGATAGGATGTTTATTTCATAATAAAGAGGAAGGTATGCCGTTAATAATGAAAAACAACATCAGCCAAATGGCCACCACGACCACGTTCACAGGACCATATCCTTTTCATGAAATTTTCCATAACCAAATCGCAAAGTGGCTGCCCTATGTCCTCGATAGCCTCACGAATTCTATCTTTGAGGTCGTGAATCGACGCTGGGCGGTTGGCGTAGACCTTATCTTTCACGTGGCCCCAAAGGAAGAAGTCGCAAGGTGTTAAATCAAAAGATCTCGGTGGCCAATTGTGATTACCTCTTCGAGAGATAACACGGCCCGGAAACTTTTCCCGTAACAGAGCAATGGTTCCGTGCTTGTGTGGCACGTAGCGCCGTCTTGTTGAAAGTAAACGTTGTCCAGATCAATACCATCCAACTCCGCAATCCATTCACCGTAGCTGTTGATCCAACAATACGACAATAACTCTTGGGTTTTCCGAGCCCCCCAGATGTGACAATTTTGCTTGTTGACGTAGCCACCGAGGTGGAAATGGGCCTCATCAGTCAAGATGATTTTGTATCGTTCGTATCGTTTGTTTGTTCGATCGTTTTTTGATCGTTCGATTATCGTGTATCGTTCCAATTTTAGTAATGGCGTAGTTTCTACTTGTCAAATGTCAAAGAATAAAAGCTTCAAAAGTGACAGCTACCGAAATACCGGGTGATTCAAAATAACACCTCTTGTTGGAAAACCCGTAAATTTCTTAATCAACCTTAAAGACTGTCGTAAATAAATTGTACAAAATTTACTTAAATTAAGTAAATTATCTATATTTTAATAATGAATCGGAGTAAAAATCCTAAAATTAGGAAAATTTACTAAAAGTAATAAAAATGACATCAGTTTTGGTCCGAAGATAAATATCTATAAAATAAATGCAATTTGTACTCAAAGGCAGCTGGAAAAGACAACAACTGTAAAAATAAGTACTTTTCGTACTTGAACTTAAAATATTCCGTAAATTGTAAAGAGATTTTTTAATTTAGTATACATTGCCACAATCAAGCAAATTTACAATAATTTGGAGCAATCTTAAAAATAAGTACTTTTCTTACATGAACTCAAAGTTCTTCGGAGATTTTCTTTGAACTTAAGATATATTCCCAAAACGATTAAAGGTTTCTAATTAAACTTATTTTTAACGAAATCGCCTCTAATTTTGGAAATTTAACAATGATTTAGAGCCGAATCTTATAAATTTTTACATTTTGTTCTTTGAATTTAGGACACATTCCCACAACTTCATTTAAACAAAATTCCTTTAATTCAAGAAAAGTTACAATAATTTAGAGCCGAAGACGACAATCTTAATAATAAGTACTTTTCGTACTTGAACTTAAGATAGCCCGAAATTCTAACGAGATTTTCCTTAAATTTAACACAAATTTCTGCAGGTTTAGGTAATCATCATTAAAACAAAATTCCCTCCAACTCAATGAAATAGTCAATGATTTTGAGACAAAGACAACAATATTCAAAATATCAAAGAGGAAAGACAGTAATCATAAAACTAAGTATTTTTCTTTAAGATAAATTCCCACAATGAAAAAAAGGTTAGGGAATCTTCATTTAAATAAAATCGCCTCAAATTAAGGACATTTGACAATGATTTAAAGCTAAAGTCAACAATCTTCAATATAAGTACTTTTCGTACTTAAAATTAAGACATCAGGAAATTCTAGCGGGATTTCCTTTGCATTTAAGAAAAATTCCCAATTTGACAAATATTTAAAGCAAAAGGACATTCTTAAATTCTAACAAGATATTCTGTGAATTTACGATAAATTACCACAATGAAAAAAGGTTAGGGAATCTTCATTTAAATAAAATCCCCTCAAATTAAGGAAATTTGACAATGATTTAAAGCCAAAGTCAACGATCTTTAATATAGGTACTTTTCGTACTTTAAATTAAGACATCAGGAAATCCTAGCGGGATTTCCTTTGAATTTAAGAAATATTCTCACCCTAATTAAAATTTTGGGTAATTTTTATTTAAACAAAATCCCCTTAAATTAAGGAAATTTTAATTATTTTAGAGCCAAAGGCAACAATCTTAGAATTAAATACCTTTTCAGCTTGAACTTAAGACATCCGGAAATTCTAACAAGATTTTCTTTTAATTTAAGATAAATTCCCACAATGATTACAAATTTAGGTAATCTTCAATTAAACTACCAATTTGTTTCAGTGTATGATAGAGGGAAAAGCATTGGAATGCGGAATGCCCCTGGCAGCAGCGCCAACAACAGCAGCCGCATTTGATGCAATGTAATTTGTAATTTTGTCACTTTTATGGCCCCGAGACGACAGGAAAGGTAAATGGCAGAGATGCCAGATTGCTGCGGCAAAAACGATTTTGAAGTTTTTGTCGCACTATGTCATTAAATGTGATTTACCCACAATGACAACAACAACAGCAGCAGCAGAAACAGCCACAGAGGCAATTGGAAAATGTTGATCCGTCGGTCGGCCGGTCGCATGTTGCACACACGTGTCCAGTAAAAACGTGTCCACAATTTTCGCTTAAAGCCAAATGCAATTAGGCCTTTGTGCGCTCCCAACTCTTTGGTTGACTAACTGGTTGCATGTGCAACCTACGCCCCATGTAAGTAATGTGTGGATGGCTGGATGCAATGATGGTATAGCTTGCTTTGGTTCCTTGCCATTGCTGCTGTCGTTATCAGCAATGGACGCGCATATGCTGGTCGTTTACATGGTGGTGTTGTTGTTGTTGTCCCCCCATTGTAAGGAGTAAACGGTGGGCGTTTCGTGTACTTTTATCGCTTCTCGACAACAACAACAAAAATGCAATCCCTCTATGGTTACGTGCAGATGTTTGTAACAACATCGACATCGTCATTTGTGAATACTTTTCTATCGAAAAGCTTTCATTATTTTGCCACCTACTTTTGATTCCATCCAAACAGTGCCAGCAGTGGTACTGAGTTACTCACAGTCACTGGCGTATGAATTACAATTCCGGGTCACCAACGCAACAGCCATTCGCTTTATACCCGCTGGTCTAAAATTATCAAATTTCCCAGCAGAAGCAGGGTGATCGCATATTAGCGTAATGACTTTAACTACTTCCAAAATTCTTTATGTCGTCTTCGACAGACAGCCTGTATTGGACTGCAGATGTGCGACTGCCTACAAATTGGATAGGCTATATGGATGTTCTGCATCGTGTGAACTGATATCTGGGAGCGAGGAAACAAGATCCTAAAGTCGCTCTTCGACAACTCCTTCGGAGCCGACAGAGAAACATTGTTAACCTCTTATAAAGCTAGTGACCGGTCTGTGGCTATGTATGCAGCGCCAGTGTGGAGCACCTACAGGAGGAGACGAAGATCTTACCCAGCTTACCAGAAAGCTCTGGATGGCATAAATACTGACACAGTCTAAGCTGCATTAAACAACTACAGAATAAATATCGTAGCCGCTCGCCGGCAGCACTTTAGAACTTGGGAACTGCCAAGAAATCCTGTTGATCATTTAAAATCTATAGAACAATTAACAGGTTTACTTTTAAGTGCCAGTGTGGTGCGTATCAGTGACACAGTGGAGGGATATTCAGAATTACGACATAATGTCTCCGCATGCCTTGGGATAACCACTTAACGAGGATCAGTAGGGTCATAGGTAACTCCTTCCCTGTGTTACACTTTATTGTAACAAATCATGAGTACCTTCCTCTTGTAAAGTGAGGTTATGAATATATCAGTGGTAATTCACTCACCCAATGCTGTTGTACCTCTAAGAGATGATGGTATTTTCAACTGTTGTTGCATTCGCATATTAAAAAACACTTAAAGCAACATTTGTGTTGCACGTGTTTGGAACTGAACTCGGTTTGTTTTATTTCAGTTTGAGCTTTTTTTGTTGTATTATTTTTCTTGGTTTCGGTGTTTTCGCATTTCTCATACGTGATGTGGTCACAAAATGTGTCTTTTATTTCATTTCGCATGGAAAAAAATAGTAGAGTAAAGCTCAATTTCATGATATTTATGTGTTTGTGTGGGGACACTTTTGCAGTAACATTTGTCAATATCAATTTTGGGGACATTTTGCAATTTCGCCTCATTTTCTTTTGGACTCCTTTCTAGAGCATGCCAACAATGCCTTTGGCTTAACCACCGTTCCAGATGGAGCAACGAATTACATTGAACACTGTGTCATATATCAAATGACAAATGTTGTTTTTTTTGGGGGCGGCTAAATATTACCTAGGAATATATAACTATCCATGGGGGGAATTATTTTCTTAATGGAAAAAACCAATGGTATATACATATGTATTAGGTTGTAACACACTTACAGAGCTGGTCCAGCCTGATCAAACTATTGCCATTTTCGACAAGTGGATCGGTTCGGGATTCAATGGTATACTCGGCCTCCACAGGCTCGGGAAGGGTTCGGGAATATTCGTTTTCTAATTACTTACTACTGAACTAACTAGGAGTGGAATAGTAGACCAAAGTCTCTGTGATTGAACAGTCGATCGAAGTCTCTATAATTAAACAGTAGACGGAAGTCTCAGTGATTGAACTGTAGACCGAAGACTCCGTGAATAGTGGACCGATGTCTCTGAATTTGAACTATAGACAGAAGTCTATGTGATTGAATAGAAGCCCGAAGTCTTTGGACAGTACATCGAAGTCCATGTCATTTATCAGTATACCGAAGTTTCAGTAACCGCAAAGTAGACCGAAGTAAGAACAGTGGATCGATGTCTCTGATTGATCAGAAGAACGAAGTGTCATTGATCCATGCATTTGATAGTGGACCGATGTCTTTGAATTTGAACCGTAGACATAAGTCTCAGTGGTTGAAAAGTACGCCGAAGTCTCAGTGATTGAACAGTGGACCAAAGTCTCAGTGATTGAACAGTTGACCGAAGTCTCAGTGATCGAAGAGTCGATCGAAGCCTTTGTTTTTTTGAATTTGAGAAGTCTCTTTGATTGAACAGTAGATCTAAGTATCTGTGATTGAACACTAGACCGAAGTCTTTGTAATTAAACAGTAGATCCAAGTGTCTGTGATTGAACAGTAGACCGATGTCTCTGGGATTGAAAAGTAGACCAAAGTCTCTGTGTTTGAATAGTAGACCGAAGTGATTAAAATGTAAACCGAAGTCTCTGCGATTGAATAGTCGACCGAAGTCTCTGCAACTTAACAGTGGACCGATGTATCTGATTGATCAGAAGACCGAAGTCTCATTGATCCATGCATGTGATAGAGGACCGATGTCTCTGAATTTGAACCGTAGACATAAGTCTCAGTGGTTGAAAAGTACGCCGAAGTCTCAGTGATTGAACAGTGGACCAAAGTCTCAGTGATTGATCAGTTGACCGAAGTCTTAGTGATCGAACAGTCGATCGAAGTCTTTGTTTTTTTGATCTAAGTATCTGTGATTGAACAGTAGACCGAAGTTTTTGTAATTGAACAGTAGATCTATGTGCCTGTGATTGAACAGTAGACCAAGGTCTCTGGGATTGAAAAGTAGACCAAAGTCTCTGTGATGGAATAGTAGACCGAGGTATCTGTGATTGAATGGTAGACCGAAGTATCTGTGATTGAACTGTAGACCCAAGTCTCTGTGATTGAACAGTAAAGCGAAGTCTCTGGAATGGAAAGATAGACAGAAGTCTCTGTGGATGAATACTACACCGAATTCTCTGTGATTGAACAGTGGGCTAAAGTCTCTGTGTTTAAAAAGTAGACCGACGTATTTAGCATTGAACATTAGACCGAAGTATTTTAATTGAATAGTAGACTGAAGTCTTTGCGATTGAACAATTCAACCTCTAAATCTCTGAGATTGAACAGTAGACCGAAGCCTCTGTGATTGAAAATAGACCAAAGTATCTGTCATTGAACATTAGACCAAAGTATTTCTGATTGAACAGTAGACCGAAGTGTATTTGAGAAAAAAATACAAGTATTATTTTACCCGAAAGTGGTAAAAAATTAATACTTATCCGGGTACCTACACAGCGTGATTGAGAATTATAATTGATGTCAAAGAAAGAAACGAATTCTAAACTGAAGAGCGGAAGCAACTTCCTGCATGTTGGCTTATGAATTTCCATAGGCGAAGTGTAATGTGTGAGTTGCTATAATGATGCTGTGATCAATAAAAGAAGTTAGTTCATACAAAGTAATAATGAATTAAATAGTAAATTATGTACGAAGAGTTTCTAGTGTAGAAAATCGTCACATTACATTATTAGATAATGCCTTACTATTAACTACTAATTCATGAATTAATTTATTTAAATCTTTGGACAATACATGGACTACATAAAAATTAAAATTTAGATTTCTGAATCAATTTCTATAAATAATGATTTATTAATAACGGTATTCGGGCCAGATATTGGAAACAACTGTAGAGAGAATCGCCATACGATTCGAGGCATACGAGCCGTCATTACTGCTAATGTCCCACGACATTTTACTTTGTTATCTACGACATTGAGGCTTAGTAGTAACGATATGTGGTCACAATGTTAGTCCTCCAACAGGCTTCAAATTTGCAAAACTTGACTACATTTCTTAGCTCTTGGCATTTTATACATTTCACAAATTTCGATCTTCTGCTCCCTAAGCCTGAACGAAAAACCAACTTTAATCTGATATATACTTTAATAAGAAGTATATATCTGATATACTTCTTATTAAAGAAACCAGTAAGGAAAGAAAAATATATGTAATACCCTACACCACTCTCGTAATGTTGAATAACTCTGAAATATAAATTTTGTAATTCATGTATAAATTGTTTACATAAATTTACTTTTGGAACATTTTATACTTAAATAACACCCTGTACCACAGTGTGGTGTAGGATATAAAAACGATTGGATGTAAACTACAGCATCTATAGTACTAAAAGGTCAAATCGGACGAAAGATATATATGGGAGCTATATCTAAATCTGAACCGATTTCAACCAAATTCAATGGGGATCTTTACAGCTGCCAAATACTCTAAACTGCAAAATTTCACGAACGATCGGAGTGAAATTGCGACCTGTAGTCGACGAACAACTTTACATGGACAGACGGACGGACGGACAGACATGGTTAAATCGACTCAGCTAGTGATTCCGAGTCGATCGGTATACTTTAAGGTGGGTCTAGCTGTGTTATTTTCAGGTATTACAAACATCTGCCGTGAAACATACTTATAATACCCTGTACCACAGTGTGGTGTAGGGTATAAAAATAATAAAGAATTCATGTCTCTAGATGTGGTGTTATATACTAAACAGTTCAGTTGTTGGTCTATTATTAATTTTAAATTATTTTTCTTTCAGGTAAGTTATTGGATGCTTGTCTTTAGGAAGCTAAAATCTAGCCTTTAGTGGTAAGCTATTTATATATGACATATAAACTTCTCAATTTTATGGAATTTCCAAAAATTTATTATTTCAATGAAATGCTAGTGATACTTCCTTTGGCGATCCAACCTCACGATCTAAGGCGTTGCTAGACTTAATTGGGAAATATACGAGCTGGTGTGCCAATTGCTTTGCACAAGCGGAATATGAATATGTGGTTGAAAAATATCGGATCGAGGAACACTGTGAAATCGCTCTCCACATTCTCTCCTTCAACATCATTCCCTTATTTTGTAAGCTACTTATTGAATACCCGAAAAACTATAAGGCATATGAATATATTATGAAGTTGGGAAGAGAAAGTAGAGCGAATGAAGATGCAGAAGTGATCGGGACCGCAAAGTAATCAGGATTCTCGATGCTAATGTTCAATATTTTATGAGAATCAGGAAGGCGAATCGAAGGCGGATATTAGCACAAGTCAGAAAGTCTCGTACATACCTAACCTACGGATAATTGGACTGGTACAATACAAAACTCCTGATAGGTCCATTAAGGACTGGGATTTGGTCGCAGATTGTCCCTTTTATATGAAAACAACCAGTTACTTTAACATGTCTTTGTCATTGGTGGTGATGAATTTGCCACCTTGTGACATATCCAAGTACAGGTCTAACAGAATACATAAAGCCAGACAGTGTTGGTTACATTTTAAATCAATTAAATTACTATTTAATCGATGAACTTCGAATGCTGGTCCTTTACAAGGAGTAGATAAACCTATTATTTCTCTGCTAAGCAGTAGATAACCCAACTATGTAGTCCTCTAACATTGAGTAGATAACTCGACTAGTTCTCTTCTAAGGAGTAGATAACCAAACTAGTCCTCTTAAAAGGAGTAGATAACTCAACTAGTCCTCTACTAAGGAGTAGAAAACCCAACTAGTCATCTAGAAAGGAGTAATTAACTCAACTAGTCCTCTACTAAGGAGTAGATAAGCAAACTAGTCCTCTAACAAGAAGGATATAACTCAAATAGTCCTCTAATAAGAAGCAGATAATTCAATTAGTCCTCTACTAAGGAGTAGATAACCAAACTAGTCCTCTAACAAGGAGTAGATAACGCAACTAGTCCTCTACTAAGGAGTAGATAACCCAACTAGTGCTCTAATAAGCAATAGATTACCCAACTGGACGTATACTAAGGATTAGATAAACCAGCTGTGGTTATACTAAGGAATAGATAACCCAGTAGATAATCAAACATGTTGTCTCCTAAGCAGGAGATAACTCAACTGGATCTACTAAGCAGTATATAAGCCAACTGACATTTTATTAAGTAAGTAGTAGATAACCGAACTGGCCCACTACTAGGATGTAGATAATTCAACTTGTCGTATATAGATAGCCCAACTGGTCGTGGAAGAAGAACCCGCGAAGGAACTGTTACCGTGACCTATGCAATATAATCCTTTAAACTCTAAAGAGGTGGACCTTTGACCCTGACGGAATGTAAATTTTGATGCTCAAGCATCTAGGAGACTCAGGTGAAAAGTACTTGACAAAAACCCTCAATCATACTCATAATACCGAAATTGGTAATGTTTCGTCTCTATACAGACAAAATCGTAATTTAAAGAATGTGCTGCAGAGCTCTGTATATATCACTGCCATCATCTATCAAGCTTCGCCAGACTACTTCCAACATCAGAATACCAACACAGATTACGAAAAAACACAATACCACTCAATTGAGGAAATATTCGGGGAGTTTAGCATCATTCGAGGAGTTTAGAAGCCGAAGATCGAAGCTATGTAGAGTTCAGATAGCTGTTGGACGGGATGGAGTTATTCCTCATATTCAATTCAACCTCTAACTCTTTAAACTTCTCGCTTATGTACACCCGATGGAACCCGGTACCAATGACAAATGCAAACTCATAAATCCAACCATAAACATCTGAAGGTATTCAGATAATATATCTCCTGCAAAATCATTTCCCACACTATTTATAACCTGAGCGATGGAACTTTCATGAGGCTTACTGTCGAAGGCCATTTTGGATTTACCGCAGTAAATTAACGCACAATTGAACGAGGGACAGATTCAGGGACTCTGAAAACCAGATGCTGTGTATATTTTCAACAATTATTGGCGATTGTTAGGCGCATTTCATTCCTCTTGTAGAATTGTGTAGGATGTCCATTTTTTCTCTGGAGGTCCTTCTACAATTAAAATTCTTCAGTTGGTTGGAGTTTGATGTTGTGAGACTTTCTCTAACGCATTGTGCGTGCATATCTGTCACGAATAAACCTACTTCCATATGAGATGGGCTTAAACTTATCCTGAATGTTCAGCGTCTTATAACTGCATAATAAATATGGCCCTTATTGACCACCTTTCACTCGTATCCAGATCTCTGGTGTTGATCACAGGCCGGGCCATATTGTTCTCCAATTTTTATCCAGCACTGGAACTCGAGAAACCAACCATTTTACGACCTTGTCCAAGTGACTTCCTGTGGACCGGTACTATAAGTATATCAGTTGTGCGTTTTCCGAACTAGAATTAGAGGAATTGACTGGAGAAATACATGACAAAGTAAATAAAATAAAATAGTCTCTGGTGTTAAATCACTGTGATTACTTTAAAAAGACCATAAGTTGGCCGATGGTGACAAGAGCTAAATTTGCTAGCTTCATAAAGAAATAGGAGCGCAGAGCAAGAAGAAAAATATATTTCTGGTCTTCTTGCTCCTCGTTACCACAGCTTCTGCAGATATCATAGGTAGAAACTTTTCATCTCACTGTGTGCTTTCCTTTTATACAGTTTCTCGGAACATGTGGCCGTTTTTAAATTATGCAGGCCCATATGATTTATATGTACACAATTAATGGCTAATGTCCATCTGTTGTCAGTCGCCTCATGTGCCTTTTCCCTCAGCATAAGTTTGCAAGTCGCTAGATTATTTCAGATTGAAGTGTCCCTGAATATGTAAGGTTGTCCCTGCCTATCCTTGCACCTACAAAGGCATCTGCTAGACCAGTTAGCTTCGTAAGGGAACAGGTACCCAGAGTGGCCAATATTTTATAGGATCGTTTGAATCACACACAAATTAAATGTTTTACTGATACCTCCTAATTTTCGTTACCACAGCTTCTGCAAATATCTTTGGTAACAACATTCAATCTCACTGCATGCCTACCTAACATAAAGTGATCCGTTATGACGGATACGATTTCTGAAACGATAGCAGATCTTGGGGCTGTTTTAAAGTTATGCAGATCTTGGGATCTCCACTGTCCGAACGTCTGAGGCACATACAGATGATATCTTTTACTGACACCTCCTCTATTTCGTTACCACTGTTTAATCAGATATATTAGGTAATAACTTTCAATCTCACTGTGTGCCTTCCTAACAAGCAATTACCTGTCATAACGAACACGATTACTGAAAGGATATGAGATCTTAGGACCGTTTTAAAGTTATACAGGTCCTTATGCTTCTGGAAATCCATCTATTGTTATAATAAGTCAGTAAGTCGCTAGACCCATTCAGATTCAAGTGCCCCTGACATTTGTGAGGTTGTCCATGGCCTTGCAGCCTCATCTGTACTACAGTTCCCAGAGGTCTCACTTGCTCCTCGCATCAATATTGGGTGGATTTTGAACAGCACATTAATTTCATTAAGTGATCTGTGACAGTATAGGGATGATGTTTTGAATTGAGGATTACAGGATCAAGGAGTTTCATGGTAGATTCGCTGTGGAAAATCCTTAGCTCATTATCTCCAGCATTCTCCAGCTCTCATTACCAGCCAATGCCATACTGCCACTAGACACAATAACTTATTAATAACGAGACATTTGGTCTATAAGTTAGTAAAACCTGCAACCAAGCCCATCTTAATCCACAAATACCAGTCGATTTATATTCCAGGCCGTTATAACTGATGAAAATATTCACAAACTAACAAAATTGTCCAAAATAGCTTAGGTAAATAGGATCTGTGGTCAGACTCACTTAGGTTAGATTATAGCCCCTTCTGCGACAAGACCAATTTTTAATATACCTAGTCCATCCAGTTGAACCGCTGCGATTGCCTTAACAATTCCATAATTTGGCCGATGATCGGCTAAATATGCTAGCATCAAAAAGGAATAGGAGCCTTGAGTAGCCACGCAGTATCTGCAGATATTTTTGGTAGGAACTTTCAGTCTCACTGCATGCCTTCCGAACACACAGCGTTCCGATTACTGAAACGATAGCAGATCTTGGGATCGTTTTAATGTTATGCAGGTCCATATGCGTCTGGAATGTATAAAATTCCACTGCAGCCCAGTGTACATTTTCCCGCAGAATAAGTTTACAAACGGTAAAGCAACGTTTCTGGGCCGTTTTGGATCTGCCGCGCCTTAAGAACCCTGCAGGGTTAGGCAAACATTATCACATATAAATATCCTAAATTTAATTCCCTTGAATAAGTTGTCATTTTTCGTATATCAGCATCTCGTCCGGGTAGGGTATTCCCCAGGTACTCCCAATTTGAAAGGTTCTGCGCTAAGACAAGCCCCTAGATCCCCTGTGTCTCTGTATTGTTTGTAAGTTAGTCTAAAATGGTTAGTTATAATGTTATAAGAGAATTAATTATTTTTCATATTTAATATTTTATGATTTCATTGCGATTTCCAATACTACTACTTCTTATACATCATTCAAAAGGTGCGTAAACGCTATATCTACAAAAATGAATGGTTACTCGCTATAGCATCTATTAGCATCTTCGTGTTGGCACTGCCGTAATCACCTTAGGTTAATCCAATAACTGCAATACGAACTAAAATTTATCAAACCAGCTTAGCTAACCATAAATATAATGGTTGACATTTTATCTTTTGGGAAGTCTTTTATTAAAGGTTTTCTCCGTTATCTGTCCAAGGTCGACAATTTCTCCCTAACCTCGGCAGTGTTGTCGTATATTTTGAATTTTATTTGATTGCCTTATTTAGGTTGTACGAGTATTGTCAGTGGAATCAATGACAGCATTTCTTCTCAGAAGCCTCAATAGAAGACCAAGAATTCTCATCTATACGCTTAAGAAATGGCGCTTGTGGAATAAATGTGACAATAACTACTGTAGTTTCTGCCTATATTTTGGGTTACACTTTTACTGTACACGTAATTTCTTTTCATGTTTACCTTTTTTATATTTGTATTTAATGGTGTGATCTTTGCCAACCACAGGTAGTTGATTTTTGATTTTAAAATCTCTTTGTTACCTGGACGATTCACATAGGCGCTAGCAGTTGCAAAAGGCAGGCAATTAATTTTTGAACTAACGCTTCAATACAAACTCGGGAAAAATACTTTATCGATAATAATTTAGTATGGGTTCAGCTATCGTGAGATAAACATAGTATTATTGTTTAATGAATAACAGGGTTTATCCAGTGTTTTACCGGAAAAGTGCAAATTCTAAAATAAGCAATTATAAACTTTTTTTTTAAAATCCTCACAATAATTATTTAAATGTCATATTCTTGTGTCTCATGCTCTTGTGTATTTCAAAACAAAAGGTGTTATGATAGACACTTAAAGAAACATTGTCCTTGGTGTAATGCATATGCAGATAATGTGTATGCCATGAAGTTCCATCAAAACAAATTTCATTCTAATGAGAAATCATTTGAATCACTGAGTAACGCCTCACTAAGTCCTCAATATCACAGTCCATCAGAAAGATCAGAACATATGGGATTAAAAACTACAGCAGAGAATTCTAGTCCTTGGTATATTAGACCAAATGAACAACAGCAACAAGTGGAAGAAGCTAGAGCTGTGGAGGCTGCCACGGCTATATTTCAGCCTCTCAGCAATCAAATGCCAGTTGGTGTAGAACATCGTGAATCTATTGATTTCCAAAGAATGATTTCTGTGAACAATGCAATGCTAGCTCATCTTGGAAACTTGACCATGAACGAAGCAATTCAACCCTTATCACAATCTAATGCTGAGAATGCCAGACAAATGATAAGTACAACGGCTACATCTCCATACAATAGCTCACAGCAGAGAGTAATGCAAATGAATTGCAACGAGAGATCTGTAGAGCCTAGAGAAAGGGTTGTTGCACCGGCTAGTAATCTAAATGAAGGAATAAAACAAATTCAATCACTCGCAACACAATCATCTTCTGCACCAGCAGCATATCTCAGCCAAATCGCAAGAGACAACGAACCAATACGCCATGTTTCTCCAGCCCTACACAAGAGCAGAACTCCTTCTTCTGGCGGCGGAACACCGTCATGCTCTGAGGACATGATGTCTTCTCATACTGAACACTCGATAGTGGATGAGCTAATGCAAGCAGGTGCCAACCAAGAGAGAGCGGCACTTACCCCATTGCGAGTTAGAAAAGAAGGATTAATTGGAATGGAGCCACAGTCTCCAGCTTCATATCACAAGTCCATTGATGAATCCATGCCCAAAGGATCCAAATTAGAGGGGGAGAAAATGGAACAAATGGTTGATGAAACAACTAGCTTGCAGTATGACAATCAAATTACAGTGGCCTACAGGACATCTTCCCATCAAAAAAACACGAGAGAGTCATTACAATCAGAAACAAATCGAGAAGTTTTCACCCCATCAACAATACAGTCAGAACCTTCACATACAAATTCCTGTGCTAAGCCAAATACAATGGGATCTCAATTAGATGCGGAGAAATCGACTAAGTCGCAACATTGTCATCAATCTGAATATCTTCTATCCAGTCAACAGAACTCAAAAGAATCACAACCAGAAGCCGAATGTAATGGCGAACTTCCATATGTTGATCTGGTCAGTCCAGAACATCGAATCGAATTACCAGATTCACCAGTACATTATGATAACGTATTTCCAGATGCCTGGGATGATTTGACAACTATAGAAGAGGTAAATTGTTTAATTTTTTATTTTATGAATAGTTTAAGATATTCCAGTAATTGAAATTAGGAACACTAGAAGCAATTCCACTTAGATTGATCTTCTGAAATAGTGATAAAGTCAGAATTGTTAAAACCCAGCACGACTTACGAGGTCGGTCCAAAAATTAGCCGACCTGACATATAGATGGCGATAGTAGCTTCAACAAAAAATACTTCCGTGAAAAGTGACAACCTTATAAAACATATGTTTTAAATTTCAAGGAGCCACGTAGTTTAGTTTTTTTCTTTGAGCACTTAAATGTAAGTGATCTCAGGGAATTTGTAAACATGGAAGAAATTGGTCACCGATATATAATGCAATACTTTATTTTGAAAGGTCTCAGTCCGAACAATATTAAAACCGAGCTAGATTCTACTTTGGGGGAATCTGCTACTTCGTTGACAAAATATGGGATGGCAGGGTTTAAACAGGGCCGTTCGAGCAGCCAAGACGAACACCATAGTGATCGACCAATTGAGGTGTACACGCCCGTATCAGATGAAAATTCACAAAAAGGTATTGGATGAACGTCGGTAGAAGATTCATGGGCTAGGTGAAGCTGATAGGCATCTCAAAAAGTACTATACATCTCATTTGGGCGGAAATTTTGATGATGAGAAAGCCGTGCGTAAGATGGGTGCCGCGTTTGCTGACAATCAAGGTAATGCACCAGTTCACACATACACTGGAAGTGTATCAAGCTAATATTAGATTATGTTGAGAAATAACGAAATTTTTTGTGTTTTCTTTGTTAGGTCGGCTAGTTTTTGGACCGCCCTCGTAAGTACAGTAGATATGAGGATGACAAAACGTTTTACTATGACCGTTTACTATGACTATGATTACCTGTAATATATGTACCTCATGTTGGCGTATATCAGTTAAAACCACCAGCTGGAGCTGGACTGCAACTAGAGCTCCGAGTAGCCAACCGTTTGTCTGAACATTTGGAGCACAAGTTTAAAGCGATATCAAAAATGGTTTATAAGATCTCCGATGGCAAAATTCGATTCAGGAAAAAGTCGTCTTACAAAGACCATGTGTCTAGATTCTTGCAGCGACTGACCAGAGCCTCATTTGGGAATCGAACCAACGACCTGCAAACTCATAGGCTATCTCGCTACCTAATCGCGCGTTGACAATTTAATAGAGGGGCAGAATGATATTTGTCAAAATAAGTACCTATTTGCTCCATACATTCGTTTTTTGTGGTACACTTTTAATATTTATAAATAATCTCAGTAGTAATAAAATGTATATCAAAGGACATTTTCTGAACATGTGGCCAATCTTATTTTATAAAATCTAAATCTAAAGATTATGTTCAGTAAATAAACATTTCTACACACTCTTTTGTGGTACACTTTTAGGTACTGTAGTGACCTTGAAAGTGGAATGCAAATACATTATTTCAAAGCAGGTTTTATGAAGATTTGCAGAAAAGTAATATTAATTTAGTTACCTTAATGACAGACAATTTTTTCGAAATCGTGATTTTCCTATTCTGTAAGAATTTTAGCATTTTCTATTAGGAGATGAATAATATCTCTTGAGTGCAGAAAGAAAAGTCAGTTACACTTTTTCTGGATGAAGGTAACGAGTATCACGTGTTCGGGCCTTGGGTGCTTGGTTCGACTAGTCGTTATTATTATACCCTCCACCATAGGATGGGTGGTATATTCATTTTGTCATTACGTTTGTAACACCGCTAAATATTAATTTGAGACCCCATAAAGTATATATATTCTTATTCGTCGTAAAATTCAAAGACAATTTAGCCATGACTGTCCGTCTGTTGACTTCTTAACGATTTGACTTCTTAACGATTTGACTTCTTAACGTCATAGACCCCACAAATTTCAACTGATCGGGCTGAATGTTGAAAACGGGGTTTTTTTTTAGGAATACGAACGACGGTAGTCGCAGGTCCTTGTTTTGATATAGCTCCCATACATAGGTCCCTCTTGATTTGACTTCGTAACGGCACAAAAACCTCAAATTTCAAGGATATATGATTAGACATGGCCAAACTTAATCCATCTTTACTTGTTTTATAATAAAATAACTGTTTTTATTTTTGGAACAATTTTACTTTATAAATACCAGCTGGCCCTGCAGATGTTGCCATTTCTAAATTTAAGCCCGCCGCACCTATTGAGACTAATATTTGTCACACTCTTTCTTGAAAAAGTTCCAGATTACATTATGAACATGAATTATTTTCGACCATAAACGAAGGACTTGATCATAACGTAACTTATCGGGACCTATCGTAGCTATGAACCCCAGACGAATGTGTTTTTTCGAATATGAATACAATAAGTTCAGTCGTTTTCCAGATAATTGAGGACCAACAAACGTACACATTTTAGATATTCTGATAATGTCTTCAAAATGTAACCCAATTTGTATCAGTGGAAGCTATTTGTCCTAACATGTCTTTTTTGTGGTACACTTTAAGGATTTCTAAATGCTCCCGTTAGTAAAGTTTTCTATACAAGCTTTGATGTAATCTGACTTCTTTGACATATATTTTAAACGGTCGAATGTCCTCGTTGTAGTCAAAACGTATCAAGATGAAAGTTTTGCCAATAAGATGGCATTGTTAGGAAAGGATTTTTAATGTTTAATTGTGCTAAGTTGTGGCACTGTTTGTGTTGGTCGTATGCAATTTTAGCAAATTTGATTAAGCTTGTAATATTATTATTTCCAAATCAGATAGAAGATTAGGTTTACCATGGAAACCACAAATTTCAACTGATCGACCCGAAATTTGGTAAATTGAATTAAATTACACAATACAACACATGATTTTAAGACTCTTTTCTGAGAATTGGACGTGAAAGCAGCCCCTAAGAAAATTGGTTCAGTCAAGATGGCTCAATTAATAATTTAATGGCCATACGAATTTTTTGTGCTTTTTCTATCGGGTCTGTTCTGTAATCACGGCGATTTGAAATCACGGTGATTTTAAAATCACCGGCGACTTAACATCACTTTTGGAGTTCGAAATCACCCAAACATATTTCGAACAATCTTTTTTGGGAGGCTATGAATAATAAACCGGGCGATTTCGAACTCCAAGAGTGATTGTAAGTCGCCGGTGATTTTAAAATCACTGTGATTTCAAATCACCTTGCTACAGAACAGACCCGTATATTTTTTCTCGGTATGCCGTACGGATTATCTCTTTTGTGTCTGAAGCAATGTTGTAGATATGGAATAGGAGAAAAAAATGCAGAACAAACCTACTCGAAAAAAAGTGAAACCAGTGCCTGAAAAATTGCAAAAATGCCCACAAAGTCATAAAACGTCTGTCAGAACATCATAAAACAGAACAGAAATTTTTTAGGATTTTTAAGGCACTGATTGCACTTTTTTCGGGTAGGTTTGTTCCGCATTTGTTTTTCTCCTATTGGACTTTGCTTCTCGGTATACTGAGAAAAATTATGGAAAATGTGCTAAAAATACACATTGAGCAAACAAATTCGAATGGCCATTAAATTATTAATTTAGCCAACATGATCGCCTTAAAAAGCTCATAAATTTGCCGATTGTGACACCAGCAAATTCTGCTAGCTTTATAATCGAACAGGATCCCAGAGTAGCCAACCTTTCTCCGAAAGTTTGAAGCAAACACAGTTGAGATTTTTTACTGAAACCTTCTCCACATTGTCAGATATCTTAAGTAGGAACTTTCGGTCTTACTGCATGCTTTGTTCCCAACAGTCAGTGACCCGTCCTGACGGATACGATTACTGAAACGATAGCAGATCTTGGGACCGTTTTAAAGTTATGCGGGTCCATATGTTTCTGGAATGTATAAAATTCCACAGAAGTCCATACAATGTTAGGCGCCTGTTATACCTTTTCCTGCAGAATATGTTTAGAAACCGCTAAAGAAAGTCATCTCAGCCGTTTTTGCCCTGCTGCTCCATTAAAGCCCTGTAAAGAGGTTAGGCAAACATTATCACAAAATATTATCCTAAATTCAAGTCGCTTGTATTATACAAGTTGTCATTTTTCAACTGTCAACAGCTCGTCTGGGGAAGAGAAAAAGTTCCCAAGAATCCCAAATCAAGAGGTTCTGCGCTAATTGCAAGCCCTTAGATTCCAGTGTCTCTGCAGTTTGTAAGATATACCAAAAAGGTCACTTATAATGTTGTAAGAGAATTAATAATTTTTTATATTTAATATTTTATAATTTTTTTTGTTGTTTCCAATACTAGCTTTCCTACTAACGACTTCTTATCCTTCTTTCAAAAATGTGTAAAGGTTATCTCTACAAAAATGAATTGTTACTCGCTTAGGTGCAGAATTATCGTGTCATTTTCGTGTTGGCTCTACCGTAATCGCTCAACACATTAAGTTAATCCAATAACCGCCATACGGACTACATTTTATCAAACCAGCTTAGCTCGCCATAAATAACAAAATCGACATTTTAACTTCTGGAAAATCTTCTATTAAAGATTTTTCTCGGTTCTCTGTCCAAGCGCTGATAAACCTACGTTAAAAAGGTCATTGGTCGAAAATGTATATAAGAAAACGGCAGCGTTTTCGTATATTTGCAGTTTTATTTGATTATCTTATTTAGTGGAATCAATGACAACATTTCTTCTGAGAAGTCCCAATAGAAAATCAAGAATTCTCGGCTATACCCAAGACCTTAAGAAATGGCGCTTGTTTTACAAATTACTCGTATCGATAAATTCAGTAGTGTCTGTTTTTATTTTGTGTTACAACTTTATTGCACACGTAATTTCTGAATATCTTTACATCTCTCCTGTGTAATATTTGTATTTAATGGTGTGACCTTTGCCAACCACAGGTACGATCCACATATGTGCTAGCAGTTGTGAAAGGCAGGTAATTAATTTTTGAACTGACTCCTCAATATAGCTCTTAGTATTGGCTTAACTATCGTGAGATGAACATCCTATTGATGTTTAGTGAATAATAGTGTTTGTCCAGTGTTTTACCGGAAAAGAGAGAACATAAAATACTACAAAAAGCTAACCAATATTCATTATATTTAAATCCTCATAATAAATTAAATAATTATTTAAATGACGTATTCTTGTGTCTCGTGCTCTTGTGTATTTCAAAACAAAAGGTGTTATGATAAACACTTAAAGAAACATTGTCCTTGGTGTAATCTATATGTTGACAATCCGTATGCCATGAAGTTCCATCGACAATTTCATTCGAATAAGAACTCATTTGAACAACTGAGTAACGCATCATTTAGTCCTCAGTATAATAGCCCATCAGAGAGATCAGAACATATACGATTACAAGCTAGAACAGAGAGTCCTTTGTATATCAGACCAAATGAACAACAGCAAAATGTCGAAGACGCTAGAGCTGTGGAGGCTGCCTCGGCTATATTTCAGCCTCACAACAATCAACAACAACAACATGAATCTGTTGATTTCCAAAGGATAACCATACCTTTTTCTGTGAACAATGCAAATCTAACTTATCTGGAAAACTCGACCATGAACGGAGTAATTCAAACCTCATCACAAGCTGATGCTGAGAATGCCAGACAAATGATAAGTACATCTGCTATATCTCCATACAATAGCTCACAGCAGAGAGTAATGCAAATGAATTGCAATAAGAGATCTGAAAAGGCTAGAGAAAGGGTTGTTGCACCGGCTACTAATCTAAATGAAGGAATAATACAATTTCAATCACTCACAACACAATCATCTTCTGCACCTCCAGCACATCTCAACCAAATCACAATTGATTCTTCAGTCCTACACAAGAGCAAAACTCCTACTTCAAGCGGGAGAATACCGTCATGCTTTGAGGACATGATGTGTTCTCATACTGAACACTCGATAGTGGATGAGCTAATGCAAGCAGGTGCCAACCAAGAGAGAGAGGCACTTACCCCATTGCGAATTAGAAAAGAAGGATTAATTGGAATGGAGCCACAGTCTCCAGCTTCATATCACAAATCTATTGATGAATCCATGTCCAAGGGATCCCAATTAGAGGCGGAGAAAATGGAACAAATGGTTGATGAAACAACTAGTTTGCAGTATGGCAGGACACCTTCCCATCAAAAAAACACGAGAGATTCATTACAATCAGAAACAAATCGAGGAGTCCTCTCCCCATCAACCACACAGTCAGAATCTTCATATAAAAATTACAATGCTAAACCTATTTCAATGGGATCTCAATCAGATGCGGAGAAATCAACTAATTCGCATTCTGAATCTCTTGTATCCAGTCAACAGAGCTCAAAAGAATCACAAGCAGAATCGAATAATGGCGAACTTCCATATGTTGATCTGGTCAGTCCAGAACATCGAATCGATTTACCAGATTCACCAGTCCATTATGATAAACTATTTCCAGATACCTGGGAAGATTTGACAACTATAGAAGAGGTAAATTGTTTAATTTTTATTTCATGAATAGTGTAAGATATTCTAGTAATTGAAATTAGGAACGCTGGAAGCAATTCCACTTACATATTTCTTCTGCGGAGGCAATAATGTCAAAACTGCTAAACCCAGCACGACTTACGAGGGCGGTCCCAAAATGCTTCGACCTCGTATATAGATGGCGGTAGTAGTTTTAATCAAAATTTAAAAACATTTTCGTGAAAAGTGGCAACCTTATAAATCATATGTTTTAAGTTTCAAGGCGCCACGTTGTTTAGTCTTTTTCTTTGAGCACTCAAAAGTAAACGATCTCAGAGAATTTGTAAACATAGAAGAAATTGGTCCCCGATCTGTAATACAATACTTTCATTTGAAAGGTCTCAGTGCGAACAATATTAAAACCGAGCTAGATTCTACTTTGTGGGAGTCTGCTCCTTCCTATACAACTATAAACTATTGGGTGGCAGAGCTTAAACGGGCCCGTACGAGCTGCCAAGACGAACATCGACCAATTGAGGTGAACACGCCCGTAATGGTTAAACATATTTACAAAATATTATAGAATGGCCGTCGGTTGAAGGTTCGTCAGCTAGCTAAAGTCATAGGCATTTCACAATGTGCTATACATGGCATATTAACGGAAAATTTGATGATGAGAAATATGGGTGCCGCGTTTACTCACAATCAAGACAATGCACCAGTTCACTCATACACTATAAGTGTATCGAGCTAAAAGGAGCTTATGTTGTGAAATAACGAAAAAATTTCCGAAATTTTTTGTGTTTTCTTTGTTAGTTCGGCTAGTTTTGGGACCGCCCTTGTAGGTAGATACCACGAAACGTTAGAGCACTACCTTTGTCACTACAACGTAGGGACTAACTCACATTATAGACTCCCCCGTTTAATCTCTCAAATTACCTGTAAAATATGCACCTTATGTTGGCATATGGTGATATCAGTTAAATCTACAAGCTCCATTAAGGAACATGAGCTTAATGTAGTTACCTTAATTCAGGAAGGGTGTGACTGACAATTTCTTCAAAATCGTATTTTTCCTATTCTTTAAGAATTTAAGCGTTTTCTATTAGAAGATTTAAAATCTATATAGTGTGAAAAGTAGAGAATTTAATCCGTCTTTTTTTGTTTTATAATAAAATACCTGTTCTGATTTTGTGGAACAATTTTACGTTATACCTACTGGCCCTGTAGTCGTTTATCTACCATTTCTAACTTTACGCCAGTCTCACATATTTGCAATAATAATTTGTTATATTCTTTCGTGAAAAAGTACTAACTTTTATTATTAACATGAATCATTTTCGATCATAAACGAAGAACTTGACCATAACGTAACTTAGCGGGACGTAACGAATGTGTTTTTCGTCGATCCGTCGTTTTCGAGATAATTGAGGACCAACAAACGTACACAGGAATTTTAGATATTCTGACAATGTCTTTAAAATGTAGCTCAATTTGTATCAGTGGAAGGCTATTCGTCCTAAGGTACTCCGCCACGTAATTCCAAAAAAGTTATATCAGTACCTATTTTTTTGAAAACCAGCTATTTTCCTAACATTGTGGTACACTTTAAGGATTTCTAAATGCTCCCGATAGTAATTTAATTTATACTAGATTAAAGTTACTATCCTCAAGATGTGCAGAAGCGTATTTTGTAAAATCTAAAACCATTTTTTCTAAAGAAATGAAATGTTCAAAAATATGCTACACAATTTTTGTGATACATTTTGAGTTACAGACGTACCCTCAAATTGCAACAAAACTATATCAGTAAAAAGCTAGCTTTATAAAGATTTGCAGAATCAGTATTATATTAATTCAATTGGATTTGGAGTGCTACGTTAGACTAGTTTTTTGGATTATATAACGTTATCAAAACGTAACAGAATTCATATCAATGAAAAGTAATTTTTCCAAGAACTGTAGAATAATATTATTGATTTTTTTTCGCCATCCCATATTATCCAAATTTTTTTTAGTGTACTCGTATGTATGACTTGAAGTTGAAAGGTCGTCTAGCTGTCAATTAGTCGAATTTTCCATTCGACTAGCTATAGAATGAAAATTTTAGTATTTTTCATTTCACCATAAAAATATCTGCAGCAGGTTAAGAACACATCCTACGCTAGGTCAATGTAAACCTAAAGTTTTCTATACACATTTTGATGTAATTAGACTTCCTTTCGTAACATATATTTCCCATTGAAATGGTCGAATATTCTCGTTGTAGTCAAATCGTATTAAGATGAACGTTTTGCAGAAAAGGTGGCATTGTTCTATGGAAGGATTTTTTACATTTAATTGTGCAAAGTTATGGCAATCTTTGTGTTGGTCGTATACTTTTTTTTAGCAAATTTGATTGAAAAATATTTGCCCTTTTCAGATGGAACTGATGTAGTCGCTCGAATTAATTTTAGCTCCTATTTCAAAATCCAAAATGTGGTATAAATATCCAGTTTACGGGAAATGGGCAAGGAAAATGTTTCACTTTTTTGAATAAAAAAGAAATCGCCATTAGATATAGTAGGGTAAGCGAGAGATCCAAAACTCTATTTGTTGTGGAATTTTCTAGCGCAATTACCGCTTCAACTTTTCCTAATTCTATTACATATAGAACTCTTTACTCCCGGTATGAAGCAACTCACCCGAAATGTCATTTGAGTCATACAAATTGGCAAATTTAAAAATTGCTCCTCTATTCAGGCCATCATAATAGAAAGTTTTTGTTTATCAAGTAATCTACAAACATCTTTTGCTACATATTCTACAGTTTTGTTATTCTAGCTTTTGTTGCCTTTTTTTCTCTCTCTCCCACTCAGCCTCAATCGTGTTCCAGTTTATTTTGTTTTGTTTCAATCCTAGGCAAAGAACCAAACGAACGAACAAACGTACAAAATATTTCAATATACGAGTATATTCGCACACACAGCAAGAGGAGAATGGGACACAGCTGCTCCAAGTTGCAGAACAGCTGTAACAATATGCAACTTTTCCAAAAAGTCTTTACAAGCCAATTCGATACGAAGTTGTAATGGAGAGTTGGAAGAACTCAACGCACGACAAGTAACTCGCCAAATGCACAACAACAACAAACGCCCTTCGACACATCACTCCCCCTCCTTAGCCAAGGATTAAAGCAAACTCCATAGCATCACAACGTTTCTCCTCTAACGGTTTACTTGCTCGTGTCTTGCTCAATATGTTGTTGTGTGTTAGTGGAGGAGGGGTCGAACATGGTTTGTGTCTCGTATTGTTTGGCGAAAATTGCTCTGTTTAATGTTTGTCTGGAAGACATTGTCATTTTGTCAGAATTCCTAGGGTTTTTATTTTTTTTACTTTTAAATTTGTTGTTTTCTTTTATTTTTTCCAATTGTTTTCTGTTGTTCTGGCGAATTGTTTTCAATATCCATTTTTCTATGTGCTGAGAGACTCAGCGATTTTATGCAGCAGGGAAACCCGGAGTGAATTCCCAAGAAATCGAAGAGATCTGATTAGTTTTTTACCGCAGTTGATTCCCAAGGACATGTTTATTAGTTACATATATTCTGAGAAAATCTACCTGCCGTTGAATAAATTACAGTTTTTTTTCCAATTTCCATGTTTTGTTTTATGTCAATTTTTTGCTAATAGTCTAGGCAAAATGTTGCAGTTGTACAAAAGTGAATCCCGGTGTGAATTCCCAGCAGATTACACAAAGATCTGCTCATTTCATATATTATCTCAATCGGCTCCCCAGGAAACTTTTGCACTTAACTGGAAAATGCACAGATGCCGTATTCACTAATCTGCACAAATGTGCACTTATCCGTTTTACATAACTGCGTTATGTGCACTAAAACGAAATTTTAATGCTGATTCTGTATTCAATTTGATCACAACTTCACAACAATGGGTTCCCCAGGAAACTTTTATTACATATGCAGAATCTTTTGCACTTAATTGAAAAATGCAATGATGCCGTATTAACTTATCTGCACAAGTGTGCACTTATCCGTTTTACATACCTGCCTTATGTGCACTAGAACGAAATTTTGATGCTGATTCTGTATTCAATATGATCATAACGTCAAAAACAAACATTCTTATGCAGTTAGTATTGAAATGTGTCGCTTTGTTCTTGTGCATCTTTTGCGTGCAGACATACACGCAGCCATCTCGTTAAGAAATCTGCTACAGTCGGGGATGTGGCCCCCAGAGAAATGATGACAGCCTGGCTATCGGAGTAAATGACAGCGCCAGTGTTGGTGACTGTGTAGCGACTCAGCCACTTCCATAAAGCTATTATTTCGGCTTGATAGATACTGCAGCTATCTGGTAGTTTGTGAGCTATATCAAGACTAAGTTCTTTACATTATACTCCGAAGCCAATCTTATCATTAGGCCTCGAACCATCTTTGTGGAAGTGAAGTTGGTTTCTATTTCATGGTATTCTGCCAATCCATTCCTCTCCGGCAAGGAATCTCCGAATCCTCCGAAGGTGTACACCGTTGGTATATAGCCCACTCTGTCGTTTATATTGCACTACATTGTGACATCCGCATGTGGCCGTAGTTCTTATACCTCCACATTGATAGACAGTTGGTGTCAACGTAATGCTGTAGTGTCAATTTCTTCCGCCAAAATATCAATCTACAGTTGATGGAGTAGGACTTAGAGAGACTCAGTCGCTGTAGTCCTTAAAGCTCCTCTTAGGCTATAGCAAGAAGTTCTCTTATCATTTGACTGGTGATTGGATAATTTTTCAGTTTCTGTCCACCACATCGCAATGCCCTGCAGCAGTATTGGACGAACTACTGCTATATATCCAATGGACGATTTTACGTGAGAGGCCCCAATGCGACTCTACAACATTCCTACAGTAACATAAGACGACATTGGCCTTCCTAATACGTTCCAGTATATTGAGTTTGAATGATACTTTAGTATCTAGACTTATACCTAGACATTTTTCACTTTCAGAACAGACTAGCTCCGTTCCATTTATCCGAGGAGGAGGGTCCACATGTGGGACTTTATTAATAACCAACTCTGCCTTGTTTGGGGTAACGCCCAAACCGCTGCTTCTGGCCCATCTTACCAACTTGTTCAGAGCCACCTTTAGGAAATCTCTGAGGAAGTTTTCGAATTTGCCACTCACTGCCACTATGCGAGGAGGGTCCACATGTGTCACCTTATACTTCCTGGTAAATATAACCAGTTCTATTTTGTTTGGCTTAACGCCCAAATCGCTGCTTTTGGTCCATTTAGCCAATTTGTTCAGAGCCACTGGTACGATGTCTCTGAGGACGTTGAGGAATTTGGCAATTACTGCGTTAACAACGTCGTCTGTTTATGCCACGACTTTGCAGCCACAACGTTCCAGGGCATTCACCCTAGATTCCAAATTATTGAGCACAGAACTCCTCTGTTTAAAAATCTTGTAAGATTTGTGGACCCAAGACCTGTCATGCGTCTTCTGTTTAGCAGACTTTGAATTGGCTAAAATTCGCCCTTAAATATGACAGTGTCGCAATTATCGCATCTGAGTGAATATTGTCAAAAGCCCCTTTTATGTCCAGAAAGGCCACACATGTGTATTCTCTGAAATGTAGGATCGATTCGATATTGTCCATAAGTTCATACAGCGCATATTCTGTAAACGTGGCCTTGTTGTAAGCATGGAGTTTTGTTTTCTCTAGTGAAAGAATCTAAAAGTCTTTCCAGTCCTTTCAGCTAGAAGGAGGATAGTCCAATTGGCCTAAAGTTCTGTGACCTAATGTGTGATATCTTTCCCGCTTTGGGTGTGAATACCACTTTGGGTATGAATATCATCGATTGGTGATGTATGTATGATAGCCTGATACAGCCTTCGAAAATGTTCTCCAGCCAATGGATAATGTACCTTACCATTCTCTGCATTACTGCTGGAGCAATTCTGTCTGGTCAAGATGATTTAAAGCACTAAAATCTGTTAATCGTCCAGCTACTTTTGGATTCCAGCTAAATTTGGATTCTGCAACAGTCAACAACCTAGCGACGATTGCAGAACACTCGCTCTCTCGTTGGTCCTGCTGTTCCACGAGTTCTGTTGGTGAGTTTCTTTGCGAAATGTGTGTCGAGCAGTACTTTAAGCAACTGATTTTTTGTCCAGTTGATGACCTGATCTTGCAGGTATCCCACTGTACAGGGCGTAGCAGATAATATATTCCTCAGCCTTGCGGCGTATGAGACTTTTTCCATCTGTTGGAGCAATGCCGTGTGGTCAAGGTGTGTTTAAGGGATCAAAGCTGCTAATCTCCCAGCTAGTTCGGGATTCCTCAGTCAACAACCTAGCGACGATTGCAGAACACTAGCTGTGTTTTCCTGGGAAATGTATGTCGTGCAGTGCTTTAAGCGACCGCTTGCTGCTTTTGTCCAGTTGACGACCTGATCGTGGAGGTATTCCACTGTAAAGGGCGTAGCAGACAATATCTTCCTCAGTCTTGCGGCGCAAGAGACATTTTCCATATGTTGCAGCAATACCGTTTTGTCGATCCAGGTGATTTTAACTTCTCAAAGCTGTTAATCGCCCTGCTTATTCTGGATTCCTCAGTCAGAAACCTAGCGACGCTTGCAGTCCTCTCACTCTCTTGGTGGCCCTGCTGATCCTCGGGTTCTGTTGTTGGGTTCCCTGGGAAATGTGTGTCAAGTAGTAAATTGAATGCCCACTGAACTGGGCCTAGCGGATAGTATCTTCCTCAGCCTCGCGTCTTCAGAGACCTTCTCCACTTCTCCACAGAACGTGTACCAAGAACACATTCGGGCTTTCCTAAGCTTCTTCTTGTATATCTTGAGTTGTTCGTTATAGACATCCCAGTCATTAGTGACCCAGCAGATTTGGCCCTGTTGAAAAACTTCTTGCAGGCCTTTTTTTCTAGCCTTTAGCTCAGAAGTAGAACATTGTGATATAGTTTTGCCCATGCACCTTGGTTTTTTAAGTATTCTTCAAGGGTTCTCTTGCCAATTTCCTTAAATTATGGACAAATTTATATAATCTTGATGTTTTTCTCTGCATTATATATAAAATTTTGCATAGCTTTATTTGTTCCTAACATTAAGTACATTTTTTTGCTACAAATGTGGGCCGACGAACATCTACTCGAATTGCTGCTGCTAATACATTTGCCATTTGCTGCTGCTGTTATTGCTTTTGCTATTCGCCACAGTTGTTGCTTCGGCTGCAGCAATTGTTGCTGTGCTACAGAACAATGTAAACCAGATGCTTACCCAGTTTAAAGTGGTGTCTGTCTGCCTGTTTGTATGCCTCTCTATGTTATATCTTGATTTGTTTTTACTCTGTATCTGGTTTACAAAATGTGAAATGTTGTCTGCTCTGCTGCCTTCAAGTTCAATAAGAATAATAAAATATATGTATAAGTACATACACAAAATTACAAGTTAATTTTGTACATTTATTTTCATCGAATATTTGCATAATTTTATTAAAGAATTTCAAACCATCTCTGGTTATTTGAAAATACTATAAGAATATTATTTAGTAATGAAATCTTAATTTTCCAAAGAAACTTGGAAACCATAAAGTTTGGAGGAGAAATTTGAGTAGCTATAAAATTATCTGAAAAGAGTTTGTCAGGATGAAGTGTTTCCCTGTTGAAACTTTATTTCTATGTAATTTCTCTAGAAATTAATTAAAATTTCATTGGAAACTTCTTAAATTGCAATTTTCACTGGTTTTTGCTCTATACACAAAATGTTTATTTCTTTAAATATAGTGGCAATGATTTCAAGCTAAAGACAAATGACACAAACTAGCAAAAAAATATGGAAGTACTTTCTTAGGACTCTCTTTGGAAGTACTTCCAAAGAAGAAGTTAGAGCATTTTTTCACTCCCAAATAATTTATGAAAAATATAAAATTTTAAAATTTTGTTATTTAAAACAGATTTTTTAAAATTGAATACGTCAGAAAAAAATAGAATTTTAATAAAGAAAGTTAAACAATCGGTGCGGGATTCGAACCCGGACAACTCAGTTTAATTATTCCTTGATAAAGGGAGCATCCAAAGCAGTGGAGACAGCTAAAAAGAACTCATACCCTGAAGTGCTCAGAAATATCTCTGAACAGTAGTAATTCCAACTTGTTCGTGGCCGTGCGCGTTAACATTGGATGTTATGCTGCTGCAGCGCTGGAGAGCCAGGTTCAATTCACGGCGAGACCAAGAAATTCACTTTGAAAAATTTTATAAAAAAAATGTTCTTAAAAATAAAATTAAGGAAATATATTTTTTTGCAAATTGTTAACATCCTAAGAGCCAAATTATGAACGAAATGGCTCTACAAGCCCATGTTAAATTCATCGGTGAAGATCCAATGTAGAAGTACTTCTGGATCGCAATAATAACATGTTCACCACTTTTTTGAATGTTTTTTTTTTGTATCGAAGGGATGTGCATAGAATTGTTCGTGTCCTAAGCACGAAAAAACAAAGTCTTAAGAAGAATGAATTAGAGAATTAATAAGTGCAGTAAAAACCGAAAAATCGCATATTTGGGACACATAATGAAAAACGAGAAATAGCAATTAATTCAAATAGTTCTCAAAGGAGAAATTTAAGAAATGACCGCCAGAGATACCACAATGAAAGGAACCTACTGACAACACAACAAATTTGGGAAAATGTTTCTTTATTTCCGCCGCCAGAGATATTTCCTGGCTGAAGATTTTCCAAGACTGGATCGGTTACCGCAATAAAAGGAACCTACTGACAACACAACAATTTGGGGAAATTTTTCCTTTATTTCTCTACATAATCTTCTTTCAGCTGGATACACCTTTTCCAGCAATTTTCAATAGTTTCGATACCCTGTTTATAGCAAGAACTGCCTAGCTCCTGAATATAACCATCAGCCGCAACCTCCACCTCTTCCAACTTTTTCCGCCAAAGCATTTTTTCAAGTTTGGAAACAAAAAATTTTCCGAGGGAGCTAAATCTGGCGAAGAAGGTGCGTACTGAAGCAACTCCAACTTTAATTCATTGATTTTGGCCATCGAAATAGTGAATGCATGAACTGGTACATTGTCTTGAGCAAACGCGGCACCCATTCAACTAAATCACGAACTTTCAACCGACGGTCATCCAACACCATTTTGTGCATTGCCTTTAACCATTTCTGGCGTCGAAACCTCAATTGGTCGACCAGTTCGGTGTTCGTCTTGGCAGCTCGTGCGGCCCCGCTTAAACTCTGCCACCCAATATTTTATAGCTGTAAACCGAGCTAGCTCGGTTTTAATATTGGTTGGACTTCAAATGAAAGTATTTTATTACGTATGGGTGACCAATTTCTTCCGTGTTTAAATTCACTGAGATCATATACTTTTGAGTGCACAAAAAAAAACTAAACAAAGTGGCGCCTTCAAACTTAAAACATATGTTTTAGAAAGTTGCCACGAAGTATTTTTTTTTTCGAACTACTATATGTATGTCAATTCGGCTAATTTGGGGACCGCTCTCGTAGAAACAGAAGTTTAGTAACTGCCGTTAAAACAATTAGACATTTTTTTTATTGTTATTTGAATAAAAAAATGGAACAAAAATTGGAAAAATGTTTTTCGTTCCATTTTTTGCAAGCTAGCATCCTAAATAAGGAAACAATATCTATTAAATAAATCTGTGGGGAAATGTACTAGAAATGATAACCCTTTTGGTAGAAGTAAGAGAATTTCAACAAATTCATGTTTTTATACCCCGATTATGGCGAACGAGGGTATACGAGTATATCAGTTTGCTGCTGGTCAAATCTGTAACACAATGAAGGAGTGACCTCTGAGACCCCAGAATATTTGCCGGAAATTCGTTGTGGGCCATTTTAAGTCATTTGAGCAATGTCCGTCCGTCTGTCTGTCTGGCTGATGCGTACGATAAATTTCAATGGGTGCAGCAGATTGCCTTCAAATTTGGTATGTGTTAATTTTTTTTCTATCTCAGCCTATGATCGAAAATGGGCTGTATTGGTCCACTCCTTCAAGTACCTCCCCCACAAAAGTAAATTTTTTTTAAAGTATTTCTTTTTAATAACTTCTATACCACTTAACAGAATCTTTCATAATTCCACACATAGTACTAGTTTCTTGACCGCTATCACCTTGAGAAAAATGGGCGTTATTGCCACGCCCCTTTTGGAACCACGCCTACAAATAAACCATTTTTTGTAAAAATTTAACGGCTTATAACTTAGATTCCAGTCCATAAAACTACTTGAAATTGTGTGCAGTGTAATGTTTGTATAGTACCTACAGTCCCGTGAAAAATTGGCGGGAGGTACCAAACATCCCGTTTGGTACTTCCCATACAAGTGGACCATTATGCACAAAAAGTTAACGGCTTATAACTTTGATTTCTGCGAATACAAACACTTCAAATTTTGTACAGTGTAATGATTTCATAGTACCTGTAGTCTATTGAACATGGGTGTTATTGTCAAGCCCTTTTCGGTACTTCCAAAAACAAAATGGATAAACTCGGTCGGAGCCGACTATATTATGCCCTACACCATCCTATCAGAGCAGAGTAAGAACAAATATTGTGAAGTTTTATCAATGTTATTTTCCAAATGATTATGATATGTCTAATAATGCCTCTCTTTCGTTGTTTGCCCAAGAAACTATTATCTGCTAATTTTTATAAATTTCTGTTCAGAAATGCAGATTCTATAGCCATTATATGCTAAATCGGGATATATGAATATATGGAGACAATCTCCAAATCTGAAGCGATTTTTCTCAAATTTGGAAAAGTGTATTATCGGCGCAAATAACTATTCTGTATGAAATTTCGAAAAGATTTTATTATTTTTATGAAATTTTGCATAGGTAATTACCACCTCATAGAATGTTCCTGTGTTACATTTCATAAAGATAGCATATATATGGGAGCTATATCTAAATCAGGCAGAGACAGTTTTCTTATTACATGGATCAACACTGCCAAATTCGGGAAAAATCGTTTTAGATGTAGATATAGCCCCCATATACAGGGTGGCTGATATGTAATGCAACAAAGTAAAGCGCTATATTTTTTTATTTTTTTTTTTAAATTTTACTATTCAAAAGCAAAAAATGTCGGAAATAACATAAAATTTTAGAAACAGTTTAGATTTGTTCGAATCGACCACCATTGGCACGAATTATGGCCTTCAAACGGCCGACAAAGCCATCACACGCTGCACGAAATTGGCTCTGCGGTATTTTGGCCCATTCCCGGCGAAGCGCCGTCTTGAGATGATCGATACTTTGGTATTTTTTAGTGCGAACCTTACTCTCTAAAAGGCGCAAAAGTCCAACGGATTGAGATCCGGAGATCTTGGTGGCCATTGTGCGGTAGAAATGAAGCGAGGTACCTCCTTTTTATCCCATTCTTGGTTGACGCGTGCTGAGTGCGATGGTGCTGAGTCCTGTTGGAATGTCCATGGTCTGCGGCCGAAATGTTTGTCTGCCCAGGGCTTCAATACTGTCTTTAGGACATTTTCCCGATAATATTCGGCATTTATTTTGACCCCATGGTCGATGAATACGAGCGGGGAGCGACCATCGGCCGTTACGGCGGCCCACACCATTACCATCGGCGGCGCTTGTGTTCTGGTGGCCAATCGAAGGGGTAAATTTTCAGCTGACTTCTTTGGCAAGTAAACCCGATCATTTTGTTTGTTCACAAACTGCTCAATTTGGAATGGCTTCTCATCGGAGAAAACCAAATTCGGTAACTGGCCACTTTCGTGCAAGCGAAGCAACTCCTTGCCTTTTTCCAGTTCAACTTTTTTTTGTGCATCGGTGAGCTCTTGCACTTTTTGGAACTTCAATGGCTTTAGTCCAAGCTCATTTTTTAATATGTGTTGTATCCGTTCTCGCGATATGTTCAGCTCACGAGCAATTTGCGGCGTGGATTTCGATCAAATCTGGCCTTCACTTTTCGGATCATTTCTGGTGTTGTTACCGTTTCTTTTCGTCCACTTTTTGGACGCGATGCAACACTGCCAGTATCACGGTAATGAGCAATGGTACGAGAAACAAAATATTTATTCACATTTAAATGCTGGAGGGCTCTAACGATAGCCACTTGTGTCTTTCCACCCAAATATAAAGCAATCACACTATCACGCTTGAATTCCATCACGAATAACTTTTTTTCTGAATCTGAAGATCAAAATGCTTTTGTAAGCTTGTAAACAATAAAATGAACTGTCACTGAAATAAATCTGTCAGCTATCAGACTAGCGGTTTAGAAATGATAGCAACCTGAAGTTGGTTGCAATACATATCAGCCACCCTGTATATGTTACACCCGATTTGGTGTATAAGCGCTGTAGAAGTTGTTCTTTACTTTCGATCATCGCAACATTTGGCAGAAATAAGTTTCTTAATTTAGGAACTAATATTGTTTAAATTGAGGATAATTGGTTCAGATTTAGATTTAGCCACATACATACAATGTTCCTACCTATTTAGTATTTAAGCGCTATTGAAACTGTACTTTACGTCCGATCTTTATATTATGTGGCAAAAATTAAGTTTTTGATCCAATGTTATGAAAATCTTTTCAGATTCTGTATACTCCCAAATATATTTGTTCCTTCCTATGCTTGATATATGAAACAATACCGCGCATTTTAGGATTATTCTTTCATATCGAATTTATTACGATCAGCATCTTCACTCCTCCTTGGAATAAGCCTTGATGAGGAGGTAGAGCTAAGTACTTTGTTAACTGAAACGAATCACCAGTTATTCCAAGTTATTATCGCAATGCCCATTTTTGCATTGTTAGGGAGGTGTAGGGTATTATATAGACGACCCTGTCCGAATTTCTGTCTTTTCTTTCTGGTTTAATTATATTATTTCTTGACACATAAATTCATTTTAAAAACAACTTGTCTTTGGCTCAAAATCATTGCCGTTTTCTTTAAAATTTTTTTTAGCGTAAACATGAATATATGTGTCAAGAAAAACTATAATATAATTAAAAAAGTCAAGAAATAATATAATGTAATTAAAAACATCCATGTATTTCCCTTAAATCTCCAATGTATTTCCCAAAAAATCATCTGAAAAAAACTTGCAATTGCAACAAAAAGACTGTTGAAAAACAACCTTTTTAAAGACCACTACAGCTGATTTAATTGTTGTGAATATATCCCTGAGTGTGTGTGTGCGCCCAAATTGGTCTTATCATGTGTTTGTAAGGATATGTACATAAGTTTAAATGTGTTTTTGTGCGAGAGCAAGTGAGCTCCACATGCTGTGTGTGTGTCTGGGGCCAAAAAGGAACAAAACACAGGTGTTGGCGACAGCTATGCGCCACTTGTTCCACAAAATGAATTGAATGAATTGGAGATCAGATGGAATGAGATGCGGCAATGTCAGGCCATTGAGAGAGGAGAATGCGAATGGAAAGGTATGGCTTTCGGTAGCCACAAAGTCTGTGCGTTTTTCGGTCTATGTATGTGCTTGCTGGGTCTGTGTGTGAGAGAGTTGCCGGCTGCCAGTCCTCGTCGTTCGTTGTTGGTCTCGTTCACAAGTGCAACTTTAACAAAAACAGTGATTATAACACACAACCAACCAAACACTAGCATGCCTTCGAGTTAAGGGAATTTTACTGTGTGTGTGTGGGAAATATGTGCTTGCTGCAAGCACTAACATGTTTTTGTTGTCGCGCAAAAATAGGATAAAAGGATAAAAACGAAATGTTTTTATTTTACAATGCCACAGCCATAATACTACAGAAACTCTCTCTCGTTCTCTCTAAGGAATCCACACACCTCCACTCATTCCCACGCACACACACACAATCACTAATCCAATGACTAACACTCCTCTCTGTGAACATTATTGTTAAATGTCCTTGTATTATATATCATTCACAGCTGAGACCATTTTATACACAGTGAGTGCGGCGCTGTTTCGGTTGTTATTTTTTGCGAAATTTTGAAAATGTTTTTTTTTTTCATAGAACTACAATGCTTGGGACTGCTGCAATTTTATTTTATCCCGAACGGAAAAGTATTGAAAACATTTAAATACAGGTTTTGATTTAAGTAAATACATTTTCAGTATATTAAAAATACTGCCCACGCTAGAGTTATTGCAATAAATTCTACAGAATCTGAGAACTTTATGCTAACTTTATGCTAAGCTAGGCTATTGAATTCTTAAATGCAGTTTTTCCATCTGGAAGCAACAAACAGACGGGCGGACATAGCTCAAATGTTTTAAAAAAAAGTATCAAAATAGATTTTAGAAGTCCGTTTAGCAAATTTCCGTCTGTTTGTCTGGCTGCCTATTCATATATTATTATGAAAGTGCTGGTTGCAAATATTAACCTATTGTTCGCGTCACAGCCTCCCGAGTCTCGGCAATACCGGTCGCGTATTGACATCACTGGAATCTCCTCTAGACCTCTCTTCGCAGAACTAAATTCCTTAATTCGTATGTGCAGAGCGCTGATTGCCTGTGGGCGGTGGTTCTTATAGTTTAGGTTAGGATGGCAGTCGGAGTTGCCAGCTCACATAGACCAGTTTATGTCCCTAGTGATACCACGGGCCCAGTTGCCCCTCAACGGAACCTAGCTGTTTTATACACAATGTTATCGATTATACGAACATCGGTGCCGGCAAAATCTGTCGGCATTCCAAGAAAAGCCGACCCTAGTATATATAGATATCGCTTATTTAATTCAGGGCTATAACAATGCAGGGGCTTAATGCTCGCCACTTCCTCCTCTTAGCCACAGCGTCTGTAACAGTCATTGGACTCAATTCCCCAGCTCCTTACAAGATCGCCAATCGGGAAATGTCCCGTCAGAATTGATACTAATGTAGACAGTAATTTTCTCTCTAGTGCAAGGAGATATTTTGACCTTATCAGGTCGTATTGTTGTCATATTTGTCTAGCTACCCTACAGTTAAGGGATGTGACCTCCAGAGAATTGATGGCAGCCTGACGACTGTTCGAGTAAATGACAACGCCAGTGTTTTTATGTAGCTCACTGGTTAGTGCGTTAGACTTCTATTCCGAAGGTGCTGAGTTCGATTCCCAGCCAGGGCGCTGGAAAATGTAACATCAACATATCATGTTTTAATCATAATTCAAGTTTCTGCAGCTAAAAGTAATTCATCGTCTCTAAGCTGCTACAACAACTTCGTTGCGGCTCAGCCAATTGGCGACTTCCCTTATTGCCATTATTTCGGATTGATAGACTCTACGGGTATCTGGTAGTATATGAGCTATATCAAGACTGAGTTTTTTACAATGCACTCCGAAGCCAATCTTAACTTCAAACTTTGGAACATCTATGTAGAAGTGGAGATGGTTTCTATTTCCTCCTAATCTGCCAACCCAATCATCTCTGGCAGGTATCTTAGTGGCAAAGCTTCTTTCGAAGGTGTACACCGTTGGCATGCAGTCCATTCAGTCGATTACCATAGCACTACATTGTGATATCCTCATGTGACAGTAGTTATTGTACCTTCACATTGATAGGCTATTTAATCTTAGTGCCGCCCTGGTTGCAACTTCTCTCGCCACAATATTAATCGGAAGTATATGAAGTAGGGCTTGTAGGGACTCAGTCGCTGTTCTCAGAATTTTTGATAGTAGGTTGGTGATGGTTGGTTTGTCAGTTACCGCCCACCATACCACAATTCCGTATAACAGTATTGGACGAGCTACTGCTATATATATCCAATGGATGATTTTAGGAGAGAGGCCCCACCGCGACCCTCCAGCAATTTGTACGTTTTTACTATCACATTGCGAAAGGGGGAAGCACTCTCCAAATTTAATTATCCCCGAAAATGACCGTAGCTATTTTTTTGCAGGTCCTGGCACAATACTGGTTTCTTATATCTATAACCTTATGTCATAACAACCCAAGTCAATGCAATATTGATTCAAATGGAGTTACTCATAAATCGTAACATTTCTAATGTTATACATCATTTATTTTCTTGTCGTAATTAAGCATTATTGTATTTTAAGTCATCAGTCCTTTTTTACGAATTTAGTTATATTCAAAATATTGTTTGTAGATTTTAATTCAACACTCCATTTTAAAACTTATTTAATAGAAAATTTGTTTTTTTTATTTTCAGGTGAGTGTTTAAGACATACAAATTCCATCGAAAATTGAGTACGTTATTAAAGGTAAGGTTCAACAGCCTCTTAGTCTGTAATTTCCTCCATACATCAAGAAATGCACTGAAAAATGTACAGAATTATAGGTTAGGTTGGCTTAAGAGTGGCAGCCTGTATAACAGATTCCCTTAGACTATATAGTCTAATGTGCTGCCACAGGGACGTAAGGGAAAATATAAGTTTTCCCTGGCGCTTCCCTTGAAACTAATTTGATAGCTTTAAAAAGTTCAAAAGATGGCGGATTTTAAAATCAGCCCTCATGCTGAACCAGTTTATAAGTTAGTTACGTCCCCAAAGAAATTAGAGCCTAAGGCTGCACACGACGTTCTAGGGAGAGCGGCACACAGACACAGAAGATGTTCAACTTATTCCTCCTCCTCTTCATTTTCACAGCTTCGGCAAAAGTAATTACGCACAACCTTCAATCTCTGCGATAATAGAGGTAGTAGTGACCCGTCACAATGTCCCGATGTCGTTATGGACATTGATGCGTTTTTCAGTTTAGGCAGGGACACATCCGTATAAGAATGTACTCGTATGCAGTTCCTCACTAGTGACCACCTGTGAATTGTTGCCGTAAGGGCACTATCTCTTAAAAAGTGTTTGCAGGTCGCTAAAGCCTTGTCCACATATTCCAGTTCCCCTTGAACTTGTAAGGTAGTTCATAGTCTTACCAGCTCTTCCGCTTTGCAATTCCCTGGTGTGACCCGGTGACCCGGCGGCACTCTTATCAGGTGAATACGTATATTAAATCGTTCAGCCATCTAGTTAAGATATGCGCGACTGTCGAGGGCAGTTTTTGAATTCAGGAATATAATTTCCAGGGGCTTGATAGCAGCGGGACTATCAGAAAAAGTATTGATACCAACTTTGGCCAGAATATGAATTTTCAGGAATTCTGCTAAATCTTTAGTAGCTAAGAATTTTGCCTAATAAACACTACAGTGATCGGGCGGTCCTTTTTTAATGCATAGCTCAAGTTCCTCAGAAAAGACCCCAAATTCCACTTGGTTGTCGTATTTGAAACCTTCTGTATAGAAGTTAACAAATCGTCTATGTCCTGCAAAACGATAATTCTAATCTGATCTATCAGCTATTAGAGTGAGATACTTTTTATTAAAAAGTGGTTAAGTCATTGTGTAATCAACAATGACCGGAAGGTCGGGCATTGTGTCTCGAATGACACTATATACGTAGTCATTTTCTGACCAGAGTGACAGTTCCCTAGTTTTAGGTTAGGGTGGCTGCCAGCTTTGTCCGCATAGATAGCCCAATGTAGGTCCCTAGAGGATACCAAGAATGCCCCTCATCGAAACTAACCAGTTTATAAACAAAGTTATCAATAGTACTAATATTGGTACCGAAAAGATCTTTCGGAGTTCTTAGAAAGGCCGACCGTTTTCTAGAAGCCATTGAGCGTCCCAGTATGGGAGTTGGTAGCGTGCTCGCCTATGATATATGGGGGTTGTGGGCTCGATTCCCACCAGGCTCTGGTCTGTCGCTACAAAAATATAACAAGCAACATGGTCATTGTCAGCCGGTTTACGCTGGACCGTAAAATTAAAATATAAATTTACTTTGTATTGTAACTCATATCTTTATATATAAAATCCTTTGTACGTTTGTTAGTAACGTATGATCTCCGAAACCATAAGTCCGAATGGGCTGAAAAGTGTACATTAGGTTCAGTTCGGGGTCACCTGTGTTATAGAATTATTATAACCGCGAAAAATGGCGGAGTGGTCAAGTTATTTTCAAAATCCGCGGTTCCAGACCGATTTGACTGAAACTGTGTGGTTTGCCTTGGTAATAGTTTGTATGTATGACTAAACCTGTATCCAATACACATTTTTATGGTGATTTTTTCCTGAAACTCGGAATGTCCGCATTTTTAATGAAATATCAATGAATTACAAACCAATTCATCCCAAACAGAACGGGCAGGACAACGTCTGTTGGGGTCAGCTGGTAAATAAATAAATATCCGGATTCGTAATGAGAGGCAGTGAGTATTTGGATTTAGGTGGATTCCTGCCGTTAGGCTTAACTCCACCGTGCTCTAAACACTCGGGTGAATACTTGCGTCGACCACGCCCCCACGCACAATGTGCATGAGTACCAATCAATTCCGTGTATTCTGGCCACTTTTTCTCTCCTCCTTGGTTAGGAGCGGGGCCCATCTAAATCTCCTGCCATTCTAGGGTCATGGCGCCCGGTTGGTTTGCAACTCCACATCCGAGACCATTCTCTCCCAGCGATTTTGGTTTAAACCACAGCCACCACGTTGCACCCAACAGGGTCCTCACCAATAGTCAGGCCGGTACCTGCGTACCGAAGGCTTTCCTGACTCCCGTGGTACCAGATTAAGTGCTCTGGTCAGACTGCGTAGCCGAAGATACTACCAGTTAGACTCCAGAAAATCTAGGACTGGTGACCAGTCTAGGATCACAGTCCAGTCCCCATCCTGGGAATAGATGAGGACTATAGGATTCGTAGATCCCCCTCGTAATGAGAGGCAGTAGCATAGCAGGTGTTCAATGTTCTCCACTTCTTCCTCATCACCACAGCTCATTGTACGCAATACTTAACCATCTGGTGTGACCGCCGATCGGGCATTGTCCCGCCAGAATCGACACTACCGTAGACTGTCCTTTCCTCTCTCGTGCGAGGAAACATTTTTTAGCTACCCTACAATTGCAGATTTTTGTCCATCTTTCATTGGACTGCCAGATGCTTAGGCAATCTGCTTACATGTGGGCAGTGGCGCACCAATATTTGCAAATTCTTCGAGAACTTGTAATGTCGTCCCCTTCCTAGCCAGTTCATCAGCTTTGTAGTTCTACGGGATATCCGTATGCCCATGTACCCATATGAGGTGTATTTTAAAATGCTCAGCCATATCGTTAAGAGATCTGCGGCAGTCGTGCACTGTTTGTGAATTTAGGGATGTACCCCACAGAGATGTATTGGTAGCCTGGCTGTCAGAGTAAATGCCAACGCCAGTGTTGGTCACTACGTTGCGACTCAGCCACTTCCCTTATTGTCATTATTTCGGCTTTATACTTACTGGTATCTGCTAGTCTATAAGCTATATCAACACTATATTATGTACAGTGCACCCTGAATCCAAACTTATCATCAAGCTTCGAACCTTCTGTCCTGCCAAGCCATTCCTCTCTGGCAGGTATAGTGGTGAAGTTCCTCCCGAAGGTGTACACCGTTGGTATATAGTCCACTCTGTCGGAGACCATAGCACTACATTGTGATATCCTCGTGGGCCATAAATCTTGTAACTCCCTATTGAGTAATGCCGCTCTGCAAAAAGAATAACACTATGTACATAGCCATTTCCTGACCAAGGTGAAAGTTCCCCAAGTCTAATAGCAGCACATGCGGCATATTGCCTTGCTATAATCTCTAGCGGATTTGAGATTCTGAGAATTGGACGTGAAAGTAGCCCCAAAGATAAGAACTTCTGAATCATTCGTTTAGTCAAGTTGGCTCAATTAATAATTCAATGGCCATACGAATTATTTTGCTCAAGGTGGATTTTTTGCACTTTTTCTATATTTTTTTCTAGGTATACCGCACGGAATATCTCTTTTGTGTCTGAAGCAAAGTTGTAGATATTGAATGGGAGAAAAGCCGAACAAACCTACCCGAAAAAGTCCCTCCAGTGCCTTTAAAATCGCCGAGAAAAAAATATAAAAACAGGGCAAGAAATCCACCTTGAGCAAAAAAATCATATGACCATTAAATTATTAACTGAGTCAACTAGACTAAACGAAATATCTAGAAGTTCTTATTTGTGGGGCTAATTTCATGTCCAATTCTCAGAATTGTGTCCCAAATCAATGAGTTGAAAAATGCTGTACTGTGTAGTCGAATTGCTACTCTGTGCTTCGCATGAAACTTTTTAAATAAGTAACAGGAGTTTAAGTGTTTTAATTTCTCCTCTCTCTCTCTCGCTATCTCTCCCATTTACTATCATCATCTATTAGATAACATTTAAGCGTGTGTAAAGTGAGACTCGACAATTTTGTCGTCTGGCCGTAGAATGTTGCTGCAGTGTGTTTTTCGTCTTTCCTTTCACTTGAACTTTTTCCAACGTTCCTTTCCGTTTTAATTTTTTTGTTTTGCAACACTTGTCACAGCATTCGTTGTCGTCGGCTGTGCTTTCATGTGCCATATGAGGCAATGTGTGAGCGTCGTTTGTATTGGAGAGAGAAAGAGAACGTTTGTGATTGTTTGTGCATGCAACATGATATATTTGCGGTTAAATAGGTTTTGCAGAGAGCTTCTATGTCCGTCCTTCCAACTGTCTGTCGGCGTATGTGTTGTGTGTGTGTGTGCATGACATGTGTTCCTGTTTCCTTTTTTTTGTGTTGTTTTTCTCTCAGGTTTAATTACGACTGTGATTTGGTTGTTGATGTGACAGGCAATTGAATTTGCTTTGCAACTGCCGTTGGCAGAGATTGTTGTCGACACAATCGTTTGGGTTTTGTCTAGGGAAATTCTAGTTAGGAGATTTTCTGTTGGTTAACCTTTTGGCAAGATTAGGGATTTTGTTGTGAGATGGAAGGAAAAAATATTTAAATTAACTTGGAAAATGGGTAAATAATTTTTTCAAATATGATTCTGCAACTTGAGTCCAATAGTCCGCAAGTCTTAAGAGTTTAAAGTGATGTTTAAAGACAGGATCTAAAGTCGACCTCTGAGGTCTGCATTTATACTACAGTCGACCACTAAGGCCTTCCCTATACTAGATTCACTATCTGCGGATTTTTTCTATGCTGGAATTGACCTCTAAGTTCTTCCCAATAAAATATTTTACTGGAACCTTTAGGAAATTGAATTCAAATTGTTTTTATTTAATTAAATACCTCCATGTTATCTTCCCCATAGTCAGTTCCCACTGTTCCAGTGTTATTGTTTGGGGGGTTCTCACATAAAAAAACCTGCGAAAAACACATGTCTCTGCACAATTTTTTTTTTTGTTCAGACCGAACTGTGGTTTCTGTAACAACTGCCATGTGGTGATAGGACATATAGCACTCCATATACAAAAGTGAAATAAGTTTTATTATAGTTTTTTTCTGCCCTGCTTTATGAAGGACAACAATGTCTGTGCCAACAAGGATAACAAACATTTGCCCAGCAAAAAACGAGGATCGCAGTTATTTTCCTCAAAAAAAACCCAAAGAATAACAATCAACTTAGGCAAACACTGCAGAACGAAATGTTGATGTTGTGAAAAAGGATTACAAGAGCGGGAATTTTGCAACTCAAGCACAGAGCCACATAAAATAATCACCCTCACTTGGACGCTACATACGAGTACTACATAGTTTAGTAGCATCATTCCCAACTCAAAATAGGGCGAAAAGGTCCTGACAATTTGAGATATGATTTGCTTTTGGCGACACTTTCCAGTTGGGAAATGTTTTGTTAACTGCAGTGAAAAGGAGTGTGAATAACTTCAATGGGATTTGGAGAAAACTAATTTTCAAATGAAGTTAAAGCAATTATAATTTGCTGATTTTTCAAATTTCAATAGAATATGTCACGAGCAGAGTTTTGTTAAATTTACCTACTATTCTTCTGCAGCACATTAGGACCTATAGCAAAAGGAATAACCACAACAAGCTTTTAGAAAATCAGAAGCTTTAATCCTACCAAATGGCTGTCCTGTAATGTTCTGTCAATAAACGGGAAGAGTGTGATATCCGAGGCCACTCAATATTTGAATAGAGCACCTCAAAATAAGAAGAAAAAATTATGTAAATTTCCGATAACTCGCTTAGTTATCGGACGTTAAATTTTACAAATTATTGTTTTTTTGTTCAAGTGGGCGTAAAGTCGAAAGCTTGTAGAAAAAAATCGATAAAAATCAATAACTTATTTCATTATTGACTTTTTCCATTATTCCATTCGATTCTAAATACACTTTGGTCCGCGGAGCCGTTTTGGACATACCCCAAAGAAGAAAATCCTTAACCCCAGCCGTAGGCCTGTCATGTAGAAACACTTCGGTTAGTGTAGCCGGCTTTGGTCCGCGTAGCCGTCTTTGGACATATCCAGAGGAGAAAATTCTAAACCCCGAACACGTAGTAACACTTTTGTCCGCGTTGCCGGCTTTCGACATTTCGATAACTCCAAAGTTATCGATTTTTTCAGTAATAAAAAGTTGAATTTTATTTTGCAATTTCGATAACTAAACTAACTAACCTAGTTATCGAACAGTATTATTCCGTTTTTTATTATTTTCCTCTCATATTGAGCTCATTTTGCAAAAAAATCTTGGATTTCGATAACTAAGCGAGTTACTTTTCAATAACTAAGTTGGCTATAGATTTTTATTTTCGATATTTCGATAACTAGGGTAATTAATTTTTTATTACTCTTTCTCATATTGAACACATTTTTGAACCCTAAAGTTATCGATTTTTTGGAAGTAATAAAAAGTAGTATTTTATTTTTCAATTTCGATAACTGGTTATCGATTTTTATTTTCGATAACTAAGTGAGTTATAATCTAAGTTAGTTATGGAACAATTCTATGTTAATTTTTATCTCATATTGAGCTCATTTTACAAAAAAAAATCGATTTCGATAACTAAGCGAGTTATCTTTCAATAACTAAGTTGGAAATAGATTTTTATTTTCGATATTTCGATAACTAAGGTAGTTTCGAACAATTTTATTTTTTACTCTTTCTCATATTGAACAGATTTTACCCATTTTTGAACCCGAATCACTAAGTTGGTTATTTTTATTTTGGATATTTCGATAACTAAGGTAGTTTCGAAAAATTTAATTTGTTATTACTCCTTCTCATATTGAATACATTTTACCAATTTTTGATCCCAAAAGTTATAGATTTTTTTGAAGTAATAAACAGTAGAAATTTATTTTTCAATTTCGATAACTAAGTTGGTTATCGATTTTTAGTTTCGATAATTAAAATAGTTGTAAATTATGGTAGTTATCGAACAATTTTCTTTTGTTTTTTTATTATTTTCAAATAATATTGCTCATTTAAAAAAAAAAAAATTCTTCGATTTCGATAACTAAGCGAGTTATCTTTCAATAACTCAGTTGGTTATAGATTTTTATTTTCGATAGCTAAGGTAGTTTTGAAAAATTTTTTATTACTTTTTTCCCACATTGAACTCATTTACAAATAAATAATTTTTTTCTTCGACTTTTTTTAAACTTTTACGTCCGATAACTCGACATCTAAGCGAGTTATGGAAAAAAAATCACATTATAATTTCTTCTTATTTTGAGGAACAATAATTAAATTGGTTATAGATTTCTATTTTCGACAACTAAGATAGTTATGGAACATTTTATTTTGTACTGTTTCCATTTTACAAAAAATAAATAAAAATTTTCTTAGATTTTTTTCAAAATTTAACGTCCGATAACCCTATAATTTTTTTTATTATTTTGTCTTCATGTTTTAATTTGATTTCAATAACTTAGTTGTTGATCAATTTTTATTTTCGATAACTAGTGCGAAAATTGTTTTCTTTTTTTTCATATTGAACTCATTTTACAAAAAATAAAATTTGTATTCGATTTTTTTTTCAAACTTCAACGTCCGATAACTAAACGAGCTATCGAATTTTTTTTTAAATTTTATTATTTTTTTTTCATATTGAGCTCATTTTATAAATATTAAAATGTTTCTTAGTTTTTTGTAAAACTTTAACGTCTGATAACTCCATAGCGGAACTAGTTATTGAAAAATTCACATATTTTTTTCTTTTTATTTTGAGGTGCTCATTCCAAATAAGTGGTCTTTTTCAAAATGTAACGTCCGATAACTAAGCGAGTTATCGAAAAAATCGTAGTATTTTTTCCTACTATTTTATGGTGCTTTCAATAATTAATTTGGTTATAGATTTATATTTTTGATATTTCGATAACTAAGGAAGTTATCGAAAAATGTAATATTAATATTCTCATATTGTCCCATTTTACTAAAAAAAAATTTTCTTAATTTTTTTTAAACTTTAATGTTTATAACTAAGCGAGTTATCGAAAAAATTAACATAATTTGTTCTTCTATTTTGAGGTGCTCTATCCAAATATGTAATTTCGAGAATATCATACTCTTGTCCAAAAAACATTTCTGACTGATAGTCAGGCTGTCATAAAATCCCTGGCTTCATTGTTTCAGAAGTCAAGTTCAGCTCTTAACTGACGCAGATATAATCAAATTATAATAGAATGTGTCACAAGCAGAGATTTTATTAATTTTACCTACTATTCCTCTGCAGCACAGTAGGTCCAATAATAGCAAAATGAACAAAATTAAAAAATATTCATATGATTTCATCCTACCAAATGCTTCTGTATTTATAATACAGTTAGGTTTAAAAATACATGCAATTTTTGCAAGTTTACAACACAAGTGTCTCAGCTGGGATTCGAACCTAGAGTTATACATTATAGTTGCGTACACAACCATCGAATCGGATGGGAGACATTAGAGTATTTTTACTTTACTTTATATAGTATTTCCGTCCTCTAAAGATTTCATTTGGCGACTATATCGTTCACAAAATGTGTGAGTAAAAGTTGTAAACCCATTCCACTACTCCCTGTTCCTGGTGACCCTTCTGGGTCACGAACAGAAAGCCTCTATAAACTGCAGGCCCTATTCTCTTAGGAATTATGATTGGATACTTTCGGTGTTAAATAGATTTTTAAACTCAGATATACTCCATTACTCTCTGATATGTTCTCTCTGATACTCCAGGGCTATATACAGCAGGGCTATGGAGTCGGAGTCGGCGTTGTTTTTGAAAATTTCATGAAATTATACTTTAAAATGCATACATTTTATTTTTTTTTGCTTATTTTGTATAAATTTTGCAAAATTCATCTCGGAGTCGACCATCTCGGAGTCGACACCGACTGCACCTCCGGCTACAACTCCGAGATCGATTTTATTAAAAGTACTGAATTAATTATATTCCGGACCAAACATATTCATTCATATGTGTGTCCATTCATATATTTATACAAAATATTTTAAAAATATACGAGTACAATGTATTTATTGGAATGTATAATTTCATGAAAGCAGCAAAAACTACGCCGACTTCGACTCCACAGCCATGATCTACAGCAAGCGTTTGTAATATGCAGGTGACTTCAAGTTAAATATTATGATCGAATGCATCCGGCTTGGAGGAAATGATCCATTTCCAAAAGTCCACTTCCCTTAGGAATTATGATTTGAAGCTTTTGTCTTTAACCGGATTTGATTTACTTTATTACTACCGGATATAGCTCTGCATATGAAAGTAGCTTATCTTTGACCCTTCCGAATCACTAACAGCGAGCGTCTTGCCAGTTATGATTGAATACATCTGGGTTGAAAGGAATTTTCTCCATTACATTCGGCTATAACCCCTTATATGAAGTTAGGATCCACTTGATGCTTTTGGGTCACAACTAGAAAGAGTCTATAAACTGCAGGTTCTTTTCCATTGGGAATTATGATTGTATACTTTAGGCGTCAAGCTAATTTCTAAAGTCTGATTTACTCCATTGAACCCGGATATAGTTCTTTATTTACGAATAGGTTCCTTGCACCCTTCAGGGTCACGAACAACAAGCGTCTAGAAACTGCAGTTCCCGTGCCCTTTTTGGAATTATTACAGAATACTTCCGACATAAAAAAAATTAACTTTGATTTACTCCATTAAACCCGGATATAGCTCATTATTTTCCAATAGGTTCCCTTCAAACCCACCAGAGTCACGAACAGCAAGCGTCTAGAAACTCCAGGTCTCTTGTCTTTCGAATTATTACAGAATACTTCGGGCTTTAAAAGATATAACTCATATAGATTAAGACACTAGGCTCCTTTGACCCTTCTGGGTCACGATCAGCAACAGTGTATAAACTTCAGTTTCATTTCCCTTGGGAATTATGATTGGCTACTTTCGGTGTCAACGGGATTTTTAAACTCTGATTTACCGATGTATCGCATTATTTACCAATAGGTTCGCTTTAACCACTTCAGAGTCACGAACAGCAAGCATCTATAAACTGCAGGTCCTTACAATTATTACAGAATACTTTGGACTTTAAAAGAATTTCTAATCTCTAATTATTCTAAACTCCATTACTTCTGGATATAAATCATATACGTAAGAGGTTAGGCTCCTCTGACCCTACTGGATCACGAACAGCAAGCGTCTACATGTAAACTGCAGGTTCATGTTCCTCGATTATGATTACGATTACGATTTATTATTTACCAATAGGTTCCCTTTAACCCCATCAGAGTCACGAACAGCAAGCGTCTATAAACTGCAGGTCCCTTGCAGGTTCTTAGAATTATTACAGAATACTTTGGGCTTTAAAAGAATTTCTAAACTCTAATGTACTCCAATTCTTCTGGATAATTCTCTTTATGAGAAGGGGTTCCTCTGGCTCCTCTGGGTTGCGAACAGCAAGAGTCTATAAACTGCAGGTCCCTTTACATTGCGAATTACTTTATTAATTACTACATTACTTCCAAATATAGTTCACTTGGTATACCTACTCATACATAGTGAGCTGTGAAACTGCTGGAATGTCTGTGAAAATTTTGTTGGCCATAGAATGCTCCCAAGCAGTGTAGAGTTTCAGCAGTCTTGTCTTTAGAAATTCGAATACGGAAAACATCTTACAAGCCGGGGATTTCTTTGCTGGATCAATTCAGACTGAAAACTTTTAACACGAGTAAAAAAAATTTCGATCTGGAGAGACAAAAATGCACTGTATTAATTACTACATTACTTCCAAATATAGTTCACTTGGTATACCTACTCATACATAGTGAGCTGTGAAACTGCTGGAATGTCTGTGAAAATTTTGTTGGCCATAGAATGCTCCCAAGCTGTGTAGAGTTTCAGCAATCTTGTCTTTAGAAATTCGAATACGGAAAACATCTTACAAGCCGGGGATTTCTTTGCTGGATCAATTCAGACTGAAAACTTTTAACTCGAGTAAAAAAAATTTCGATCTGGAGAGACAAAAATGCACTGTATTTGAATGACTTTTCATTAAAAAAAAACACTTTTGAATATTTTCCATTTAATAAGCTACTTTAGTAGAGTAGAATTATCCAACTGCTCGGACTTGTCTCTCCCTCCATAGCCAAGTCAAACAGCTGCCTTAGGCCACCAAAAACAAACTTTGATTTCGCTTTTACGTTCCGACTTCATTTGGGCGAATGTCAAAAACATTCAATTCAAAATTAATGCAAAATTGAAATTATAATCTGTTCCTCTCCAAATAAATCGCCCCGAAATACTCTCCCTTCCACCCCCACAACAGACACCACAACTATTTTACATTGTGTTTAGTGTTGGAGCTGGATTGTGTGCCTGTCGGCATCAGACTTTTCTGCAGAGGAAAAAAATACAACAAAAAACGGCGGAAAATACTCGCAGAACATGAGAAAATTACAGGGAAATCAAAACAGGAGTACGCACGGGCTCCTTGCCCTCACCAGTAGCAGTAGCAGCAGCATCAACAATGAACCTTAATTTCCACAGAAGAAATGAAGGCCAAAAAGGAAAGCAACGAAAAGTGTCAGAATCAGAGACCAACTCTAACCAAATCCTTCGCATGAATGTAAGTGCGGGAGTGAGCTCCTGTGTGTGTGAAGGTATATTGTAGTTCAGACTTGAACGAGTGCGAGCGTGTGTATGCGACAGAGAGCGAGAAAGAGAGGCTCGCGCTCTTCTGTCTGTGTTTGTATTTGTAGAGATTTTCGTATTAAAAGTGGCAGGCAAACAGCAAACAGTTGGCGGCAAATTGTGCGCTTAATAGTTTGGCAACACTTTGTGTAAATGTACCAAGGATACGAGTAGTCGAGTAAGTAGTACATCTGTGTGCCAGAGTGTGAACGTTGGCTCATACCGTTTATACTGTGTGCGGATGTGGTTGGCAGGGTGGAAGCGGTGCGTGTGTGAATGTCATTCGCATCAGACATTCATGTTAGAAGTATGATAACAGCCGGCACACTCGCCCACCCGAACTCCCACACACACACACACTCTCACCCTCTTCCTAAAAACACTCTATTCTATGCTTAACATTCCACTTGTGTTCGTTCATCAAAGATGAAGAGTGGAGGCTTGGTTGGTGGAGTACGAACGAGTACAACAAAAACAATGTCATGTCGCACAATGGCCACCACCAACAATCACAGTCTCGCACACACTCACTGTACACTGTGTGAGTCACTTGCCGCACTCTGAGCAAAGCAATTATTTTCACAGCTATTGCCAACAACTGTTAGTGAAACTTGCAAAGCGCGCGGGTGTTGTCAATGCCATCTCATTTGCTTGTGCGTGCGGCGTATGTGGTGGGAATTAAAATCGTCTAATTGTGTACGAAAAACATTTGGGAAAATCGGAAAATCACTGCAGAAGTTCGGTGAGTTCGAAATATGTACTTAAATATTAGGTTTTTGTATTCGGAAGAATAATTTTTTTAAGTTGTTTGAAAAGAAAATCTTTACGACCAAAGGGATCAATCTTCTTAAGGATCTTCTTAAGGAAATATACGAACTCGTGAAACCTCGTATAGAGTCTGTTGAGGAAAACTCGGAGTTGCGTAAGAAAATCAGCGATTTTCAGATGGAAGCCAACGAAATTTTTTAAAGAAATTGTGGTAAGTTTAGTTACTTTCTTGGATTTTCTTATAGAGATCTGTGGTCGTGTATCTTCTTAAGAAAATTGTGGCGGTTGTAAATAAATCATTGATCTGAGGAAATCGTGGAGATCTTAAATAAATCGTGGATCTCCTAAAGGAATTCGTGGAGATCTTAAATAAATCGTGGATCTCCTTAAGAAAGTCGCGGATATGTTTAATTAGTCGCGGATCTCCTTAAGGAACTCATGGATATCTTAAACAATTTTCGATCTTCTTAAGGAAATCGTGTAGATCGTTAATAAATCGTAGATCTTCTTACAGAACTCGTGGAATTGTTAAATTAATCATGGATCGTGATTGTTCTTTCAAGATTCCATTAAGAATCTCCGCGATTCTCTTAATAAACTCCACGATTCACCTAAGAAACTCTATGACTTTCTTAAGGAACTTCCAGATTCCCATAAGAGGCTCCACGATTCTCATAAGGAACTCTGTGACTTCAATATTCAATATATTTAAGAATCAACAAGATTCGCTTAAAAACTCCACGCTAGCCTTAAGAAACATCAGATTCCCTGAAGAATCTGTACGATTACATTAAAAACTCGATTGGCATAAGAAATTCTATTTGGAATCTCCATGTTTATCTTAAGAATCTCAAAGATTCTCATAGGTATATTCAAGCTTATGTTAACAATTTCCACGATTCCCAGCAGGAACTCCACAAAGAATCTCAAAGATTTCTTTGGGAAATTCCTCAATACACTTCAAAAAACTCATATATTCGAAAAAAACACAAACTCGAAGATATTTACAAGATGTTAAATAAGTTGTGGATCTTCTTAAGTAGTGGTAAATATCTTTAATAAATCATGGAAATCCTTAAGGAACTCGTGGAGATTTTAAATTAATGGTTAGTGTCATTAAAAAACTCTTGGAGATTTTAAATAAATCGTGGTTCATCTTAAAGATCTCGTGAATTGAACTGTGATTGTGGATCTCCTTAGAAAACTGGTGACGATTGTAAAATATCTTTGAAGTTTAAAAAAAAACTGGATATCCTCAAGGAATTCGCAGAGATCTTAAATAAATCCTGGAATATCTTAAGGAATTCGTGGAGATCTTAAAGAAATCGGGAATTTTCTTTAGAAACTCGCCGAGATGTTAAATTCGTCGTGGAACTCCATAAGGAACTCGTTGACATCTTAAATAATCTTGGATTCACATGAAGATCTAAATATAAATAAGTAGTAAATCTTTTTAAGGAAATCGTGTAGATCTTAAATAAATTGCGGATATCCTCAAGGAACTCGTGGATGTTTTAAATAATTTTTGATTTTCTTATAGAGATCTTTAAATCGAGGATCTCCTTAAAAAACTCGTGGCGATTGTGGAAATCCTTAAGGAACTCGTGGAGATGTTAAATTAATGGTGGATGTCCTTAAGAAACTCTTCGAGATTTTAAATAATCTGTGATCGTGGATCTCCTTAAAAAACTCGTAACGATTGTAAAAAATCGTTGATCTCCTTGAGGAAATCGTGGAGCTTACAAAAAAACCTGGATTTCCTTAAGGAATTCGCAGAGATCTTAAATAAATCCTGGAATTTCTTAAGTAATTCGTGCAGATCTTAAAGAAATCGGGAATTTCCTTAAGGAACACCGCCGAGGTGTTAAATTCGTAGTGGATCTCAGTGAGGAACTCGTTGATACCCCAAAAAATCTTGGATTCTCTTATAGAGATTTGTGATCGTGGATCTCCTTAAGAAATTCTTGGAGATCTTAAATAAGTCGTGAATCTTCTTGAGGAAATTGTGGATGTTTTTAATAATTTTTGATTTTCCTTTAGAGATCTTTAAATCGTGGATCTCCTTAAAAAACTCGTGGCGATGGTAAAAAAATCGTTGATCTCCTTAAGAAACTCGTGGAGATCCTAAATATATCCTGGATTTCCTTAAGGAATTTGCAGAGATCTCAAATAAATTCTGGATTTCATTAAGGAATTCGTGGAGAACTAAAAGAACTCGTGAATCTCCGTAGTAATCTTGGATTTTCTTAAAGAGATCTGTGATCGTGTATCTCCTTAATAAACTCGTGGAGATCTCACAGAAGTCGTGGATCTTCTTAAGTAAATCGTTGAGATCTTAAATAAGGATCTTAAGCAAATTGTGGAGATCTTACACAAATCTGGGGTCTCCTTACAGAACTCGTGGAAATGTTAAATTAATCGTGGATCGTGATAGTTCCTTGAATATTCCCTTAATATCTCCGCGATTCCCTTACAACTCTACGCTAACCTTAAGAAACATCAGATTCAATGAAGAAGCTGTACGATTACCTTAAAAACTCGACTGGAGTAAGAAATTCTATTTAGAATCTCCAAGTTTTTCTTAAGAATATCAACGATTCTCTTAAGTATCTTTAAGCTTATCTTAAGAATATCCACGATTCTCAGCAGGAACTTCACAAAGAATCTCGAAGATTTAGTTGAGAAATTCCTCAATTCAATTAAAAAATTCAAATAATTATTTTAGAAACTTCACTATTTCTTTAAAAATTCAAAGATATCTTCGACAAACTCTGTAATATCTTAAAACATTCCACAATTCCCTTAATAAACTCAACGATTCTCTTAAGAATCTCAAAGACTTTCGAGAGAAACTTTACGATAACCTAACGAGGCTTCACGATTCACTTGCGTAAATCTATGATTCTGTGAAGAGCCTCATTTCCCTTAGAAACTTAATGATTTACTCAAGAAAACCTACCATATTTTGAAGAGCCTCAATATTCCCATAAGAAACTCCTCGATTCATTTAAGAAACGCCACGATTCCCATTAGGAACTATATGTCTTCCTTAAGTAACTTCAAGATTCGCTTGAAGTTCTGCGATTTACATAAAAACTCTGTCCCTTTAAGATTCCCGTAAGAATCTCCATGATTCCGTTAAGAAGCTTTAAGATTCCCATAAGAAACTCTATGGCATCCTTAAACAACTTCAAGATTCCATTAACAATCTCCACGATTCTTTTAAGAATCTCCATGATACCGTTACGAATCTCCACGATTTGGATAAGAAACTCTATGGCATCCATAAAGAACTTCAAGATTCCTTTAAGAATCTCCCTTAAGAAACTCCACGATTTCCCTAAGAAACTGCACGATTCCCTTAAGAATACCTCACGATTCCCTTAAGAAACTCAATGACTCCTTTAAAAATTCCCCCCATTCCCTTAAGAATCTCCATGGCTTCAAGATTTCCGTTAGAATTTCCGTGGTTTCGTTTCATCCAAGATTCACATAAGAAACTCTACAACATCCTTAAGGAACTTCAAGAATCCTTTAAGAATCTCCATGATTCCCTTAGGAATATCCACGATTCTCGTAAGAAACTCTAAGGCTTCTTACGATTTATTTAAGAAATTCCATGATTCCTTTAAGAATCTTCGCAATGGATTCCTTTAGTATCTTCAAGATTCTTTTCAGAAGCTCCATGAAAACATATAAGAAACTCTTTGGATTCAAGATTCCGCTTAGAATCTCCACGATTCCATTAAAAAGGAACAGCAAGATTCCCTCAAGAAACTCAACGATTACCTTAAGAAAATCAAGGATTCCCTTAAGAAACTCCACGATTCCCTTAAGAATACCTCTATTTACAATAATCGTATATTATCTGCAGAAAACTCCTCCTTTATTAAAAAACTCCACGACTCCCTTAAGAAGACCTCACTATTCCTTTAAGAAACTCTATGTCTTCCTTAAGAATCTTAACGATTCCCACAAGTAACTATATGGCTTCCTTAAGCAACTTCAGGACTCCCTTAAGAATCTCCACTATTCCCAAAAAAACTCTATTCCCTTAAGATTCTCCACAATTTCCATAAGAAACTCTGTTACTTCAAGATTCCCTTAAGAATCGCCATGACTCCATTAAAAACTCCTATACCTTAAGAACTCGGTTTGCATTATTTTCTGCAGAAAAATCCTTCGTTATTAAGAAACTCCACGATTCCCTTAAGAAGACCTCACTGCTCCTATAAGAAACTCTATGTCTTCCTTAAGAATCTTAACGATTCCCGTAAGAAACTATGTGGCATATATTATCTGCAGAAAACTCCTCCATTATTAAGACACTCCACGATTCCCTTATGAAGACCTCACTGCTCCTTTAAGATACTCTATGTCTTCCTTAATTAACTTCAGGAACCCCCTAAGAAGCTCCACTATTCCAAAAATAAATTCTATTGCTTTAAGATTTCCTTAAGAAGCTCCACGATTTCCATAAGGAACTCTATTGCTTTAAGATTCCCTTAAAAACTCCACGCTTTTTAAAATTATCTTATATTATCTGCTGAAAATCGACTTCTGTAAGAAAGTTTTGGACATTTAGGAGAAAATTGCTTCTATTCTTAAGAAGATCACTGATATTCATATGATCACGAATATTCTTAAGAAGGTTTTTGAATATTCTTCAGACGGCAGGGAATTTCTTAAGGTTTCTGGATATTCTTAAAACGGTAGAGAATATTCCTAAGAAGATCGCGGATCGTCTTACTGGAAACTCTCACTTAAATTCTTAAGAAGGTTTCTGGATATTCTTAAGACGTTAGGGAATATTCTTAAGATCGGGAGAATTCGTAACGTCTTAAGACGGTAGGGAATATTCCTAAGAAGATCTCGGATGTTCTCACCAACAACTCTCACCTAGATTGTGATACATTTATTATGATTCTTTCAGCTTCTTTCTTTCTCTTATTAATGCCCTTCTTTCGAATTTGTTCTATAAGTTCTATCTTTGTCTCTCGTCTGTCTCATTTGTAGATGAGTAATTTATAAAAGTAAAACAGAAAGTATTTAGTCCTGCTGTTGATATTTCTTGGTGATGCTGTGAATTTGTTAAATTGTACAATTGCTGAAGACGGCTGATTTGCTCAAGCAGCACTTGTGTTCGTTCATCAGATTTGTTTTTGTCAATTTCCCCTACCCAATGCTACTCCGAACAAAACGTGAGTCAACCAAAGAAAACAATCAGTAAAAATTTCCTTCAAAATAATACTCGTATTCTATTTTCAAAGACAAATTAAATGTTTTACGTACTGCTATTGTTGGTGCCGCTGCTGCTGCCGGTTGTGCCATGGCGAGTGCCATTGGGTGTATGTTGGTGGGTGTGTGTGTGTATGTATGTGCTAACAGCTGTTGCTGACATTTGCTTCATTCGTCATTTGTGCGGCCAACAAATGCTAAGGGTTTCCTCTCGACTAAAAATAAGGCAGCAAGTGGCTTCCACATGTTTCTTTGTACACACACTCAGTGCAGATACAGCAAAGACTCGATGGCACACGCATATACAATCACACATATTTACACAAATACATACACACACTTGTGTACGCTCTCACAGCGTGCAGCAGCTTTGGGAGAAAAATTATATTTGCCATTCTAAAAATGTCAACAACAGCTGACTGCCACCAGACACACTCGCACACCCATACAAATACAAACGACACACACACACAATTTCATTGTTGACAGCTCCTGCAGCGCAGCATTGTTGGGCGCCTGGTGCCAGAGCAGAGGGAAGGAGGCGTTCCAATAAAATATTCTTTCTGCTTTCATATTGTAGCTGGCAGCCCAGCAAACTCCTCTTGCTGCGACACAGTGGCCGGCTCGGCTGCTTCTCCATTGTGGCTATGGACGTACTTACAGCTATGTAAGTACGTACAAAGGATAATGTAAAATGTGTGTGTAGTGTTTCTAAACTATTGAGAAGCTGCTTTTTGATAACATTCCTCTTGACAAGGATGCCCGTTAAAAGGACTTTAGAGCGTTTTTTTCTTCATCTCTCCTTTGCGTGAGTGAGTAGAGTGTTCCATTTTTTTCGCTGCTGCTGCGGCTGATGCCGTTTGCTTTTACTGTAAATTACCAGAAAAAATATCAACATCATCACAAGCATCATCAACACGGCACGCAGTGAGTTTCTTATCCTGCTGCAATTGTCTGTTTGATTTTTCCCTTGTTTTTTTTTTGGCTCTTGAGCTGGTTGTGGTGATGGTCCTGCTGATGATACTTGACAACACTTGTTGAAACCGTCACATTTGTTATTTTTAAAGCTCTTCAACATTAAGTTTACATAGACACCAAGCAACAAGACAGACTGGACAGAAACAATGAAGACTCTGGAAAATGATCCTTTAAAATGATTTAAGGAAATTCTGTAGCAATTAATATAAGACGCTTAGCTTGGTCTGAGTACACTAATGACAAAGTCAGAATATAATTTTGCCAACCATTAAAGGCTTGGACTGATTTATATCAGTTTTTCCAGTTTTTATTCGTAATCTTTTTCATAAGACCTCTAAATAATCTTCTCAAATTCATTATAAGACTAAATCCCTACGAAGGGGGATTAATCGAAACATTAAGATTTTTGCTCTTCCCTGTTCTTGCACCTGCGTTTCTGTACTTTAACCACCTAACTCGAAATAAATAATATCTCTCTTTTCCTTCCTATGGTTAAAATCTTAAAGGTATCTCAATGAGGTAGGCGGTCCCCTAGGTACCTGTTCAACATAATCCTATCCTATCCATAAGACGGAAAAACTTTAAATGCTACGTTAGGTCAGGACGACGCCACTAAGACGATAGATGATCCCTCATATCACATCCGCTTTCTCAGCGTGTATTTTTTTAAACTCTCAATAATTCCGTATAGATTCCTTAATAAACTAAAGAACTCGAGCTGGAATTATTCAATTAAGTTCGACAAGTACCTGAAAAGTTTAAGAAGTTAGTGCGAGTATCTTAATTCTAATGTGGGAAAAAGTAGGATATTGTCAGGATGTCACCTTATGATACCAGTGACATGTATCATCATTACATGTGCCAATTCTCTTCATATGAATACCGAGAGTATTGTTTCCAATTAGTGCCTCAATAATCAAACGAGACCTTTAGTTTTACAGCAACTTAATCTGATCAATGCTTGCGATTGACTGCCAGTGTTTAGACCATAATTATCTGCATTACGTCTTGATTCTGTAGGAGATTAAATAAATATGCGGTCACTCTTCCATGACGATCTCTCTTATTGAGATTGCTCTTTTCTTCTCCAGTTCATCGGGCTGTTGCTAACCAAAGATGTATTTATGACCTGATAACCAGCAACGGGTCATAGATATTATGCTGTTCCACGCGGGTTTTAGACGACAAAGCAGACATCGCTCTTGTATATTACTCTTAACGAGATACGTTAAGCCTTGAGAGTCTTGAGTTCTCTACGATAGCAGCTAGGGTTTAGATTAGGATGGCCGCCGGTGTTAGCAGCTCACATAGACCAATTGAGGTCCCTAGCGCTACCAGGGACTCAGATACTCCTCACGAAACCAACCTGTTTGATACCCAAAGTCATAAAAAATATAAATAACGGTAGCGGCAAGATCTGTCAGATTTCCTAGAAAGGCCGACCCCAGTGTATCCAAACGTCGTTACTCAATGCAGGACGGTAACAAAGCAGGTGCTCAATGCTCTCCACTTTTTCCTCATCAACACAGCTCCTACAGAAGTCTTTGGACTCAATTTCCAACCCTCTGGCGTTTTCGCCGGGCGCAGCCTGTCCCGTCAGAACTGACACTAATGTAGACAGTATTTTCCTCTGTAGTGCGAGGAGATATTTTGACCTTCTTATGTCCTATCTTGGCCAGATTTAGCAACTCTACAGGTGTCGATTTCAGTACATTTCTAATTGGTAATCCTAACTGCCTCTTGCTTTGCCGACATCAGCTAAATATCTTAGACCTGATATTCGTACTGAGAAAAGCCTTAAGACGGCATAACTGTCGATGACTCTTAACGAGATTAGTTCTGCCGCTTTGACTATTGCATAGATTTCAAAAGGTCCCACATTCTTGGATCTCAGATATTGCATCCATTTGTAAATATATTGATATCATATTACGTAAACTAGCCCTACTGTCACTTCATCAAAGTTGAGCTCCATGTGTGGTAAGATCATGACTAATAACATTATCCGTTTCAATAAAAACTTGAGGTAGGTCTCTAATGCATGTACTTTTAATATAGCCCAGTAATATACCTTGCTGTGCTAATCGAATCATAGTTGGTTCTGCGGCCTCATTTATATGTAATTGCCTTAGCGAGATGAGTTCAACTGCCTGGATTGCATGAATATCAACTTGAATAATGTTGCTATCTTTCTGGAAGAGGAGATACCCAGTTCATTGCAAAAGATTCGACATCCTGTGCCCACTTTCATCTTGGATGCATCTGTAAATATATTAGCATCATACGATAATCTGATCCTGAGGGAGTGTCAGTCAAGGTGGGGTCCGCAAGTGAAGTCCTCCTTCGAGTAGGTCATGGCTAATGGCACAATCGGTTTGAGTATGTACTAAATGTAGATCCACAATGCCTGCATGTCGAGAATTATTGCCCAATAATATATATCTTGCTGTGCTAGTCGATTCAGTGTTGATTCTGCGGCCTCTTCTTTAACTCCTATAAAATTGCCTATGCGGGATGAGTTCAACTGTCTTGACTATTGCATAGATTTCAATCCGAATTATCCTGCTATCGTTCTGCCAGCGTAGAGAAGCTTCTACATCCATTACATTGCAACAGATTCCACATCATATACTCACTTTCATCTTGGGTCCATCTCTAAATATATTAGTATCATATAACCTAACCTGACACTGATGGTGTTTTGGTCAAGGTAGGGATCCGTAAGTGGAGACCCCAAAACTCAACACATTTGGGAATATTTTTCTTTATTTCTCAACATAATCTGCTTTTAGCTCGATACACTTAATCGAGCGTTTTCAACAGCTTCGATACCCTGTTTATAGAAAGAACTGTCGAAATTAGCCATCAGCCGCAACCTCACCTCTTCAGTGCTGACAAATCTTTTTCCGAAATAAGCCATCAGCCGCAACCTCCACCTCTTCAGTGCTGACAAATCTTTTTCCGCCGAGCTATTTTTAAAGCTTGGAAACAAAAAATAAGCCGATAGATCTAAAGCTGGCAAATAAGGTGCGTGCTGAAGCCATTTGAACTTTAATTCATTGATTTTGTCCATTGCAAGATTTGATGTGTGAACTGTGGTGGGCAAACGCGGCACCCATGTTGCTCACCGCTTTCTCATCATCAAATTTTCCGTCAATATGCGATGTATAACACTTTTGAAATGCCTATGACTTCAGCTAGCTTACGAACCTTCAACTGACGGTCATCCAATACCAGTTTGTGGATTCTTTAACTATCTCTGTCTTGGCAGCTCCTACGGCCCGTTTAAACTATGCCACTTAATATTTTATAGTTGTAGACGAAGGAGAAGACTCTCCAAAATAGAATATAGATCGGTTTTAATATTGAGACCTTTAAAATGAAAGTATTTTATTACATATAGGTGACCAATTTTTTACATGTTTACAAATTTAGATCGTTTGAGTGCTCAATAAAATAAACAACGTGGCGCCTTAAAACTGATGTTTTGGAAGGTTGCCCCTTTTCACGAAAGTATTTTTTTTTCAAACTAGGGACCGTCCTCGTATTCCATAAGATAAAAACTCTGCTAAGATAAAAACTAATTTCGTCCCGGTTTTATCTACTGTTCAGCAAACACCGCTCTCCCTGTTATAAATGGTATGTGTCTGCAAGTTATTCTCCCATCCAGATTAAGGTTTAACTGTGTATAAATTAATATATATTCTGTTTCCTGATATCCGGCGATTCCATTGACCTATGGCAGGTATCGTCGTGGTAATGTGTAGATCGGTTTAGTAAAGTATGTATCTATTTTGCTCCCTCTGGTTACATTCAATTCCCTGTACCATATTGGGATGTAGCATATAAATACAGAAATCCTACAGTTCGCAGAGATCGCTTGAAAAATGTCGCTTCAAAAAACTCCGGTAAAGGTCGCTTTCCTAGGAGACTATACCAAAACCTGGATGGGTTTGGTCAATTAGCAATAGGGTTCAATTCTAGTTGTTTTTCCAATAAATTCAGATGTAACCATAGTACTTAGGCTTATTTATTTGTTTTACCATTCAATAAACAATTTTTTAGATAAATGATCTGATGTTTATTTCATAATAAAAAGGAAGGTATGCCGTTAATAATGAAAAACAACATCAGCCAAATGGCCACCACGACCACGCTTACAGGATTATATCCTTTTCTTGAAATTTTCCATAACCAAATCGCAAAGTGGCTGCCCTATGTCCTCGATAGCCTCACGAATTCTATCTTTGAGGTCTTGAATCGTCGCTGGGCTGTTGGCGTAGACCTTATCTTTCAGGTGGCCCCAAAAAAAGAAGTAGCAAGGTGTTAAATCACAAGATCTTGGTGGCCACTTGTAATCACCTCTTCGAGAGATAACACGGTCCGGAAACTTTTTCCGTAACACAGCAATGGCTTCGTTGCTTGTGTGGCACGTAGCGCCATCTTGTTGAAAGTAAACGTTGTCCAGATCAATACCATCCAACTCCGACCATAAAAAATCATTAATCATCTCTCGATAGCGCAATCCATTCACCGTAACTGTTGATCCAACCTCATTTTCGAAAAAGTAAGGTCCAATGACCCCGCCGGACCATAAACCGCACCAAACAGTCACACGTTGAGGATGGAGAGGCTTCTCAACAATAACTCTTGGGTTTTCCGAGCCCCAGATGCGAGAATTTTGCTTGTTGACGTAGCCACCGAGGTGGAAATCGGCCACATCAGTCAAGATGATTTTTCGATGATTTTCGAATTTTAATGCGTTGTTGAATCGTGTATCGTTCCATTTTTAGTAATGGCGTAGTTTCTACTTGTCAAATGTCTAAGAATAAAAGCTTCAAAAGTGACATCTACCGAAATACTGGGTGATTCAAAATAACACCTCTTGTTGGAAAACACTGTATTTTCAAACTACTGCAGAAAATACATAAAATCGGTTTAAATCCTCCTTTTAATGGACATAGCTTTAATATGTATTTAAAGTAGCGGCCGCAATGCTTTTCATCCATCCCATAGCGGATGTCTGCAGCACTTCTTCTGCTGATCATCAATAGATAAAACAATTTTCCAATTGCTAGAATTTGTATTACGAGTGTGTACGTATGTATGTGCGAAAACATTTTTTAATTAACTTCCTTCGTTTAAGTGTTTCTAAACAAAACAATGAATTTGTTATTCATAAAACATTCATTTTCGATATGATGTGTTCTGTGGTTATACTCCTGTTTCGGCATCGATTGGCGTCTGGTCTTTGTTAGTTGTTCTGCTGTTATTTTGTATGAGGTTTTTCGCCCCCTCTATTTTTAGCAGTTCGTTTTAGTGCCGACCATTCTGTCCGTCCGTCCGTCTGTTATTCAATGAATTTCGAATTTTTCTCTGGAGATGAAACAGTTTTCCAAACATTGGCGTTTTGCAGCAGTCGACGATGCGCCACTTTACCACATGTCTGTTAACAGCCGGACCATATCCCACCAGTTTTTGGGGGGTGGGGGCGGTATGAGGGTAGGTGGCAGGGTAGAGGTTCAAAAGAGGTTTCCCAGACTCTGCAACAACAAAATTGCTTTAGCATTTCCGTGGCATATTTGGAATTTTGCCTGGCTGCTTTATTTTACTTTTTTTCTCTCTCACTTTTGAATTGCCGCGAGTATTGATGAATGTTTTGCTGGCGTTGCCGCTGTTCGAGAGAAATGCTTTTAAAATTGATAGAAAACAGCTGTGCCCTGACTTTGACGTGGTATTAGATAATGTTGCTTTCTTAGTCGTTGTGCACTCAGAGAAATCAATTGTTAATTAAATTTTTGTGGGCCATATGTTTAAGAGTTGCTGTTCTGCCGATTGACATGGTCATATGTTCATAGTGAAGGCCATATGTTTCATATTGTCGAAGAACAATGACAAATAGTTTTTTCTTTTTTTATTTTGGTAAACTATTTTACCAATACAAAATCTATACTCAGTTGGCATATAGCCCGTAGTTATTTTTAATTTTGCACCAATTTGTTCTTGATCAGATACAGGGTTGCCCATATTCGACGGACCCATGTTTTTTTTGGGCCCATTCCAATCGACGAGGCTTGTCCGCAGGCAACAATCTTTGCGTCAATTGAATTTTGTACGGGAACAAATGCAAATCAACGCGAATAATCCGTTGTAAATTGGACCGAGCCATGCCCAACTGCTGAGAACGGCGTTTTTGGGATGTTCTTGGGGACCTCTCAACACTGGCTCGTACGGCAGCGATATTCTCGGCCGATCGCCTTGGTCGACTTTTATTTGGCCTCTTCGGATTAGAAAGAGCCTCACCAGTCGAAAATTTTTCGTATAAACGCTTAATGGTGTTCTTAGAAGGCGCACTTCTCACATTTTTTAATATTTTAAAAGCACGTTGAGTTTTCACAATTGACTTCTTCTGTTGAATGTAGGTTTAGGTTTAGGTTAGGGTGGCAGCCGTATTTTTTATACAAGCTCACATAGACCAGTTTAGGTCCCTAGTGTTACCACGGGCTGAAATGCCCCTCATCGAAACCAACCTGTTTGATATACAAATTTGTCGATATTACGAATATCGGTACTGGAAAGATCTGTTAGGCTGCCTAGAACAGCCGACCCCAGTATGTCCAGTCGTCGTTTACTCAGAGCGGGACAGTCGCATAGCAAGTGCTCAATGCTCTCCACTTCTTCCTCATCTCCACAGCTTCTGCAGAAGTCATTAGAGTCAATACCCAATCTTTTGGCGTGTTCGCCGATCAAGCAGTGTCCCGTCAGAACTGATACTAACGTAGACAATCTTTGCCTCTCTAGTGCGAGGAGATATTTTGATCTTCTCAGGTCATACCTTGGCCAGATTTGTCTAGCTACCCTGCAGGTGCCGATTTCTGTCCATCTTTCGTTGGACTGCCTGATTGCCTCTTGCCTAAGCCAAAGCTTGCACGTGGATAGTGGCGCACCAATATATGCAAATTCTTCGAGAATTTCTAATGTCGTCCCTTTCCTAGCAAGTTCATCGGCTTTGCAGTTCCCCGGGATATCCCTATGCCCAGGCACCCATATGAGGTGTATGTTAAACTGCTCAGCCATCTCGTTAAGAGATCTGCGGCAGTCGAGGGCTGTTTGTGAATTTAGGGATGTTGCCTCCAGAGAATTGATGGCAGCCTGGCTGTCCGAGTAAATGACAATGCCAGTGTTGGTTACTATGTTGCGACTCAGCCACTTGGCTACTTCCCATATTGCCATTATTTCGGCTTGATAGACACTGCAGGTATCTGGTAGTCTGTGAGCTATATCCAATCTAAGCTCTGCACAGTGTACTCCGAAGCCAACCTTTTCATCAAGCTTCGAACCATCCGTGTAAAATTGGAGATGGTTTCTATTACCTGGTTTTCTTCCAACCCATTCATCTCTCGCGGGAATCATAGTGATGTAATTTCTCTCGAAGGTGTACACCGTTGGTATATAGTCCACTCGGTCGGTTACCATAGCACTACACTTTGATATTCTCATGTGACCGTAGGTTTTGTACCTCCACATTGATAGGCAGTTTAATCTTATTGCCGCTTTGGTTGCAACTTCTCTCGCCACAATATTAATCGGCAGTATATGGAGTAGGGCTTGTAGAGACTCGGTCGCTGTAGTCCTTAAGGCTCCGCTTATGCTCAGGCAGGCAGTTCTCTGAACCTTTGTTAGTAGGTTGGTGATGGTTAGTTTGTCAGTTGCCGTCCACCATACCACAATGCCGTATAGCAGTATAGGACGAACTACTGCTATATATATCCAGTGGACGATTTTAGGAGAGAGGCCCCACCGCGACCCTACAGCCTTTTTGCAGGAATATAAGGCGACGTTAGCCTTCCTTACACGTTCCAATACATTAAGTCTAAATAACAGTTTTCTATCTAGAATTATTCCTAAAAATTTTGCACTTTCAGAAAAGACTAGATCTGTTCCATTTATCCGAGGTGGAGGGTCCACATGTGGGACTTTATTCATCCTAGTAAAGAGAACCAATTCTGTCTTGTTTGGGTTTATGCCCAAACCGCTGCTTCTGGCCCATCTAGCCAATTTGTTCAGAGCTACCTGTAGAATGTCTCGGAGGACGTTTTCGAATTTGCCACTCACTGCGATTGCAACGTCGTCCGCATATGCCACGACCTTGCAGCCACAACGTTCTAGATCTAGCAGAATTTCATTCAACGCTAGGTTCCAAATTAGTGGAGACAGTACTCCTCCTTGTGGGGTCCCTCTGTTTATAAACCTTGTTAGAGTTGTGGACCCAAGACATGCTGTTATGCGTCTTCTGTTGAGCAGACTTTGAATTAGTCTAATCAAACTAAAGTTAACATTAAGATGTGACAGTGCCGCAATTACTGCATCTGAGTGAATGTTGTTAAAAGCCCCTTCTATGTCAAGAAATGCCACCATGGTGAATTCCTTGAAATGCAGGGACGATTCGATAGTGCTCACAAGTTCGTGCAGGGCTGATTCTGTAGACTTCCCCTTATTGTAAGCATGTTGGTTCACTGACAGGAGTTTTGTATCCAGGTTTTCCCTAATGAAATAATCTAAAAGTCGTTCCAGACCTTTCAATAGGAAGGAGGATAGGCTAATTGGTCTGAAGTCTTTTGGCCTAGTGTGTGATATCTTCCCCGCTTTTGGTATGAATACCACTTTGGTATCCCTCCATCGATTCGGGATGTATGAAAGCCTGATACAGCCTACATAAATTTTCTCCAGCCAGGGGATAATGTATTTCAACATTTTCTGCATTTCTGCTGGAGTGATGCCGTCTGGTCCAGGTGACTTGAAGGGCTCAAAGCTATTAATAGCCCAGCTTATTCTGGATCTTTCAGTCAACAAGCTAGCGACGCTCGCAGTCCACTCGCACTCTTGTTGGTCCTGCTGATCCTCTGGTTCTGTTAGAGAGTTCCCCGGGAAATGTGTGTCGAGCAGTACATTGAGCGACTGCTCGCTGTTTTTGGTCCAATTATTTGCCTCATCCTGCAAGTAACCCACTGTACAGGGTGAAGCTGATAATATTTTCCTCAGCCTTGCGGCGTCGGAGACCTTTTCCACTTCGCCACAGAAAGTATACCAATAGCGTCTTTGCGCCTTTCTAAGCTCCTTCTTATAGATCTTGAGTTGCTCTTTATAGGCATCCCAAACATTAGCGACCCCAGTAGATTTAGCCTTGTTGAATAGCTTGTTGCAGGTCTTTTTCATAGCCGTTAGCTCAGAAGTCCACCATTGGGGTTTAGTTTTACCCTTGTACCTTGTTTTTGGACAGGCTTCTTCAAGGGAACTATTGAATGATGTGGTGATATGCTCGACCAGATGATCCAGACCGGCTTTGTCATTCGGTTCGTACAGAAGTTTGGAGTTGAGGACTTTCTTGAAATTCTTTTCATACAGGTGCCACTTTGTCTTTCTCACATTTCTGTGGACGGCAGGTTCAGGCGCTTTTTCAGCGAGTTTGAACTCAATATAATGGTGATCTGAGAATGAGTGGTCGTCTAGTACATTCCACCCAATAATTTTGTCTGACAGCCGGTCAGTAGCAAACGTTACGTCGAGTACTTCTTGTCTGTCTTTAATTGTAAAGGTCGGTTTATTACCTATGTTACAAATACTTAGGTTGGTAGTTAGAATAAAGTCAAGAAGCGAATCACCCCTATTGTTTATATCCGTACTACCCCAGATAGTATGATGAGCGTTCGTGTCTGCGCCAACAATCAGCTCGACCTCGTCAGATGTTGCTTCTTCTACTACTTCCCTGAATAGAGCAGTCGGTACTACAGCTTCATAAGGCAAGTAACTGGAGACCACCCAATATATGCGATTACCGATCTCCAGACTAGCAGATGTTTGGTCTTTACCACTTAAATTAGCCAGGAGAAAGATACTTAGATCTTTCCTGGCCAAAATGCAGGTTCTTGGAGTGCCTTCACAGTTGGCCACAAGCAGTTTAAAGTTGGGTGTCCTGATACCGCACACCCTTCCTCCCACTGCGTAGGGCTCCTGTATCAGGACGATGTCTACTGCACCTGTGGACAGGCGCAGCAATAGAGCCGCTGAGGCTGCTTTAGCGTGTTGAATGTAAATTTCAACTATTTCGCGTGGCGTGTATTGTTCCATGGTAAAAATCTGCTTGGACTGACGCTTCAAACGCGGTATGTCATTAAGCGATCTGACATCTCTGTCAAAAGTTATGGCGTTGCCAGATGGGTCCGTCGAATATGGGAGACCCTGTACTTACTCGTATATTCCAAAATATAGTCTAAATAGTGAAATTATGAATATCAGCAATGAAAACTTTAATTTAAGAAAATATTTGAATGACGTACCCAGAAATAAGGTTTAAAACTTGGATATTATCTTAGCTGCTCACATCACGATGAGTGGATGATTGAACAGAGAGACAAAAACTTAATTTAAAGATTTGAGCCAAAGAGGTCATAATCTTTAAAATAAGTACATTTCATAACTAACTGTTCAAGATCGTAACATTGTCGCACAACTTCTCTAGCTTGTACTATCCCATTCGTTGATTGGCAACCCTTTCGGGTTTAACTTAGAGAAGTATCTGCTACCACTCGCCTTGGACGATTCGTAGAGAGAGACTTCCTGTATTAGATCTTTCCTAAAACTCCCCTTAGACGATATTCGCACAGTTCGGATTGTAGAGAGGACTTTCAATGTTGGATCTTTCTTACAACTCTCCTTGGACGATATCCGCAGAGCACGAGTGGTAGAGGGGGATTTCCAGTAATGGATCTCTCCTACAACTCTCCTTGGACAATATTCGCATAGTTCGGATTGCAGCGATATACTTCCAGCAAGCGAAGGCTGTTGCGGATTTTCATATTTGGCTCTTGTATTGAAATCAGTCGTTGTTGAACACTCTCCGAGTGAACTAGTCAGTTATAGTCGTTGTACTGCACTGCTCTCGTGCTCATCTCCCGTTGAACACTCTCCGAGTGAACAAGTCAATTATAGTCGTTGTATTGCACTGCTCTCGTGCTCATCTCCCGTTGTTTAACTCTCGTTCCGTTTGGATCTCTACGGATCCATACCATGCGCATCGATACATAGTACAATTCGTTGCCAAATAATACTAAATAAAGTTCTGCCTCAATTCTCGACTCCGACTCGAAGGACCAAATTGTCTTAATTTTTTGAGCATGAAATGTAGTTTTTTATAAATATTAGAACGTCCTTGGTTCAAATATTTAAAATAATAACAGTTTTTTCGCTCTTTGAACTATAAAACTAAGTGAATATCTATTCTCCACATCTAATAAAATTACTGAGTACGAATGACGTTACAACTCTTAGTGTTGGGAACAAATCTCCTTTTTAACGCCTTTAGGGACGATATAGCGACCTATTCACAAAAACTTATTGATACGATCCAAAAGTGGAGGGTTTCTGATGAACATTTCTTTTCGAACCAATGCCAAACCCAATACTCGTATGTTTGCCAAAACCAACAGGGCTAAAATCGGGAACCTACCTTAAAGTCGACTAGGACAGACCACATTCATGTGCATTAGTTGAGAAGACATTAATATGAATGGGGAACGGCTTTTGGAGGCCCTTGTAAAATCATTCGAAAAAAATTGCGACATTCTAAAAGGAAATCAGGCTAAGAGAAATCCTAGATAACAGGGGAAATTCGCTCTACTGGGAAGCTTACATAGACCAATTGAGGCACCTGGTGCTACCGTAGGCTTAGATGTCCCTCGTCGAAATCGACCTGCTTGTTAAACAAAATTATCAATAATAGGAATATCAGTATCGGCATGATATGTGTGACTTCCAAGAAAGGACAAAGGATATACAGGTGTGAGAGGCATCCGTAGTTACCAGCCCACATAAAGTCCAGCTGCATCAGTTGGAGCATAACTTCACAACAAGATTATTCGTTATGCAGTTCCGGAGTATAAGAAGGTGAGCCCGTTTGCTTTTAGTTCCCCTGATTCTGGCCATCTCATCTCTGCCCATTCAAAAACATGGATTTTGTAAGCAGAGCATTCTCTTGACTAGTGATGTCAAACGGAAAATCCCGATCCCGAAAAATCCCGAATCCCGGGATTTTTTAAAATGAATCCCGGGATATTTTAATAATAATATATGAAGATGAATACGAGATTAAATATTAAGTGAAACATTGATACACTCTTTCGAAAATGTAAATTAATGAAACAAATTGTTAACATCAAAAAATATTGACATAATCCGGTGATAAAATTCGAAATTTGGACAAGAATTACAAAATATATCATCAATTTAGTTATAAACAAGTAATCTTAAATCAAGAACACAAAAGGAGTTTGTGTCCTACAAAACAAAGACCATTGTGTTCTATTCTTTCAAACTTACGAAAAAATCCTAATATAAAATCTGAATTGGAACGACACATCGATTTGGTTCTCATAAAAAAAGAATTAGAAAAACTGATTTCTCAAGATGAAAAAAATATTTTTCGTTGTTAAATGATAGAAGATTAAAACGTCAATAATAATTCAGACGACGAACTGAAATTGGACCAAAATTATTCCATAGTTAAGATGTAAAATATTTCAATAAAAGTTAGTATTTCTTAACAAAAGTTAATTTGTTCTTTAGCTGCTAAATTAATTAAAACTGAACTAAAATGTTTGTATTCCATTTCGAAATATCACATTATTAAGAATGAAAAAATCCCGATTTATCCCGGGATATCAAAACATTTCGGGATCCCGAAAAAATCCCGGGATCCTGGGATTTGCAATTTAAAAATCCCGAATCCCGGGATATGTGAAAACCAATCCCGTTTGGCATCTCTACTCTTGACTTTAGCTAGTCTAAATGGTTCAAAAAGCGTACGGATGTTCCAGGTTCCAAATCGTATCCTTATTTTTATTCCAAACGTCGGCAACGGTGGGTAGGAGTGATTGTTATTTGTCGTAATGTTATCGTTAATTGTTATATTTAAGATGACTAAAGGTAAGTACACACGATTTGCAGATCGGACAACGTTGCCAGAAAAATTGCGGAAAAATGCAACCCTGTGAAGTTACAACCGTGTGAACATAAAATTTTTGTTTTGCAACGTTAGCATAAAAGTCATTGCGAGATAATTTGCTGATTGTTATATGTGCGAAGTTTATGCATGTGACAACGGCGCCATTGCCAGAAAAACATTTTATTTGCAACACTGTCTATAATATATTTTTATTGGCAATCCTGCATATAAATATTTACAAAATATATTGTAAATATATGAAATTGTAATGTTTTCTTGCAATCGTCAGAACTGTCAATTCACCTTTGCCTAGCAATCTGTCATTGTCCGTATATTTGCAGAACTTTAACAGGGTTGATAACGTTTGCCGATCTGGCAATCGTCTATACTCAGCTTAACTGATTGGGCTAACGCATCCGATCCTGGTGCCATCATTGGCACTCAGAATTTCGTTGAAAATATAGCTAAACCCGTGGCTTCTCTGAGACCAAGGCCACTGAGCTGCCCGCGACTGTTTTTTTATTATATGGGGCGTTCCACTATCCGCAACCGGTGGACGCACCCAATCGCACTCAGCTGTGCTTCCCTAAGGCGAGGGCTTTTCAGTACAAATTACCAGCTGTAGAACTCATATCGGTAGGTGGCACCGAAAATCGGGAATTGCAGAATATATCTATCTGAAAATGTGGAATATATCTACAATATTGAAAATGCTCATTGTAAATGTCCAACTTTCCCACATATTTACAAGAAATCGATACTCAGAGTTTGATACAATACCAGATCTGATTACTCGCGGAGAATTTGGCGGAGAAACATAAAATAAACTTGAGTATAGTACGGCATTGCTACAATTATTGAAGTTGCAAAGATCATAAATAAAGAGGACTTTACAGTCGGCATTCTAGTCTGGTGTAAAGATGAATTTCTAGTCTAGTATTAAAAACGACATTCTAGTCTAATGTAAATATGACTTTTCAGTCTAGTGTAAGTATGAATTTCCAGTGTATTGTAAATACGACTTTCTAGTCGCCTGTAAACATGATCTTCTAGTCTAGTGTAAAGACGACTTTGTAGTCATCTATAAAGACGATTTTGTAGTCATCTGTATATACGGCTTTCTAGTTGTCTGTAAGGATGACTTTACATTCGCATATATAAAATAATTCTTGCCCTTTGACTTTTTTCTAACCTGAATTTATACCACAACAAAATAGATTGACTACGTTCTCATGTTCTTAAATTATTCATAAAACTAACATTTGAATGAATAGAGCTCATATGGTCCATCTCTGGAACAGACGGACACCAAATGACGCACAAACCTTAACAAATGTTTGTAGATCAAAAATACATTTTCACATACAAATGTTTTCAATTCTAAAGACTATTGAACTAACAAAATCCCTGAGCAAACAAGTCCACTAGCCCGTTCCAATGTGCACACCAACCAATTGAAAGTAAATTACAATCTGAACAATAACACTTTTTTTGTAAGAAAACACAAAACCAATTTGATATGGAAAACAAAGCAGAACACCACGAAAGGAAACGTAATGCAGTAGTAGCCGTCGTCGTCTTCGACTGCTTTTCACATGACAGGTGAATGAAAAGTTCGCACACATGAAACGAAACCAAATGAGCCATAAACATTTGAGCTAACACCCGATATATTCGATCTGATATGAATGGCCAACAGGACGGACAGACAGACGGACAAAAAAGGCCAAGAAAGACAGATGGACACAACGTGTGTACGATAGTCAGGCAGACAGACAGACATACACGATACCGGATCATACATTAAAGCAAAAAAACAATTTGCTTTACGAAACAAGAAAACAGCAACATTTGTCTTGTTAGGGTAATTCGTGCATAGCTCAAAATATAACCCCATGCACAGTGGGGGATTTATGGAATAAAAACGTTCAGCTATGTTATAGCGGTTAAAATTTTATTAGTACCACAAGTACCAATTTATCTGGCCAACCAATATATGTATGCAAATTCTTTTACAAAAAAATAATTTCGTCCCTTTCCTAGCTAGTTCATTGACTTCGAAGTTCCCAGGGATATCCGTATGCCCAGGTCCCCATATGAGGTGTATATTAAAATGCTCAGCCATATCGTGAAGAGATCTGTGACATTCGAGGACTGTTTGTGAATTTATGGGCGTAGCCTCCAGAGATTTAATGGCAGCCTGGCTGTCGGAATGTTCTCTAGCCACAATACCATTCGGCAGTAGATGGAGTAGGACTTGTAGAGCTCCTGTCGCTGTAGTCCTATCTACTCCTTAGTAGAAGATCAGTAAAGGCCCAGATGAGTTATCTGCGCCGTAGATGACAACAAATTGGGTTATCTACTTTCAGAGACGTGAATTTTAATATCCCCAAGGAGACGACACAACAGTTGGTACCATATATCTATCTCCTGCTGAAAATAACTAGTTCTGTCTTGGCTGGGTTCATCCCCAGACCGTTGTCGGAAGCCCATCTAGTGGTGTTATGAAAAGCCTCCCTTTAACCGATATTGGCACGTCATTTGCAAACTATTGTTCATGGAAAGATTACATAGCGGAGGAGACAGAACGACTGGTCAGTTGACCCTTAGCTTGCTAAAATGCTTATATTAATCAGAAGGATATGAATGGGTTGCTGGATTTATGTTATTGAAGGCCCACTCCATATGAAAGAAAGCTGCCATAGTATGTTCCTTAACAGAGAGAGATACTTCAATAAAGCTAACTAGATTAAGCGGGTCGGTTTCGGCGGATTTGCAGTAGCCTGTGATCAATTTTAGTCCTAAGGTAATTATCCTATTAATATCTGCAGGGTTTTAAAGAGAAATGATATAGGCTAATCGGCCGGAAATCCTTAGTTCCTGTATGGGAAGGCATTCCCGCTTTTGAGATGAAAACAACCTTTTCTCTCTCAGCTAGGGAGTATTTATATCAGCCACTGATTCCTGGGAGATATTGTGACCTTTCAGTGATCTATTACCCTAGTTTGTTGATGTCAATTAGGTTTGCTAAAACAAATTATCGCCCATTGTGCACACTTGTTCCCAGCTACACATTTAATCTGGACTATACTCTCGTATACCACGGCGGCATAAGTATAAGTACACTCACAAAGGCACTCAAAAATGTGAAACGATTGAACAGCCGGTCAACGTCGCAACGGCTGCCAAATCATGTTGCGAACGAACGTGCATTCATTGAATTCAATCACGCTGCTTTTTGTTTGAATGGCATAATTCACTTGTTCAGATGTTCATTTATCTGCTGCCGCTAGAGTTGCCGCTGTGTTGCGGCTGCTGCCGCCGCTGTCAATGCTAAGCAGATACAAATTTATGAATGCAGGTGTTGTTTTATGTTAGGTTTTCTCTTTTCTGCGGGGGTGAGGAGAGGTAGGTGTTGTTTTTTCTTTTGCCGCCATGATGCCCGAAAAATACTCACATTTCTGCCGCCGCTGCTGCTGCTTCTGCTTTTCTCTCAATAGCTCTTACGGACGTCAGAAGTGAGTGTTATGATTAGAAACATTCTGCAGATGCCCACAAATGTAATGCCGACAAAACAATGTGAAATTTATTTCCTTATTGGCAAACACAAATCTCTACATACATACATACAAAATTTGAAATTGGGAACATAAATTGCAAATTCTCGTTGTGGCTTGATGGATAGGAATTGTTTATTGCAAAACATGTGAGTGATTAATAAATTGATTGAATCAATGAATCATGGAATTAATGGCCCATTGATTCATTAATTAATTATCTAATGATTAATTTTCGATTTAGTTAATTGTTTTATAAAAATAGTGGCTACATAATAATAATGATAATTTTTCTAATTTGTATACCTATTTCAAAAGCTGTTAAATTTACAAAATTCGCCCTAGGGTGACCAAAAAAGAACTATAAAAAATACATTTGATTAAACAACAACGATGTGAGATATTTGACTTCCTTTTTTAATCCAAAAAGGACGAATTTCTCATGTCTGTTCGGATTCGATAACTCTATTACAGAAATTGGAATTTCCGAAATGAAATTTTTTGATCAATGAAAATTCGAAAAATTTCGACAAAATCTACAGTAATTGTTTATATGAGACGGTATCTTAGGCCCCCAATATCCACGAGTTTTGAAAATTCATTATTATTATTATTTAATTCTAGGAGATGTACTTAGAGGGTACTACATTTGGACCCACATTTCGATACCTTTTAAATCCCAAATCGGCGTTTCATTCTAAGTTCATGTTTAATATACATATTTATGTTTTTCTAAAGGCTAGTTCTAAAGGCGAATTTCAAATATCCATAATATTTCAATCTTCAGGGAAGGTTATTATTTGGGCCCATTCAATGTACGACTATCGTACATTTTCAGAGGGTAGCATATTTGAAACAAATTTACCACAAAATAATACGAATTTTGAAAATATGTTATTACTCCTTCCTTAAGAGGACAATTTTTAGGCCCATTTCCCTCTTTTATACTCAAAAAAAGATGTATTCACTTAATTTAAGTAGTTGTGTTTTTACATGCACCCTAATTGGGCTCATTTTCTCCCCTTTTAATCCTAAAAAGTTCGAATCTAAACAAGCCCTTATTATTTAATGTTTTGGGAGGAGTTCTATAGATTTTTGGAAAATTCCCTTTCGTAGTTGAACCGTTTTTGTTACTGTTTACGCAAATAGAACGATTTTCGAAACCTCCCGTAGCTTAGGTTTGGTTAGGTTAAAAGGACAATCTTTATGTCAGGCTCACTTAGACTATGCAGTCCACTCTGTGGAGGCACAAATCGAAGGGCTGAAAATTAATGTTCTGACCAAAGTCGGTATCAGTATTATCTCTGATAGTCAGGCTGCTATCAAGTCCCTAGAAACTATATTTCTGAATTCAAAAACTATCCCCGACTGTCGCAAATCTCTTAAAGAGATGACTGAACAATTCAATATTCACCTTATATGAGTGCCGGGCCACATGGACATACCAGAGAACTGCCAGGTAGGTGAACATTCAAAACTATAAACTACCTTATACGCTCCAGGGGAACTAGAATATGTGGGCATGCCTCTAGCAACCGGCCAGTTCTTTTTGAAAGATGTTGCTCTCACGGCAACAAATGCCAAGTGGTCACTAGTCAGGAACTGCATACATTCGAGGTTGATGTGGCCCTGCCTAAACACAAAGCCACCAACGCAGTGCTGCCGTGGTTGAAACCGGATAACGGATTTTGCAGATGCTGGCATACTGATTACCTTCCACCACACATCAGTGATTCGCTGAATTTTAATATCGCACAGAAGGTGGCTTTATGTAGATCCATCCACCAGACGTAATAATAAGCATAAACTATACCCTAGTTAAGACCGCAGCGTTTTCGACATCCTTTTTGCTATTTCCCGAATATTGGGTTAGAAGTTTAACTTTCTGTCTAGTAGGACAGGTAGAATAGTTTGTAGCTTATATCGCCTGCTTAAAGAAACTAGTTCTGTTCTGGTTCACGCCAATGCCATTATTGGGATGATACGAAGGGACAATTGTAGGATGTCTGAAAGAGAACTTGGAAACTTAGCTCTAACCGAAAGCTGCAATTGTAAACCTCTTACCAGAGAGAGAGAGAGAGTAATAACATTCAATAAATCTGACTAGATCATGAGGGCGGGTTCGGTGGATTTGTTCTTACTTTAGGTAAGCTGCTAGATACCTGTATACGACAAAAAAGTGTCGATTTTGCTATAGTGATTTATGTAGTTTATTCTACTAAATGAAGCTGAAGCTTCGTCCTAATATTAGAGATTACGAAATTTCGTTATAAAGCCAAAAAAAAATCTGCGTATCACAGTCATAATAATGGGACTGTGATGATTCTATAACAATTGTTAGATTTCTTAAAAGAGAATATAGATAACTGACTAACTGATTATGTTGTTTATTTATTTATGTTAATTAACACAGCACAACACCTGATTTTGGGACTTAATTCTGAGAATTGGACGTGAAAGTAACCCCAAAAATAAGAACTTCTGCATAATTTGTTTAGTCAAGATGGCTCAATTAATTATTTGTTATGGCCATACGATTTTTTTTTGCTCAAAGTGAATTTTTTGCCTTTTTTCTATTTCAGATATTTTATAATTTTGTGGGAATTTTTCCGATTTTTAAGCCATGCATTTTTTTCTCCTGTTCAATATCTACAACTTTGCTGTGGACACAAAAGAGAAAAAAAAATATAAAAAAAGTGAAAAAAATCCACATTGAGCAAAAAAATCGTATGGCCATTAAATGATTAAGTGAGCCAGCTTGACTAAACGAATGATGCAGAAGTTCTTATTTTTGGGGCTACTTTCACGTCCAATTCTCAGAATTTAGTCCCAAATCAATGAGCTTAAAAATGTTGTACTGTGTAATAGAACTTCCCTGGAACTTCGGTGCCTTCGTGGTGCATCGTGATGGCTGTGGATTAAACCAAAATCGCTGGGAGAGTATAGTCTCGACTGTGGAGTTGCCAATCAACCGGGTTCCATGAACCATAGAATGGTAAGGAGTTTTTGCTGGGCTCCGCTCTTAACCACAGAGGAGGGAAAAAGCGTTCAAAACCACGGAATTAAATGGTACTCATCCACACTGTGTGTGGGGGCGTTGGTCGAAGCATTATTTTTAACCGGTGTTTAGAGCACGGTGGATTCAAGACTAACGGCAGGAATTCACCTAAATCTGAAATTTAAAAAAAAAAAATTTTAATTTTTTAATTAAAATTTTTTATTATTTTTGCGGAATCAATATCTGAGTTTACCGTTGCCACTAGAAACGCTGAATTTTTTGTTAATAGTCTTCATGATGTTACAGCTATTTTAAGCTTCCTCCACGACCTGATACTTAATATGATGTTGTGTGCGTCCTGATAACTTATCTGAAAAATGAAATTAAAAAATGTATGCTGAAAATATGATGCGAATCGAACCCGGCACCTTTGGAATCCAAGTCTAGTACACTAATCACTGACCTACAAAGACCACATATGTATATATTGCTATATTGTATATTGCTTTATCAATTGACGTTCCGATTCATTTGTTATTATTTTTTTTAGCTTTTAGGGTATTGTTGAAACATTTAAATCATTAATTCATTGATCAAATTGATTCACTTATGTTGGATTTGATTTAATATATCGATACCTCCATTCTAAACATGCTAGTCGACTTTGCATGTTTTTAGAGAAGTTGCATTTTTCATTTATAAATATTCCAAATTATATTTCGCAAAATTTGGTGTTTATCCGTCAGCACAATCAAAACCTATTCACAAAACAGTAAAGGTCATTCGATTTGCATTATAAAGAAACTCCACACAAATTTAAAAAATGCATCAAACTTTGATCGCTTCTCCTGCAAAACTACCTTTTTGCACATAGCATAGTTTAGAATGGAGGTATCGATATATTTGTTACAATTGTTCGATTAATCGATTAATTTATTTCTTCATTAGTTATTTTATTAAATGTTTCTCTAAGTGTAGGTGTAGTATACCTCTTGGTAACATGTGGAATTTTAATCACAGTTCGTTCTCTTTAGTAACTTCAACATCTGTTTACCTCCGAATGCACACACAATATGGAATCCTTATTTGTTTGTTTGGGTATTAATGGAGTTGTAAATGATTTTTTCTCACCCCTTAAACTCTCCCTCTCTCTCGCATACACTCTTGCAGGCAAAGCAACTAAACAACAACAAGCCGATTCGCTATTTAGTTCAACAACATTTATTGCCTTCAATCAGACTCGGTTAGTGGCGGACGTAAGTACGTATGGACAAACAACATTCGTGCAGTATTCGTTTTGTCGTGTGGTAGCAAGTGTTGCTTATTTGATTAGTCGTCGGTTTGTATTTATGACTCTAACTGCGAATCGTCCAAAAACAAGAAAACTCTCGCGCATTCAGTGCTCTCCCCTCCACTCACCAATCCATCAACAACCATCCATACGTTGGCTGAGGGACTTTTAGCAGCTGTTGCCGTCACAGTCTTCGTGAGTAATTGCTGATTGTTCGTGGTTATTGCCACTGTAAGCCTTGTTCCTGTTTTATGATATCTTTAACATTGATACATATTAGCAGTAGCGACCAAAAATATTTGGTGTTCAATTCCCTCCACATTTAATTTACTCTTTTGACAACATTTTCACATGCAATGCAAACTTTTATTGTTTTTTTTTTTCTTACATCCATGTGTCGATATTAATATCGACAACCATAGAGACAGGCTGACGGACAAAAAGAGGGACGGACAGAACATTTTCGATGTTATCTACAAAATTGTGTAGTTGATTTTTGCCGGAACATTTTGATGGTGGGCCAATCACCGGGATTTTCAGGTTAGCGGGAGTGAGCGGGAATTGTGAGAGCAGAGCGATGGCTTGCATGTCAGACATTAATTCCGTGCATAAATAAATTTAAATGCCTCCGGAGGCAAAAAACAACAGCATTAACAGCTCACATAAAAAGGGGTTTTTAATAATGTGAGAAATTCATCACTTGCTGATTGAATATGAACGAATGAATACAGAATACAGCGAAGTGAAGTAAATGCCTCGAACATTGTTTTGTTATTATTGTTATTTTCCATTATTATTATTATTTGTTTTGATACTCTTTCACGCGGAGAAGAAGAAGGGGTGTCAGAATCTAAAACTGATTTTGTTGCTGCTCTATTTCATTCATTCTTCATTTCATTCACTATTTACAGATGGCTCTCGACGGTAAAACGATCATCAAGGAGGAAATTACAGATAAAGACGCCTATGAGGCCGCAGCATCAGCAAATTCCACAAGAAGAAATAAAGGTGAGTACAACAGCGAAATAAATATTATAGGTATAGAAAATTAAAAAACATCTTTAAATAAGAAGTCACAATTATTTGGTGAACAAATCTTAAGAAAATGTCTCGTGGAACCAAATTTATCCCGCATAGTTTTGATGTACTGAGTTAAATAGCTCTCTACGACATTAGGTTTTTGAGGTATTTGCCCAGAAATGTTATTGGGAAATCAAGTAGGTAGGTAAATGTAACAAGTTAAAGCGTTAAGTTCGGCCATGCCGAAATTATATACCCTCCACCATGGATAGCATGTGACCTCACAAAATAACTCAAACCTAAAGAAAATAACACCGGAAAACACAAAAATATAGTAAATGAGAACAGTAGGAATCACAACAAGTTAGATGCTATATATGGGAGCTATATCTAAATATGTACCGCCCATTTTCAATCCCAAGTTACCTGCAGCTATAAGAAGTATCTATACCAAATTTCAGCCACCTAGCTCAAGTATTATAGGTTGTAGCGTGATTACAACAGACGGACGGACAGACGGACGGACAGATGGACTTGGCGAAATCGTCTTGGAATTTTAAGACGATTAAGAATATATATAATTTATGGGGTCTCAGATCAATATTTATAGTTGTTGCAAACACTATGGTGTTGTAAATATTGAATTGATAAAAAATGCAGAACAAATCTACTGGAAAAAAGTGCATCCAGTCCTAAAAATTGCAAAAATGTTCTGTTCCGTTTTAATTTTCTGTTTTATACGTATACGAATTTTTCAATATTTTACTGGCATATATTTTATGGGCGTTTTGCGATTTTTAAGGCACTGGATGTACTTTTGCAAGAAGTGCAAAAAATCCACCTTGAGCAAAAAAATCGTATGGCCATTAAATTATTAATTGAGCCAACTTGACTAAACGAATGATGCAGAAGTTCTTATGTTTGGGGCTACTTTCACGTCCAATTCTCAGAATTGAGTCCCAAAATCATGTGTTGTCCTATGTTATTTGTTTATTGAAGAGAAGCAGAAAAACAAAATTGAAAAAAAAATTTGAAAATTAAACCAGTAAGGAAAGGCGGAAAGTCGGGCGGGGCCGACTATATAATACCCTACACCTCGTTAGCAATGCGATAAGGGTCATTGCGATAATAATATATTTTATTGGCGTTTTGCGATTTGTAAGGCACTGGATGTACTTTTGCAAGAAGTGCAAAAAATCCACCTTGAGCAAAAAAATCGTATGGCCATTAAATTATTAATTGAGCCAACTTGACTAAACGAATGATGCAGAAGTTCTTATGTTTGGGGCTACTTTCACGTCCAATTCTCAGAATTGAGTCCCAAAATCATGTGTTGTCCTATGTTATTTGTTTATTGAAGAGAAGCAGAAAAACAAAATTGAAAAAAAATTTTGAAAATTAAACCAGTAAGGAAAGGCAGAAAGTCGGGCGGGGCCGACTATATAATACCCTACACCTCGCTAGCAATGCCATAAGGGTCATTGCGATAATAATTTGGAATAATTGCTAAATGGGTAGAAACATATTACCTAATTCTGAACCGATAATCGCTAAATTAAGCAACATTCGTTCCTAAATTGAGACATCTTTCTGGAAAATTTTAATGATCGGCAGTAAAGCACAACTTCTACAGCGATTTGATACCAAATGGGGAGGAACATATATATGGAGGTTATTATAAATCTGAACCGATTTTCCCTGAATACTCATTCATGTAATAAGACCTCTTTCTGTCGAATTTCGTACTGATCGGATATAAAATACAGTCTCTACAGCGCTTACATGTCAAATCGGGGGTAACACATACATATCGTCATCAGAAACGAGAAAGGGCCTATCATCATATTTGTAAATTTTACAGGAGAAGCAAAAAACTAAATAAAATGAAAAATGTTTCCGTTAGAAAAACGGGGTTTTCAGGATAATACCTAAACATAATGATGCATATATAAATTCACAAAAACATGATTTATAGCTTGTTTGTGGAAAGTGTGTGAAATAGCAATTTTTAACTATGAAAAAAGAAATAATATGTTGTTAGGCCCTTTTGAATTTCGTTAATAACTTCGATTTTTGATAGTAGGCCACTAAAAATTTGTCAGGATCACTAAAAATTTGTCAGGATGTGTAATTTGATGCAGTGTACCGAAGTCCATTAAAAACTTAATTTCAATATTTCTTGTTGTTACGCCCTTTTTCGTTTCTGATGACGATATATGGGGGCTATATCTAAATCTGAACCGATTTTCTCCGAATTTGGCAGTATTCCTTCGAGTAATAAGAAACCTCTTTCTGTCGAATTTCGCACTGATCGGATATAAAATACAGTTTATACAGCTCTTAAATGTACGTATATATGGGGGCTATACCTAAATCTGAACCGATTTCTTCCAAATTTAACAGTGTTCATTCATGTAATAAGAAACCTCTTTCTGCCTAATTTCATACTTATCGGATATAAAATGAAGTTTTTACAAAGATTACATGTCAAATCGGGGCTAACATATATGTGGGGGCTATATCTAAATCTGAACCGATTTTAACCAATTCAATAGGGATAGGGAGGCTTCTTGGGCCAATTATGGTCGTCGAGATCGGACTATAATTGCGACCTGTTCTTTGATTACAAGAATACATGCGCAGACAGACAGACGGACATAGCTAAATCAACTCAGAAAGTGATTCTGAGTCGATCGGTATAATAAACGATGGGTCTATTTCTGCTCCATTTGGGTGTTACAAACAAATGCAAAAAGTTATAATACACTGTGCCACAGTGTGGTGTAGGGTATACAAAAAGTGTTAATTAATAATCCTTAAATAGTCAATTATTTTTATTTACATTTATTATTATTCAAGTTGCTAAGTGGAACATGTTCCGTTAATCAAGTGTTTTAAGGCGATCAGGATATTAACCTGACGCACCCGATTCTGCCAGCTGTGTCACAAGACTAGCAATTTTGATATTAGCCGCTCCTCAGGAATCCGACGCTGTTTCTGTCGCTCCCAACATGGAGCAACAGACGCTCTGTTATACCCTATCCTATATCCTGTAGACGTTACAGTTTCTCCCAAGAAATACTAAACACATCTTTTGTAAATGCATTTTACCCGTTACTGCTAAATGCTCGACATTGCAATTTTCTAGTCATTTGCGACACCATTGTTACCAATTAGCGAAAAAATGCCAGTTAGTGAAAATACGTCTGTTAGTGGGAATATGTCAGTTAATGGATATACGTCAGTTAGTGGAAATAAGATTATTTCTTTGCGAACTGTTAAAATAAAAAAGCTAGGTTATTACTCCTATTATAATTTAAAATCGGTTCAACCATAAAAAGCCGAGAATGCCACATTAAAAATATCCACTATCTTTTGAAGTATGATTATTTTTGACAACGTTTTTTAGGAATAACTGTTAAGTCGGACTGTCCAACCCCCTAAGAAATATGTTTACCCTCTTTTTAAGTAATTTTTTATTCTCTTTCTGTGATTCCTCAAGCTAACTCGCTTCCAAGCATCCTATGTAGAAAAAACAAGAACATGTTAGATATCAAATAAAGTACAAAACTGCTCATCTCTGAAAGATGAGCCTTCGATTAGTAGAGGTCTACACTAAACTAGGTTATGTTAGTTTAGTGTAGGTTGAGAAATTCATTTTCCCGTCTCTAGCCGTATGTCCATGGAAACGGTCTATTGTGCGCTTCTTAATTGTGATCTTTAAAACCTAAAGAATTACAGAATATCGGTACATGAGTCGTAAGTACTCGTTGACGTATGTTTTTCAGTACATCAGTGTCAAGCCCGGTGTGTCTGTCAGAACTCTAATATAGGAAATGTTTCATACTTCTCATGTCTTCCCTATGTCTAGCTATTATAAGTTGTTGTTGTAACAATGAGACCAGCAAACATGTTTGATTCACAAGTTTGATGTTTCTGTTCCGATGGTCTGACTTGCCCGTTTATTTTTTCTCAAAGATCGTCAGTATTGGGGACCTTCGCCTACACTATGCAGTCATCGGCATATGATTTTATATCCATTCCTTCGCGTGGATTAGGGAGTTTTTAAACGTAGAATCTAAATAATAACGGCGAAAGAAAAGCACCCATGAGACCGTTCTTAAAGTGTTATGCGGGACTTAGATTTATGGTGCCGAACTCCACATGTTAGTGACGTCAAAACGTAGAATTCGAGAGCCAGCTCTTGAAGGTGCCGGGGACAATCACATCATTATCTATAAAGATAATGACGTCATTCGTAATACTAATGATTGTATCCTTATTTAACGTGCCGTAGGGCTACGATGGTTATAGAGACATATAACCGTTGACTATATATAAAACCTTTGCACACCAAAACTGAGCTTGCAGGTGATCAAGTGTCTCTCCGACTTTTTACGCCATGTATTCGTTGATCAACTGGGTAATTTCCCAACCGATCACATCTGTTGGGATGTCAGGCTTTAACATTGGGATTTTTAAAGCTGATATGCAACGAGCTGAGTGGGCTGAAGTGGGTTTCTTTTGCAGTCGAATTTCTTTTGGTATAGGTATGAGCGACATTCAGTTACGCGTATAATACTATACAATCACTTGTTTTTTTGATGGTAATTATTATGGGCAGGTGGTCAGAACTGAGAGACGAGGGCAGTCCCAATATTAGCCGACCTAACAAAGAAAACACAAAAAATTGGTCTTTATTTCTCAATACAATATCCTTTAAGCTCGATACACTTTTTCCAGCCAATGCTTCAATACCTGCTGAAGCAATTCCAACTTTAATTCATTGATTTTGGCCATCGCAATAGTGGATGTGTGAACTGGTGCAAACGCAGCACCCATCTTGGACACAGCGTTCTTATCATACATTTTTCCCTCAATATGCAATGTCTAGCACTTCTTTAAATGCCTATGACTTCAGCTAGCTCAGGAACCTTCAACCGATGGTCATCCAATATCATTGTGTGGATTTTTTAAACATTTCTTGAACGGACACTTCATTTGGTCGACCTGCACCTGCACCCGATATTTTATAGTTGTAAACAAACGAGCAGACTTCCCCAAAGTAGAATCTAGCTCGATTTTAATATTGGTTGGACTGAGATGTTTCAAATGAAAGTATTGTATTACATATCGGAGGCAATTTTGTCCATGTTTACAAATTCGCTGAGATCGTTTACTTTTGAGTGCTTAAAAGACACTAAACAACGTGAAGCCTAGAAACTTAAAACATATGTTTTAGAAGAATGCCACTTTTGACGAAAGTAATTTTTTCAAACTACTATCGCCATCTATATGTCAGTTTGGCTAATTTTGGGATCGTCCTCGTAATTGGTCTCGATGCAGTTATATCAGACACGCGTTATAAATAGTCATTCGCGGCGAGCTAATCTATAATGCTAGTGAGAGAATCCTTTTTCAAAGTGTACACTATATTGTCTTCTATCTGCTCCACCAATTGTCAACTCCGAGGTTGGGATCTACGAATCTTATAGTGTCTATCTATTCCCAGGATGGGGACTGGACAGAGATCCGAGATAGGTAAACACCACTTGATTTTCTGGATTCTACCTGGTATTATCGTCGGCTACGCGGGCCGACCTGAGTATATAATCTGGCACCACGTGAGTCAGGAGCTGCTGTAACTTCGACACCAGTCGAATTGTTGGTGTGGTACCTTCGGGCGACATCGTGGGAGAGTATAGTCTCGTATGTGGAGTTGCAAACCAACCGGGTGCCGTGACCCTTAGAATGGTAAGAAGTTGGGCTCCGCTCCTAACCAAAGAGGAGGGCAAAAGTGTCCAGAAACACGGAATTTTTGGTACTCATGCACATTGTGCGTGGGGGCGTTGGTCGACGCATCTATTCACCCAGGTGTTTAGAGCACGATGGGTTTAAACCTAACGGCAAGAACTCACCTAAATCCAGAATACCTACTGTCAAATCCGAGGTTGGGATCTACGAATCTTGTAGTCTCTAAATATTTCCTGGATGGGGACTGGACTGTGATCCCAAATGGGTAAACAGTACTTGATTTTCTGGGGCCGAACTGGTAGTATCTTCCCCTACGAAGTCTGACCAGAGCACTCAATCTGGTACCACGGGAGTCAGGATCGCCCCTGAAACGTAGGTTCTGGCCTGACTATTGGTGAAGACCCTATTGGGTGCAACGTGGTGGCTGTGGTTGAAACCAAAATCGCATGGAGAGAATAGACTCGAATGTGGAGTCGCAAATGGGTCCCATGACCCATAGAATGGTAAGGAGTTTTAGATGGGCTCCGCTCCTAACCATGAAAGAGGAGAAAAGTGTCCATAAGCACGGAATCGATTGGTACTCATGCACAAAGTGTGTGGGGGCGTTAGTCGACCCATCATATTCACCCGGGTGTTAATAGCATGATTGAGTTAAGCCGAACGGCAGGAATTCGCCTGTAGAATACCGTCCGTCAACTCCGAGACAAGAAAAACAGAACTCATGATTGGTGTCGAGGTCTCCGATGAGTGCAAGGTCATACGCAGGAGGACATGGACAATTAAATCAAATATATAGGATATAGTTGGCGTCATCATACGACTGCTTCAGACAAAGGAAATTTTCCAAGTTTAAAGACTACGTATATTATAGAAATGTAATTGGGTTTATGACGAATATTGTAGGGAAGGATACCATAGCTTTTCCTTTATACATGTGTTTGGATATATCACTGGGTGCGAATTCACCATCTCCAGTGATAAATCCATGTTAATGCTACCGCTTGTTTTGATATAAAATGTTCAATCTAGGGATCAGGGTTATCTTCAAGAGCCCGAAAGCTCGAATGTGGTTCTGTACAAGTGCAATTTCCCGTTGAGTATTTATAAATACAGAAAGCAGGCTGTATATAATTTGCTACGGTCCAATACTGGTAGTATAGCACGATTGAAGGAGTGTCGTAGGCCTTATGGTCTTCCATATGTCCGGCTTTATTTATGTGGGTTTCTTTAACTCATTTTTTTAAACATTCGGTTAATGATTATTCAATCTATTGACAATTTGGGTTTGTCATTTTACATTGAAATAAAAGTGACTCACAATTGCTGGACTCTTGACTAAATAATTCACATTTTACCAAATTAAGTTATTAAATTTAATTGCTACTCTAGTGGAAATTTTTGAATAATAAAAAAATATCCTTGAATGAAATGTCTCGTCCTATCATTTTTCTTTCTTCTGTTGTTCTCCTTGCAACTTAAATCACTTACTTTAGTACAAGACAAATATTTGTTTAATACTCTTGTAGAACATTCTACATAAAATGTATTTTTTTAAACAAATACTGTCTTGAATAAACACAAGAAAAAATCCTCTGCTTCTTCTCCCTTTTGTTAGAAATAATTTATGATTTAAAAATACAAGCATAAGTCTCGGCAACTAATTGAAACATATTCACATTTACTTATACTTATTCAAAACTCGAACTACTCGTATGTACTTTAGTTGGAGCAGTTGTTTAAACAAAAACAATAAAATATTTCTTTCGCACAAAAAATATCTGTGTTATACATTTTCTCTAAAAACAGCAAAGGATATCCGGGACGGACGATGACATTGCATCGTTTTGCCTACGCCAAATCCTGTTGAAATATCCTTGGGCTGAACTGAATCTTGTAGTTTTAATTAAAATTTGTTGAACAGAAAACCATTTAAATGTTAAACAATTAAAACATTTTTCAATGTATCCTTTTTCGAAAATAATCCTTGTGCAAACACATTTATGTATTCTCTGTATGGTTATTTGTTTTGCGCAATATTTTGATAACATTTAAAACATGCAAATTTTTGTATAAAATATTTAAAATTAAAAACACCCAAAGAAAAAAGAAGTAATACTAACGAGATTTTTATCATAAATACCTATTAAGGATAGGAATTGAGAAAAAACAAATGTTCATTTAGGTAATTTACCAACCGATTACCAAAATTGATTGGAAACAAGTGATTTCCAAATGTTTTTGTGTTCAATTCAACCACCATCTGCCTTGGCCTTTGCTGCCTACCACTCTACAGATCCCTTCATATGCTACCTGTGGTGTTGGTAAATGCATCTGTTCCATTGCCTGATTTAGAGCACATTGAGGGACCTTTCATAGAAATCCTCTCAAATGCACAGATGGTCACTAATACAGAAGTTAATCTTTTCTTATTCAGAAGGGTTGTCGTCATTACAAAGACTAAGAGAGGGTTACTCGACAGTACACTGCCGCATTTCCAATGGTATACTTGTGATTCAGTAGTGACAGTGGTTTATTGTTTGAAATTGAACGCATTTTTGTTTATAAAGAATTTTGTGTTATTGTTAAATTGTACAAGATATGAAGGGTAAGTTAAATACAATTTATTTTTGTCATAGATTTTTTCTATAAGAAAAACAACAAAAGATGGACTTTCCTCTAAAAAATGTCGTCAGCGATGAACTTCTCTACAATAAAGTCATCAACGATCAACTTTTCTAAAAGAAAAGTCATAAACCATGAACTAACGATGAACTTTTCTCTAAGAACAATCATCAACGATGAACTTTTCTCTAAGAAAAGTCATCAACGATGAACTTTTCTCTAAGAAAAGTCATCAACGATGAACTTTTTTCTAAGAAAAGTCATCAACGATGAACTTTTCTCTAAGAAAAGTCATCAACGATGAACTTTTCTCTAAGAAAAGTCATCAACATGAACTTTTCTATTCGAAAAGTCATCAACGATGAACTTTTCTATTCGAAAAGTCATCAACGATGAACTTTTCTATTCGAAAAGTCATCAACGATGAACTTTTCTATAGGAAAAGTCATCATCGATGAACTTTTCTATTAGAAATGTTATCAACGATGAAATTTTCTATAAGAAAAGTCATCAACGATGAAATTTTCTATTAGAAAAGTCATCAAAGTTGAACTGTTCTATAAGAAAAGTCATCAACGATGAACTGTTCTATAAGAAAAGTCATCAACGATGAACTGTTCTATAAGAAAAGTCATCAACGATGAACTTTTCTATAAGAAAAGTCATCAACGATGAACTTTTCTATAACAAAAGTCATCAACGATGAACTTTTCTATAAGAAAAGTCATCAAAGATGAACTTTTCTATAAGAAAAATCATCAACGATGAACTTTTCTATAAGAAAAATCATCAACGATGAACTTTTCTATAAGAAAAGTCATCAACGATGAACTTTTCTATAAGAAAAGTCATCAACGATGAACTTTTCTATAAGAAAAGTCATCAACGATGAACTTTTCTATAAGAAAAGTCATCAACGATGAACTTTTCTATAAGAAAAGTCATCAACGATGAACTTTTCTATAAGAAAAGTCATCAAGGATGAACTTTTCTATAAGAAAAGTCCTCAACGATGAACTTTTCTATAAGAAAAGTCATCAACGATGAAATTTTCTCTGAGAAAAGGCATCAACAATGAACTTTTCTCTGAGAATAGTCGCCAACAATTAACTTTTCTCTGAGAAAAGTCGACAACAATTAACTTTTCTCTGAGAAAAGTAATCTACAATTAACTTTTCTCTGAGAAAAGTAATCTACAATTAACTTTTCTCTGAGAAAAGTAATCAACAATTAACTTTTCTCTGAGAAAAGTCATCAACAATGATCTTTTCTATAAGAAAAGTCATCAACGATTAAATTTTCTATAATAAAAGTCATCAACGATGAACTTTTCTATAATAAAAGTCATCAACGATTAACTTTTCTATAAGAAAAGTCATCAACGATGATCTTTTCTATTCGAAAAGTCATCAACGATGATCTTTTCTATTCGAAAAGTCATCAACGATGAACTTTTCTATAAGAAAAGTCATCAACGATGAACTTTTCTATAAGAAAAGTCATCAACGATGAACTTTTCTATAAGAAACGTCATCAACGATGAACTTTTCTATAAGAAAAGTCATCAACGATGAACTTTTCTATAAGAAACGTCATCAACGATGAACTTTTCTATAAGAAAAGTCATCAACGATGAACTTTTCTATAAGAAAAGTCATCAACGATGAACTTTTCTATACGAAAAGTCATCAACGATGAACTTTTCTATACGAAAAGTCATTAACGATGAACTTTTCTATAAGAAAAGTCATCAACGATGAACTTTTCTATTCGAAAAGTCATCAACGATGAACTTTTCTATTCGAAAAGTCATCAACGATGAACTTTTCTATTCGAAAAGTCATCAACGATGAACTCATCTCACGATGAACTTTTCTATAAGAAAACTCATCAACGATGAACTTTTCTATTAGAAAAATCATCAACGATGAACTTTTCTATTAGAAAAGTCATCAACGATGAACTTGTCTACAAGAAAACTCATCAACGATGAATTTTCTACAAGAAAAGTCATCAGCGTTCTTGTTCTTGTTTGACATTATTGCTTATTAAATTTTCCACAATGACAAATATCTTACGCATTTTTCTTTGGCTGTATCTACAATTGATATTGCTTCAGTATGAGTTATTCGTTTTATTTTACTCAAACCATTTTTTGTTCCCTTCTAATAAGATTCCAGTTGTTGTCCTTTAGTTCTGTGGCTAAATTGTGTTTCCTTTTTTTGTTATATCCTTTTTTAGGATGTGTATTGTGTGTTTTGGGTGTATGTGAATTCGTACAGGTGTAAATATTTTCACAATGCAAAATTCTTGGAAATAACACAAAGATAACAAAACACATTTATTTTTGTTGGTGTTTGTGCTGTTGTTTTTGTTGCTGCGGTTCTGTCGGCATGTTTGTTATTCGTGGGAGTGCATGCAGGCGATAGCAATCGCGCGACGGATTTTAGAGGCCCGAGTTTTTCTTAGAGGCCCTTTTCGAATTTCTAAAGGATGTTATACCAATTCCATCATAGGCCTAGTTTGAACATTATTTAGGAAATTTATAATTTTCTAGCAACACTAACAACAAAAGGCCCAGAGGCCTTATATTTGAATCCGTCTCTGTGTGTGTGAATGCGATTGTGTGTTTGTGGGTAAAAAGGGCTCTTTTTGTAATCCCACAAAGAATACAATTGTCATTGTTATTTTATGTTTTCCCCCAACTATCTCTTTCTTTGTGTGAACTTGATATTTAGAACAACAATCTTTCACTGAAAAGGCTGACCAAATGTTTCGACCTTAGTCCTTTTGTCCCTTTCATGATAAATTACAGCGGCGGATGTGGTGATTATATGTTTATGTTTAATTTGTTTGAACAAGAGATGGGATTTATAATTTTTTCCATTAGTATTATATAAGGAAAATTCGGCAGTGATGATTATTCTATAATAATAAGATATGATTGATGTCATTTAATAGAAAAGTTCATCGTCGATGACTTTTCTTCTAGAAATGTTCATCGTTGAAGACTTCTCTTATAGAAAAGTTCATCGTTGATAATTATTCCTCTAGAAAAGCTCATCGCAGATAACCTTTCTTATACGAAAGCTCATCGCTGATGACTTTTCTTTTAGAAAAGTTCGCTGATGACTTTTCTTATAGAAAATTTCATCGCTGATTACTCTTCTTATAGAATAGTTCATCGTTGATGACTTTTCTTATAGAAAAGTTCATCGTTGATGACTTTTCTTATAGAAAAGTTCATCGTTGATGACTTTTTTTATAAAAAAGTTCATCGTTGATGACTTTTCTTATAGAAAATTTCATCGTTGATGACTTTTCTTATAGAAAATTTCATCGTTGATGACTTTTCTTATAGAAAATTTCATCGTTGATGAGTTTTCTTATAGAAAATTTCATCGTTGATGAGTTTTCTTATAGACAAGTTCATCGTTGCTGACTTTTCTTATAGAAAAGTTCATCGTTGCTGACTTTTCTTATAGAAAAGTTCATCGTTGATGACTTTTCTTATAGAAAAGTTCATCGTTGATGACTTTTCTTATAGAAAAGTTCATCGTTGATGACTTTTCTTATAGAAAAGTTCATCGTTGATGACTTTTCTTATAGAAAAGTTCATCGTTGATGACTTTTCTTATAGAAAAGTTCATCGTTGATGACTTTTCTTGTAGAAAAGTTTATCGTTGATGACATTCCTTAAAGGAAAGATTCATCGTTAATGACTTTTCTTATAGAAAAGTTCATCGTTGATGACTTTTCTTATAGAAAAGTTCATCGTTGCTGACTTTTCTTGTAGAAAAGTTCTTCGTTGATGACTTTTCTTACAGAAAAGTTCATCGTTGTTGACTTTTCTTTTATAAAATTTCATTAATACAAACCTTTCTTATAGAAATGTAGTTTGTTTAGCCCAATTCATTGCCTCCCCTTTAAATTTAAACTGCCAATGAAATTTGCATTGCCAAAAGCGACCGGCTAAAACTCCCAGCGATTACTTAACTATTTATGTTGCCAAAACAAACACTGGCCGAAACAACAGCACATGGTGCTCTCAATAAATTTTCGTAGAAATTCCCAAACCGAAATTAGCCAAATATTGAGGCAACCGAAAGGATTTAAGCTACCATTCCGAACTCCCCACTGGCCAGGAGAAAACAACAACGATAGCAGAGGCTACAACTATCAATGGGTTAACAACAGCTGGTGTTGCCAAGGACATCAACAACAACGGCCATAATAGCCTGAGAAGGAAAGAGGGAGAACAGCCCAGTCCAAAGTCTGTTGAACTAATTTTTTCGAAAACTACATAGAAAAACATATAAACGACCTATCCATATTGGAAAGTTTGTACTCAGCAATGACAAAAAGCTGGCACTTCCACTTCCTTATGATGATGGGATTGCCGGGGCGGATGGATGCACTCATGCCTAAGAACCATTAGAACACTGGAGACCCATGGAATTTGGGGCTTTTTTGTGTTGTTTGCGCATAGTTGAGTTTTGTTGACAATTCATATATTTTGCAAAACATGATGTTGACCATTATGGCTGAGCAACTTCCAAAAACATAAATGAAACAACTCGTAGTTTGCTGAGGTTTTGGGCAATGTGTTGCTGTGGTTAGTGTTTAGGTTCTCAGATATATGCGTTCATCATTAGCTTATTCGCTACAGAACATTTCTATTACGAAATAAGTGAGCGATGCATTTTACAATAAGAAAAGTCATCAACGATTAACTTTTCTGACGATGAACTTTTCTATAAGAAAAGTCATGAACGATGAACTTTTCTATAGGAAAAGTCATGAACGATGAACTTTTCTATAGGAAAAGTCATGAACGATGATCTTTTCTATAGGAAAAGTCATCAACGATGAACTTTTCTATAGGAAAAGTCATCAAAGATGAACAACTATGAAATTTTCTGTAAGAAAAGTAATCAACGGTGAACTTTTCTATAAGAAAAGTCATCAACGATGAACTTTTCTATAAGAAAAGTCGTCAACGATGAACTTTTCTATAAGGAAAGTCGTAAACGATGAACTTTTCTATAAGAAAAGTCATCAACGATGAACTTTTCTGTAAGAAAAGTAATCAACGATGAACTTTTCTATAAAAAAAGTCATCAACGATGAACTTTTCTATAAGAAAAGTCGTCAACGAAGAACTTTTCTATAAGAAAAGTCATCAACGATGGACTTTTCTATAAGAAAAATCATCAACGATGAACTTTTCTATAAGAAAAGTCATCAACGATGAACTTTTCTATAAGAAAAGTCATCCACGATGAACTCTTCTATAAGAAAAGTCATCAACGATGAACTCTTCTTTAAGAAAAGTCATCAACGATGAACTCTTCTATAAGAAAAGTCATCAACGACGAACTCTTCTATCAGAAAAGTCATCAACGATGAACTTTTCTATAAGAAAAGTCATCAACGATGAACTTTTCTATAAGAAAAGTCATCAACGATGAACTTTTCTATAAGAATAGTCATCAACGATGAACTTTTCTATAGGAAAAGTCATCAGCGATGAACTTTTTTATAAGAAAAGTCATCAACGATGAACTTTTCTATAAGAAAAGTCATCAACGATGAACTTTTCTATAAGAAAAGTCATCAAAGATGAACTTTTCTATAAGAAAAGTCATCAACGATGAACTTTTCTATAAGAAAAGTCATCAACGATGAACTTTTCTATAAGAAAAGTCATCAACGATGAACTTTTCTATAAGAAAAGTCATCAACCATGAACTTTTCTAAAAGAAAAGTCATGGCTGATGAAATTTCTATAAGAAAATACATCAACGATAACCTTTTCTATAAGAAAAGTCATCAACGATGAACTTTTCTATAAGAAAAGTCATCAACGATGGACTTTTCTATAAGAAAAGTCATCAACGATGGACTTTTCTATAAGAACTTTTCTATAAGAAAAGTCATCAACGATGAACTTTTCTATAAGAAAAGTCATCAACGATGAACTTTTCTATAAGAAAAGTCATCAACGATGAACTTTTCTATAAGAAAAGTCATCAACGATGAACTTTTCTAAAAGAAAAGTCATGGCTGATGAAATTTCTATAGGAAAATACATCAACGATGACCTTTCCTATAAGAAAAGTCATCAACGATGATATTTTCTATAAGAATAGTCATCGACGATGAGCTTATAAGAAAAGTCATCAACGATGAACTTTTCTATAAGAAAAGTCATCAACGATGAACTCTTCTATAAGAAAAGTCATCAACGATGAACTTTTCTATAAGAAAAGTTATCAACGATGAACTTTTCAGTAAGAAATGTCATCAACGATGAACTTTTCTATAAGAAAAGTCAGCAACGATGAACTTTTCTGTAAGAAAAGTAGTCAACGATGAACTTTTCTATAAGAAAAGTCATCAACGATGAACTTCTCTATAAGAAAAGTCGTCAACGATGAACTTTTCCATAAGAAAAGTCATCAACGATGATCTTTTCTATAAGAAAAGTCATCAACGATGAACTCTTCTATAAGAAAAGTCATCAACGATGAACTTTTCTGTAAGAAAAGTCATCAACGATGAACTTTTCTGTAAGAAAAGCCATCAACGATGAACTTTTCTGTAAGAAAGGTCATCAACGATGAACTTTTCTGTAAGAAAAGTCATCAACGATGAACTTTTTTCTAAGAAAAGTCATCAACGATGAACTTTTTTCTAAGAAAAGTCATCAACGATGAACTTTTTTCTAAGAAAAGTCATCGCTGATGAACTTTTCTATAAGAAAAGTCATCGCTGATGAACTTTTCTATAAGAAAAGTCATCGCTGATGAACTTTTCTATAAGAAAAGTCATCGCTGATGAACTTTTCTGAAGGACAGTCATGGCTGATGAAATTTCTATAAGAAAAGTCATGGCTGATGAAATTTTCTATAAGAAATGTCATCAACGATGAAATTTTCTATACGAAACGTCATCAACGATGAACTTTTCTATACGAAAAGTCATCAACGATGAACTTTTCTATACGAAAAGTCACCAACGATGAACTTTTCTATACGAAACGTCATCAACGATGAACTTTTCTATACGAAACGTCATCAACGATGAACTTTTCTATACGAAAAGTCATCAACGATGAACTTTTCTATACGAAAAGTCATCAACGATGAACTTTTCTATACGAAAAGTCATCAACGATGAACTTTTCTATAGAAAAGTCATCAACGATGAACTTTTCTATAGAAAAGTCATCAACGATGAACTTTTCTATACGAAAAGTCAACAACGATGAACTTTTCTATACGAAAAGTCAACAACGATGAACTTTTCTATACGAAAAGTCAACAACGATGAACTTTTCTATACGAAAAGTCAACAACGATGAACTTTTCTATACGAGTGTCATCAACGATGAACTTTTCTATACGAAAAGTCATCAACGATGAACTTTTCTATAAGAAAATACATCAACGATGACCTTTCCTATAAGAAAAGTTATCAACGATGATATTTTCTATAAGAATAGTCATCGACGATGAGCTTTTCTATAAGAAAAGTCATCAACGATGTACACAACCCTCACAATGTACGTTCCAAAAAAAAACTAGTCAACGATTAAGTTTTCTTAAAGAGAAATCATCAACGACAATTTTTTCTATAAGAAGATTCGTCAACAATCAATTTTTCGCTTAAAAATATTTACTCGGAAGTCTGTCTTAGGACAAAATATAATATTTTGATATTTTTGCGAGTTGATCTGTTTCTTCGTATGCATACACATTTCCTCCTATTGAGTACATTTTACTATTGTTTTTCCTTTGGTTGATATCTTTTGGTGTCCGCCAATGCTTGGCAAACGGCTATACGTTGGCTGGCAACATTTTCCTATCCGTTATAAGGATTTGCTCGAGTTTACTTTTCTGATAATAGCTGTGGATACAGCTGCAACTTGATGTTTTCTCAGCCATTCAACCATAAGTTTCCGTTTATCCTGCTTTTCCCCTCAATGAAAATATATACAACAACAAGAACAGCAACTATAGGAAAGCAATTGGAATGCTTTCCATACAATATAAATGCTTCTTTACTCATTTTTGTTGGACTACTCGTCTCGTTTTGTGAACATCCTAGTAGCTTGCTGTGTGTTGTTTGTAGGAAGGATATAAGCAATTTTGAAAAGACACACACACACACAAAATCATTCAGTCACATGAACAGGCATACATCAAACATTAGTAGTGGTAAAATGTATGGTATCCCAGGATAATACATCATTCAATATGAAATGTATGTACACAAAGCATACGAATGTTCGGACACACATACTCGTACACTCACTGCAATGCCATAAACTTATAAAGTGGCGTATAAAGCAAACAAGAACGCCTACCGAAAGGCCCTTCACATATTATCAGTAATTATTTTTGATGAGAACAAAAAAAAAATCTTACAAAAAAAGTGTAATTTTGATTATTTCTTACAAAAAACTCATCGTTGATGACTTTTCCTCTAGAAAAGTTCATCGTTCTTCTAGAAAAGTTCATCGTTGATGACTTTTCTTCTAGAAAAATTCATCGTTGATGACCTTTCTTATAGAAAAGTTCATCGTTGATGACTTTTCTTCTAGAAAAGTTCATCGTTGATGACTTTTCTTCTAGAAAAGTTCATAGTTGATGACTTTTCTTCTAGAAAAGTTCATCGTTGATGACTTTTCTTCTAGAAAAGTTCATCGTTGATGACTTTTCATCTAGAAAAGTTCATCGTTGATGACTTTTATTCTAGAAAAGTTCATCTTTGATGACTTTTCTTTTAGAAAAGTTCATCTTTGATGACTTTTCTTCTAGAAAATATAATTGTTGATGGCTTTTCTTCTAGAAAAGTTTATACTTGAAGTGTTTTTCCTAAAGGGCCTTCGTAACGGCCTTCTTTTTTTATACCTTCAATGTCCACCCTTGTGCTTGTAGTTATGGTATCAATGAATGTGTGAATACATAAACATTTTTTTGTCATGTCGAGCAGCTCGTCTATCATTCATTCATTGTTTCCTTTGTGTGTTTACACAACAGATTATTTTTTAGCATAAAGCCCACAACAAAAACTGTTCCTGTGGTATTTTGCGCCCACTCTCTCCTGCGGGAGAATGTCCACATGGCTGAGCCTTATCTCACATATATCATCCACAGAAAGTTTGTTTTCTTTTGGCCTATGAGACAAGGTGTTTTAGTTCTCAGCATTAAATTAAATGATGGAAAAGGATAAAGTACACTGAAAGAAATGTTATATCATTCATATTTTATTAATTAAAAATACATTTGATGATTATTTTACAAGAGGCCTCCACATCATTACAATCTTCTTTGATGAAAACGAGCACTTTTTCTCAGTGTATCTTTAGCATCTTTTCAATTTTGAATGCATGTAATTTGATTGTTTCCATGTACATGTGCCCAACTGTGCATGCTCGTCTTTCTACGGTATCATCATCGCCATCATAGAATATGATGGATCATATCATGAATATTTTATTGATAAACATCATCATCTCAAGGTCCATTTAATGTTCGGACCCCTTGCCTTCTGGGTGCTGTTTTCTTCGACCACATGTGTTATTTTGGAGTGGCAGATACACATTCTTGTTCCGTATTCTAAGGAGGCTGTAATAGAGCGTAGGAATGTTAAACGAGTGTCTCAGATGTTCAAATTGAAATTTTCGATTGTTTTCCAGTTTGTAATATACGTACCAAATGCAACGTAAACTTAAATGATTTTACGTATACATCTGCATATAATATAGTTTTATATGTTAAATGATCTAAATACTCGTATAAATAAATTGAAGTTTCAAACAGAGTGCTGGGAAGATATAGTATTTATATTACAAAGAAAAGTCATGAACGACAAAGTTTTCTGTAACAAAGTCATTAACGATGAACTTTTCTATACGAAAAGTCATCAACGACGAACTTTTCTATACGAAAAGTCATCAACGATGAACTTTTCTATACAAAAAGTCACCAACGATGAACTTTTCTATACAAAAAGTCACCAACGATGAACTTTTCTATACAAAAAGTCACCAACGATGAACTTTTCTATACGAAAAGTCATCAACGATGATGTTTTCTATAGGAAAAGTCATCAACGATGAAGTTTTCTATACGAAAAGTCATCAACGATGAAGTTTTCTATATGAAAAGTCATCAACGATGAACTTTTCTATACGAAAAGTCTTCAACGATGAACTTTTCTATACGAAAAGTCATCAACGATGGACTTTTCTATACGAAAAGTCATCAACGATGAACTTTTCTATACGAAAAGTCATCAACGATGGACTTTTCTATACGAAAAGTCATCAACGACGAACTTTTCTATACGAAAAGTCATCAACGACGAACTTTTCTATTCGAAAAGTCATCAACGATGAATTTTTTTATCCGAAAGGTCATCAACGATGAACTTTTCTATACGAAAAGTCATCAACGATGAACTTTTCTATACGAAAAGTCATCAACGATGAACTTTTCTAAACGAAAAGTCATCAACGATGAACTTTTCTATACGAAAAGTCATCAACGATGAACTTTTCTATACGAAAAGTCATCAACGATGAACTTTTCTATACGAAAAGTCATCAACGATGAACTTTTCTATACGAAAAGTCATCAACGATGAACTTTTCTATACGAAAAGTCATCAACGATGGACTTTTCTATACGAAAAGTCATCAACGATGAACTTTTCTATACGAAAAGTCATCAACGATGAACTTTCCTATACGAAAAGTCATCAACGATGAACCTTTCTATACGAAAAGTCATCAACGATGAACTTTCCTATACGAAAAGTCATCAACGATGAACCTTTCTATACGAAAAGTCATCAACGATGAACCTTTCTATACGAAAAGTCATCAACGATGAACCTTTCTATACGAAAAGTCATCAACGATGAACCTTTCTGTACGAAAACTCATCAACGATGACCTTTTCTATACGAAAAGTCATCAACGATGAACTTTTCTATACGAAAAGTCATCAACGATGAACTTTTCTATACGAAAAGTCATCAACGATGAACTTTTCTATACGAAAAGTCATCAACGATGAACTTTTCTATACGAAAAGTCATCAACGATGAACTTTTCTATACGAAAAGTCATCAACGATGAACTTTTCTATACGAAAAGTCATCAACGATGAACTTTTCTATACGAAAAGTCATCAACGATGAACTTTTCTATACGAAAAGTCATCAACGATGAACTTTTCTATACGAAAAGTCATCAACGATGAACTTTTCTATACGAAAAGTCATCAACGATGAACTTTTCTATACGAAAAGTCATCAACGATGAACTTTTCTATACGAAAAGTCATCAACGATGAACTTTTCTATACGAAAAGTCATCAACGATGAACTTTTCTATACGAAAAGTCATCAACGATGAACTTTTCTATACGAAAAGTCATCAACGATGAACTTTTCTATACGAAAAGTCATCAACGATGAACTTTTCTATACGAAAAGTCATCAACGATGAACTTTTCTATACGAAAAGTCATCAACGATGAACTTTTCTATACGAAAAGTCATCAACGATGAACTTTTCTATACGAAAAGTCATCAACGATGAACTTTTCTATACGAAAAGTCATCAGCGAACTTTGCTGTACGAAAAGTCATCAACGATGAACTTTTCTGTAAGGAAAGTCATCAACGATGAACTTTTCTGTAAGGAAAGTCATCAACGATGAACTTTTCTGTAAGGAAAGTCATCAACGATGAACTTTTCTGTAAGGAAAGTCATGGACGATGAACTTTTCTTTAAGAAAAGTCTTCAACTATGGACATTCTATTAGAAAAGTCAATTTTTCTATTAGAATGTCTATTAACATTAATTTTTTCTATACGAAAAAGTCATCAGCATTTAAAAATATGTAGTATCGTTTTTGGTTAGATATGTGCCACTAAACATATTTAGTTAATATTCCCCACAATATATAAATTTATTGAACTTTAAAGAGATATTGTGAGTTTTCGAAAATTATAAACAACTGCTACATGATAGCCACACATCCGGTTTGGATAACCTCAAACGCCCAACTTTGTCGCCCACAAGGCCATAAACACAAATAGTCGAACGAGCGAGCGACCAACCGAACATCAGTTGTCCATATTATCACCCCGTCCCGGAATGTTTAGTTTGGCACGCAGTAGTGAGTCCGTCTTTGGATGGGTTAGTGGGTTTGTGGGAGCAGCAACCTAGGCTGCTTGTTACGACTGATGTTTGACCAAAGGATAACAGGCATTTGTCTAATGGTGGTTTGCTTGTTAGCAACTAAAAGGATATGTCCACCACACACTCACATACATGCACGCACACTGGGAGATTGAGCCCCAAACATACATACCCCCTTATTGTGTGGACAACATCTGTCCAACACACATCATAAATGCATTAGTTAAACAACATGAATGAGGGCATCGAAACGAACCCACTGCCTCCATCACCGGCAACAACTGCACAACAGCAAGATGTGGATACAAAAGATGTTTAACATCTATCCATCCATCCATGCAATGGATGCCACTGGGTGAGTGGTTGTGGGTGGCCGTGGTTGCACTGCTGTGCCAGGCGAGCCTTAATGCAATTCCTTTGTTCGGCTGAGGCAAAGAAAACACTTTGTGTTGACCGGTGGCCAGTGGTAGGGCCCCCAGGAAGCAACCAGCAGCAGAAACAGCAGCAGCTGTCGGTTAACACTCATTGCAAGAGTACATAATGTTGTTGCAACAACCGAGAACTGGAGAGCGAACAACGACAAGAAAAACAACAATCACCACCAGGAGCAGCAGCAGCAGCAACAACATGAGCAACATCGGCAGAAACATGGGCACTTTTGTGAAACAAGGAACATGGCATATAAATTAGCAACATTTTGTACAAATTGCTTTATGATGGTGATGCTGATGCCGCTGCTACGACTGTCAATGCTGTTGCATTTTGTATGTCGCCGTTGTTGTTGTGTGTGTTGTTTGTAATGTTGTTCGTGTTTGGCGTCGAGGACATGCTGGTGTTGTCGCTAACGCTGTTGCTGCTGTTGTTCGGATCTGTTGTTGTCTTCATGGTCAGTTAACAGAGTTGATAGTGACAGTGTAAGGTCCAGCATATCCTTTAAATGAGAGTTGTGCTAGGTCGTTGTGTTCCCGAGCAATGTTTGAGTTTGAGTTTCCTTAAATTTTCAATGAATTCTTGAAATGAAGATTATAGGGGAGAATAGCCTAACCCAACTTACCTACAAATAAAGTTCACTTAGGCAACTTTCTTACTTGGAAATATGTAATATCTGTCTTTCACACATTGGAGAGTATCCCTAAACAACATCCCTCTTTGATAAATTTGCCTTACCCAGTCTACATATCGTTCCAAGTATTCTGCATGGAAAGTTGGCTTATCCAATTTACCTACATAATCCTGTTCTCTTACTCAATATTTCTATAATGTATAATTACCTACTTTGCTTACACGTTAATCTTTCCTCCACAGTTGCCTTTCCCAAAGTGGCCTTGCCTAACTAAGGAAATGTAATCTGATCCAACCAAAGAATTTGTTCTACTTAACATGCATGTTTCTGAAGCAAAATTTGCTAAGTTCAACCTTCTGGATGGAAATAGCTTATCCAACTATTCTATGGAAAAATTACCTTACCTTACTATTCTAAGGTGATGTAAAATATCTTAGCTCGGAAAAGTGGCTAAGATAAATGTATTATAAGGAAAGTAGCTTCGCTATCCTATAATCTGATCTACTATGAATAATTGATAATACAGAAATTTCCTCCAGAATATTAGCATTAACCATATCCGAATAGGGAAACCCTCTTCTTGTCTATCCTATCCAAAGGGAGACCTGCCCAACTATACTGTGAGAGAGTAAATTTAGCCAAATTTGCTATAGAAGATTTACTTAGCCAACATTAATATGTATATCTAACCTTCTGCAATATCCGAAAAGGTTATGGGCTATTAACAAGTTCCTTTGTTAAAGTTTGAGGCCAAATTTCCTATAAGAATGCTAAATTTAATATTTTATGTGGAAAAGTTGGTTTCCGATTAGGAAGATGGTCTTCCCAAAATTTCAAAGAGAAGGTTGGTCTAACTGACTCTTTCCTGGGAAAGCTGCTATCGAAATTCTCCTATGTATATGATAATGTTTTCTAAACAATGTTACTCATCTGTACTCATAATTGAACGCTAAATCGAAACCAATGACATATAGACCTTAAAAATACAGGGCCTTATTCCAAAAAAAGTTATGGAAGATTTTAAATACATTTTAACTTTGAAAATCAGTTCAATAAACCTTCTATGACTTTTCATGATGTCTATAATGTCGAACATTGCACAATTAGTAAACCTAAAATATGTAACGGTCGCAAACCTTTGGGTTTAATTCTAAGCAATCATTTCAATTCACATTTAAAGATCACCATTAAATATGAATCTGCATTTTAATACTTCGTTAAATGCCTTCAATTCTCTTCTCAATATCAGCGAAAAATCCCTCATGACAAGTTCATGGTTCTTAGTTCTTTAGACATACTTTTCTTATAGACTGTAGTTTATTTAATATTAGCTTATAATGTTTAATTGTTTTCTCTTCTTCCCTTTCAGCCACCTCAAATTCTTCCAGCAGCAGTAAAGATTCCACAACCACCAATTCAAACGGCAGCAATTCCAATTCGGCCTCAAATCCCACCGGTTCATCATCGAACTCGCGGTCGTGTCGTACACCCGATTCACCAGAATCTGCCAGAGCTATAGCTCCTCGATCTCCAATGTCTCCGCAATTGCATCAGCATCACTCCAGTTTAGCTCCGCCACCGCGACCGAATCGTAATGCCAGCGCTTCGCCAGTGATCAATGGAGCGACAACAACACCACCGCCACCATCTCAGTCAAGCGCACAAACAGCACAGGCTGCTGTGGCAGTTGCCGCCGCGGCCGCTGCCCATGTAGAGCAAGCTCGTCTCTTGGGTAAAATACGTAAATTCCTAGGCTCACTGGTCCAACTGGCTCAGGATGTTCATCCGGAAGTCAGTGATCGCGTGAGAGCATTGGTTATATCTTTGGGTAGTGGTGGCATTAGCATTGATGAATTCCGCATGGCTCTGCAAGAGGCCATCAATTTGCCTTTAAGGCCGTATGTCATTCCACTCTTAAAGAGTCAAATCGCTTTGCTGCAAAGAGAAATAGCTGCCCTAGCCAGAGCTACAAATCAGGTGAGTTCTAAGTTTAAAAATCTTTCTATCAAGGCCGAAGATCTAATGGGTTTTTATTGACTTTTAGACTACACTCCAGTATGTGACCACCAATGAAAACTCTGTTATGGAATTCTCACCTCATGGTCCACCTGCGGAATACAGTGACATTTTTGTTCAAATTGAGGGACAGTCCAATGGCGGCGGAGCCACAAGTCTGGTGTTTAAACGACGACCTTCCGATACTCTTATGGAACCGCATGGCCACAACGGTGCCCAGGAATGGAGTGATTATATGGCTGCCTATCCACCGCCCAAACGTTTGCATACCCATAATCCTCATGCTCCAGCGCCTGAATCTCGTCTACCCTTTGCCTCCGCTCAACCTACAATTTTCGATTATTCCACCTCTGGGGTTGCGGCCTCACAGTCTGACGGATCCTTCAACAATATAATGGAAAAGGTAAACGCTTTAACTTTATCTTAATTATAAACATATTCTGATTATCGTTATCGTGTCTGCTTTGAAAACAGTCCAATCATCGAGATGAGCGTGATTTACGCTCTTCAGTCTCAAATGAACCAGCTGCTCATCGACCCTTGGCCCGTACTGTTATGCCCTCGGCCAGCAGTGGTCCGGGTGGAGGAGCTCCCGGTGGAGGTCCAGGAGCCATGCAAGGTGAAGAAGAATGGAAAAATATACACACCATGTTGAATTGCATTTCGGCCATGGTGGACAAAACAAAGAGGGCCATTACCATACTCCAGCAGCGAGGTGTCGAACCACAACAGCAGAACTTTGGAGAAGTCACGCCGGCCACATTAATAGAAATTAGGCGACAAACAGAAGAGAAGGTGGCGGAATTCAAGAGAAATGCCGAAGATGCTGTCAACCAAGTAAGTAGCGACTTTAATTCTTTGTTCCATAACTTAATTGTTGATCCGAGTTAACTAATAATCCAAAACGCTATTTTCTTTATTCCCTTCTCCTATCTTAGGTCAAACGTCAAGCGGTCATTGAAATCCAAAGAGCCGTTGTAGCGGCCGAAACGCGAGCCGCTGAAGTTATGGCTCAAGAACGTTTGCGTATGGAAAAGTTTTTTGTTGAAATGAGTCGACATTCCGGCAGCGAGCGAGAACTGGACAACAAATCACCCTCCATAGGCGCTAGTCAAAATGTAAGTTAATTCGAAATGCTCTGTTTGGTTCCGGAGAAGATAATTTACAAAATATTCCATTATTTTTTTTCTTGTTTAATTTTAGGCCTGCTGGAATTGTGGACGCAAAGCAACGGAAACCTGTTCCGGTTGTAATTTAGCCAGATATTGTGGTGCATTTTGCCAGCACAAAGATTGGGAACATCATCATCAGGTAAGTGAGATAAATAAATGAAGAAATTTAAATCAATTTGCAATAAGTTTTACCTTCGAGGTTGATTTTAGAGAAAGTTTCCCTACCCGACGGTTCTATATGGGACATGTGTCTTACTGTAGTACTTTATTTAGGAAAAAATTCTTAACCTTACCTTACCCAACATTACTTTATGGGAATATTTCGTTATCCAAATTATCTACGAGTACATAGGAAAATCGTCTTTAAAACTGGGGGATGTTAGCCTTACCCAAAACTTCTTCAGAGAAATATTGAAATATTTCCTATCTGAGAAACTTGCTACACAATGAATTTGCTACATGGGAAAGCTAACCTACCCAAATATCATACATGGGAAAATTTTTTTTAACCAGCCGGTCCTATATGGGAAAGTTGTCCTATATGGAAATTTTCCTGTGTGAGAAAGTTGATATACACAAAGATCTTGGAGAAAAGTTTCCTAGCCCATATTCCATATAACGTAAAATTAACCTATTCAGATTTCCTACAGTTGCCCTACCCAAATTTCATATATGAGAATGTTTCTTTACTCAACGGTCCTGTATGGAATGTTTTCTTACCCAAATTTCCTATGTGACAAAGTTGCTTTACGCAATGATCTTGGAAAAAAATTGACTTGCTCATATTCCCTGTATCGGAAAGTTAACTTACCCAGATACCCTACCCAAATTTGCTAAATAGATAAGTTGCGCTACCCAAATTTCATATTTGGCAATGTTTCTTACCCAACGGTCCTATATGAGAAAGTTGCCTTACCCAAATTTCCTATGTGAGAAAGTTGGTATACATGAAGATCTTTGAGAAAAGTTTCCTTACCCATTTTCCCTATATCGGAAAGATAACTTATCTAGAATTCCTACATTTGCTCTACCCAAATTTCCTACTTCGGAAAGATGCTGTATTAAAATTTCATATATGGGAATATTTCTTTACCCAACGGTCCTATATAGGAAATTTGCCTTACCCAAATTTCCTATGTGAGGAAGTTGCTATACACGAAGATATTTGAAGAAAAGTCTTCTAGTCCATCTTCCCTATATCGAAAGTTGTCTTACTCAGATTCCCTACATCTGGAAGTTGTCCTAACCAAATTTCACAAAACATATATCAACAAATTTTATTGTAAAATTTTCATATATCGGACAATTACCTTACTCAACTCGGAAAAGCTTTCCTACCAAACTGTCCCAAATTTAAGTTCACATGGAACCTTTCACCTAATACTAATTTCCTTCATTCGTTCTCTCTTTTTTTTTTCTAATTTTAGATTTGCGGCACCACTCGAACTACAGATCTTTCCACCAAACACCCATCCCAAGTCATACCCCTTTCGGCGACCATAAGAGGAGCGGTCACTCGTTCGCCACCCACACCCGTACAGACATCCGGTCATGGACCGACATCACAGAGTCAAGCCACGAGTAGCGCATCATCAGCACCGCAGCCGAGTTCATTGGTAGCCAATGGCATTGGCTCCAAATGACGTATTCGCATGATGAAACCCAAAAAGAAATACATGTGCTAGTCAAATTACACACTATTACTATAATTACAATTAATAAGACCCTCCCTCGCCCCCTGCCCCTAATGATCCCCCTCTTAAAAAGCAAAAATATCTTACTTAAAACATAATAAACAATTATTACAATTTAAAGAATTCAAAACAAACAAAAAAAAAGAGAAAAAACCCACACAAACACATGATAATGATCTTAGAACATTAAAAAATTAAGAATTTTTAACTTGAGAACATTTTAAATTATTCCAATAAAAAATAATAAGAGAAAAACAGAAAACAATCCTCCAAAAATATTGATTCACTCCCACACATATAAATAGAAGAAAATAAAAGCGAAGAGATGACAATACCGAAGAGTGAAATTTTCCTCAAACACTAATTCTGAAAAAGGAATAAGGAAACTAAAATCCGGTGCATAGAACCCTCAAGCTTTTTTCTTCCTTGGGGGATTAGTATCTGAGGGATCTCTGAGCACCCGAAAATCCAAAACAACGCACACACTTTCCTAGTAAGAATTACAGTTTTGAAGAAGAGTAAGATGGCGTTTGAGCAAAGTTTCAATTCTCGGTATACCAATCTCCTTGTTTAAGAAATCCCTATCTAACAGGTTTCCTTTGTCCGAGGAAATAACAGCATTACAGCAAACCAAAAATGGAAATTTAATTGATTAATACAGTGAAATACTATTATTAAAATTATTACAGAAAATGAAAAATAGAATTAGATGGGGTAAACTGAACCCTTAGTTTCCTCTTATACCTGGCCTTTTGTTCTAGTTTCCCATATATATTCCAAATATCTTTCTTCATAAAAATTCTGAGTGTTGAGCTGAGAGTTGCTAATGGTTATCGGATACTAGAGAAGAAAATATCAAGAAAGTCGTTGTGATTATTTTTTGATTAATGTTGAGTATATATGAGATGCTGTTGTTCACTGGCAAGATCGTTTCCGCCGTCACGGATCTAATCATCCACAGTTGGAATTAACTGATTTCAATATTTCTGGCTGGTTCCGCCACAGGACAATAGATTTTCCAAGTGATCTTCTGCTTGCTACTCAACCCAACGCTGCAAAATATCAGAATCAACAACATCATGCTGAGCCAACTCGCAATGAGCAGCAGATAAGCATCCAAGTCTGCAGATCGAAGCACAGAAGATGTCTCCCAGTCAGTCTATCTACAAGTATGTTATTGAAGCCCAATTCCTGCATATCATTGTAGAGGAAGTCTCCCAGTCAGTCCATCTACTAATATGTTATTAAATCCCCATTCCTGCTTAAATATCTTACCTTAGCAGTCTGTAAATCCAATAGTTTCAAAAAGTTATCATTGATCTTCTTGAGGATGACTGCAGTTTCAGAAAGATACTCGTCTTTAGTACAATCAAAACATATTTTAATCCTAATTATTATAAACTCAAGTTTAACGCAGAGTTTGAACACAGTTGTGAAAAACAGCTTCCAATCATTAGGTCCATCCACAGGTGCCATTATGTAGCAACAACTTGACGAAGTCAATCACAGAAAATATCTTCCGATCGACGTTACTCTAGCAATCAGCTCCATCCGCAGGTACGATTGTGTTGCAGCTGCTTGAAGAAGGCGATCACAGGAATGCATTATAGAGATGTAGATGTTTGCGAAAAAACAGTTTCAGATCGGCGTTACTCTATAAATCTGGTCAATCCGCAGGTGCGATTGTCGCAGGAATGGAATATAGATTTGCAGAAGTTTTCGAATAAAATAACACATGAATTCCTCCATATTAATCCAAAGTGAGGATCATATCTTCATTTTTTGTTATACATGATCTGCATTAGGTATGAGTCGTTCTATCCTACCTTCAGATTGTACCAAAACGATGGTATGTAAGTCGTTAACCAGATCTAGGTCTAGTCGATGATGACAAAACGGTTTTAAAATGAAAGTCGCGAGTTCCATTTTTCGGAGAAATTAACGTCGGGAGATCGTTTTTTTCAAATGTACCCCCCATTTGTAAGACTACGTTCACCGCCCTGACAATTTAAACCCACTCCTATCCGCTTAACGCTCCACTCCGCTCCGAATCCCTGAATGGTAGTATTGAGAAGTCTCCGTGTCTTATGAGGGGCTCTATTTTTCGGAGATAATACGGTCGGGAGGGTGTTTTTTTTTAATTCTCGAATCACTACACCTCTTCTCTGTAAGGCTACCATCAGCGCCCTGGCAATTTAAAACTATTCCTATCCGTTGCACGCTCTGCTTCGAATCCCTGAATGGTGGTGTTCAGAAGTCTCCGAGTCAAAACCTAAGCTAATCTTACCTCCGAGTTTGAGACTTTGAAGCAAAGCAACAGATTTCGACCATAAATTTTACAACATTTTATCTATTCCATTGTTTCACAGGTACAAATCTGTTCTTGGTTTTTACAAAGTATTGGTCCAAAGAGCAGATGAGTTCGTGAGTCTATTAGTAGAATCAAAATATAACTTTTTCTTGTTTCACTAAAATTTTTCTTGCAGCAGAACTTTGAACCAATCAAGAACAAGGTTTTTTCGTGTTTACTGTTATGTTTATCCTGTATCAGAACTTAGATCCAAGCTACTATCCTCTTCATCTGATATAAATACAATGCAAGTGTTAGTAAGTTTTTGAGTCAAATCAAATTTCAGCACCTTGCATATATGTGGAATAATGTGTTCATGCTTCTAGCCACCAGCAAGCTCTTCATAAGAGAGGTTCCCATAATGGGAAAAAATAACTGGTGATCACTAGTCAGGAACTCCAAACATTCCAGACTTTGTGGCCTGGCGAAGCTCCAAACGCACCATCGTCTTGCTGTCGTTATCGAAAACGGAATTCTCACTTATCGCGTGTGTCATGACGGGTTCTCGACTTTTTGGACGGTACAGAGACACATTCAAGGTCAAGCGAAATTAATTTTGATGAGGAGATCGAAGAATCAATAGAACACCTTTTATGTCTCCCGATCTGGTGATAGGCTGCCCTAGGCTTACATTTATGTGGGGAGTTATCGCACTTGGCGAACGGGTACTTGCCTTGATGGACGGCACAGAGACAGATTGAAGGTTATGCGAAATAAATGTTGATGAGGATATCAAGGTATTGATAGAACACCTTTTGTGCCTGTTCCCGATCTCTCTAGAAGGCGACAGGCTACGCTATGCTCACAGTTCTGCGGGAAGTTATCAAACTTGGTTGGGGTTAACATCCGCCAACTCTTCAGTTTTTTAAAGCAATCAAATTGATTCAACGGAAGTGGCTAGGAAGATTTTATATTTTTTCTTTTTCTTGAGAGACCGTATTATTATCCTCATAAACATGTTCTTCACCTGAAATGGTTAAAAATGTGTATGTAATTAAAAAATTGTTGTGCAGTAGATTTTTTAAGATTTCCAAACGTGATTTTAGGTCACATTCGCCTGGCAAACTGCTTTCAGGATATGTAGGTTAGGATGACGAAGGGCAGATGAAAATCCGGCCCCCTGAATCTAATATTGAATCCTTATGATTATTCTTTTCCATCTAGTCAGTTGAGTCTACAGCTCCTTTCAGATGCCTTAATTGAAGTTCGTCTAACTCCTGAAAGAAAAAAGAACCGAGTATCTGTTTTCTTTTACACCATAAACATGGACATTGGTAAAGGATGTGCCCTGTAATAAGCCCCAAAATCAGTCGTAAATTCTGTATAGCCCTTTGTTTCATAGAGTCTTCGTTTGCTCACACCCAGCTGTTTAATTCAATCGCTGAAGGATTATGTACTTCGATCTCGTACCATAATTTATTATCGAGAGGGGTGGGTAAACATCTACCTCAACATAAATCGAGGAGTAGGCCCAGCTTTTGCAAGTTTATCAGCTTCTTAATTTCCGAATAATTCATGAACTGGTACCCAGCACATGGTTATGCTATGCTGTTCTTTGAGAGCATTAAGCTCTCTGTGATAGCGGCTGACTACTTCGAACTTATATTCGCACTTTGTAGAGCCTTTAAAGCTTGGCAAATAACACTACTGTACATTTGCTTCAACGAGATGATTTAGGCCTCTTTGACAGTCGCATATATATATAAGATATTTAATAAAAATATAAAAAGTCAATGGGCCTAATAGCTTTCACAGATTTTAATACTATCACAAGTCATCTGGTAACGGAGGCCAGGAATTGCCACTATCCGTTGGAAATGATAGCTTTAGGTTAGGGTGGCAGCCGTTTTTTTCCTTCAGCTCACATAGACAAGTTTAGGTCCCTAGTGGTACCACGGGCTAAAATGCCCCTCATCGAAAACAACCTGTTTGTTATAAAAATTTATCGATAGCATGAATATCGGTACTGGAAAGATCTGTTCGGCTGCCTATAAAGGTCGACCCGAGTATGTCCAGTCGTACTCAGAGCGGGGCAGTCGCATAGCAAGTGCTCAATTCTCTCCACTTCTTCCTCACCTCCACAGCTTTTGCAGAAGTCATTGGAGTCGATGCCCAATCTTCTGGCGTGTTCGTAGACAATCTTTTCCTTTCTAGTGCGAGGAGATATTTTGACCTTCTCAGGTCATACCTTGGCCAGATTTGTCTAGCTACCCTACAGGTGCCGATTTGTGTACATCTTTCGTTGGACTGTCTGATTGCCTCTTGCCTAAGCCAAAGCTTGCACGTGGATAGTGGCGCACCAATATATGCAGATTCTTCGAGAATTTGTAAAGTCGTCCCTTTCCTAGCATGTCCATCTGCTTTGCAGTTCCCCGGGATATCCCTATGCCCATATGAGGTGTATATTAAACTGCTCAGCCATCTCCTTAAGAGATCTGCGGCAGTCGACGGCTGTTTGTGAATTTAGGGATGTGGCCTCCAGATAATTGATGGCAGCCTGGCTGTCCGAGTAAATGACAACGCCAGTGTTGGTTACTATGTTCCGTCTAAGCCACATAGCGACTTCCCATATTGCCATTATTTCGGCTTGATAGACACTGCAGGTATCTGGTAGTCTGTGAGATATATCCAAACTAAGTTCTTCACAGTGTACTCCGAAGCCAAACTTTTCATCATGCTTCGAACCATCCGTACAGAAGTGGAGATGGTTCTCCTGGTATTCTGCCAACCCATTCATCCCTGGCTGGTATCATAGTGAAGTAGTTCCTCTCAAAGGTGCGCACATTTGATATATAGTCCACTCGGTCAGTTCCCATAGCACTACACTTTGATATCCTCATGTGACCGTAATTCTTATACCTCCACATTGATAGACAGTTTAATCGTATTGCCGTTTTGGTTGCAACTTCTCTGGACTATTTTAGGAGAGATGCCCTACCGCGACCCTACAGCTACGTTGGCTTTCTTTACACGTTCTAGTACGTTAATATAGGGAATATAGGGCTACGTTGGCTTTCTTTACACGTTCTAGTACGTTAAGTCTGAATGACAGTTTCCTATCTAAAATTATTCCTAAAAATTTTGCACTTTCAGAAAAGACTAGATCTGTTCCATTTATCCGAGGGGGAGGGTCCACATGTGGGACATTATTCTTCCTGGTAAAGAGAATCAATTCTGTCTTGTTTGGGTTAACACCCAAACCGCTGCTTCTGGCCCATCTAGCCAACTTGTTCGGAGCCACCTGTAGAATGGTTTGGGGACGTTTTCGAATTTGCCACTGACTGCGATTTCCACATCGTTCGCATATGCCACGACCTTGCAGCCACAACGTTCTAGATCTAGCACCATTTTATTCACCGCTAGGTTCCAAATTAGTGGAGATAGTACTCCTCCTTGTGGGGTACCTCTGTTTACAAACTTGTTAGAGTTGTGGACCCAAGACACGCTGTTATGCGTCTTCTGTTGAGCAGGCTGTGTATAAGTCTAATCAAGCTAGAGTTTACCTTAAGATGTGACAGTGTCGCAATTGCCGCATTTGAGTGAAAATTGTTAAAAGCTCCTTCAACGACAAGAAATGCCACCATGGTGAATTCCTTGAAATGTAAGGACAATTCGATAGTGCTCAAAAGTTCGTGCAGAGCTGATTCTGTAGACTTTCCCTTATTGTATGCATGTTGGTTTCCCGACAAGAGTTTTGTATACAGGTTTTCCCTAATGAAATAATCTAAAAGTCTTTTCAGAGCTTTCAATAGGAAAGAGGATAGGCTAATTGGCCTAAAGTATTTTGGCCTAGTGTGCGATGAACATTAGAAAGTGCAGATCGATAGACAATGACAAAAGTAGGCTTGTTTTCTTTAGTCTTGTCTATTCTGAGGGCCCTCAAATGATCATTTCTTATGTAGATCGACAGACAATCACAAGAGTAGGCTTGTATACTTTTTGTAAAAGAGAACAGGTACCGTCAACTAATATGTTAAAACAGGTACCGTCACCTAATATGTTAACTTCACCTTTGTCTATTCTAAGTCGAATTAGCATATCTATCAATATAAACAGAGAGTTCTATTAGATTTTCGAATTTTCTTATCATACCCGATGTCACAACTGATACCATCAACAAATATAGATAGTGGCAGTCTGATATCTTCTGGATATGGAGGGCAGGTTCTGCACCTGGTCGTTGATAATTACAAATTCGTAATTGTCTACTCAAGTATCGTTTACACGTTTGAGTACGATCTGGCGATGGGTGACATGTAGTGATGTTTGTGTGGAAGATTATACATTCTCCACCTATGAAGACATCTTTCATAAGATCCTTATATATGATCCTTTGATCAGCACAAAAAGAAACATCAACAGGAGCGGTAAAATGTCAAAATTATGAGGCATTGCAGGTGCAAAGGTTTTACAAGGTTCTCACCTTGAAAACCCTAACCACCGTGAGCCACAGCACCTGGGCCACGTTGCCATGCGACTGCCAACGCCCAGAGGGAATTGCCCAGGTATACTTCTTACAGAATTGTAGCTCATCAGTGGATCATCCCCTAGTCTATCCCGCTAGTAACAGTTTGAAAGTATGCTTCATGGGCATCACTAACCTCTTGGTATTTGGTTGAGTCTCATCACACATCTACTGATCTATAGGTCTCATCATCAGGTTGTTAGACAATTTTACCTGAAGCAAACAGGTAATGTTGTCAAAATGCCCTAGGAACATCTGACTATCCGTGGTACTGGACATTGTAATCAAAGACAATAAACAGTTTTTGCTCCATTCATTACGGCATTGGTTACCCTGGCCACACCAAACATCGACGGTAAGGTAGAAACGCGGCATTAATGTTCATGTCATTCTCTCCAGAAAGAGTGAGTTCCACCTTAGCCTCTACCATTCAATCGGAAAAGGTAACCAAATATGTGGCTTAACTTCCCAAGACCTCAAAAGCACAGGTAATGTCTCTTGATTGACATATAGCTCTTCAAAGTATTCGGCGATAGTTAATCTTAAGGTTCGGCAACATCTGCCTTTGCCAAAATCGCTAAGAGGTAGTGGTTCTCCCTAAGGAGTCCTAAGAAAGTGACTCCTGCTGAAAAACCGATACTATTTTACGATATTGATTTAATACATAGACCAAAATGCTATCAGAAATATTGCTACATGTCTCACACGCTCAATGAGTAGTGATCGTAGATCATAGTTTTATGATAGAGGAAGATTTCAACGATTACTGGAAAATAGATAATTGAAAGCATCGCAACTCTCACTCAAGCTCTCAATGAACTTTAAATATCAGATTAAACACTTCCTTGAACACCACAATAACACAGTTTTGAACTCCGGTGACCTCAAACGTCTACCTTGGTAAATGCAATGCTTCGTTAACCTGTCGTTCAATTCGAAATTTCGAACTGGAATTATAATTATATTTACATAATTTTTGCCTGCAGCCATTTTTTAATTTCTATTTATAATTCCCCTTTTAAATGATTTCGTCAAGGAAAAATTGGGTCTGACCAACAGTTATAAATAACTGTCAATGTGTTCGGAGTTTGGCATTTACATAAATATAACTGTACTTTAGCTAAAACGAAAGCAAACATTTTCTCTCGCTCGCTCCCCCAGCAAAAACCACATCATAATAGCAAACTCTCCCTCTCTCTCTCTTTTTCTGTACTTTACACTTTGTGCTCTCAGAGCTAATTACAACATTGCATTTTGTCTTTTCTATTAAATTGATTTAAAATCACTACTTTTCTGTTATATATATTTTTTAAGCATACTTCTGTCATACTTATTTTTTTTTAATTTTCTAAAGAAAGTCATTGAAATAGACAAGAAATTCATATAGGAAATCGTATAATTTTCTAAATTACATTTAGCGCATATCTTATTATTAGGGTATATTATTTATTATTACCAATTATTATATATATATTTAATTATTTTAATGTATATGGATGTGCTATCAATTAATTATTACATAATTAGTATACTACATTAAAGAATTATGTTAATTTTTCTTAATATCTAATATTAAAATAAAACAACAGCAAACAAAAGCAAAATCGCATTGTAATGAAAATAACTAATAACAATATGAAAAATCCCAATTGAAAAAAAAAACGTAAAATAAATCAAATGTTCAAAACAATCTATTGTGAGTTATTTTTTATATCGTGGAACAATAATACTAAAATGGGTAAGATGGCGTCAATAGGCTTCCATGGAATCAGTTTCGTAAGTTTTTTGTCAAATCTCAAATGGTATCTTGCCCTCTCAAGATTTTATATCTTTTTTGTGGCAATTCAGTAACATTTTAATGGTCACAAAAAGCTATTCAAGGTGTGCCGAGCTCAGGAAGCAGATAAATTCTGACACTCCTCCGGTGGCAGAGACGGGGTTATAACCGCCCTCATTCCCTACTCAGCAATTCAATAATTTACATTGTCCGGGAAATGTTTATCCATGAGCACCCTAAGTGACTACCCACTGGACGTACTTCAGGAACTATCATCTTTCTTGATTTACCCAATAGTGCAAGGTGTTGAGGCTAAAATTTTCCGTAACCTTGAGGCTTCGGGTGAGCTTTCGATGCAATTACAGAAATCTATGCAGGATTTATTTTGAACCCTTCTCAACTATTTTTTGTACTGCTTGAGTTCTTCCATATATGTGCCAGTCCTGTTGAGCTCTTGTGGCCTTTGCCTTCATAAAGATCTTTCTGCAGCACTTTTTCAGCATTACTAATTGAGACGACCACCATGGCGGTCGTTGTGTGTCCCTTCGCTTTAGTTTGGAACATGAGGCTTCTAACGAACAGTTGTGTAGTGACTCGTTTCACAGTTTCTTCGATATCCCCGATAGTTTGCATCTCTATTTCATGTCTTTTTTGGAAGCGACCAGTTGAATGTGTCTCTAAATGTACTCCAATCTGTCCATCTAATATTGTGGGGAAAAACGGAACTACTCTTATGAGACTTCTCATTTATGCAAAAGCTAATATTTCTATGCTAGTTAAAGCTATGAATCAGAAATCCTTTCGCTTAAATTATCGCAGACAAGGGTGACATCCAGCTACTCTTGTCTGTTTCTAGTAATAAAGGTAGGTTCATGCCCTCAATTAAAAATAACAAGGTTACTACTAACTTGTATAATATATTCGAAAAGTAATTCGCTCCTTTCGTTGATATCAGTACTGTACCACATATGATGGTGTGCATTGACATAACTAAACACAATTAGGTTCTTTCTTCTTTTCGTTAGCCGCTCCTACCAGTGATTTCAATACTCAGGGTGGCGTCTCAGTGTCATGTGCCATTTAAACGAAAGCTTCTGACCCAAGGCTGGCTGATACTATGTCTTCAATACTAAAGGAAGGGAGAAGATACATTTTAAGATTGTTTTTGGCAAGTATACAGTCCCTACTTCTTCCTTTACCTGTACGAGTAACGTGAAGAACCCTAAACTCTGGGGTTCTAAGCTCTCAAACCATATCTCAAAAATGAATCCTGGATTAGTACCCGGTCTGCTTCTCCTTGCATCTGAAGGTCTTTCAGGGCGGCTGATGCAGGATTGAAGTCGTGAAGGTTTATGTGTAGATGTCAAATATCTGTCTCGTTGTCGTCTCACATGAAGACATGTTGAAAACCTCTTGCATGCATCCAAGCCCATAGGAAATGAGGAGACGCTAGTATCCGCCAGATGCTGGTCGGACACTTATTAAAAGGGAGTTTCATCTTCATATACTATACAAGTGTTGTTTGGTAGGGTATTTCGAATCATCTTTCTAATCGCTCCTACACCTACACCTTTAGCTCCTCTTTTCGCTGAACCCGTATGACACATGTCCATACGACTTCAAGAGTTAGGACAGAGATTCAGTACAAATACGGCATACCTCCGAGACATATCTGTCTCATCCAATCGACCGACTTTCCAGTTGCCAGTTGAATGGCTGGGACGGCAGTCCTTAAGACTCTTAATAATGGATTCCGCATCAGATGGTACAGCGAAAATCCATGCATGTGCCCTGGGCCCAAATGGAATTTCCTCCTTGTTGACAACTTTCAGTGCAGCACCGGCCAGATCACAAATCATCTTTAAGGACCCGGGATAGTTTTATGCGACCCTGATACCAGCCTGCGTCTTTACGCCATGCAGTTGGACCGGGCAACTCCTTAAGATCGTCGGAGTTTGCGGAGGAAAGATCGTTGTCTACATCACTCCTCTTGTCGCTAGGGATATTGCCGTCTGAATCTACCTTGTTGATGAGTGTCAGTATCAAGCTGTCTAGAAACTTCAGCGAAGGACCGTGGACCAGCGTTACCACTGATCATTGTGGTATTTTTGGAAGCTGATTTTTCATCTTCAGAATGCAACCTACTCTACTCTTGAATGTAAGTATCCTGTTCTTCAGCGATATTCATTTCCCAGAGAGAATATCTAATACTCTGCTTGTTGATGAGGGATTCAGGTTCGGCTTTCTCTAGTCTCTTAAGGATCCTGAGAGCCATGCGCCGATCATTAGACTTCTTCTTAGAAGGACGGCTATGCTTGCCATAGAAAACCGAAACAACAGTTGGTGTAGTTGTATCGTTATAAATTTTCGTATTCGTAGCAGTAAGTTGTTGTAGTGTATAAGTTTATATTTGTTTACTTGGTTTCATGTAGGCCTCACAAAGGTGTAGGAAAGGTCTATCAAGTTATAGTCCCCAAAAGCATGACAAGGACTGAGTCGTTACTAAGGCGTCAAAATATCAGGAAAAGCAACCGTAAAAACACAGTCTACCCTAACACGGAGACATTACACTACGGATTTAGGAGAGTTCGTTTAAGTACAATCACAGATCATTCATCGATAACCAGAGTGCACTATGTGGAAGCAGTCTACCTTACACCCCCTAATCTGAGAAAGGCTACCCCGCATGGAGGTCAGCAGAGCTTTCAAACCAACGAAAAAACCTTCAATGCCTGCTACAGAAACAAGTTCTGGCAGGCAAGTCCTAGCAGAATTGGCAACACAAACAGTTCAACAACTAATCCCACTTACGCCTGAAGGAACGATGAGAACTGATCAGACTGCTCAGGCGAATCAGTGGATATTGTTTTCAAACCTATTCCTAAATTTCCCTCAGACAGCTCAGGTGAATAATTGGAGATTGTCTTCAAACCACAATTACATAAATATCCAAATACTCCACTACGTACCTACACATTCTTAGATTTCGCTGTTGTTGACCCTTACAAGGTATATCACATCGTCGATAGGATTAAACCATCCTGGCCATAACAGCATTTCTTTCTACAAAATTTCCTATGCCAGAATAATGATATATTCTGGCATTAATTCTACAAGATTTCATTGACATTTATACTACACGATAGATATTAAATCCAGCAGGGCCTCGTCGATACTAGTACTAAAATTCAAAAAGAACGGACTTCATTTGGTCACTCTTCCGAGTTAACTCTCATTTGAATTCCAGGACACAGGAATTCTTTGGAAACCAATTGGAAGACAAACTTGCAATTACTTTAAGAAACCTCCACTCAGTGGAAATAGCTACATTGGTATGTAAGATGAGTAAACGAAAATTGCTCATTAGCTCTACTGCCAAGATCACATCTCCATTTTAGTAGTTTTGATATATTTAGCTTTAACGTTTTTTAACTTTCGCGCATTTTAAATTTAGGTTTAGGTTAGGGACCTAAATTGGTCTAAGGGCGCAAAATTAAAAAAAATCCTAAAAGCTAAATATCTCAAAACTACTAAAATGGAGATGTGACTTTCCCTTTTAGGGGGGCTTTCGTCCGATTCATACTACTAACCGATTTCTACAAAATATAAAATTACCTATTTTTTTGAAATATAAATTGATATGACAATAACATTTCTCTCAGTGGACACATCTGACCGAAATTTATTTACATGGAATAGCAAATTTTGTTGTCAATTTGGAAAATTTACATCGAGAGAAATCAGTTTATATTCAACACTTATATAAAGATAATGCTACGACAGGGTCAGTAAAAAAATGATAAAATCAAATAACTATTTATTTTGTCTTATTGTGTATTGCCTATTTGCAAAAGTTGATGTTGAAGAAATCGGTGCATTTTCTGCTACGATTTTCACAAAATACTTGGACAATGTCGCGAAAAGAATGATAAATTAAATTTTCATTTGCTAGTATCCGGTAGCTATACGTGATAACTCTTCTGTAGACCTCGGTTAGCAGAATGCTCACATCAAATTGTTTATGAATAAGAGGAAAAAGACAAGAGATACACGCTCTTAAACATTTTGTTCACCCGAGGTGCCCAACTTTGAGGCCCTATAGCTCCGACACTGTATACTATAGGGCTCCCAAACTCAAAACATAACATCTCTAATGCCTCTTTTACAATAATGCCAAGAGGTTGACTGGTTAAGAAGCGGTCGAATTATTTACGTTTTTTAAAATACTCCCACTGTGTGGTGGAGAAAGCTACACTTATATCCGTTAAGAGATTTACTTTGCAATTTCAGTCTTCAAATATATAGTTACAACATTTATAGAATCTCAAAGATAAATTGTCCTGATTACAATCAGAAATACACGAAATCCCTTCTTAACTACAGCTGACAGGATTTTTTAAAACCGATTCTCCTTTTGGCTGTACTTTGACCTACACTACGACGAGAATTTCTGCATATTTGGCAATTTTAATTAGTATACAGTTCGATACGAATTTATAGCAAATGGAACTTTTGGGTGTTCGCAGAGAACAGAACTTGTCTCTAGTAGCCTATGGTCATTAGAGTTAGGAAGCTACAAAACCTTATAGAATTGAATAGAAGTCCTGAGGTGATTTCAATCACAAACTCACAACAAAAGTTTTGGAATTCTTTTTTAAATAAAACATATTTCGAAAAATTTCTAAACAATAATTTTATTTGTATTTAAACACATATTTTATTTGAGAAATTTTGTTTGCAAATATATTTTATTGGAATATATTAAGATATACGTTGCAAATATATTTTATTGATTTTCAAATAAAATTTATTTGCACAGAAATATATAATATTTAAAAATGTGTGTTTCAAATATATTTTCTTTCGATTCAAACATATATGCTGTCAGATTTACGGACAAAAAAGAGTCACTAAAAGAGGAATCATCCTATATCGTCAGGACATAGCAATTTTGTATAGTAATTTAAGATTAAATAAAATAGATTAGGCAGAAAGCTACAAAATCTTGCAGAATCTTGTAGAAACCCTGATTAAAATCACGAAAGGAATTTATGGTCGCCGACTAAGACCACAATACAAACACCATTGCTGCAACTGTGACAACATTGATAAGGAGGAGATAGTTGAGTATTTCCTGTGCGATTGTTGGAACCTGATAATCAAATGGCTTGGCTGAAGGGTTTGGATGACTATTGATCCGGTTACCCCATATTTCTGAATCTGATGTAAACATTTTGGTGCCACTATCTTCAACGTTTCTGAGTAGCGGGGTAAAGTGTGTAAAAAGCTGTCTTAAGACATTGCCCGAATCTTGAACCAAGTCGGCTAATTGGCATTGGTAGCTATAACCTACTGTGGCCGTGTGCTGATGTAAAAAAAATACATATATTCTTCAAGAATTTAATACTTAGGGAAATATTGTATTTTTATGAAAGTTTTCGTTTGATCCTTAAGTTACGCATATATCAAACGATTTCTTTCAGTGAGATACTCTTAACCATTTTGGCTGCAAATTTTGTTTTTGGTAAGGTCTGAAATTTTTAATTTCGGTTTGGTGGGTTATAGAACATGATTTTCTGCTTTATAGAAAAATTAAGGAAATATAGCATTTTAAATTAAACTACAACAGGTCATAATTAAACCACGACTACAGCCAAAAACTTTAATTGTTTAGCGGTTTAATAAAAATAGTACCTGTATATGTTCTGACTAGATTTGGGTTCGAATATGTTTGATGGCTGCGACCGTATAGAAATTAATTTATGCGGGTTTGATTGGCTGTCTGTCTCTGCTTTTCACAGAGTTTACCTGAAATGCAATCAAGCAAAACAGAAATAATACAAACATTCTACTTTGGTGCCTGTCCCTGTGCTCCCCGCACTGCCATTCACACACTTGCTCTGGAGCCAATTTTTAATGGAAAATCGAAAAAATGTTCTGCGGCCAGATAATGAAGTCGACCATATTCAGAATTAAATCAAAACATTTAAGCAACAACAAAAACAAGAACACAATGGTGGAGGAGGAGAAAGCAAGGAGCTGCAAGGACCACAACAAAATGTAAGAATTAATACACCCCAATACTCTCAACTCACCCAGCCAGGTGTACACATCCACACACGATGATGATGTCGACGACTACAACGACAATGATAAAACAAAACAATTCTAAAACAACAAAGGACATCAACGACAACGGCAATGGCAACAGCAACAGACCCATCAGCAGCAACAGCTTGTCTTGTTGAATGTGGTTGCATGGCAGTAAACGAGTAGGTGAGACACACACATATGTGTGCGTGTACATTTTTGTGTGTGTCTGGCAATCAAACTTGATAGGTTACCTTTTGAGAGTCGGTAGTTGAATATTGTACATATGAAGGGATGGGTGGTGGGTGGTTGGTTGGTTCGTTAGTTCATGACTTCGGATGAGTGCTGAATGCTGTCTCAAATGAGAGGGAAGTTGTTCCGTTATTAGTGTATGTGCAATGAGCTTTGTAAGAGGCGGGAGTGGGAGAGCGTGGGAGTGTATGAAGGTGTCCTTAAGGCGATAACATTCGTTAAATGCAATGTAAATTGTTAACAATCATGAATACGGAGCCACAAAATATACTGTCAAACGAAATTAGTTTTTGGGTTATCACAAAGGAACTCAATCGAGAAAATATATCTTCAACATACAGGATTATTAGACCGAGTTCATTTTCGATACATTTTGTTGTTGGTTACCAACGATAATAGGATTTTTGTGAACCAGACCAGAGGCAGAACCAGTAATTTTTAGCTGGAGATATAAGGTACTAACTTTTGTACCTGTCTCCATTGAAGGGTATTGAAAAGCGTACTATAACGTTACTCTACTTTGATATAGTTTTTGGAAACTAAAATTTTCAAGCAACGTTAAAAATTCTTTTTAATTTTGGTTTTTAAATATTGAAAAATGGTATAGAAAATATTCATTCAGAAATAAATTTTGAAACGTTCGGAAGCCAAATAATTTCGTGTCACAAAATAAAAAAAGGGAAGGCGAACAAACAAATTTATAAGAATTCGGATTCAACCACAATCCAAGACATTATTGGCTTTGGCCTTTTGGAACTAACACCAAAATTTAAATTTGTGAACTGACATTTTGGATTGAAAGGTTCACACTTCCTGAATATTGCGAAGTTCAATGACGTGTTTGATATTGCGAATTTACTTAATGGAAATGCTGATGTTATATAATCTGGCTTGATTCCGAAACCATTATCCATAAGAAAGCTAAGTGCTAAGATTTTAAATCGCCTCAACTGGACTTGTGAGATTGCGAGAAAATGAGTTGTTTTCTCGCCAATTAGATTTCTAAAAACATCTTGAATATTCCTAAATACAATAAGGACATGCCAACTCAATAACGTAGCCGGAGTATCGATCAATCAACAACTAACTGATTAAGGATTTTTAGAAATAAGTTTCCACGAACAACATTTGCTTGACCATCAACATTTATTTCTTCAACATTTACTATATATTTTGTCTTAATATCATCACACTAATTAGTTTTAAAACCAAATGGAGGAACTACTACGATGCAGCGATCGCTTCACCGAAGAAGAGTCCATGTAAGTAAGATATACATACCTATTATCTACATATAAGTATAACACTCATGTTCCATAATAATATAAACACGAATTTTAATACTTAAACTAGTTTATTAAATACGTCAACACTAATTATTCACAAATTAAAAGAAATCTCTTATATTATAATTTTCTTAATTTCTAATATTGTTATACTGGACATACATATAACTTAGTTGAGTTATAAAATATAATTATGTTTGCTTAAATAAGCGTATCATTTGGCGAAACATAAGGTTATTCGGGTGAACAATATCGAAGAAGGACAGGTAATGTTCACAACGTTTCCAATTTTCTCAATTTCCTCTCTCAAAATTGTCTATCCATCTATATAAATTATGTGACTGGCTGTCCAAAAGATCCCCTCCAATATCCCTGAGCACGGTCGGGCTGAAGTTTTCGGACGGCGGTTCGTTACAGTACTTACATAGTTATTTTAGTGATATTAAACATTACATTATGTGTAGATGCCGCTATAAATGTATGCTTCCATATAGGTGTCCAGTCATTGTTACATTTAGGTCTAGAACTGTGGGATCTTAAATCTGAAATACTGGAAAAGACGGTATTATTACGACGACCCTCGTGGTCTGATGCCTGTGTTTTTTAGAATATAGTTGAAGTGACATATTGCAGAATCAACTTTCGATCCGTCCCTCCTGATGACACTGAGATCGAGAACAGTGTGATCTTACGTACCGAATACATGAACAATATGCATCTTAAAAAAGGTTAGGTTAATAAGAGTGTCAGCCTGTATAACAGACTCACTTAGACTATACATACAGTTAATTGTGCTAACACAGGGACGTAAGGGTAGCACAATGCTCTAGCCCTAGCCCCCACCGCTGATCCAATTTGATTGGGTCTTTTCTCAGGAACTAAGGAGCAATGTAAAACGAGTATATTTTTTATGTACCAGTCAGAATGCCTGAGTATTGTTGTTCTTACTAAAGTCGATATCAATATTGTTTGAGACCATCAGGCTACTATAAAGACCTTGTAAACTGTATTCCTGAATTCAAAAACTGCCCTCGGCTGTCGCAGATATCTTAACGAGATGGTTGAACAATATACAACTGATTTGGGTGCCGGACCACTGGGACTTAGCAGGGAACTGCAAAGCGTATGAATTTGCAAGACAGGGGAACTGGAATATTTGAGCTTCGTATGCTTACGCCCTGCTGTCGTGGACCGAGAGATTGAATATCTTGCCAAATGACTTTTGCAGATGCTGCAGAGACGAAGAGGAGGGGGGAATCAGTACAACACTTTCTGTATATGTGTCTAGAGTGTCCAAAAAACCGGTTATTTCGAAAAAACGGTTTCCGGTTTAACCGAAACTTTTTTTAAAACCCGGTTTTCGGTTTTTTTTTTGTCGAAAGCGGTTAACCGGTTTTTAAATAATATACGAAAGTGATTAAAATGTCATTAAATTTTTATTGTAAAACAAAAAACAACTAACAATCATTTGTAGTAAAAATCAGTAAACAAAAATAGATTATTATTTCGTTTATAACAGGATTAATTTTTTGGTTTACTTTAAATAGAAAGTATTATATTTCTGAAATTACCTTAAAAAAATAATAAATCATTTATAATGATTTTTTATTATAATATCTTAAAAATAGAATACAATTTAAATGATTTCTTTTAAACGATATTTCTTATAATTTTTTATGTAACTTGACGTTGAAAAATCCCACAAACGTTGATGTAGTCAATATTAGTCCGATAGTCATTCTTAAACTTTTCAAAAAAAGCAAAGTCATCATACAATGTTACAATGCTTGCCTTTCGTTTTTCGATTCTGTGTGTGACATAAATACAAAATTAAATGACTCATCAATATAACAACTTATATATCAAACCGAATCAGAGGTATCTGGCTGTTCTGTCGGGATTTAACATCGCAAAAAAGTCGAAGCAATTTGTCTTTCCGTTATTGAACGTATGCTTGAAGTGTCCTGTGCTTCATGGACGACATATTGAATGCTTTGCTGTACTTCCTGACTTTATTTATTACATCATGGATATCAGGAATAAAGCCTAAATTATTTTCCAGATCAGTGAATTCATATTCACTTTTAGAATATTCAGAACAACTGTCAGAATTATCCACCTCATCGTTGTTATTTGTTACATCTTGTATAAATGGTATCCACAACAAGTAGAAAAAATAGATCAATACTTTAATTTTTGTTTTAAACAATAAATAAAAAAAAAACGGTTAACCGACATAAAAAACCGGCTTTCTCGGTTAACCGAAAATGACATTTTTTAAGAAACCGGTTACGGGTTTGGATTGCAAAACCGGTTAACCGGTCCCGGTTTTGGACACCCTATATGTGTCCCACTTTTTGTAGAAGCCATGCAGACTACGCACGGCTATAATATCTTTGGGGAGTTAGCAAACTTGGCTGATGTTAAAATCCATATGCTGATAACAAAAATGGTTCAATGGGGGGGGGGGGGGGGTGGTAATACGAAAAACGTTTGTTTTCATTACGTCCCTGTGGTAACTCTTAATATAAATCTATAAAGGTTATGAATCTGATCATAATCTGAAACAATGTTACGGAAGAATGCTCATTCGTCGGCCCTTCCGGTCGAGATCTTCGGGTTGGAATTAAACAGGCATGTTTGCTGGAAAAGCAGGGAAGTGGGGTCGAAAACAGAACATATCTATTTTTCGTTCAGAGTTCAGAATCAAAACTCCGCACAGGACAAGGATATTCCTGGCTCCTCTTTGCTCACAGCTAGTCAAATAAAAGCTGCTTCAATTCACTTCGGGCGGAATATGCTAGCTTTTTAGCTCCGGCTCCTACTTCTGTTTCGCACACCATTTCGACAAAATGAACACAATACTCCCTACACTTAGACCAGAATTGGCAAACAATGCTCCGCAAAGTTCTGGGCAGATCAAAAATATTCCTAGTTCTTCTTCGCTCACGGTTAAATAAATTAAAATATTCCGATCCACTTTCTAGTTCTTCGAGAATTGTATATATCGCGTATTGGCATAGGCAAGAGGCAGTCCAATGAGCGATGTACCAAAAATAACACCTGTAGGGTAGCCAAATAAATCTGTCCAGAATACAACCTGATAAGGTCAAAATTTCTCCTCGCACTAGAGAGGAAAAGACTGTCTACGTTAGTGACAGTTTTGAAAGAAAACATACTTATTGGCGAATACGCTAGTCCAATGACTTCTGCACAAGCTGTGGTGATAAGGAAGAAGGGGAGGGCATTGATCATGTGCTCTCCTGAGACCCCAATTGGTCTTTCTGAGCAGGAACCTAATCCTAATAGTTATTGTTCCACAATAACCCTTTCGAATTGTATGATGGTTTAATAACTGATGTCTCTGCTGACGATGATGAGGAACATAACCACGATGCTGATGGTGGTGGTGGTGGTGAAACTTTTGAATATTCACTCAAGAGTTAAAAACATGAACAAACATGCACAAAATTACTCAGGTAATATAACATAACACAGTATTGTGTCAACGACATGAACAGGATACATGAATGATGATGACGACGTTGAACCAACAACACCAACAACAAACGTTTCAAAGCAAAAGGATGCAGCAAAAAAAAACAAGGATTTCCAAAAAAAAAACACAAAAATTTTGAAAGAGACACAGCTGCTGGCGCTAAACCACAAAAGATATAAACTAACGAAGTTGCCAGTCACATACATGCAACACACAAATCAACCCACACAGGCCCCCACTAACACAAATACATAAACACCCGCTCTCCCCCAAATACTTCATAGCCGAAATCGTCCTCTCATACATTCGTCCATGCATGCTCAGATCCAGCATCCTGTGAGAACTGTGACCGTATGGCAGGAAAGCAGCCTTCCTATCATTGCCTTGCCAACCAGACAACCCAATCCCATCCGCATCTACATCCACACCAGACAAGCAAACTGTGCCAGCATTTAAAATGGCCCACCTCTACAGGACCACCACATCAAGGATTGCCCGTTGTCGTGTAAATGTGGGGTATGTGTGGATCTTCCCACACTCATTTGTTCCCCATATTTGTCCCAACAACTCAGGTGATTTGAACAAAAGGTTTTTATTGTTCAGCAAGTAAAAGGAGAAAAGACACTGCCGGACCTGTCTCTGGAAGTAGGGGGGAATATATTGTGGGTGGATGGCGAGGCGTTCCCGGCACTTAGTCCGGGAATAGCAACAAATGTTCAATATACCACTTTTTGTTTGGCATTGCTTAAACATGAAGGTAAGCAAGTTTGCTTTATCTTTCATATGCTGATATCCACTCCTTTTGAAGGATAATATGAACACACACAGGAGAAGTGTTTACAACGATAGTAGAGATAATCATTGCAAGTACACACATATTTACATGGGACATTATGTGCACAAGATTTAATTTCGATTTAGGTAATTTCATAGCCTGTAATAGTTCTTGAGATGCATAGAACATAAACGAAAATGGAGAAGGAAAAGTAGAATTTTCTGACATATCTTTACTACTGCACTATGGAGTGAAAGATATCTAGGAATAGATAGAGTTATATATACCCTCTCAGATAAATATATCGGTTGACCAGATTGGTTAAGTTAATAATAATTCCATGATCACTAAGACTATATAATCAATTGTGCTAAAACATGGACGTTAGGTTGAGGATGACGCCTGGGGAATAAAATCAAGCGTCACTGAGACCATATTTGATTCAATATGTTTCTTCTTCTACAAAGTCACTTCCGATCTGATGCCTCAATGAATTGTAAAAGCCTGAGTTCTATACCTGATAATATACGCTATAAGTTCTGCCAACTCCTGAAAAAATGAAAATGAAATGAAATGAATTGGACATTGGCCAAGGAAATAAAAGAAGTCTTCCACAACGTCGGGGTCATGACACCAGCTGCACAAATCGACATTTGTTAGGCCAATTATATACATATGCTTACCTGTTATGTCCAGTGATAACGCCCACAATCAATCATAGATGCGATTTAACTATACTTAGCATTATCTTGGGACATTTCATCTCAAAGAGCTTTTGTTTGCTCACATCCATCTGTTGAGTTCCATCTCTGCCAATATTGTTTGTCTTTCGAATTTATAACAAAAAATATTAAAGAAGAAATGGCTCCTGCTTTACCGAGTTTATCAGCAGCTTCATTACCGAATATATCTTTGCGGCCTGGTACCCAGCACTGGGTTATATTATGCTGTTCTTCGAGAACTATAAGCTCTCTGCGACAGCGGCTGACTACCTTCGACTTTATATTCGTACTCAGTAGAGCATTTGAAGCAGCCTGGCTATCGATAAAAAAGAGCGAATATCGCTTCTATATATTTGCATTACCGAGGTGAGGAAAAACATAAGATTTCCATAGCCCCATTCGACAAAATTTACGGTTTACCAAAGTCTAGGTAAACTTCTAGGGAGAGAGGCGAAACACATGCAGAATGTAAGCTCTAAAAATTCATTTCGCAGGACCGTCAGTATATCTGCGTACCATCCTATGAGTGAGACTTCCGGTCACGATAACGACAGCTGGTCGTTGGTGCGTTTCGAGTTTGGCAGGGTCACATCGGACTGGATAGAATGCAGTTCCTGACTAGTGACCACATATCAGACATTTTTTGAATTCAGGAAGACAGTTTTCAAGGATATTCCTGGCTCCTCTTTGCTCACAGCTAGTCAAATAAAACCTGCTTCAAATTACTTCGGGCGGAATATACTAACTTTTTACGCTCCGGCTCCTACTTCTGTTTCGCACACCATTTCGACAAAATGAACACAATACTCCCAACACTTAGACCAGAATTGGCAAACATTGCTCCGCCAAGTTCAGTGCAGATCAAAAATATTCCTAGTTCTTCTTCGCTCACGGTTAAATAAATTAAAAAAATCCGATCCACTACGACTTTCTAGTTCTTCGAGAATTGTATATATCGCGTATTGGCATAGTCATGAGGCAGTCCAATGAGCGATGTACCGAAAATAACACCTGTAGGGTAGCCAGATAAATCTGTCCAGAATACAACCTGATAAGGTCAATATTTCTCCTCGCACTAGAGAGGAAAAGAAAGTCTACGTTAGTGGCAGTTTTGAAAGAAAACAGACTTATCGGCGAATACGCTAGTCCAATGACTTCTGCACAAGCTGTGGTGATAAGGAAGAAGGGGAGGGCATTGAGCATGTGATCTCCTGAGATCCCAATTGGTCTTTCTGAGCAGGAACCTAATCCTAATAGTTATTGTTCCACAATAACCCTTTCGAATTGTATGATGGTTTAATAACTGATGTCTCTGCTGACGAAGAAGAGGAACAGTCGAAGTCATTTTTTGAATTCAGAAAGACAGTTTTCACGGTCTCTCTTGCATCCCGTCTATCAGAGAAAACATTGATAACGACTTTAGCCAGAACATTAATACTCAGTATCTCTAATAGCTAATATTTCTGCCTGATAAATACTACAGTGATCGGACAGACTTTTTGCAATGGATAGCTGTAGTGCCTTAGAAGAGACACTAAAGCCCACCTGCTTGTTGAACCTGTAGCGTAGGAGCGCCTCGGGCTTTCATCTAAATTCTCTATTATTCGGCATTGTAGTGTGGTGGACGGCGATTGATATTCGACACATCACCAGTCAACTTATGAAGGTTCAGAGAACTGCCTGCCCGAACATCAGCGGAGCTTCAAGGACTACAGCGACAGTGTCTCTGCAAGTCCTACTATATCTAATGCCGATTGATATTGTGGCTAGATAAGTTTAAACCAATGCGAAAATAAGATCAAAATTTCTATCAATGTGGAGATACAAGATATAGGGCCACATGAGGATATCACATTGTAGTGCAATGGTAACCGACCAAGTGGACTAAATACCAATGATGAGCACCTTCGAAACGAACTGCACCACTAAGGTACATGTCAGAGATGAAGGTGATTGTAGAACTCCAGAAAATAAAAACTATCGAAACTTCAATACAGATTATTCGGAGCTTGATGGATATATTGACAGCGAATTACTCTGTAAAGAACTTAGTCCTGATATATCTCACAGACTAACAGATGCTTGCAGTATCTATCAACCCGAAGTAATGACTATACGGGAAGTCGCCAAATGGTTGAGTGGCAACAAATTGGCTAACACTGCCGAAGTCATTTGATCGAACATTCAAGCTGTCATTAGGTCTCTGACAGCTATATCCCTAAATTCATAAACAGACCTCGACTGCGCAGGTCTCATAACGGGATGACTGAGCAGTTTAGCATATACCTTATATGGTTACATACTATACCTTATATGGTCCCAAGGAACAGGAAACGGACAGCATTAACAATTCTTGAGCAATTTGCGCCACTGTCCACATGCAAGCAGAAAAAGCAGTCAGGCTGTTCAGTGAAAGAAGGACAGAAATTGACACCTGTCGGGTATCTAGACAAATCTGACAACGATACGACCTTATAAGGTCAAAAGATCTCCGCGCAATAGAGAAGAAAAAACGGTATACGTTAGTGTCAGATCTAACGAAACACTGTCTGATCTTCGAACAGGCTATAGGGGTGGGAATTGAGTTCAATGACTTCTGCAGAAGCTGTACAGATGAAGAAGAAGTGGAGAAAATTGAGCACCTACATTGTTCCTATTCCGCGTCTGGATATACTGGGGCGGCCTGCCTATGACGTTTATTCATAACTTTGTAATTCAAACAATTTGGTGCAGATGAAGAACATGAAGAAGGAAGATCATCCTTTATGCTGAATCCATCCCTCACTTACACCAGGTAAATGGAACCCTGCAATATGGTTTCGGGACTATAGTGTTGAAGGTATACAAGCAGGATGTAGACTCACTACGAAAGGTGAGTTATCAAATGTTGTTACCATCCAGCCGTCTGCAAGTGTGAAACCATGCTCGCCAAAAATGTCTGGAGCCTCACGCTTTAACACAAAAGCGGTACCATGTATTTCCGAAGACGAATGCAGGCCTCCGAACACTGAGGGGCTGCCAAGAGTTTACGGATACTTCGACGCATCTGATGGGAACATGCTGCTCTATGATAACACCCTTGTTGGGGTGGAAGTCTGTCAGCTACCAATGATGGTAATAATTCTGCAGATTAACTCTATTGATGCGCCTGTCACAGATGAAGTAGATATCGCCCACAGGTTTAGTAGACAAAAAATTGTGACTATTCACTTCAGGTGCTTCTTGACAGTCATTTCCAGGCGAACTCCCTGACAGATTTCGAGTAGCAGCAAGGTCAACAAGAAATCGAATGGACGACAACGTCGCTAAATTATTGTTAAATGATGAAATACATCATTCCCTGGCTGGAGAAAATACGAGTATGTGAGAGCTGCAATAAGCTTTCGTATATCCCCAATTGATGGAGGTAGTAGGTTTCATACACAAAAAAAGAAAACTTATCATACACTTGGATACAAAACTCTTGTCGAGAAACCAACATGCTTGCAACAGTGTCAAGTCAACTGAATTGACCTTGCATGGACTGGTGGCCACTATCGAATCATCCCCACAATTCATGGATATCACTTTGTTGGTATTGGACGTGATTTTAACAATATTCAGAGCGCCCTAGTAGTCGAGTTAGTAGTGTGTTCACCTATGAGTTTGAGGATCGTTGGTTCGATTCCCACAAGTGGCTCTGGCCTGCCGCTGCAAAATCTAGCCATATTGTCTTTACAGCACCATATTGTCTTTACTTTGTATTGTAATTCATATAAAAAAATAATAAATGTAACAACATTCACAATTTGCGGTAATGGCGGCGTTGTTGCATCTACGAGTGAACTATATCTTGATTAGACTAATTCAGCATTTGCTCATCTGAAGACACATAACAGCAAGTCGAGCGGCCACATCTCTAGTGACATTTTGTAAACAGAGGGACACGGTCTGATCGTCGAACTCGCCATAAGGTTGGGAATCCAAAGACCTCCGTAGATGCTGTGGAGATGACGAAGAAATGGAGAGCATTGGACACCTGCTTTGTTCCTGTTCCGCATTGAGTAAACGACATCTCGATACTCTGGGCCTTTCTAGGAAGTCTAACAGATCTTGCCGGTACCGATATTCGTATTATTGATATCTTTGTGTGTTTAAACAGTTTGGTTCCGAAGAGGGGCAGTTGAGCCGGTGGTAGCACTAGGGACCTCAATTAGTCTATGTGAGCTGATAACTCAGGCTGTCAGTCTTCATTTTCTGCGTCGAATTTCCAATTCTTGTGTCTATTGTTGTGTTGCCGCCCATAGTTCAGCGCTAGAAATCTTGCTGTGCCAAAATATACATACAATCTCCTTAAGTCATCGGTTAACAAAGGCTTGCAGGTCATTAAGTTACCCAGTCGCTCTGTTCCACGCTTCACAGACGTATAAAAGGACAACCCCAATGCCGTCATTAAAGGTCTTCAATGAATTATTATAATTACTTCTTCTGGACATGTGGGTTGATCTCCAAAATCGATCAAGTGAGTAGAAGGCGGCTCTGCCTTTGTTGAGACGGGATCTTATGTCCTTGAAGACCTTCCGCTTGCATTTATAATGCTTCCACAATTGCAGAAGGAATTAACCAACTTACAAGGGCGGTCCCAAAATTAGCAAACTTGACATATACGAGGGTTGCTATATATATGTCTGCAACACTTAGTGTTGCCTAGCGCCATCTGACATTTCCATTGGAAATATTTGACGTACGAACATCATTTGTGTTGTTTACAGTGACTTGAAAAAATCAATTTTGCAAAAAAATGGAATTAACTCGTGAACATGTTCGTGCGATCATTTGTCACAACTTTCGACGTGGATTATCACGATAAGTGTCCATCGATGAACTTAAATCTTTGTATGGCGATGAAACACCATCCTATAGCACTGTGAAAAACTGGTTTAATGAATTCAATCGTGGCCGACGCTCGCTCATAGACGAAGGTCGTCCAAAAACGGCCGTTGTGCCAGAGAACATTGATGCCGTGCGTAAACTGATAATGCAAGATCGTCATGTGACATACCGTGAGATAGAGGCATCCTTGGGCATTTCTTCCACCAGCATACATTCGATATTGCATGAACACCTGGCCGTAAAAAACGTTTGTTCTCGCTGGATCCGGCACAATTTGACAATCGCTCAAAAAAGGCTCGTGTCGATTGGTGCAAAAATGCGATCGCGGTGCTTCAAAAGTTGTTTATAAAATCGTCACAGGTGTTGAATCTTGGATCTATGCGTATGAGCCCGAAGCAAACCAGCAATCTACCGTGTGGGTCTTCGAAGACGAGCCAAATCCAACGAAAGTTGATCGTGGAAGAAGCACTTCGAAGCAAATGGTCGCCTGTTTCTTCGGCAAAACTGGTCATGTGGCGACCAGAGTATGAAGCTGCCGATTTTAGCCGCCGCCGACCTTTTTTCACCAGCCGAAGCCGCCGCCGATCGTTGCGGCTAAAATCGGCTGAAACACAGCCGCCGTTCCAAAAAAATCGTTAAAATATAAAGGGATACAACTTACATTATTGATAAGCAAATAGCTATATAGCAGATATATCGTCCCCTTAATAGAAGCATAATGTGTACGCATATACGCTATTATCTTTTATTGCATTCTAAGAATCTACGCAATTGGTTTTATATCTGGTGAAATTCTACTTCCACAAATTGGGTTATTGGGTGTTTGAAATTGTTCGGTAATAAATAATAATATCGAGTTTCAATTTCACAAAAACTTCAAATATTATTTGCTCGAAACGACAAATAAATTATACACTACTCATTTATTGGGTGGACGATATGGAAGTGAGTGATTTTCGTTTTGATTCGTTTAATACCTCCATTCTAAAGAATCAATCAAGTTACGCTCAAAACAGTAGAGGTCATTCTATTTAAACCACAAGGTAATTCCACACAAATTTAAAATTTCACTAAAACATCGATTCGCCTCTCCTGGAAACAACCTGTTTCGACTTAAGCTATGTATAGACGAATGGCGGAAAAATGGCGCCATTGTCAGAAAAACATTTTATTGGCCAGTTTATAAAATATTTTTATTGGCAATCCTGCATATAAATATTTACAAAATATATTTTAAATATATGAAATTGTAAGGGTTTCTTGCAATCGCAAATGTACGGACAAAACAATATGTCATTGTCCGTACATTTGCGGCCCTTTCACTGGGTCGATAAAGTTGTCCGATCTGACAATCGTCTATACATAGCTTTAGCATACTTTGAAAATAGAGTATATTATGATGATTGATGATTTTTCACCTCACAATATCTTACAATTAACTTGGAAACATCTATTATTTAAGAATAAATACCAGAGCTTAACTTTTCAAGTATTATTTTAAATGTTAAAATGTCGTATGTCAATTTTAGGTCGGCTTAGCCGCCTAGCCGCCGCCGCCGATCTATAATTTTCAATGGCAGCCGCCGCCGCCAATTTTGGCTCGGCTTCATTCTCTGGTGGCACTGTTCCGCTTGAGCAACGTAGGACGGTCAATTCTGAGCGGTACACCACAATTTGTTTGCCTGAAGTCTTCGGGGAAATTCGAAAAGCGATGACGAAATCATTGTGCACCATTACAATGCGAGCTCTCACACATCGGCTCAAACTAGCGCCTTTTTGGCCGGCCAAAACGTCGAATTGATGGGTCATCCGCCGTACAGCCCTGACTTGACACCCAATACTTCTTTTTATTCCCGCACATCAAGAAAAAATGCGTGGTCAACGCTTTTCGTCGCCAGCAGATGCTGTGGAAGCGTTAAAAACCATGTTTTGGAGGTGTCTCAATCGGAATGGAAGAAGTGCATAGACAATTGGTTTGAACGCATGCAAAAGTGTATAAATCATGCTGGAGAATATTTTGAAAAACAATAAAACCATTTGTGATGATGAATATTCGCACTTTCATTATTAGGCCAAATATATATATATATAGCAGCCCTCGTAGGTGGCGGTTGTAGTTTTAAAAAAAATTCTTTCGTGAAAGCCACGTTGTTTAGTTTTTTTTGAGCACTCAAAGTAAACGATCTCAGTGAATTTGTATATATGGAAAAAATTTGCTTGAACCACATCTATTGATCCAGTTCTAGGCGTTTCCACTAGGACGACTCATCCCTATCAAAATGGGCCTTGCCTCGGTTTTGACTATTCGATGAACGACCTGCTAGCCAAAAATCTTTCGGAGAACATACTCAGATATACCCTTCCTTAGGAAAGCCGTACGAATTGCAAATGTAAACTCCTGCAAGAATACTTAGAATGCGTTAATGACTTCCACGATCAATATGGCTCTGCACTTGGTGGTGACTCTGTGATACGGGAGTTCGGAGTTCCTACAGTATAAATCGCTGATATTATAAATTTGCCGGGAAATCTCTCCAATGGTTTTATCATAAAAGGCTAATTGGCACAAAATCTTTCGTAGAGCTTAATAGATATTTTGCGTCTTCAGGAAAGTTTTGAGAATTGCCAAGAATATCGCCTTTTAATTCAGAAGAAATGTTCAATGCTCAAACATTTTCCATACCTTAATTCTCAATTCTTATCTTCTCTCATACACCCATCATGGCTCTTGTTAGTGGATGTGCAAAATTTGCACATTTACGTTGCCAATGAGTATTACGGCACTTGTGGGTGTATGGGAGAGTGGGCGCATGAGTCTGGTTGAGCAAAATAAATGCCTTTCAACAGTTGATGTTGCGTGGCAATTGCTTGTTTAAATAACACATGTTAAGGTGTACATTTGGGTATATGAGAGTGCTTGAGTGTGGGTGTACGTAAGCCTGCATGAATACTAGGATGTGTATGAATGCTCCTTTGTGTTGATGTGACTGCTCCTGACGACGACGACTACGAGAACGATGATGATGATGAAGCTTCTGGTGCTGCTGTGGCTGTTGCTGTGTTTCTGCTGATGATGATGTGGGTTTTGCTGTTGCAAACACAAACACATCAGAAGCATCAGCTTCAGCATTATTTCAGGAGAGAAAGAGAAAACTTTTGTTTAAACATTTGTCGTACACAGCTGACGATAATTGAAAATCCATCATTGTCGTGGTTAAAACAAAAGTGAACGAACCAACAACAACAGCAACGACAGGAATAACCACGACAACAACGAACGAAACGTTGAAGAGAACGTCACAGAGAAATGTATATTTTTTGAGCAATGCTTTTTTCGCGTGTTCCACAGTGAGGCTTACATACTAAGGTGGTGACAATACTGGAACTGCGGCACCCACCAACAACTACTACATTCCATTCCATTCCATTGGATTAGCGATAGGACTTTGTTATGAGGAAGACAGTTTTTGCAATATGGACATTCTTGATTATTATCATGTCATTGTTCATTTCGGAAACAGTAGACAGCAGTAGCTGTATGTAGATGGTCTTATATCTTTGAGCCTTTAAAAAACTTCTGAAGCACTTAACAATATTCAACATTACAGAGGATAGGAGGACGGGCTTGGCGTAACTGATACTTCTTGATGTGGACGGATTTTCCGATAAGGATATTCTTAGCAGTTATCATCATCCACAGTGAAGCACTTAACAATATTCAACATTACAGAGGCTAGAGGACGGGCTTGGCGTAACTGATACTTCTTGATGTGGACGGATTTTCCGATAAGGACATTCTTAGCAGTTATCATCGTCCACAGTTCAAATTAGGATATTTTCCCGAAGCTTCAACTGAAAGCGCAAAACAATTTCCATTGTTCCACCCTTCAGTTATCATAGCCGCATTTTCATACCATTAGAACCAACGATGTTTGACTTATGCTGTGTTTGACATTATCTGCTACTCAAGGTATACTTTTAGACCAGTACTTGGATATGACACAAGGTGGTAATTCACTACCTAAATGAAAGGGAAAATCGTCGAACCGATCCCTGTTCCTAATGGACCTATCACGTGTTCGGTATTGTACCTGTCCAATTTCCTGTAGGATAAATGCAGGTTCTCCTTTTTTGGGCCTTCTCTTAACTCCAGGAGGATGCAGTTCAGGTCTACCGGAGATTGCTGGGGGTAGAGTGTAAAATTGTGTAGTTCGCGAACGAATTAATTCAATTGAACGCATCCCCTCCACCATGTCTTTTTTTTCTGGTAAGCTAAAGATTTTAACTAAAGAGCTGGTGAACTAAAGAGCTGGTGAACTGAAGAACTGTTGAACTAAAGTGAGCTTAAGAGCTGATGTACTCAAGAACTGTTGAACTGAAGTGAGCTGTTGAGCTTAGGAGCTGTTGAACTCAACTGAGCTTGTGAGCTAAAGAGGTGTTGAAATAAAACTGTTGAACTAATGAGAGTTGGTAAAATAAGCCGTGGAATTAAAGAGTTGTTGCGCTAAATGAACAAACTAGTTCACTCATGAACTGAATAAAAGTGAGCGATTGCTTAAAAGAACTCAAGTTTTCAACTCTAGTGGACAGAGTTTTCCGATACGGAATTTTTTGCTTTCATCATCATCATAACATTTTATGTTTCCCAGAGGCTTCGGCTATCTTTGGCACATTTTTTGGGCAAATGTGGAGAACGCTGCTTCAACTAGACCGACAGGACTTTGTTATGAAGACCAAAGCTTTTGATATATATGTGCTTTTCTAAATATTATCATTCCATTGTTTGATCTTGAAACATTATTCGCTGGCTAAGAAGGTATGTCTCAGCATTCCCAATCCTAAACCCAGTTTAGTAGCAGAACTATACCCTCATTTTCCCTTTTCGGCCCTTCATTCGACTCCTGGATGGATGGTACTTGGCGTACCGGATATTGCTTGAGATGCACAGGTTTCCCGACACGGACAGTATTGACTTCGGTTTTACATTGGTGTTCTTTATGTTTCCAATATCAGCATTGTACTCTTTTACGGAGTGCTCTGGCGAAAAAAGTCGAGGTTATCAGCTGTTCAACCAGCTAATCCTTTATGATTACGAAATTCCTTTTGGAAAAATAGGTAAAGCATCAAAACCGTGGCAACGATGAAGCAGATGTAAGAAAGTCAGACAGAGTTGTTGAAGAAACAAGATTAACCCTATAGTAGAGGAGAAAAAACTACAAGATGTATATGATCGAGTTTCAACAGACGCTTTTGGCTAAACTTCTGTCAGACGATCAAAAATTGAACTGCGCTCCTAATTCTGAAAAGTTTCTAAGACCTGCAGAATCGGCGGATGTATTGATAAAACATGGAGCGACAAAAGAGCAGTTAAACTGGATGTATTATTAAAAACACATTTTTAAAGCTACTATGAAGCGGAGTAAACCCTTTAATGCATGTGGTATCCTCAACGTCCTCACATATATAAATAGAAACTGTAGAGTATGTTTAAAACGATGATACTGCATTTTACTTTATAGATACATATATATTTCGGCCAATATAGTGATGTCTGATCTGGTGAAAGTACATATAATTATATCAAAATGATGTATCAGACACAGGTGGGTTGAAACCGAAAACTATTCCTTATACCGGCATGTGCTAAAGGAATACTCCCTTCAAAAGGGCATCCATTTATTGCTGACGTCTTCAGGGACTCCCTGGGCGATAGACAATTCTATAAAGATTCCTGTGGTTTATTCCTGAAGCTTCCACTGTACTGGATACAGCGACATAAATGGAAATGTGGAAGCTGATGAGTTAGGTCGAAGATGATTTATTGGCCGAAGATCGATTTTTTCGCAAATCTTGCAAAGGCATAAAGTAGGCCTTAACATGTACAGGAACAATAGCACCTGATGACAAGACACAGAGCGCAATGCTGCTTTACTGCTTAAAATATTACTCTGCCTTAAAAAAGTCAAGTAGCCGAAATATTAAAGATTAGATCGTTATTCAAAAACTCCAACTAAAAGCGGCGTTGAGCGCCCCAGTAGGTGAGTTGGTAGCGAGCTGGCATATGAGTTTGGGGTCGTGGGTTCGATTCCCACCTGAGGCTCTCGTCTGTCGATGCAAATCTATCCACATGGTCTTTGTAACCCGACTTAACTGGACCGTAAAATTAGAATATAAATTTACTTTGTATTGCAATTCATATAAAATAATTAAACAAAAGCGGTGTTAATAAAATTTCGGGCTGATTGGTTGAAATTTGTGGTTTTTGTTGCGTTAGGAAGTGAAATCTTGAGGGAGTATGGAAGCTATCAACTTGACTTCCAGGAAAATGTACGGTGTTGCAGCAGAGATATACGTATGACATACATAACAAATAACATTGTCGTTTTAGGTTAGAGCGTTTAGGTTAGGGTGACAAGCGCAAATAGACCAATTGAGTTCCCTATTGCTTCCACGCGCTCACTTGCCTCTCATGGGAACCAAACTGTTTGGCACACAATGTTATCAATAATACGAAAAATCTGTCAGACTTCGCAGAAAGGCCGACCCAGGTTAGCCAAACCTTGTTTGTTCAATGCTAGATAGTAACAAAGCAGATTCGCAATGCTTTCCACAACCTCGTCATTTCCGCAGCTTTTATAGAAGTCATTGGACTCAGTTCCCAATTTCCCGGCGTGTTCGTCTATCAGGCAATGTCCCGTCAGAACTGACACTAACATAGACAGCCCTTTCATCTGCAGTGCGAGAGGATATTTTGACCTTCTCAGGTCTATCTACCCTACAGGTGTCAATTTCTTTCCATCTCTCATTAAACTGCCTGACTGCCTCATGCCTGAGCCAAAGCTTGCATATGGGCAGCGGCACCCCATTACTTGCAAATTCTTCGAGAATTTGTAATGTCGTTACATTCCTAGCAAGTTCGTTGGCTTTGCTGTTGCGACACAGCCACTTGGCGACATTACTTATTGTCATTATTTCGGCTTGATATCTGGTTGTCTGTTAGCTATAAGTCCCAAAGCCAAAAAAAAAGAGTTAACATCTTCGAAATTCTAAATATACTCGTATGTAAATAGATAACTGGCAAAATAAAAATTCAACATTCTCCCTATAAGCTCAATGGACACTTTACATATGAGGTCGTGGGCGTATTGGTATTCCATGTCCCGATTGCTGTAGAAGCTGTAGTGATGAGGAGAAGTCGGTAGAACATATACTATGTATATACCGAGGTCTTCAAGAGTATATACTCTCTTGTCTAGGGAGTAGGTTTAGGTAAATTGTGGCAGTCTGGTACACTTCGACTACTTAGCCTATTGTGCTACACAGCGACATAAGGAAAAACATACGTTTTTCCTGGCCTCTCCCTTTGAACCAATTTGATTGCTTCTTCATTTTATCTTCACTCAAGCCTGCTAACTCCCCCAAAAAAATAAGAGACTGTGGTAGCCTGTTGTCTTCTAGAGAGAACGGGGTACAGACACAAAGGGTGTTCTACTGATTCATCCTTCTTTTCCTCTCCGCAGGTTTTGCAAAAGTAAAGTTCAATCTCTGTGCGTGCCATCAAATAAGGAAGCGACTCGTCATGACAGACACGATAGTTGAGACTTCTGGTCTCGATAAAGACTGCAGGGCGTTGGTGCATTTGGAGTTGAGGCAGGGCCACACAAGTCCAGAACGTATGCAATTCTTGTCTAGTGACCACCTGTAATTGTTTGCCGTAAGGGCACTACATATCTATCAAGAAGAGCTTGCAGGTAGTTAGAGGCATGCCATCATATTCCAGTTTCCCTGGACCATGTATGGTAGTTCCTAGTCAAGTAAGTTCATCTGATTTGCAGTTAGCTGATATGTCCCTGTGGCCCGGCATCCAAATCAGGTGAGTATTGGACGATTCTGCAATCTCATTAAAAGATCTGCGACAGTCGTGGGCAATTTTTGTTTCCGGAGACTTGATAGGAGCGTGACTATCAGAAAAAATAGTTATACCAACTTTGGCCGTGACATTAGTTTTCAGCCATTCCGATACCTTTTTAATAGTTATGAATTCTGCCTGGAAAACACTACAATGATCTGACACTTTTTTGCAAGTGATTAAGTTATTGGTTATTAAGTTTGAAACCTTTTGTATATAAGTTAACGAATCTCCTATGTCCTTGGATACGACCATTCCATTCTGATCTATCGGGTATACGAGTGAGATACTTCTTGACAAAGAGTGGTTCAGTCACAGTGTAATCAACAGTGCCCGGAAGGTCAGGCATTCTGTCTAGAATGACACTATGTCCGCAGCCATTTCCGGACAGTTGACAGTTCCCTAAGTCAAATAGTGCAGCATATAGATTGGCGTACTGTCTAGCGGCATTAAATGTAGTATAACATTTAGTGCCTCAGTTGGTGTCATTCTCAGGGCACCAGTGATACATATTGCAGCCTTTCGCTGAACCTTGTTTAGTATGGCATAGAAGGTGGATTTTTGCAGAGCTGTCAACCAGAGGACAATGCCGTACAACATTATAGGTCTGACTACTACCGTATATAACCAAAAAACTGTACGCGTGTTCAGACCCCAGAGTTTTCCTATCGCCTTTTTACAGGTATATAGCGCTATCACTGCCTTCTAGCTCTTTTCAAAATGTTGGGTTTGATGTGGAACTTCGTGTACAGTAAAATAACTACGTATTTTGCGGTTTCAGAGAAGAGAATTTTAATACCCCCAACGAGGTGTGTTGCCTAATAACTAGTTCCGCCTTGGTCAGGTTAACACCAATACTATTATGGGAATCCCTTCTTGCGGTTGCATGAAGGGCCTGCTGTAAGATGTCTCTAAGAGTACTCCCAATCTTTCCTCTAAAAGCTATTGCCACGTCATCTGCATAGGCAATAACTCTGACAACCATCATCTCCACAGAAAGCAGAATATAGTTCATGGAGAGATTCCATAGCAGAGGTGACAGAACACCTCCTTGGGATCCATCGATCTAGATATCTCTACTTATCTATTCTTCTATTCTCTATCACTTCACCTACTTCCTTCGGAATTTTTTCTCCTTTCACACAGATCAACAACATGGGCCTTACAGGCCTCTGAGTGAAATCGACCGACATCAGAACGGGCTAACTTTTCAACGTACCTACAGTAGCTGAAATGAAGAGATCCCTTTGTAAACCCTGCTAATTGCTTCATTTATCTTCAGTCCAGCTTAGACTTTCCCTACTTCTCGGTTTTTGAGGTCAGTTTTAAAATGTAGATACTCCTGATTTCCCACCCCACCTTAGTGTTTATGCCAACAGAATGTTAATTTTGCAACCAGATTCTTACAACAATTCAATTAAATTCATTGTGCATCTGATGGATTGTATGTTTTTATGCACATATTTATGTGCGATGATGTTCTTTCTTGGATTTCCTTCTCTTCCGGCTATTTGGTTTGTTATTTTTATTTTACTCATCTTGACTGGACGGCACTGGATGGGATTGCTATGTTGTGGTTTCCTCTTTTCTTACATGTGAAATTAATTTTCGTTTGAATTCATGTTTCTGCAAAGATTTCTCAATTCGAAATATTTCTGGAATAAAAAGCATAAAATTAAAATTTTTGGAAATGAAATAGCAATTTGTTTTTCATAAAAAATTTGATTAACAGCATGCAATACATTGAAAACTAATTTGAAAGAAAAATATATTAAATTAATAATAATAAAAAGCGCATTTTGTAAAAAAAACAATACATTCAAAATTAGATATACATAGTTAAATCAGGAGAGCTAAAGTCACATAATAGTCGCTGGTAAGGTTCGCAGAAATTTTGTTAGTTATTTGAGAAAAATAACCGTTAAAACCAAATTTTAAAACAATTGATTCACTTGTGACTTCCAGTAAATTCATGTTATTTTTGTGACCATTTAAAAAAACTTTTACGACAAATATTCCAAAAAAAAATATACAATTGTTTATTTTGGCGAAAACAAGTGTTTCAAATCTCACAAAACATTTACGGAATCAAATTTAGGGGAATTTAGCGCAAAAAGCAAATAAACAATCACTCATTTGCATACACATGCATAGACCTGGATTGTGTAAATACATTAGGGTGGCGCATACACAGTTGTATGCGATTTTAACTTTCTTTTTTAACTGATTTTTCATTCCGCCTATAAGACTAGGTTTGGAAATTTGGCATGTAAAGAAAAGTTGTCTGTGTCTTAAGATTTTCTTCCCTGGGACAGATTTCCTTCTACAAGTTATGGCTTATATCAGCTCCGAGGACAATGGCCTACTTTGATTTAGGATGAGTTTCATCTACAAAAATTCACCTAATAATGAAATATTACCCTCTTTTTGTGTGGCATTTTAAAATGAGACAACGAAATGTAGCACAATGAAAAATGATCAGAAAAGTACCTGAAAACCCTATATCAAAATAGTATATATTTTATTTGAGAAAACTGAATACTTCGGATTTCACTACATATTACACTCTAACAAGCTTAGTATTGATTAGTGAATGGTATTGGAAGCTGAAAGTCGACTTTCGACTTTTTCATCAACCATATTTCGTTACAGTTGACTAGGTCGATTAATCGGACCTAAAAGTCGACTGTTTCATAATCGATTAAAATAAAATTTAGCCAGTTTAATGTATGATGATTTTTTTTAAAAAATATGTTTGTGACCTATGGAATTATAGACTAATGGAAATATGAACAAGTAAGAAAGTTCAGTCGGGGAAACCGACTTATGAATCCCCTCACCTTGAGTTCCAAAAAAATATTCGAAAATTTATTTTTTTTGTTTTTACTAAATTATTATCAAGCTAAATTGCATTTAATAACTTTAAAGTATGTACTGCTATTAAAATTAAGAGTTGTTACCTTTAGTACAAAATGGTCCATTTGTGTGGGAGGTATCAAAAGGGGCGTGCCAATAACGGTCACTTTTCTTTGGACTCTAGATACTATAAAAGCATTACACCGTACACAAGTTCAAGTATTTATATTCAATGGTATTAAAGTTAAAATCTGATAACTTTTGGTACGAAATGGTTCATTTGTGTGGGAGGTACCATAAGGGGCGTGCCAATAACGCCCACTTTAATGTGGACTCTAGGTACTATAAAAGCATTACACTGTACCAAATTTCAAGTATTTATATGCGCTGGTATTAAAGTTATAAGCTGTTAACTTTTGGTACAAAAAGGTCCATTTGTGTGGGAGGTACCAAAAGTGCCGCCCATGTTTTGTTTAGACTCTAAGAGCTATAAAAACATTATACTGTACAAAATTTCAAGTATTTGTATGCACTGGTATTAAAGTTATAAGCAGTTAACTTTTGGTGCAAAATGGTACATTTGTGTGGGAGGTACCAAAAAGGGAGTGGCCACTTCGCCCATTTTTCTTGACGTTTTAGCGTCTAACAAACTTATACTTTGTGTGAAATTTCAGAAGATTCGTGTAAGTAGTATGGAAGGTACTAAAGAATCAATATTTTACTAAAAGTTAACCCTTTTTGGGGGAGGTACCAATATGGCCCATCTTCGAACTTAGCCGGAGATAGAGAAAAATATTACCGCATACCAAATTTGAAGTCAATCGGTTACTCCTTTCGATAGTTATCGTGCGCACCAGCCAGCAGACAGGCACACAGACAGACAGACGGACGGACATTGCTCAAATGACTTAAAATGACCCAAAACGGATTTCCGCCGAACATACTTAGGGTCTTAGGTCACTTCTTCGATGTGTTACACTTTTGGCTGGTAGCAAATGATATATACCCTCCTCTCTAAGGTGAGGGGATAAAAACGTTTAAATTTTTTAAATTTAAATTTATTTAAAAAAATTTTAATCTTTTTTTGTTAATAAATAAAAACCTCATAGAAATCCTGTGAATTATTAGTTTGTATAATAGGATTAAATTAAAAATACGCTTTATTTTGCAGGCTATCTGTATTTCGATTAATCAATACGAAAAGTCGATTACACAAACACGAAATAGTCGTTTTTTAGCCTCATAATCGATCGTCGACTAAAGTCGATTTCGACTTACCTTTCTCTAGTATTGATATAGCTCAGACTACCAGATACTTGCAGTGTCTATCAAGCCGAAATTATGGCAATAAGGAAAGTCACCAAATGGCTGAGTCGCAAAATAGTGACCAATACTGGCTTCGTCATTTACTCCGACAGCGAGTCTGGAGGCTACATCCTTAAATTCGCAAGCAGCCCTCGACTGCCGCAGATCTCACATCTAGATGGCTGAGCAGTTTAACATATAACTTCACCGCAAAGCCGATGAACTTGCTAGTATAGAAACGACATTACTAAATCTCAAAGAATTTTCATATATTGCGAACGGCTGATGTTCGTGGCATAGGTTGATTTAGTACTAAGAAAGCGAATCACCAAATTTGGATTCAATTGTTGGCGGAATCGTTTAAATATGGAACATTTTTCAATTATAATACATAAAAACAGCTCACATTTTCATAAAGCTCCAGCTATGGGGTCCAATGGCTATTATTCTCTGTTTTCATTTTTTACACTAAATTAACCTAAACCGCGAATATGAGTGATTTTGGTCCATAAATAAGCAACTCGTTAATAAAATGAATACAGCGCCACCTATCGGATCCAGATATAGTTACGCATACTCACATTGGTTTAATAAATATAATGTGTAAAAATTACATCAATCGGTCAAACAGTTTTGGAGTTACACTAGTCCAGCAGACGAATCTAAAATTCTATGTACACTCGTATAACAATAAATTGCTATATCTTTTTGGTCCATCAAGGTTTCATTTTGAGTTTTTCATAGTCAGTTCAAAATAGTTTGACCCTTTAGTACCAAAAAAATAAAGGATATTAATTGATAATTTTTCGGGATATTCAAGGATTAAGGATATTTTTCATATTTTCACCTCCTTTCACCAAAAGCAGATAAATATTTCATTCCGCAACATTGAAGAGGAGTAGCAGAGTTTTTCATTGATATTAATAACTTCAAACTTGGGAAAAATCCTTGAGATACGTAACTTTAGAGCTCTGTACCACAAAAACGACATTGAATTTTGAAAAACTAAAAACTACAAAAAATTCCCGCACGCTAGTAGAATTATTGCTCTGAATTTTGTGAAAATTGAAAGAGGTAATTTTTTGAGTTGGTCGAACTGCTTTGGAATTACCCGTATATGAAATAAAAAATATTAAAATAGTTCTTAAAATTTTAATATTATCTTATACAATTGTTGAAATTTTCTATCAAAATTTCTGTTTGTCAAACTTCGTTCTGCGATAAAGCTCATTTCTGGTTTAATGGGTATGTAAATAATCAAATTTTTAGCAATTGGGGTGAAGATAATCCACAAGCTTTTGTCCAAACACCATTACATCCACAGAAAATTACTATTTGGAGTCATTTCGGCGGAGTCATTGGTCCATCAGTTTTCAAAAACAACGATGGGCAGAATGTTAATCTCAACGGTAGAGACGCGATTACACTCTTTCGACGAGTTATTGGTGAAATACGGCCGCAATTGTTGCTTAATTTAAATTTAAAGTTCTGTAACTCTATATAAAACACCCGTTACTTTCATTATATAAATAACATGAAAATTACTTTAGAATTAAATATATTTGGAAAGACTGTGTTCATTCCTCCCTAATGTACATCCACTCAAGTCGAATTGAACGCATTCCATGTTAAACTCCCTAACAGTTCATTGCATTTAAGCGTTGTCATCATTTGTGTGAATTGCCAGCAGATTGCGTGTTATTAGAACTATCCGATATTACGGTGGAAAGTGCATTAACGATTATACGATACGCCGCCGTTCACCAAAACGTTATATGTTTCTGGTGGACAAAAATTTTTGCCGTAATATGAGAAAATGACTAAGGGGAAGAACACTCTTTAATGGGTATTAACCGACTTTTGTAATCTAATTGAAATAAAGCTAATCTGAACATATATAACTACTCGTATATGTCCTTTATTTGTTTATATAATACAAAAAAATTTCGATATAATTATTAACTTATATACAAAAATAAAAAATTCACAGGGAACATAGTGAGTTTACGAATTCTCTTCATTTGTCTCTATTAGGGATGTAACGAAAGTGACTTTAGCGAAAGCGAATATTGAAATATATTTCTGCGATCGCGAATAGTAAAATATGCATTTTTGCGAAAGCGAATGCGAATAATAGTTTGACCCTATAGTACCAAAAAATTTAAGTAACTGAATTGATACTCTTCCTGGATATTCAAGTATTAAGAATGTTTTCCATATTTTTACCTCTTGCTACCACAAGGACAAACATATTTTTTCAACTGTTTAGAAGAGAAGTGGCAGAGGTTTTCATTGGCATTAATATCTTCAAATTGTGTGAAGGGAATAAGGAGTTTTAACACTTTTAACAAATGGAAGCAAATACTGAAATATATTTTTGCGAAAGCGAATAATCCAAAGAAGGTTTTTGCGAATGCGAAAGCGGATGTTAAAATGATGAGAATAATTCGCGTTCGCATATGCGAATGCGAATATTCGTTACATCCCTGGTCTCTATCACTGGCTGTCGGTTTTATTTGATTCCAGGACATTCGAGCTGCTTCATGTTCTGCTCTGACAAAACGTTTCCACATGTTACGGCGTCGCCCTTGGCGGCGATATCCCTGAGGGTTCCATTCAAGTGATGCTCTGGCTACATCTGGCATTGGTCATCTAAGAATATGGCCGATCCATGTCCACTTTCTTCTACGAATTTCTTCTTTTATTGGTTTGTAGTTTGCTCTTTACCATATATCTTCATTTGATATCCAATTAGGCTAGTAAATTCGCAGTACTTGTCTAAGACAACGATTTCAAGACTGATTTCATTCTACAATTTAATATCCGTAGTTTTGTTTTCTTTGGTATGTTTCCAGCCCGCCATACCTTGTGCAGATTGAGGAAGGCTACAAGTGCTTATTTATGCGATAACTTATGTCATTTGCGGAACCACCATCTTTGAATATTTTGATCGTGATGTCGTTTATCTTTAGAGGTGTATTATTCTAAATTCCTATTCGCATCAATTTTGTCTTCTTATAGTTTATCCTCAATCCAACTTTATTGGCGTTTTCTGCAAGATTTCTCAATTTATGTTCGATATCAGTAAACCTATGTGACATTAGGCAGATATCGTCAGCATAGTCGAATATCATTTAGATATTCTGATATGTTCCACCGAATACCAAACGGAGCATCTCAGTTGGTGTCTTCCATGACACCGTCAAACAATAAAAGAAACAATGTGGGGGAAAGTATGCAACCCAGTCTTACTCCTGCAGATGTGCTGTATGGACTGCTTTCCCTGCCGTTAAAATGAATTTTATACTGTTCACCATTATAAATATTCCGAATTAGTGCTATTATTCTCTCAGGAATACCTTTATCACTTAGTGCCGACCATATAGAATTGCGAATAACTGTATCAAAGGCACGTTCAAAATCAGCGAATAGAAGATACAAGTTGGAGTTGTATTGGACTGCTTTATAACTATACGTAAAGTGTTAATGTGATTCGCACACGATCTTTCTGCCTAAAACCAGCTTGTTCTTTACGTAAACATTGTTCAACGAAGGGTTGGATTCGCTATTGTATTATCGATACCATTATTTTTCCTACAGAATTAAGTAGGGCTATTCCCCTCCAGTTCTTGCAAATGGTAAGGTCGCCTTTGCATTCAGCAGGAATTTGTTAGCTTAAACACATTACGGATAAGTGGTGTTATAGCTTCCGCTGTTGTGATTGTATGGTTCAATCACAATAGCGGGATGTTCTGCAGGGATGTTGTCTATACCAGCTGATTTGTTATTTTTAATTTTTTTGATTATTTTCTGAGAGGCTAGGAGGGGTTGTTGAAATGACCCTTCTTGGGTTTCATATCGTTATTGGCCTGCCATCATCAGTCGAGCTGTTGCTTCCACCTACTTCCGACTGCGATGTGAAGAATTCGCGCCATATCTCGAGTTGTTGGTCAGTAGTGGTTAGGTCGGAATCATCTATTGCCTTCAAAGTACTGGTACCCCTAATATTATTACCATTTAGATGTTTAATGGCCGAGTATACACCGCGCAGGTTCCAGTATTTGCCGCTTTTTCAGCTTCTTCTGCTACATCATTAACAAATCGTTCGCGATCTGCACGAGCCATATAAACTACTCTAAACTCTGCCTGTCTGTTTTCGATCCTTACCACTGATTTGGCCTCAGGTGTTTTTGCTAGGAGAAGCATTGCCTAATTTGTTTCTGAACTTCATTCCACGTCTCAGAACTTATTCAAGGATTAATTTTATTACGTTTAACTCCGAGAATATTTTTTGCGGTTGTCTTGCAAGTGCAACTGAAGAGTTTGGTTATACAAAGATGCTATCTCGGGATCTTTAAGGCGTGCGATTTTGCACTTTTGCAACTTCTTCTGGTTACCGGTAACAGCTTCTGGATGTAATCGGAGTGTCGCCACAAGGATGTTATGGTCACTAGCCATATCCGCACTGCGTCTCGTTTCAACATCCATTAAAGATCCCAGAAAAAGTTTACTAACGATGATGTGATCAACCGTCATATGATTCCCAGGTGTATTTGTGGGAGTTTTTGTGAGGAAATTTGGTTCATCCAATGAAAAGGCGGTTGCGCGCGCAGAAACCCACTAGCATGTCACGGTTCTTGTTGCGTAAATCAACAAGACTATGCTTTCCCATCACTACTAGGAAATTTTCGTTATCGCTATCCACATTGGCATTAAAATCACCCAGGTATACCTTGATATCCGAAGCGGGAAGGGAGCTCGAAATGTAGTCAAGTTGATTATAGAATTAATATTTGCATGTGTCATCATCCGGTTCCGTAGTCGCGTAGCACTGATTGACAGATATATTACGAAATTTTGAGTTAAATCCTGCAGTAATGAAGCGGTCTGATATAGTTTTGTATTCTATTAATTAAGACTATGCTTTCCCATCACTACTAGGAAATTTTCGTTATCGCTATCCACATTGGCATTAAAATCACCCAGGTATACCTTGATATCCGAAGCGGGAAGGGAGCTCGAAATGTAGTCAAGTTGATTATAGAATTAATATTTGCATGTGTCATCATCCGGTTCCGTAGTCGCGTAGCACTGATTGACAGATATATTACGAAATTTTGAGTTAAATCCTGCAGTAATGAAGCGGTCTGATATAGTTTTGTATTCTATTAATTATTTCCGTCCTTTGGTGACATTAATACACCGACGCCATTTATTTTACTGGTTGGGTTACCAGAGTATATAAAGAATTGACCAGAGGTTATATTGTACGACTGCTAAGTCATTTTACTTCACTTGTGCCAAATATGTCAATATCATAGAAACCATCTCTGTTCTAGCCTCGATGTTTCAGAGAGAGTTCTAATGTTCCAGGTACCAATTATAAACCATTTTTTAAAGGCAAAAATCGTCATCATGGGGGGATTATGGTTTGATCTAAAATTTGTTAACGTTTCTGTAATTGTTGGGTATTTAAAATGAGTGGTTGATTTGACCACTGGAGCCGATCCTAGAATTGGGGATGCCAATAAACCCAACTTTCCGTACCGAAATACACAACCGTGAAACTTCCCATTCTGAACATTACCAATTTTAAATGATCAATAATGGATACAATACAGCCAATAAGCCGTTCTTTAGATTATACCGACTTTCTTTTCAATTTAACACCATAGATTCCCCCAATGAGAAAGATTATCTCCTGTATGAACTCTCCGTAACGAAGCAGAAAAATTGGTATAATCCCTCTAATAACAGCATCGCAGACGCAGTTTCTAACAGATTATGGATGCTTCCACAAATATCTACCCAGATTTGGAAATGATAGCTCGCATATGTGACCATGCTGTTTAAAAAAAGAATAAGGCGAAATACATGTCATACTTCATAGTCTGAGGTTTGAGAGACATGGCATCAGCAATTCTATGTTCTGATGACAAGTATTATTGTGAAAAACCAAAGTACTGACATAAAACAGAGATAGAGTAGCACAGGGTCCACCATTGGTTGATATATTATCCCCACTCCTGTGGGTTTTAAGTTTAGAAATAAAGAATCCTAATCAACTTTAAAGCCGTTTCGCTTTAAAAATTCTACTACTGGGCTTGACCGAGAGGTCTAAATATAAACCAAGAAATATGTTTGTTTACAAGGGAAAGGAAGATTGGTCAATATGATGACCCTCTTTCCCCAAATAAAACAATTCCAGTATCCAACAGGGTTAAATACATAGGTGTAATCTTGGATAGGAAAATAAATTGGAAGTGCCACATAAAAGAACGAGCAAACAAAGCTCACATATGCTGGACACAATGTAGAAGAGCCATAGGCTCAAACTGGGGCCTTAATTCAAGGATGACACAAGTGTGGTGGACATCGATGAAAAAGAAGTGCAACATAAAAAGATTACAAAGGTCCAACGAATGTGTTGTCTCGGCATAAACGGGGCAATGAGGACCACATCCAGCAGTGCATTGGAGACGATTTTAAATATCCAACCAATAGAAATACAGATTAGATATGAAGCAGCCCTCCCGGCGACGAGACTTAAAGTGATGGGCGAATGGATCGAAAGCGATCACAAGTCATATCATCAAAAGATAGCTGTGGTAGTGACGGTGTATTTAACTGACATAACATCAGTATCCGACAGAATACCTGAAAGATCAATAGTTTCTGAGTGTGAGACCATGATACCAGACAGACAATCTTGGATTGATGTAACCCTAGCGCAGACACCATCTGGAACTTGCTGTTATACAGATGGCTCGAAACTAGGGGAGAGAACGGGGGTGTGACTTTATATCGAGGAACCGGAACCGAACTCTTATTCCGTCGGCCAGACCATAATACCGTCTTGCAGGCGGAAGTCCGAGCAATTTCAGAATGTGTGAGCTGGCTTGGCGCTAACACAAGACCAACAAATGTGAATATTTTCACAGACAGTCAAATGGCTATCAAGGCAATAACGTCTAGAACGGTGAAGTCGAGGACAGTTTTAGATTGTAAAATGCCGATTAACGCTTACTCAGAACACGGCACTATATGCATCATATGGGTGCTTGGTCATTACGGAGAAAGGGGAAACGAGAAAGCAAATGCCTTGGCATCTAGAGCCATGGACTTGCAAACGACAACCCTAGAGAACTAACCGTTCTGAACTAAAAATATGGAAGTCTTGTGGGGTGGACCAAAACGAGGATCTGACCAAGACCTTGCTGAAATAAAGCAAAATAGAGAACTGTGAGATCATGCGCGTCCTCACAGGACATACATGCTTACAAGCACATATACATAGCGTATGAGTTGTAGATGACAGCGTATGAGGGGAGGATGACGAAACGTTCGAGCATTTCCTCTGCCAGTGCCCAGCTTTCCTGAACAATAGATCCCGTTTCTTAGAAAATCATACTCTACCACTTAGTATGACTGGAAACAATTAAGGACTATATCGATAGTACAGAGTTCCTAAAATAACTTCCAAGGACCAGTCCCTTAACAATTAGAGCGCACAACAGGCCTTAGACTTAGCTGCCGCCTCTTCTAACCTAACCTAAAGTACTAACAGAATAAGGAGTTGTGCAAAAATAAATACAAAATAAATATATCCGAAAATAGCTTGATCAAGAGTAACAAAAGGAGATGTCCGTATGACCCATTTCTACCTGCAAATGTTTAGCAGATTCGGCTAACTAGTGCAGAAGTTATGGGACATTTCATATTTTACAGAACTTTGAAGTTCCAAACAAAATTCAGTGAATTTAAGATTCAACTGCCTCAGATCTCTTGGAAAGATGGCTGAGCAGTTCGAAATCCATCCGATATGGGAGCCGAGCAATAGGGACATTCCAGGGAACTGAAGTACAGATGACCTTGTAAGGCTAGGAACTACCATACATCCTCCAGGAGAACTGTAATGTGTGGGCATGCCTCTGGCAACATAAAGGATGGTCCAAATCCATGTTTATTTTTACTAATAAACAAGACTCAATGTTGTTGGCTAGTTTTTGTATTATTCTAAATGTCAAACATTCCCATTATTTGTAGAACACTATATAATTCATGTGACTGCTTCGGCTGGCTTCGCAGTAAACCGATCTACCCACGAACTATCTCTCAAGAATGACTTGCTCGATATTCGCCAAAGGGCCTGAATCGTTATTACATTATACGCATATCATCGGTCCTTCACGGTATTCCACATAAAAGTCTAAAGGAGTCAAGTCGCAGAGCTGTGCAAGCCCTTCTTGCGAAAGAGAGTGTGTCTTATGGCATCAAACGGCAGGTGATTCCAAACTGATGTGGCCCTGCCTAAACTCAAAACATTATGGACATTAAAAAAGGAAATGAAAACTATCATCGGTGATGTCAGTGTCCACGTCCTATTCTTAACAAGTAATTCCCTAGGGTGTTGTGTCCACTTGTTCCATTAAAAGTATTTCAAAAGTCTTAAAAAATTGGATTTAAACTCCATCCTTCAACGCGTTATACTCTCGGTCCGTAATAAATTGCAGACTGTATCCTTTTCCCCTAGTTAGGGTAAAACGATGTATGTCATTCATGTGGTCTAATCCAAAAGTATTTGATGTAGAGTCCACCGATGGCGCCCACTAACCGTGTGAACCGAAACACACATCTATCATCCATCATGAGTGGAGTTTTCCGTCCACATGAGAGTGTGAGCGTGGATAGATAATGTAAAAATGTGTTGGTTTGTCCGACTGTCTGTCCATCCGTCCGTCCGCCTTGTGTAGCAAAAATAGTAAACAACAATTTACTTTATGCTTCATTGGCATGCAAAAACACGCAATTTCAACATTTTAAACGGAATAAAACAAACAAAAACACAACCGCCCTCGAATCCACGAACCAAATCTATCCTGCCATGGATGGATGGATGGATGCAAGGAAAACAATCAGCGTATGGCAGTGGTAGGCGGCTCGGCTCGGCTCAGTCGGCAGTGGGGTAATCGCTTGAAAACAAACACCCACACACACGCATGCAGATAAACAAATGCAGACATACAAAGAGATTCACACGCTATTCACATGTAACACACACACACACACAGACAACTATCACCCGCACGGACTAATAAGAACAAAGGACATTTCCCATGGCATTCCACAGATTTGGTTTTTGGTTTCACCATCGAACACATGGACGGGGCCACACGGATCAGATCACAGTGGTTGGGAAAGCTTTATCTTGAAATAAATATATCGATGTAACTTGTAAGGCTTTAGAGATATCATTTTTAATTAGACAGACTTTATTACAAACCCGATATAATTCTGCGATATTTTCTTATCAAGATTAACATGGAAGCTTCCTTAGGGTTTGAAAATCATAACTGATGGACTGGGCTGTCCTTTTGTCACCGAAGGTTCTGCAAGACTAAAAGTCTCTTTACTTGCTATCCAATAAGATAGTAACCCATGATGACAGTCTCGATAACAGCAGCAAGGAGTTGGTGCGTTTCGAGTTTAGGCAGGGTCACATCAGCTTGGAATGTATACGGTTGCTAACTAGTAACCCTCATACCTGATGGTCGGGTCTGTTCTGTCCAGGAACACATACACTAAAGGTGTTCTGTAGTTTCTACCACCGCAGATCTTGCAAATGTAATTTATCGAGACTGAAAGTCTCCTTTCGTGTTTTCCAATCAGACAGTAACCCATCATGGCAAACACAATAAGTAAGTTGTCCTGTATCGATACCAGCAGCTGGGAATTGTTACGTTTCGAGATTAAGCTAGGCCGCATCAGCTTGTAATTTATGTAGATACGAAATAGTAACCATCTGCCATTAGGTCACTTTCGCTCTCTCTCTCTAAATAGAGCTTGCATGTCTCCAGAGGCATGCGTATATATTTCTGTTCCCCTGAAGCTTGCATGGCAGTTCCTAGCTTTAAAAGTTCATGGAATATCCCTGAGGTTACTTATATGATCCCATCGAGGGTGTGATCCTTTGTATTTAAAGACGACAGACAAAGAGTTTTGAGAAGTGTGGGTTCCACCTTTTCCTTGAATATAAGTACTACTTTGTATGTCATCAGATAACATAAATGTGACGTAGATTAAAGCATGTTGAATATATAACCTACGGACGTGACCCAATTCACAAAACTTGGTTTTGAAGGTAAATTGATGAAATCCTGACTGAGTCATCAACATTGTTAGCTGTTGAAGTACAAGAAGTCAAAGACGAGACATGGATTCGTCGCCAGAATTACACCGCATGTCTAGAAGCTCCATTTTAACCTCATCCATTTTAACAACCCCCCAGTTTTATGGGGGAAGACCGGAATTACACTGCTGGGTTCTGTATCTAAAGGAGAGGGCGGAATCCATGTATACTCTCTCGTGCGTGACGGTATTAGAGCCCCACCTGACCAAACCTCACCCACCATCTTCAGAACTGTTTTGTAATACTCAATAGAGCGCTTGTCTCCGATGAACTTCAGTTTCATGCGACCCAGAACATTTTGCGCTATCTGTGGCTAAAAAGACATTGTATCTCACTTTGTAGGTCTGAAGTTCTTCGAGCGAGATTCTATTGGGGTCCATTTGCGTCAACAACCCTTTGACCCTGTCGAAGGGAAGGAGTAAGCGGTTGCGTTAATGAATTATTTGTAGAATCTCCAATCATGATGACAAAATCAGCACTTGTAGCAGTAAATATTTCTTGGACTTGTCAACTTGCCCTGTAGTTTGCGAATTTATGAATGAGTCTCCTAAGATTCAAGCACCAGTCAAATGCTAAGTCTTATTCAGAGTACAACGGGGAAGTTATGTACAATTTCATATCTTCCCCGAAAGGGTATACCATCAAACAATGATTTTGATATGCAGTCTGACTCTGGGGACAGAAGCTGTATCCATTTCGAAATTCAACAAGCACAAAGACATTTACGAGCCGAACAGGGACATATATTGTTGAGGCTGCAGCCATATATTAGTCAAGTTATAATCCACAGACCGTGTGGCAGAACGGTACTCGTGACTTTTGTCTTCCTTATTTGCGGACATTGAAAATACTTTCCTGGCGTCGAGTTTGAAACGTGTGGCTGTCTTTGAACCTTAATATCAAAGACACACAAATTCCGACCACGAACTGTACTAGGATTCTCGGAGAAACGTTCGACAGCCATTTTAAATATTCTGTACGTGCCACAGCTATTTGTGATAGAATGAGAAGTAGGAACAAGGACACTAAGTAGCTCGCCGGCAGCACTTGGGGAACCGACTGAAAGCCCTTGTTGAGCACTTATAAAGCGATGGACCGTTCCGTGCAAACTATGCAGCTCCAGTGTGGTCACCAAATGTGAGCAAGATTCAGTGGAAGAATATGCAGAGCTACCAGAATGCCGCACTAAGAACAGCGACAGGGTGCCTCTTCATGTATTGCGAGGACCACCATCATGAGGAGTCGAAGATCGTAGCCGTGCTAGGTTGCTGCAGGAGTACCATCCCAACCCCCACCTTCCGGACAGGCTACGAAAACCCTGGCAGTTTCGGAGAGTATTTCAATATCAACAGCTCGATGTACCACAGTACAAAAGAGAGCCTATCGGTTAGAGAGACTACTAAGCAGGGTTGAATAATATTTAAGCCACTAAGTCGCATCAGCAGTTTACAACTACCGGGAGAATATCATTCTCCAGTAGTTTCAGAAGATGAGTATCTGCCGAAAAACAAGAGCTGTTCTGGCACAGCTGAGATATCGTTAGTTTCATATTCTGTGCGATGAATCCAGGAGAAGTCAAATATTTTTTCGGTTTTCGTTGAACTCAGCAATCTGTTCAGTTTGTTTTGATTCGACAATTGCAGTTTAGGTCCCTTAGATGCTTATTCCTTAAGATTTCAGATGAAGAAAATTTACGGTGAATTTTCCCACTTAATGATTTGGATGGTATAAATTAAGTAGCACTTGTAGCAGTCGATCTTTGTGGCTTTTGACTTACTAACATGCCTCACTTGATGTTTGATGTCGACACATGGTTGATTCGCAACACAGTGACCAACACTGGCGTCGTCATTTACTCGGACAGTCAAGCTGCCATTAAATCTCTGGAGGCTGCATCCCTAAATTCACGAACAGCCCCCGACTGCCACAAATCTCTTAACGAGATGTCTGAGCAGTTCATCATACACCTCAATGGGTGCTTTGGCATTGGGATATCCTGGGGAACTGCAAAGCTGATGAAATTTCTAGGAAAAGGACGACAATAAAAATGATCAATATAATATAACATTCAAGCTGTGGCTTTGACAAAAGGCAGTCCAACGAAAGATGGACAGAAATCGACACCTATAGGGTAGCTAGACAAATCTGGCGCAGATATGTCCTGAGAAGTGCAAAATATCTCCTCTCAAAAAGGCCGTCTACGTTAAAGTCAGTTCGGACGGAACACTGCGAGATCGGCGAACACGCCAGGAGATTGGGAATTGAGTCCAAGGACTTCTGCAGAAGTTGTCGAGCAGACAATGAAGCCGACCAAAATTTTCGGCGGCGGCGGCGCATTGAAAAATATCGATAGGCGGCGGCGGCTGATCGGCTGAGCCGATCAATTTTCAACAATCGGCTGAGCCGGTAAATTTTCCACAATCGAAAGCGCACGAATACGAATGTAATTCTCCTGCAAAAGTGGCTTTTTTTTGATATTTAGCGTTAGAGGAAAAAACTTTAAATTAACACAAAGTTATGGAAGTTTGATATAATATTGAAAATCGGTTTAATAAATCTTCAATGGTTGATACATTTGTTATTAAGTTGACAATCCTTGGCCAAAAGGAATTGGGTCGTTCCGGAGTTTAGATCCGATGGTTTTGGGCCTCAGTATTTTGAAATGTTATGGACGAAATACTAGGGTTGGTCTCTTAATTTTGGCGCTTTTCTTCTATTTCTGCACATATGAATTTTAAACGCCCTTGCGAATATTCTGTGAAAATTTAAAAAAAATCGAGGGAAACAATTTTTTTGGAACTCAAAATTTTTTAAACGTAGACTTTGAAAAAATCGGTTCAGCTGTAATTTTCGTAAAACCCAAAACGCATTTTTTATTTAAAATTCCCGTATATTTTTATAATATTTTTTAATAAAATATAGCCATATCTTATATTAACATTAGCAACTTTTTATAAACTTTGTACGCTACGCTTTGTACTTAACTCTAAATATTGCAAATTCCGAACCTAAGGTATCACTTAGTAGTCGCTTACTATATTTTCATGGTTGCAAAAATAAAATCTTCTTGACTCACCAAATAAAATTCGGCGGCTGAGTTTCAGCCGATATGAGCCGCTAAAATCGGCGGCGGCGCCGACTTGTAAAAAATCATCGGCGATGGCGCGCCGCCGGTTTGCGCCGCGGCGGCTTCATAGCCTGCTGTCGAGATGACGAAAAAGTAGAGAGTATTAAGCACTTGCTTTATTACTAAGCAAATGACGTTATTGAGTAAACGACGTCTGGATATCTGGATACTGGGATCGAGCATTCTAAGAAGTCCGACAGATATTGCCGGTATCGATGTTCGTATTATAGATAACTTTGTGTATCGAACAGAATGGATTCGATGGAAGGCATCTGAGCCCTTGGTAGCACCAGGGACCTACATCGGTCTATGTGAGCTGGCAAAGCTGGCTGCCACCTTTACCTCAACTTATGGTAGCAAGACAAAACTAGCCAAACGACTACCAGGAAAGGTCAAAATATCTCCTTGCACTACAGAGGAAAACACTGCCTATATTAGTGTCAGTTCTGACGGAACATTACCTGATCAGTGAACACGCCAGGAGGTTGGGAATTAAGTCCAATGACTTCTGCAGAAGATGAGGAGAAAGTTGAATGTAGTGTCTACCTGCTTTGTTACTGTCCCGCATTGAGTAAACGACATCTGGATATACTGGGGTCGACCTTTCTAGGAAGTCTGACAAATCTTACCGGTACGGATATTCGTATTATTGATAACTTTGTGTATCAAACAGGTTGGTTCCGATGACATGCAATTGGCCCCGCGGTAGCACATTGGTCTATGTGAGCTGGTAACTCCACCGCTTCTCGAATGAAATGATTGGGAAACACTGATATGTATGGCACTACTAGCTGCAGATGTTGGCCGAAGTTGACTATCCACCAAACCTTATAGTCAATATTCCGGTTATATTGTCCACCAAGTCCTATAGTCTGTGATTTGGTGGATAGGTCTCGGCGATCAAATCTATTAGAAACAACTTCAGCTAATAAATTATATAATGTTGTGCAGAATAAGGTGGCTTGAAACCACTGTGTGGTGTTGTCGATGGCTATGGCATATCATTCATTAGCTCTGCGTTGATTGCCATTTTCAGCGCGTTTGTTTATTATTTAAACTATAAAAACGTTGATTGTTTTCTCTCTCTCCCCCTCCCCGAACCAAATCACCACCGCTCTGTATATATGTCTATGAGTGTGTGTGAGAGTGGCATGTGAAAGGTTTTTGTTGATATTTGTTTAGTTTCCGGTATCAGCAACAACAGCAGCAGCAGTAGAAAGGAAATGCACCATAAAACGTTGCGAATAAACATTAATTAAGCTTTCGTTTGTTTGTTTATTTTGTTTATTGTTAAATTCAGGCAACACAACAACATCAGTGGCAATGGCAACACGAAGCCGCCACGGTAGCAGTATTATTTCCATTTCGTGGAAATCTAAACAACGGCCAGATCGTGTATTTCTGCACGTGTGAATATGAGTGAGTTGCGCCTAAAATTATGCGCTTTAAAATATTTTCAATATCAGGCACACTGAAGAAAATAATTATAAGAATGGGTTCTATAGATTTAACGAGAAACTCTTTTTTATTACAAAATGTGTGTGGCCAATTCATTAATTAAATTTCTTGAATTTAAAAAAAGTATCTAAATTTTATTCTTATTTTGGGAAATAAGAGAACTCCGTCTATATTTTGTTGATTTTTCCAAAAATAATGTGAGGGAAGACTATGTTATTTTTTATCCAGAACATTATGGTCCAGAATTTTACCTAATAATATCCTTTAAACCTATTGCTTTTGGTATATTATATATTATAACTGCTTTTACAAGGATAACAGGACGTTTTAGATATTGGAGTTCTTTAACAAAAATATTTGTCATTAGGTCCTCTAAATTTTATTCTTCGACGTATTCTATATATTCTATAGATTTCACATCCAAATTCACCTTTGAACTGACTAACCGTTTATATTTCCCCGCAAACTTTGTGGGCTAATATCTGAGCGCCTAGATATGTTAGTAAACAAGGATAATTCCATTAGACTCAACGCTGGGATATTATACGGGAGCCACTCAATATTTTTCCATATTCAACCTCGACCCACTCTAACACTCGTGGAAATTTTTTTGAATTGATATTTGTGTATGGATTTTATCAACAGCAATTTCTGTAGGAAAAACAACAATTGAAAAAACAAAAGTTTGGTATTCATTGTGTGGGATTTGAAACGGTTTCTTAAACAGTATCTGGGTCTCGTTGGGCGGAAATTTGTAAATTAGGAAAGATAAATGTCGGGCGGGGCTGACTATATAATACTCTCCACCATTGTTTGCCTATAAATAACCATTATTAATATGAATTGCTTTAGGTTTAGGTTAAATGGAGTACATTTCTAAATTCTAGGCACATAGGTTAAAATACGAACGATCTATACCGCGAAGAAGTCAAATTCGACTGCGACAAATTAAAATCAATTAAAAAATGCGTTTCTAGATCGTTAAAAAGGGACATCACAGAGGAAATTTATCAAAATATACTATGTCAACTTAACACGCTTTAAGGGACATTGCATTTTTAACTGTTTCCATTTATATGTTTTTAGAAGTTTTTTGTTAATGATCGATTTAATTTTTTTAATTAGATTTATTTATTGAATGTTTTCACATTCGAATTGTTCAGCTTTTTTCTTCCTTTCGAAAGAGAGGTTTTTGTGGTGTATTGGAAAAGATAAGACACTGCGCTCTGAAAGCCATGTAAACACATACCCTTATACGTATTTCAGTCCTGTGCGGGGATATCATCAGAGGGTCTTATACATGACACACAGTGTGAGCTTGTAGTTGTGGCGATTATCACTTGTATATATACCAATCTACAAAGAAATTTGCATATGGGAATTATATACCTACGAAGAAAGCGTACAAGTCACACAGCCAAAGCGTACAAGTCACACATTTATATTCAGTCAAAATTTCGTCTTTGAATCCAATCAAAAGTCGTTAGTAAAGGACATTCGATTTGCATTACAAAGAAATTTCATACGAATTTAAAAGGTTCGTAAAATTTTGTTCGTCTCTCCTGATATCATACCTGTTTAAAATTACTTTGGGATGGAGGTAATGTAGGAAGTATGTACTGCCCTCCAAAGAAGGACAGCCATATTTCCATTTCAGTAGTTTTGAGATATTTAGCTTTTACGTTTTATAACTTTCACGCCTATATATACATATTTATTCCTTTGATTCCAATGTGGAACAAAGGGCCGCAACAAACTCTATATTGCGCCATCAGCATCACTTCCTGCCAAGTCGCCTCCACTAAGCCAACTTCCGCTGCTATTTGCCTCCTCCAGGTATTGGCAGGTCTACCCCTTCTTCTGCTGCCTTGATGATTCCACGATATTGCAATTTTCGATACGTTCTCCTTAGGATATGACCGATCCAATTCCATTTCTTTTTAAGTATATGACTATGGATTGAAGATTGTCTTACTATAATTTCGTGGTCGAGGTAACATTCGGCTACAATATTTTCATTATCTTTTGGAGGGGCCAGTTTATGAACACCTGTAGATCCTGCAGGTCGTTGGCTGAGGTGTTCCATGATTCAGATGTAGAACAGATTATACTTTTGACGAGAAAAAAAAGTTTGGTTTTTAAGTGGATTTGGGTAGATTTCCACACTTTTTGGATATGATGATATGACGATATGATGCTGCCCAAGTATGTGAAGGAGAAATTATGGGTAAGCAGACATATATCGTTCCTGCCCAGTAAGCGTTCGTGTAGAACTTTGCATGTCAAATCATGGTATAAGGCTTTAGGTTTAGGTTTATAGTGGGGTGGCAGCCGGTTTTACCAGCTCACATAGACCGATTTAGGTCCCTAACCTAAACATAAAATTAAAAGGCGCGAAAATTACAAAACGTAAAAGCTAACTATCTCAAAACTACTGAAATGGAGATACGTTTTTCTTTCTTAGGGTGGCAGTGTAGATGCCTGTGCTTATAGTCTGAGGCTCCAGCGAGAGTTAGTCTGAGGCTCCAGCGAAAGTTGGCGTGGTGGTCTCTTCACTTCCAGATGGCTAGGCAACGACGTTGGCTGAGACCTCACCTTTTGTAGTGGAAGCTACATCCTGCGATATAGCTTCAGAACAATCGCTCTGAAGTCTCAGTATCCAAAGAAAGACATATATATATATATATATATATTGATATTCTATCTCTACCCAGAGCTCTTCGCTGGCCTCAAATTTAATTTCAGTTAAATATAAATAAGATTGCTATCTATGTTTGTTTCAATTGCGATCATGAGTGCAAATCTGGACTGAATACATCTATACTGAAATCCTACGGCATTCTAGAATCGTTAAAATAATCGCACTGTACGGCTTCAACTACTGCCACATATCATTTTTTGCAGTTACGTAAAGTGATAACAAAAACATCCATTCCAAACTTCAAGACGATTTTTCAATTGTTCTCCACATTTCGTTTTCTCAGTATTAGAGTAATATGGGTGTGTGCCTGCTGAATCTGAAATCTCCCCATTTTTGCTGGGGCACGCGCATTGTTGAGCAAATGCGTCCACACAACGTTTCAAGACGCCTCGGACGCATCGGTATCAGGTTTTCAAAATGAGGTTATAATGCGGCGGCCACGTCTACTGGACCGATCTTGCCCATTGTTTCCTCGTTTACGCGTGCTACTGTCTCTGCAATGATATTTGAAGTGCTTCAATTTTACAATTACGTTGGTACTGGCTATGCCACACTCACTGTATATACATTATTGCTTCCTGATGTCTAATGGGAAATCCCGATCTCGAAATTCCCGGGATTGGGGGCATATTTTAATAATAGTATATGAAGCTGTCTCGTCTAAAATAGATAGATACACTATGTCAAAAAAAACTAAAATGTAAACTAATGAAACAAATTGTTAACATCAAAAAACATTGACATAATTCGATGAAAAAATTAGAATTTTGGAAACTAATTACAAAATATTTCATAAATTTAATTATAAACAAGTAAACCTAAAACAAGAACACAAGTAGAGTTTGTGTCCCACAAAACAAATAACATATTTATGAAAAAATCCTAATACTTATAAAATCTGATTTGGATCGATCGATGTGGTTCTTATAATAAAGGAATTAGTCAAACTGATTTCTCCAGATGAAAAAATATTTTTCGTGGTTTAATGATAGAAAATTATAACGTCAATTATATTAATTCAAATGACAAACTGTAATTGGACCAAAATGTGAAATATTTTAATAAAAGTAAGTATTTTTTAAAAAAAGTTAACACAGTACAACACGTGATGAAATTCTGAGAATTGGACGCGAAGGTAGTCCCAACAATAAGAACTTCTGCATCATTCGTTTAGTCAAGTTGGCTCAATTAATAATACTGTCCTTGAAATGGACACTTTAAAAATGTAACAGAAATGAGACCATATGGATATACTATTTCGGCATTGCTGAATCCAGTGGTGCAAGCCGTTTTTCTAGGTTTGCTCTTGTTTTCGCGATATTGGACCAAAAAGTTTTGCAAGGAAATCATTGAGGTTAGTTATCTCGGAGCTGATTTTGAAGTGGATGGCTTCGGAATACACGCTTGGTTCCAAAGAACGAAATAAAGCGAACCTTTCGAGAATTATTTCTCTCAAAATAGTCGACCACGGTTCTCACCCCTTTACCCCTAACAAAGCGCATTCAAATCTTACCATATGTCAAACGTCATACAAATCGTCGACATTTTTAGTTTGTGTCTTTGAGAAAAACATTCCTCGCGAAAAATTACTATGAGTCTCCTTTTAACATATTTATGAAAAACTATCAGGTTTCATAATTTTGCAGGTTTTTTTGGTTACCTTTGAAATTTCCATTGACACTAACCAAAAAATAATGTACAAAAATTTAAGTCGAAAAATGTTATTACAAATATTTTCTGCTATGAGCAGAAAAATACACAAATTATGTAATAACTCCAAATCTGCTTAATTATCATAAAAAAGTTGAGAAAGGACTTACATATAGTATTTTTTCGCGAGGAATATTTTTCTCAACGACGCCTACTATCAATGTCGACGACATGTATGATTTTTAACATATGATGAGATTTCATCGCACTTTTTCAGGGGTAAGGGGTTGAGAAACGTTGACGACTGTTTTGAGAGAAATAATTATCCAAATCTTCCCTTTATTTCGATCTTTGGACTGAAGCATATATTCCGAAGTCTTCCACTTCAAAATCACCAAAGAGATATGTAACCTCTCTGATTTCCCAACAAACTTTGTGGTCGAATATCGCGAAAACAAGAGCTAACATAGAAAAATGGCTAATGCCACTGGATTCAGTATGGCCGAAAAAGGTTTATCCATAGGTTCTCCTTTCTGTTACATTTTTGGACTAGCACAGTGTAATTTAATGGCCATACGATTTTTTTTGCTCAAAGTGGATTTTTAGCACTTTTTCTATATTTTAACACGGTTATATCTCGGTATACCATACGGAATATCTCTTTTCTGTCTGAAGCAAAGTTCAAAGTACTCTAAATATTATAAATTGAAATTGCAGGTTGCGTGGACGGTATCACGTCAGTTTTTGTCCCCATCACGCGTACCGATATCAAAGTGACACATACACAAATTGAAAACTCTTGGTACAATTGTACTCGAAATATTGCATGTTCCACCATAGTGTACCTCTATGGTCCAATACTTATCTTGAAAATCGGTTCTCGAGTTAGGCGTTCACAAACGGATTTGCATTCTCTTATGCATATATGTTCACTAAAATGTATATGACTTATGAATCACATACACTTACAAAGACCGTATATACATAAAAACCTTGGTATTTACATTTCATGGGAAATTTACAGAAACAGAATCGGTTCACGCATTACAGAGAACATCAATTAGATATATATTCACCCTATTAAATACACAGTTTCGCGTTCTTAGAGCTTCAGGCTCCAGACAAATTTAGCTTGAAGAGTTCTTTACATCCAGATGGCTGGACACCAATGTTGTTTGATTTCTCACCATCCGTAGTGCGTGCTACTTCCCGCGATATAGCTTCGGGACAATTGTCCTGATGACAAGAGTCCAACAACCCCCTATTTTTATTATTTATTTAAATTAAATTAGGAAGCACATGTCCTTATCGTCTGTGACCTCTAAGGATTTACAATTAGACAAAATACTGTTTTTATCCCCTCACCTTAGAGAGGTGGGTATATGTATATCAATTACTACTAGCAAAGAGTGTAACACATCGAGGGAGTGATCTAAGACATAATGTTTGTTTATGGAAAATTCGATTTCGCTCATTTTAACTTATTTGAGCAATGTCCGTCCGTCTGTCTGCTAACTGGTACGCACGTTAGCTCTTGAAAGGATTAACCGATCGACTTCCAATTTGGTATGCGGTAATATTTTTTTCCATCTCAGGCTAAGTTCGAAAATGGGCCTTATTGCTCCACGCCTTTTAGTACCTCCCTCACAAAGGATTAACGTTTAGTGAAATATTGATTCTTTAAAAAATGCTATACTATATCTTCGAATTCCACACATAGTATAGTATCACCTCGAGAAAAATGGGCGAAAGTGTCACACCCCTTTTGGTACCTCCCACACCATGGACCATTTTGCTCCAAAAATTTTCTGCTTATATCTTTAATACCAGTGCATAGGGCAGTGGAAATACACAACTGACGAGTTCACTAAATAAGTAGAAGTGAAGGAGAAAAGATCAGAGCAAGGCCGTAGTATAGAATACATATAAGCGAAGAAGGGAGGGTTTAGTAGCACAGTGTTATCAGCTGTTCTTTATAGATTTGCAGAACCAGAGAGATTTCTTACCAGTGCATACAAATACTAGAAATGTTTTATAGTGTAATGTTGTTATAGAAAGTCCTACCTAGAATCCGGTGAAAAGTGGGCGTTATTGACACGCCCCTTTTGGTATCTCCCACACAAATGGACCATTTTGCAGCAAAAGTTAACAGCTTATAACTTTAATGCCAGTGCATACTTTAAAGTTATTAAATGCAATTTAAATTGATAATAATTTAATTAAAGCAAAATAATAAACAAAAACCAGTAAGGAAAGGCTAAAGTCGGGCGGGGCCGACTATATAATACCCTACACCACTCTCGAAATATTGAATAACTCTTACATAAATTTACTTTTGGGACATTTTATACTTAAATAATACCCTGTACCACAGTGTGGTGTAGGGTATAAAAACGATTGGATCTAAAGAGCCAAATCAGATGAAACATATATATGGGAGCTATAGCTAAATCTTTACCGATTTTCTTCAAATTCAATAACGTTGGTTCATGGATCAAGAAACTTTACCATTCTAAATTTCAAAACGATTGGATGTAAAATACAGCTTCTATAGAACTAAAGGGCCAAATCGGACGAAACATATATATGGGAGCTATAGCTAAATCTTAACCGATTTTCTTCAAATTCGGTAATGTTGGTTCATGGATCAAGAAACTCTACCATTCTAAATTTCAAAATGATGGGATGTAAAATAAGCTTCTTCAGGACTAAAGAGCAAAATCGGACGAAACATATATATGGGAGCTATAGCTAAATCTTAACCGATTTTCTTCAAATTCGGCAATGTTGGTTCATGGATCAAGAAACTCTACTATTCTAAATTTCAAAACGATTGGATGTAAAATACAGCTTTTATAGGACTAAAGGGCCAAATCGGACGAAACATATATATGGGAGATATAGCTAAATCTTAACCGATTTTCTTCAAATGCGGTAGTGTTGGTTCATGGATTAAGAAAGTCTACCATTCTAAATTTCAAAAGGATTGGATGTAAAATACAGCTTCTACAGGACTAAAGAGCACAATCGGACGAAACATATATATGGGAGCTATAGCTTAATCTTAACCGATTTTCTTCAAATTCGGCAATGTTGGTTCATGGATCAGGAAACTCTACCATTCTAAATTTCAAAACGATTGGATGTAAAATACAGCTTCTATAGGACTAAAGGGCCAAATCGGACGAAACATATATATGGGAGCTATAGCTAAATCTGAACCGATTTCAACCAAATTCAATAGCGATCTTAACAGCTGCGAAATACTCTAAACTGCAAAATTTCAGAACGATCGGAGTGAAATTGCGACCTGTAGTCGACGAACAACTTTACATGGACAGACGGACGGACGGACGGACAGACATGCTTAAATCGACTCAGCTAGTGATTCTGAGTCGATCGGTATACTTTAAGGTGGGTCTAGCTGTGTTATTTTCAGGTGTTACAAACATCTGCCGTGAAACAAACTTATAATACCCTGTACCACAGTGTGGTGTAGGGTATAATTACGAATATTTTTTGGGGCTAAAGGTGAGGGGATTCCTAAGTCGGTTTACCCGACTGAACATTCTTACTTGTTTTTCTTTTTATTTTGTTTCCCTATCTGTTCGATTGTTTAATGCTCCCTCGTATCTAATCTTTTGAAGATATCCTCCTCCGAATGCCAGTGAATTTGCAAATGTTATTCGCGAAAAAACAATCAATTGAATATTTATTATAGGATAACTAGAGGCGCACCCAAAGCAAACACAATTCTGCACGAATGCAAACATATACACAAACATTTGCCAAACAAACAGTTGCCAAAAACTCGTTGCACAGCGATAAACCTCATCCTTTCACCTTGAGTTGTGTTGATTGGTGTCCTCTCTGCATTTTTCAGGATTAACTTCACTGTTTGTGCGCACATTTTTGTTTGTTTGCCGAAAAAACACAGAAATGTTTGTGGGTGTGTGTGCGGTTTTTTATCCCGGATGTACGAGTATTCGGGATACTATGTGCGTCTGTTGGAGAGTGAGTGGAGTTTGTACTAATTTTCTTCTAATCGTTATCATATGTCTGCCACTGGCAATGTGTTTACTTTTTCCCATGTGTTTGTGTCCTATCACCCTCTCCGCCGATGACTGCTTATCTTTATAATGTTTGTTATTGTCCTGTCGGTCTGGCAATTCGCACCCAACGATCTCTGGCTTATGGATTAAATCAATTTTGTAGTTTGTGCATTTGTCTGCAACAGACAAAAGGGGAAAGGATAAACCCATCATTTATTAAAAATACCAATCGACTGAGAATCACTTCCTGAGTTGATTTAAGCAATCAAGGCGCAAGTGCTATTTACGTTCCGATCATAATGACACTTGGCACTGCGCTCTCGCTGTGCTCCCTATTGAAATTTGTGAAAATCTGGTCAGGTTCAAATATGTCTCTCATTCATACATATTTAGGTTTAGGTTAGGGTGCAGTCAGCTTTGCCAGCTCCCACAGACCAATGTAGGTCCCTAGTGATACGAGTAAAATGCATTTTGAGTTTTTCTAAATTTTGGCCAAAAATTAGTGATAGCAAAATTTCCTCCTTTTCCTTCTACGGGGCTTATTTAACGAGATATTTGCATTTTAAGTTTTGCTAAGGAAATTCTAAATTTTGGCCAAATATTAGTGATAACAAAATTTCGCCCTTTTCCTTCTACGGGGCTTATTTAGCTAAGGAAAGGGAAAATTTTGGCCAAAAATTAGTGATAACAAAATTTCGCCCTTTTCCTTCTACGGGGCTTATTTAACGACATATTTGCATTTTAAGTTTTGCTAAATTTTGGCCAAAAATTAGTAATAACAAAATTTCGCCCTTTTCCTTCTACGGGGCTTATTTAACGAGATATTTGCATTTTAAATTTTGCTAAGGAAATTCAAAATTTGGCCGAAAAATAATGATACAAAATTTCGCCCTTTTCCTTCTACGGGGCTTATTTAACGAGATATTTGCTTTTAAGTTTTGCTAAGGAAATTAAAAATTTTGCCCAAAAATTAGTGATAACAAAATATCGCCATTTTCCTTCTACGGAGCTTATTTAATGAGATATTTGCATTTTAAGTTTTGCTAAGGAAATTCAAAATGTTGGCCAACAATTAGTGATAACAAAATTTCGCCCTTTTCCTTCTACGGAGCTTATTTAGCGAGATATTTGCATTTTAAGTTTTGCTAAGGAAATTCAAAATTTTGGCAAAAAATTAGTGATAACAAAATTTCGCCCTTTTCCTTCTATGGGGCTTATTTAACGAGATATTTGCATTTTAAGTTTTGGTAAATTTTGGCCAAAAATTTGTGATAACAAAATTTCGCCCTTTTCCTTCTACGGGGCTTATTTTACGAATATTTGCATTTTAAGTTTTGATGAGGACATTCAAAATTTTGGCAAAAATTAGTGATAACAAAATTTCGCATTTTCCTTCTACGGGGCTTATTTAACGTGATATTTGCATTTTAAGTTTTGGTAAATTTTGGCCAAAAATTTGTGATAACAAAATTTCGCCCTTTTCCTTCTATGGGGCTTATTTAACGAGATATTTGCATTTTAAGTTTTGCTAAGGAAATTCAAAATTTTGGCAAAAAATTAGTGATAACAAAATTTCGCCCTTTTCCTTCTACGGGGCTTATTTGTCTGCAACAGACAAAAGGGGAAAGGATAAACCCATCATTTATTAAAAATACCAATCGACTGAGAATCACTTCCTGAGTTGATTTAAGCAATCAAGGCGCAAGTGCTATTTACGTTCCGATCATAATGACACTTGGCACTGCGCTCTCGCTGTGCTCCCTATTGAAATTTGTGAAAATCTGGTCAGGTTCAAATATGTCTCTCATTCATACATATTTAGGTTTAGGTTAGGGTGCAGTCAGCTTTGCCAGCTCCCACAGACCAATGTAGGTCCCTAGTGATACGAGTAAAATGCATTTTGAGTTTTTCTAAATTTTGGCCAAAAATTAGTGATAGCAAAATTTCCTCCTTTTCCTTCTACGGGGCTTATTTAACGAGATATTTGCATTTTAAGTTTTGCTAAGGAAATTCTAAATTTTGGCCAAATATTAGTGATAACAAAATTTCGCCCTTTTCCTTCTACGGGGCTTATTTAGCTAAGGAAAGGGAAAATTTTGGCCAAAAATTAGTGATAACAAAATTTCGCCCTTTTCCTTCTACGGGGCTTATTTAACGACATATTTGCATTTTAAGTTTTGCTAAATTTTGGCCAAAAATTAGTAATAACAAAATTTCGCCCTTTTCCTTCTACGGGGCTTATTTAACGAGATATTTGCATTTTAAATTTTGCTAAGGAAATTCAAAATTTGGCCGAAAAATAATGATACAAAATTTCGCCCTTTTCCTTCTACGGGGCTTATTTAACGAGATATTTGCTTTTAAGTTTTGCTAAGGAAATTAAAAATTTTGCCCAAAAATTAGTGATAACAAAATATCGCCATTTTCCTTCTACGGAGCTTATTTAATGAGATATTTGCATTTTAAGTTTTGCTAAGGAAATTCAAAATGTTGGCCAACAATTAGTGATAACAAAATTTCGCCCTTTTCCTTCTACGGAGCTTATTTAGCGAGATATTTGCATTTTAAGTTTTGCTAAGGAAATTCAAAATTTTGGCAAAAAATTAGTGATAACAAAATTTCGCCCTTTTCCTTCTATGGGGCTTATTTAACGAGATATTTGCATTTTAAGTTTGGTAAATTTTGGCCAAAAATTTGTGATAACAAAATTTCGCCCTTTTCCTTCTACGGGGCTTATTTTACGAATATTTGCATTTTAAGTTTTGATGAGGACATTCAAAATTTTGGCAAAAATTAGTGATAACAAAATTTCGCATTTTCCTTCTACGGGGCTTATTTAACGTGATATTTGCATTTTAAGTTTTGGTAAATTTTGGCCAAAAATTTGTGATAACAAAATTTCGCCCTTTTCCTTCTACGGAGCTTATTTAGCGAGATATTTGCATTTTAAGTTTTGCTAAGGAAATTCAAAATTTTGGCAAAAAATTAGTGATAACAAAATTTCGCCCTTTTCCTTCTATGGGGCTTATTTAACGAGATATTTGCATTTTAAGTTTGGTAAATTTTGGCCAAAAATTTGTGATAACAAAATTTCGCCCTTTTCCTTCTATGGGGCTTATTTAACGAGATATTTGCATTTTAAGTTTTGCTAAGGAAATTCAAAATTTTGGCAAAAAATTAGTGATAACAAAATTTCGCCCTTTTCCTTCTACGGGGCTTATTTAACGAGATATTTGCATTTTAAGTTTTGGTAAATTTTGGCCAAAAATTTGTGATAACAAAATTTCGCCCTTTTCCTTCTACGGGGCTTATTTAACGAGATATTTGCATTTTAAGTTTTGGTAAATTTTGGCCAAAAATTTGTGATAACAAAATTTCGCCCTTTTCTTTCTACGGGGCTTATTTTACGAGATATTTGCATTTTAAGTTTTGCTACGAAAATTCAAAATGTTATCCAAAAATTAGTGCTAACAAAATTTCGCCCTTTTCCTTCTACGGGGCTTATTTAACGAGATATTTGCATTTTAAGTTTTGCTAAGGAAATTCAAAATTTTGGCAAAAAATTAGTGATAACAAAATTTCGCCCTTTTCCTTCTACGGGGCTTATTTAACGAGATATTTGCATTTTAAGTTTTGCTAATGAAATTCAAAATTTTGGCCCTTTTCCTTCTACGGGGCTTATTTAACGAGATATTTGCATTTTAAGTTTTGCTAAGGAAATTCAAAATTTTATCCAAAAATTAGTGATAACAAAATTTCGCCCTTTTCCTTCTACGGGGCTTATTTAACGAGATATTTACATTTTAAGTTTTGCTAAGGAAATTCAAAATTTTGGCCAAAAATTTGTGATAACATAATTTCGCCCTTTTCCTTCTACGGGGCTTATTTAACGAGATATTTGCATTTTGAGTTTTGCTAAATTTTGGCCAAAAATTTGTGATAACAAAATTTCGCCCTTTTCCTTCTACGGGGCTTATTTAACGAGATATTTGCATTTTAAGTTTTGCTAAGGAAATTCAAAATTTTATCCAAATATTGGTGATAACAAAATTTTGCTTATTTAACGAGATATTTGCATTTTAAGTTTTGCTAAGGAAATTCAAAATTTTGGTCCAAAATTAGTGATAACAAAATTTCGCCCTTTTCCTTCTACGGGGCTTATTTAACGAGATATTTGCATTTTAAGTTTTGCTAAGGAAATTCAAAATTTTGGCAAAAAATTAGTGATAACAAAATTTTCGCCGTTTTCCTTTTACGGGGCTTATTTAACGAGATATTTGCATTTTAAGTTTTGCTAAGGAAATTCAAAATTTTGGCAAAAAATTAGTGATAACAAAATTTCGCCCTTTTCCTTCTACGGGGCTCATTTAACGAGATATTTGCATTTTAAGTTTTGCTAAGGAAATTCAAAATTTTGGCCCTTTTCCTTCTACGGGGCTTATTTAACGAGATATTTGCATTTTAAGTTTTGCTAAGGAAATTCAAAATTTTATCCAAATATTGGTGATAACAAAATTTCGCTTATTTAACGAGATATTTGCATTTTAAGTTTTGCTAAGGAAATTCAAAATTTTATCCAAATATTGGTGATAACAAAATTTCGCTTATTTAACGAGATATTTGCATTTTAAGTTTTGCTAAGGAAATTCAAAATTTTGGCAAAAAATTAGTGATAACAAAATTTCGCCGTTTTCCTTTTACGGGGCTTATTTAACGAGATATTTGCATTTTAAGTTTTGCTAAGGAAATTCAAAATTTTGGCAAAAAATTAGTGATAACAAAATTTCGCCCTTTTCCTTCTACGGGGCTCATTTAACGAGATATTTGCATTTTAAGTTTTGCTAAGGAAATTCAAAATTTTGGCCCTTTTCCTTCTACGGGGCTTATTTAACGAGATATTTGCATTTTAAGTTTTGCTAAGGAAATTCAAAATTTTATCCAAATATTGGTGATAACAAAATTTCGCTTATTTAACGAGATATTTGCATTTTAAGTTTTGCTAATGAAATTCAAAATTTTGGTCCAAAATTAGTGATAACAAAATTTCGCCCTTTTCCTTCTACGGGGCTTATTTAACGAGATATTTGCATTTTAAGTTTTGCTAAGGAAATTCAAAATTTTGGCAAAAAATTAGTGATAACAAAATTTCGCCGTTTTCCTTTTACGGGGCTTATTTAACGAGATATTTGCATTTTAAGATTTGCTAAGGAAATTCAAAATTTTGGCAAAAAATTAGTGATAACAAAATTTCGCCCTTTTCCTTCTACGGGGCTCATTTAACGAGATATTTGCATTTTAAGTTTTGCTAAGGAAATTCAAAATTTTGGCCCTTTTCCTTCTACGGGGCTTATTTAACGAGATATTTGCATTTTAAGTTTTGCTAAGGAAATTCAAAATTTTATCCAAATATTGGTGATAACAAAATTTCGCTTATTTAACGAGATATTTGCATTTTAAGTTTTGCTAAGGAATTCAAAATTTTGGTCCAAAATTAGTGATAACAAAATTTCGCCCTTTTCCTTCTACGGGGCTTATTTAACGAGATATTTGCATTTTAAGTTTTGCTAAGGAAATTCAAAATTTTGGCAAAAAATTAGTGATAACAAAATTTCGCCGTTTTCCTTTTACGGGGCTTATTTAACGAGATATTTGCATTTTAAGTTTTGCTAAGGAAATTCAAAATTTTGGCAAAAAATTAGTGATAACAAAATTTCGCCCTTTTCCTTCTACGGGGCTCATTTAACGAGATATTTGCATTTTAAGTTTTGCTAAGGAAATTCAAAATTTTGGCCCTTTTCCTTCTACGGGGCTTATTTAACGAGATATTTGCATTTTAAGTTTTGCTAAGGAAATTCAAAATTTTATCCAAAAATTAGTGATAACAAAATTTCGCCCTTTTCCTTCTACGGGGCTTATTTAACGAGATATTTACATTTTAAGTTTTGCTAAGGAAATTCAAAATTTTGGCCAAAAATTAGTGATAACATAATTTCGCCCTTTTCCTTCTACGGGGCTCATTTAACGAGATATTTGCATTTTAAGTTTTGCTAAGGAAATTCAAAATTTTGGCAAAAAATTAGTGATAACAAAATTTCGCCCTTTTCCTTCTACGGGGCTCATTTAACGAGATATTTGCATTTTAAGTTTTGCTAAGGAAATTCAAAATTTTGGCCCTTTTCCTTCTACGGGGCTTATTTAACGAGATATTTGCATTTTAAGTTTTGCTAAGGAAATTCAAAATTTTATCCAAAAATTAGTGATAACAAAATTTCGCCCTTTTCCTTCTACGGGGCTTATTTAACGAGATATTTACATTTTAAGTTTTGCTAAGGAAATTCAAAATTTTGGCCAAAAATTAGTGATAACATAATTTCGCCCTTTTCCTTCTACGGGGCTCATTTAACGAGATATTTGCATTTTAAGTTTTGCTAAGGAAATTCAAAATTTTGGCAAAAAATTAGTGATAACAAAATTTCGCCCTTTTCCTTCTACGGGGCTCATTTAACGAGATATTTGCATTTTAAGTTTTGCTAAGGAAATTCAAAATTTTGGCCCTTTTCCTTCTACGGGGCTTATTTAACGAGATATTTGCATTTTAAGTTTTGCTAAGGAAATTAAAAATTTAACCAAAAATTAGTGATAACAAAATTTCGCCCTTTTCCTTCTACGGGGCTTATTTAACGAGATATTTGCATTTTAAGTTTTGCTAAGGAAATTCAAAATTTTATCCAAAAATTGGTGATAACAAAATTTCGCTTATTTAACGAGATATTTGCATTTTAAGTTTTGCTAAGGAAATTCAAAATTTTTGCTAAAAATTAGTGATAACAAAATTTCGCCCTTTTCCTTCTACGGGGCTTATTTAACGAGATATTTGCATTTTAAGTTTTGCTAAGGAAATTCAAAATTTTGGCAAAAAATTAGTGATAACAAAATTTCGCCCTTTTCCTTCTACGGGGCTTATTTAACGAGATATTTGCATTTTAAGTTTTGCTAAGGAAATTCAAAATTTTGGCAAAAAATTAGTGATAACAAAATTTCGCCCTTTTCTTTCTACGGGGCTCATTTAACGAGATATTTGCATTTTAAGTTTTGCTAAGGAAATTCAAAATTTTGGCCCTTTTCCTTCTACGGGGCTTATTTAACGAGATATTTGCATTTTAAGTTTTGCTAAGGAAATTCAAAATTTTATCCAAAAATTAGTGATAACAAAATTTCGCCCTTTTCCTTCTACGGGGCTTATTTAACGAGATATTTACATTTTAAGTTTTGCTAAGGAAATTCAAAATTTTGGCCAAAAATTAGTGATAACATAATTTCGCCCTTTTCCTTCTACGGGGCTTATTTAACGAGATATTTGCATTTTAAGTTTTGCTAAGGAAATTCAAAATTTTATCCAAAAATTAGTGATAACATAATTTCGCCCTTTTCCTTCTACGGGGCTTATTTAACGAGATATTTGCATTTTAAGTTTTGCTAAGGAAATTCAAAATTTTATCCAAAAATTAGTGATAACAAAATTTCGCCCTTTTCCTTCTACGGGGCTTATTTAACGAGATATTTGCATTTTAAGTTTTGCTAAGGAAATTCAAAATTTTATCCAAAAATTGGTGATAACAAAATTTCGCTTATTTAACGAGATATTTGCATTTTAAGTTTTGCTAAGGAAATTCAAAATTTTGGTCCAAAATTAGTGATAACAAAATTTCGCCCTTTTCCTTCTACGGGGCTTATTTAACGAGATATTTGCATTTTAAGTTTTGCTAAGGAAATTCAAAATTTTGGCAAAAAATTAGTGATAACAAAATTTTGCCGTTTTCCTTTTACGGGGCTTATTTAACGTGATATTTGCATTTTAAGTTTTGCTAAGGAAATTCAAAATTTTTGCTAAAAATTAGTGATAACAAAATTTCGCCCTTTTCCTTCTACGGGGCTTATTTAACGAGATATTTGCATTTTAAGTTTTGCTAAGGAAATTCAAAATTTTGGCAAAAAATTAGTGATAACAAAATTTCGCCCTTTTCCTTCTACGGGGCTTATTTAACGAGATATTTGCATTTTAAGTTTTGCTAAGGAAATTCAAAATTTTGGCAAAAAATTAGTGATAACAAAATTTCGCCCTTTTCCTTCTACGGGGCTTATTTAACGAGATATTTACATTTTAAGTTTTGCTAAGGAAATTCAAAATTTTGGCCAAAAATTAGTGATAACATAATTTCGCCCTTTTCCTTCTACGGGGCTTATTTAACGAGATATTTGCATTTTAAGTTTTGCTAAATTTTGGCCAAAAATTTGTGATAGCAAAATTTCGCCCTTTTCCTTCTACGGGGCTTATTTAACGAGATATTTGCATTTTAAATTTTGCTAATGAAATTCACAATTTTATCCAAAAATTGGTGATAACAAAATTTCGCTTATTTAACGAGATATTTGCATTTTAAGTTTTGCTAGGAAATTCAAAATTTTGGTCCAAAATTAGTGATAAAAAAATTTCGCCCTTTTCCTTCTACGGGGCTTATTTAACGAGATATTTGCATTTTGAGTTTTGCTAAATTTTGGCCAAAAATTAGTGATAACAAAATTTCTCACTTTTCCTTCTACGGGGCTTATTTAACGAGATATTTGCATTTTAAGTTTTGCTAAGGAAATTCAAAATTTTGGCCAAAAATTAGTGATAACAAAATTTCGCCCTTTTCCTTCTACGGGGCTTATTTAACGAGATATTTGCATTTTAAGTTTTGCTAAGGAAATTCAAAATTTTGGCCAAAAATTAGTGATAACAAAATTTCGCACTTTTCCTTCTACGGGGCTTATTTAACGAGATATTTGCATTTTAAGTTTTGCTAAGGAAATTCAAAATTTTGGCCAAAAATTAGTGATAACAAAATTTCGCCCTTTTCCTTCTACGGGGCTTATTTAACGAGATATTTGCATTTTAAGTTTTGCTAAGGAAATTCAAAATTTTGGCCAAAAATTAGTGATAACAAAATTTCGCACTTTTCCTTCTACGGGGCTTATTTAACGAGATATTTGCATTTTAAGTTTTGCTAAGGAAATTCAAAATTTTGGCCAAAAATTAGTGATAACAAAATTTCGCCCTTTTCCTTCTACGGGGCTTATTTAACGAGATATTTGCATTTTAAGTTTTGCTAAGGAAATTCAAAATTTTGGCCAAAAATTAGTGACAACAAAATTTCGCACTTTTCCTTCTACGGGGCTTATTTAACGAGATATTTGCATTTTAAGTTTTGCTAAGGAAATTCAAATATTTGGCCAAAAATTAGTGATAACAAAATTTCGCCCTTTTCCTTCTACGGGGCTTATTTAACGAGATATTTGCATTTTAAGTTTTGCTAAGGAAATTCAAAATTTTGGCCAAAAATTAGTGATAACAAAATTTCGCACTTTTCCTTCTACGGGGCTTATTTAACGAGATATTTGCATTTTAAGTTTTGCTAAGGAAATTCAAAATTTTGGCCAAAAATTAGTGATAACAAAATTTCGCCCTTTTCCTTCTACGGGGCTTATTTAACGAGATATTTGCATTTTAAGTTTTGCTAAGGAAATTCAAAATTTTGGCCAAAAATTAGTGACAACAAAATTTCGCACTTTTCCTTCTACGGGGCTTATTTAACGAGATATTTGCATTTTAAGTTTTGCTAAGGAAATTCAAATATTTGGCCAAAAATTAGTGATAACAAAATTTCGCCCTTTTCCTTCTACGGGGCTTATTTAACGAGATATTTGCATTTTAAGTTTTGCTAAGGAAATTCAAAATTTTGGCCAAAAATTAGTGACAACAAGATTTCGCACTTTTCCTTCTACGGGGCTTATTTAACGAGATATTTGCATTTTAAGTTTTGCTAAGGAAATTCAAAATTTTGGCCAAAAATTAGTGATAACAAAATTTCGCCATTTCCTTCTACGGGGCTTATTTAACGAGATATTTGCATTTTACGTTTTGCTAAGGAAATTCAAAATTTTTGCCAAAAATTAGTGATAACAAAATTTCGCACTTTTCCTTCTACGGGGCTTATTTAACGAGATATTTGCATTTTAAGTTTTGCTAAGGAAATTCAAATATTTGGCCAAAAATTAGTGATAACAAAATTTCGCCCTTTTCCTTCTACGGGGCTTATTTAACGAGATATTTGCATTTTAAGTTTTGCTAAGGAAATTCAAAATTTTTGCCAAAAATTAGTGATAACAAAATTTCGCACTTTTCCTTCTACGGGGCTTATTTAACGAGATATTTGCATTTTACGTTTTGCTAAGGAAATTCAAAATTTTGGCCAAAAATTAGTGATAACAAAATTTCGCCATTTCCTTCTACGGGGCTTATTTAACGAGATATTTGCATTTTAAGTTTTGCTAAGGAAATTCAAAATTTTGGCCAAAAATTAGTGATAACAAAATTTCGCACTTTTCCTTCTACGGGGCTTATTTAACGAGATATTTGCATTTTAAGTTTTGCTAAGGAAATTCAAAATTTTGGCCAAAAATTAGTGATAACAAAATTTCGCCCTTTTCCTTCTACGGGGCTTATTTAACGAGATATTTGCATTTTAAGTTTTGCTAAGGAAATTCAAAATTTTGGCCAAAAATTAGTGATAACAAAATTTCGCCCTTTTCCTTCTACGGGGCTTATTTAACGAGATATTTGCATTTTAAGTTTTGCTAAGGAAATTCAAATATTTGGCCAAAAATTAGTGATGACAAAATTTCGCCCTTTTCCTTCTACGGGGCTTATTTAACGAGATATTTGCATTTTAAGTTTTGCTAAGGAAATTCAAATATTTGGCCAAAAATTAGTGATAACAAAATTTCGCCCTTTTCCTTCTACGGGGCTTATTTAACGAGATATTTGCATTTTAAGTTTTGCTAAGGAAATTCAAAATTTTGGCCAAAAATTAGTGATAACAAAATTTCGCACTTTTCCTTCTACGGGGCTTATTTAACGAGATATTTGCATTTTAAGTTTTGCTAAGGAAATTCAAATATTTGGCCAAAAATTAGTGATAACAAAATTTCGCCATTTTCCTTCTACGGTGCTTATTTAACGAGATATTTGCATTTTAAGTTTTGCTAAGGAAATTCAAAATTTTGGCCAAAAATTAGTGACAACAAAATTTCGCACTTTTCCTTCTTCGGGGCTTATTTAACGAGATATTTGCATTTTAAGTTTTGCTAAGGAAATTCAAAATTTTGATATCAAAATTTCGCCCTTTTCCTTCTACGGGGCTTATTTAACGAGATATTTGCATTTTAAGTTTTGCTAAGGAAATTCAAATATTTGGCCAAAAATTAGTGATAACAAAATTTCGCACTTTTCCTTCTACGGGGCATATTTAACGAGATATTTGCATTTTAAGTTTTGCTAAGGAAATTCAAAATTTTGGCCAAAAATTAGTGATAACAAAATTTCGCCATTTCCTTCTACGGGGCTTATTTAACGAGATATTTGCATTTTAAGTTTTGCTAAGGAAATTCAAATATTTGGCCAAAAATTAGTGATAACAAAATTTCGCCCTTTTCCTTCTACGGGGCTTATTTAACGAGATATTTGCATTTTAAGTTTTGCTAAGGAAATTCAAATATTTGGCCAAAAATTAGTGATAACAAAATTTCGCCCTTTTCCTTCTACGGGGCTTATTTAACGAGATATTTGCATTTTAAGTTTTGCTAAGGAAATTCAAAATTTTGGCCAAAAATTAGTGATAACAAAATTTCGCACTTTTCCTTCTACGGGGCTTATTTAACGAGATATTTGCATTTTAAGTTTTGCTAAGGAAATTCAAATATTTGGCCAAAAATTAGTGATAACAAAATTTCGCCCTTTTCCTTCTACGGGGCTTATTTAACGAGATATTTGCATTTTAAGTTTTGCTAAGGAAATTCAAAATTTTGGCCAAAAATTAGTGACAACAAAATTTCGCACTTTTCCTTCTACGGGGCTTATTTAACGAGATATTTGCATTTTAAGTTTTGCTAAGGAAATTCAAAATTTTGGCCAAAAATTAGTGATAACAAAATTTCGCCATTTCCTTCTACGGGGCTTATTTAACGAGATATTTGCATTTTAAGTTTTGCTAAGGAAATTCAAAATTTTGGCCAAAAATTAGTGATAACAAAATTTCGCACTTTTCCTTCTACGGGGCTTATTTAACGAGATATTTGCATTTTAAGTTTTGCTAAGGAAATTCAAATATTTGGCCAAAAATTAGTGATAACAAAATTTCGCCCTTTTCCTTCTACGGGGCTTATTTAACGAGATATTTGCATTTTAAGTTTTGCTAAGGAAATTCAAAATTTTGGCCAAAAATTAGTGACAACAAAATTTCGCACTTTTCCTTCTACGGGGCTTATTTAACGAGATATTTGCATTTTACGTTTTGCTAAGGAAATTCAAAATTTTAGCCAAAAATTAGTGATAACAAAATTTCGCCATTTCCTTCTACGGGGCTTATTTAACGAGATATTTGCATTTTAAGTTTTGCTAAGGAAATTCAAAATTTTGGCCAAAAATTAGTGATAACAAAATTTCGCACTTTTCCTTCTACGGGGCTTATTTAACGAGATATTTGCATTTTAAGTTTTGCTAAGGAAATTCAAAATTTTGGCCAAAAATTAGTGATAACAAAATTTCGCCCTTTTCCTTCTACGGGGCTTATTTAACGAGATATTTGCATTTTAAGTTTTGCTAAGGAAATTCAAAATTTTGGCCAAAAATTAGTGATAACAAAATTTCGCCCTTTTCCTTCTACGGGGCTTATTTAACGAGATATTTGCATTTTAAGTTTTGCTAAGGAAATTCAAATATTTGGCCAAAAATTAGTGATGACAAAATTTCGCCCTTTTCCTTCTACGGGGCTTATTTAACGAGATATTTGCATTTTAAGTTTTGCTAAGGAAATTCAAAATTTTGGCCAAAAATTTCGACCTTTTCCTTCTACGGGGCTTATTTAACGAGATATTTGCATTTTTAGTTTTGCTAAGGAAATTCAAATATTTGGCCAAAAATTAGTGATAACAAAATTTCGCACTTTTCCTTCTACGGGGCATATTTAACGAGATATTTGCATTTTAAGTTTTGCTAAGGAAATTCAAAATTTTGGCCAAAAATTAGTGATAACAAAATTTCGCCATTTCCTTCTACGGGGCTTATTTAACGAGATATTTGCATTTTAAGTTTTGCTAAGGAAATTCAAATATTTGGCCAAAAATTAGTGATAACAAAATTTCGCACTTTTCCTTCTACGGGGCATATTTAACGAGATATTTGCATTTTAAGTTTTGCTAAGGAAATTCAAATATTTGGCCAAAAATTAGTGATAACAAAATTTCGCACTTTTCCTTCTACGGGGCATATTTAACGAGATATTTGCATTTTAAGTTTTGCTAAGGAAATTCAAAATTTTGGCCAAAAATTAGTGATAACAAAATTTCGCCATTTCCTTCTACGGGGCTTATTTAACGAGATATTTGCATTTTAAGTTTTGCTAAGGAAATTCAAATATTTGGCCAAAAATTAGTGATAACAAAATTTCGCCCTTTTCCTTCTACGGGGCTTATTTAACGAGATATTTGCATTTTAAGTTTTGCTAAGGAAATTCAAAATTTTGGCCAAAAATTAGCGATAACAAAACTTCGCCCTTTTCCTTCTACGGGGCTTATTTAACGAGATATTTGCATTTTAAGTTTTGCTAAGGAAATTCAAATATTTGGCCAAAAATTAGTGATGACAAAATTTCGCCCTTTTCCTTCTACGGGGCTTATTTAACGAGATATTTGCATTTTAAGTTTTGCTAAGGAAATTCAAATATTTGGCCAAAAATTAGTGATAACAAAATTTCGCCCTTTTCCTTCTACGGGGCTTATTTAACGAGATATTTGCATTTTAAGTTTTGCTACGGAAATTCTAAATTTTGGCCAAACATTAGTGATAACAAAATTTTGCCCTTTTCCTTCTACGGGGCTTATTTAACGAGATATTTGCATTTTAAGTTTTGCTACGGAAATTCTAAATTTTTGCCAAAAATTAGTGATAACAAAATTTCGCCCTTTTCCTTCTACGGGGCTTATTTAACGAGATATTTGCATTTTAAGTTTTGCTAAGGAAATTCAAATATTTGGCCAAAAATTAGTGATAACAAAATTTCGCCCTTTTCCTTCTACGGGGCTTATTTAACGAGATATTTGCATTTTAAGTTTTGCTAAGGAAATTCAAATATTTGGCCAAAAATTAGTGATAACAAAATTTCGCCCTTTTCCTTCTACGGGGCTTATTTAACGAGATATTTGCATTTTAAGTTTTGCTACGGAAATTCTAAATTTTGGCCAAACATTAGTGATAACAAAATTTTGCCCTTTTCCTTCTACGGGGCTTATTTAACGAGATATTTGCATTTTAAGTTTTGCTACGGAAATTCTAAATTTTGGATAAACATTAGTGATAACAAAATTTCGCCCTTTTCCTTCTGTTCACGTACGCAGCATTGTCTCAACTTCCCGAGCCTGATCAATACCGGTTGCGTATTGACATCACTGGAATCTCCTCTACACCTCTCTTCGGAGACCTAATTCGCTTAATACGGATGTGTAGAGTGCGGATTGCCTATGAGTGGTGGTTGTTGTGTGGCTGCCTTGCTCATCTTCGGGTCTTTCTCTCTCTCTCTCTATTCGCAAAATCTATGGTAGTCGAACACTTGTAACGAGCCTCTGCGTTCACAACTTGTCGTTTCGCTCTACGCTCGCGCACACAGGCCTTGTCGCCAACCACTTACACGGTAATAAATCCTTGTTCATTTGAAAATACCCCAAATAAAGATCCCCCACTATTTATATTTAAAACTAAAATTCGTTTGTTTTTATTTATTTATTTCTTTACCACACGAACCCCCCTTTTGCACCCATACACCAACATTTTGGTCGTATCGAGCCGGATTGGAATTAGCATCGTTAATCGTGTGGTTTTTTTTCGTTTTGAAGGGATTCGTCGGCATACGGACATCACACACCCCCCATCACTATCATCGCAATAACTTCATCGCCATCCTAATCATCGTCATCTTCATCATCAGGTACGAAACTCAGTTAAAAAGTGAGCACCGCGTTTTCGTTTTTGTTTTTCAATAACAAGTACAAGAAAATAAAATAAATTGTTTTTCTGTGATACTGGTCGTTTTCGAAACACCCTACCGAGCGTGTCGTTTAAAATACAGTCCACTATCGTTAGAATTTATCGCCACTTCGTTAGTATATACGGTGTTCGTATAGTGTTATAAATAAAAATAATTAATTTTCGTTGCAAATCAATCGATTTATTCGTCGGAATTCGATTGGATATTGGCAAATTGTTTCTAACAATTCTATACACTGTGTATATCGTCCTTTTATTCAGAGGTGTTGCTTTGTTTTCTCCTTTTTTCATTTTTCTCTTCGTTCAATCGCCACTGCTTTGGTTGAGATTACAGCAACAACGTCGTTGCAGTCCGCAGTTTGTAATCATCTAAGCGCCAATTTGAAGCATCGGTCAATAACCGAAGTATGTAAGAACACCACCAATTGCATTTCGTTTATTTGTTTACCACCGATCATATACGTACACACGTACATTCACACATAACACCATCGATCGGTTGACGTTTATTCTCGCTCCATTCGCTCCTTCTTTTACTGCTTTGTTGTGAGTATTATTGAACAGCTGACGTGATTCCTACCGTGTGGTTCTGATTGTGAATATTTTTAAACAGCTGACTAATATTGTGATTGTCATTGTGAATAGTTTGGATCGGCTGACTGTGGTACTGTGGCTCACGGGTAAAGATCGCGAAAAAACAAAAATATTATTTTTGAAGTTTTATAATTTCGGTGATAATTGTTGTTTGTTGTACTACTAGTTAGTACATTATTCGGCACTATTTGACTCCGTGCACCCTACAGCCCGTTTTGCTGACACATACACGTAACAGAACATTGTATTTATTTTTTTGATTGGAAAAAAATATATTTGAAATTTTGTTTGCTATTTGAACGTGTTGTTTTTGCATTTTAATTTTCTAAGTCGCGATTCGGCAGTAGTGCACCCTACACTCGGTCAACTCGTCACACATAAGTTTTAAAAAAATATTCTTTTGGACTTTCTCGGAAATTTTTGATTGTGCGCAAATTTACTTTTGTTGTTTGCTATTTTGGAGCGTTTGGTCATTTTGATTCGATTTCGTTTTCCTCTTCCCATTTCATAGATTTTTTTGAAAAATTTACAACCATTTCATTTTTAGGGCCTTCGCGACAGGTTTGAATTTTCAATTTCGTGTGTTATTCTGAAATTGGTTTAACATTTCTTGGGAATTTCAATTAGTTAACTTTTTACGTATCTTCTTCAAAATGCCGCTTACCCCCCTTGATTTTTTCATCAGCGCTTCGGAGGCTGTACTGAAATTTGATTCGTCTTTCCGTATTCTGAAGGAAGAAGACCTCGATGTTTATGATCTTGAGGTTCGTAGTACAGAGTTAGATAATATGTGGTCTACAACTCGAGAAATGTTTCAGAAATGTCTGGACTATTTGCAATCATCTCCTGACGTGTCTTATCAGACGTACATACAATGCCTTGCCGCTATAAAGAGAAAGTTGTCGATGTTCAAACGCTCTCGTAGAACATCCCTGAGTTCGACTATGAGTGGTTCAGTGGTTTCATTGGCACAACAACCTTTCGGGGATACGCGCAATACTGACCAGTTAAACAACATGAGTACCTCCACCCACACGTCTCGTGAAATCGGTACTCAAGCCGATACTTCGAACAATTTAGATCTAGGAAATCGTGCTAGGCACGCGGGCATAATTCAGCCAATTAGTGACGTCATGCACAATATTTCGATCCCACCTTGTGACACTGACGTTTTTGAGGGCAATTTTCTTTCGTGGCCCACATTTCGGGACTTATTTACGGCGGTTTATGCGAATAACTCTCGTCTCAGCGATATCGAAAGGCTTTGTCATTTGCGTAGAAAAACGTGCGGCGAGGCCAGAGAAATTGTTGAGAAATTTCCCCTCACCCATCGAAGCTTCGATCTAGCTTGGAAAGCTTTGAAGGATACGTATGATAACAAGCGTATCCTGGTGAATAATCACCTCAAGCTTCTATTTGACCTTCCGATATTAGAAAGTGAGACAAGTTCTGGCTTGAAGACTTTGCAGCGTGGTATCAACGGTTGTCTATCGGCAATGGCCGTATATGACATTGTCACGGTCCACTGGGACCCAATATTAGTGTTTCTTTGTATCCAGAGATTGCCAAAGCTCACCCTAACTCTATGGGAACAGAGTATCAGGGATAAGTCGTCGTTATCCTCCTGGCAGGCATTAGATTCTTTTCTTACGGAAAGAATTCAAACTCTGGCGTGTCTTCGCGACATCAAGGGCATCGATTCATCAAAAGTCCCTAAGTCTCGAAAAATCAGTACGGATTTTACAAATACGGCGGCTCTAGGAAATTCGAAATCTTCCTACAAAAATTGTTGTAGTTTTTGCCCCAATGAAATCCACCCTCTACTGTCATGTCCTCGGTTCAAGAAGTTTCCCTTCGATAAGAAATTTTCTGAAGTTAAGAAACAAGGTCGTTGTCTCAATTGCTTTTCACGGGGTCATTCCGTTAAAGACTGCTCTAGCACTCATAATTGTAATGTGTGTAATGGAAGGCATCACACCCTCCTACACCGCCGTCATCGTTCTGCCTCTTCAACTGGTTCGTCGTCTAGCTCTACCTCCTCAACTGTCTCGTCGCCTAGCTCAACCCCTGTTGTTAGTGGTACCTCTCCTAATCATAATCTAGATAATGTAGCTTCCACTTCAAATGCGGATAATCTCACCGTTATGAATCGCCAGGTATTTCATACCACCCAGGATAGGAATGTGCTCTTGGGGACCGCCACCGTAAATATCATTCACCGGGGTATTACGTACCCTGCTCGAGCTCTCATTGACCCATCTTCCGAGACGTCCTTAATTACGGACCGCTTTCGAAAACGATTGGGAATTTCAACGCGTTCTACGAACGCTAGTGTGTCAGGCGTGAACTGTACTCACCTTGGGAACTCAAGAGAAATTTGCTCTCTTGAAATCTCCTCACCTGCTGGTCCATCGCTCGTCTTAGAAACGGTAGCCCTCGTTCTTCCGAACATTTCTGGCAACTTGCCATCACCTTCTGTTGCTACCATCCTTAGATCTCGTCTCCCCAGTCTTCGATTGGCTGATTCATTCGATGACGGTCCTGTAGATTTGCTACTTGGCGCGGATCTTTATCCGCGAATTCTTCTGTGTGAACCACCGCGGATTGTTCTCGAGTCACTACTGGCTCAGAACACAATATTTGGTTACATCCTAACTGGTTCGCTACCACCCGCCTTTCGTGAAATTCATGCTACAAGCACAGCTGTGGACTGGTAGTCGAATTTCGCGTAGGTTTTTGTTTATAACTTGCTAGTCTCAACCTTCGTATGTACTTTTCGTCGCACCATCTATATGAATTCGTTTGGAATATGTTATCATTTCAACCCGACAACAGAATATTGTTGGTCACATTTCTGACATATCATTCGCTTTTTGCAAACGTTTATAACGCGTAAATGTACGATTATAAATGAAATTGGAATTATCCTTAGAATTTGTTGCTCTCGTCTTTATACGAACTCGAATCTTATTTTTTGAAACACTTGAAATCTTGAAGTTTGCATCTAGTTTCTGAATCTATTCAGCTAATAATGATCGCGCCATCATCCTTCACTTTTGTCGAAGTTCTTATGAACTCAAACTAATTTTGAAATTGAAATTTATTGAACTCGTCAATATTAATAAATTTGTGAATTCTTAATTTAGCCTTGAAATATGTATTGAATTTTTAAATGCTCACTTGTAACTGAATTTACGTTCCTTATTATGTACTAATTTAATCCTAGTTGTAGATTATTTCCTTTCCTTTATATTACAACATCGTCGGATGTTGCAAGGTGGCCGGCAATGTTCACGTACGCAGCATTGTCTCAACTTCCCGAGCCTGATCAATACCGGTTGCGTATTGACATCACTGGAATCTCCTCTACACCTCTCTTCGGAGACCTAATTCGCTTAATACGGATGTGTAGAGTGCGGATTGCCTATGGGTGGTGGTTGTTGTGTGGCTGCCTTGCTCATCTTCGGGTCTTTCTCTCTCTCTCTCTATTCGCAAAATCTATGGTAGTCGAACACTTGTAACGAGCCTCTGCGTTCACAACTTGTCGTTTCGCTCTACGCTCGCGCACACAGGCCTTGTCGCCAACCACTTACACGGTAATAAATCCTTGTTCATTTGAAAATACCCCAAATAAAGATCCCCCACTATTTATATTTAAAACTAAAATTCGTTTGTTTTTATTTATTTATTTCTTTACCACACGAACCCCCCTTTTGCACCCATACACCAACACCTTCTACGGTGCTTATTTAACGAGATATTTGCATTTTAAGTTCTGCTAAATTTTGGCCAAAAATTAGTGATAACAAAATTTCGCCCTTTTCCTTCTACGGGGCTTATTTAACGAGATATTTGTATTTTAAGTTTTGCTAAATTTGGGCAAAAATTAGTGATAACAAAATTTCGCCCTTTTCCTTCTACGGGCTTATTTAACGAGATATTTGCATTTTAAGTTTTGCTAAGGAAATTCTAAATTTTGGCCAAAAATTAGTGATAACAAAATTTCGCCCTTTTCCTTCTACGGGGCTTATTTAACGAGATATTTGCATTTTAAGTTTTGCTAAGGAAATTCTAAATTTTGGCCAAAAATTAGTGATAACAAAATTTCGCCCTTTTCCTTCTACGGGGCTTATTTAACGAGATATTTGCATTTAAAGTTTTGCTACGGAAATTCTAAATTTTGGCCAAACATTAGTGATAACAAAATTTCGCCCTTTTTCTTCTACGGGCTTATTTAACGAGATATTTGCATTTTAAATTTTGGCCAAAAATTAGTGATAACAAAATTTCGCCCTTTTCCTTCTACGGGGCTTATTTAACGAGATATTTGCATTTTAAGTTTTCCTAAATTTGGGCAAAAATTAGTGATAACAAAATTTGGCCCTTTTCCTTCTACGGGGCTTATTTAACGAGATATTTGCATTTTAAGTTTTGCTAAGGAAATTCAAAATTTTGGCCAAAAATTAGTGATAACAAAATTTCGCCCTTTTTCTTCTACGGGCTTATTTAACGAGATATTTGCATTTTAAATTTTGGCCAAAAATTAGTGATAACAAAATTTCGCCCTTTTCCTTCTACGGGGCTTATTTAACGAGATATTTGCATTTTAAGTTTTCCTAAATTTGGGCAAAAATTAGTGATAACAAAATTTCGCCCTTTTCCTTCTACGGGGCTTATTTAACGAGATATTTGCATTTTAAGTTTTGCTAAGGAAATTCAAAATTTTGGCCAAAAATTAGTGATAACAAAATTTCGCCCTTTTCCTTCTACGGGGCTTATTTAACGAGATATTTGCATTTTAAGTTTTGCTAAGGAAATTCAAAATTTTGGCCAAAAATTAGTGATAACAAAATTTCGCCCTTTTTCTTCTACGGGCTTATTTAACGAGATATTTGCATTTTAAATTTTGGCCAAAAATTAGTGATAACAAAATTTCGCCCTTTTCCTTCTACGGGGCTTATTTAACGAGATATTTGCATTTTAAGTTTTCCTAAATTTGGGCAAAAATTAGTGATAACAAAATTTGGCCCTTTTCCTTCTACGGGGCTTATTTAACGAGATATTTGCATTTTAAGTTTTGCTAAGGAAATTCAAAATTTTGGCCAAAAATTAGTGATAACAAAATTTCGCCCTTTTTCTTCTACGGGCTTATTTAACGAGATATTTCCATTTTAAATTTTGGCCAAAAATTAGTGATAACAAAATTTCGCCCTTTTCCTTCTACGGGGCTTATTTAACGAGATATTTGCATTTTAAGTTTTGCTAAGGAAATTCAAAATTTTGGCCAAAGATTAGTGATAACAAAATTTCGCCCTTTTTCTTCTACGGGCTTATTTAACGAGATATTTGCATTTTAAATTTTGGCCAAAAATTAGTGATAACAAAATTTCGCCCTTTTCCTTCTACGGGGCTTATTTAACGAGATATTTGCATTTTAAGTTTTCCTAAATTTGGGCAAAAATTAGTGATAACAAAATTTGGCCCTTTTCCTTCTACGGGGCTTATTTAACGAGATATTTGCATTTTAAGTTTTGCTAAATTTTGGCCAAAAATTAGTGATAACAAAATTTCGCCCTTTTCCTTCTACGGGGCTTATTTAACGAGATATTTGCATTTTAAGTTTTGCTAAGGAAATTCAAAATTTTGGCCAAAAATTAGTGATAACAAAATTTCGCCCTTTTCCTTCTACGGGGCTTATTTAACGAGATATTTGCATTTTAAGTTTTGCTAAATTTTTGGCCAAAAATTAGTGATAAAAAAATTTTCGCCCTTTTCCTTCTACGGGGCTTTGTTAACGAGATATTTGCATTTTAAGTTTTGCTAAATGTTGGCCAAAAAAGTGATAACAAAATTTCGCCCTTTTCCTTCTACGGGGCTTATTTAACGAGATATTTGCATTTTAAGTTTTCTAAGGAAATTCAAAATTTTGGCCAAAAATTAGTGATAACAAAATTTCGCCCTTTTCCTTCTACGGGGCTTATTTAACGAGATATTTGCATTTTAGGTTTTGCTAAATTTTGGCCAAAAATTAGTGATAACAAAATTCGCCCTTTTCCTTCTACGGGGCTTATTTAACGAGATATTTTCATTTTAAATTTTGATAAATTTTGGCCAAAAATTAGTGATAACAAAATTTCGCCCTTTTCCTTCTACGGGGCTTATTTAACGAGATATTTGCATTTTAAGTTTTGCTAAGGAAATTCAAAATTTTGGCCAAAAATTAGTGATAACAATATTTCGCCCTCTTCCTTATACGGGGCTTATTTAACGAGATATTTGCGTTTTAAGTTTTGCTGAGGAAATTCAACATTTTGGCCAAAAATTTGTGATAACAAAATTTCGCCCTTTTCCTTCTACGGGGCTTATTTAACGAGATATTTGCATTTTAAGTTTTGCTCATTTTTGGCTAAAAAAATGTGATAACAAAATTGTAAAATGTAAAATGTAAAATGTAAAATGTAAAATGTAAAATGTAAAATGTAAAATGTAAAATGTAAAATGTAAAATGTAAAATGTAAAATGTAAAATGTAAAATGTAAAATGTAAAATGTAAAATGTAAAATGTAAAATGTAAAATGTAAAATGTAAAATGTAAAATGTAAAATGTAAAATGTAAAATGTAAAATGTAAAATGTAAAATGTAAAATGTAAAATGTAAAATGTAAAATGTAAAATGTAAAATGTAAAATGTAAAATGTAAAATGTAAAATGTAAAATGTAAAATGTAAAATGTAAAATGTAAAATGTAAAATGTAAAATGTAAAATGTAAAATGTAAAATGTAAAATGTAAAATGTAAAATGTAAAATGTAAAATGTAAAATGTAAAATGTAAAATGTAAAATGTAAAATGTAAAATGTAAAATGTAAAATGTAAAATGTAAAATGTAAAATGTAAAATGTAAAATGTAAAATGTAAAATGTAAAATGTAAAATGTAAAATGTAAAATGTAAAATGTAAAATGTAAAATGTAAAATGTAAAATGTAAAATGTAAAATGTAAAATGTAAAATGTAAAATGTAAAATGTAAAATGTAAAATGTAAAATGTAAAATGTAAAATGTAAAATGTAAAATGTAAAATGTAAAATGTAAAATGTAAAATGTAAAATGTAAAATGTAAAATGTAAAATGTAAAATGTAAAATGTAAAATGTAAAATGTAAAATGTAAAATGTAAAATGTAAAATGTAAAATGTAAAATGTAAAATGTAAAATGTAAAATGTAAAATGTAAAATGTAAAATGTAAAATGTAAAATGTAAAATGTAAAATGTAAAATGTAAAATGTAAAATGTAAAATGTAAAATGTAAAATGTAAAATGTAAAATGTAAAATGTAAAATGTAAAATGTAAAATGTAAAATGTAAAATGTAAAATGTAAAATGTAAAATGTAAAATGTAAAATGTAAAATGTAAAATGTAAAATGTAAAATGTAAAATGTAAAATGTAAAATGTAAAATGTAAAATGTAAAATGTAAAATGTAAAATGTAAAATGTAAAATGTAAAATGTAAAATGTAAAATGTAAAATGTAAAATGTAAAATGTAAAATGTAAAATGTAAAATGTAAAATGTAAAATGTAAAATGTAAAATGTAAAATGTAAAATGTAAAATGTAAAATGTAAAATGTAAAATGTAAAATGTAAAATGTAAAATGTAAAATGTAAAATGTAAAATGTAAAATGTAAAATGTAAAATGTAAAATGTAAAATGTAAAATGTAAAATGTAAAATGTAAAATGTAAAATGTAAAATGTAAAATGTAAAATGTAAAATGTAAAATGTAAAATGTAAAATGTAAAATGTAAAATGTAAAATGTAAAATGTAAAATGTAAAATGTAAAATGTAAAATGTAAAATGTAAAATGTAAAATGTAAAATGTAAAATGTAAAATGTAAAATGTAAAATGTAAAATGTAAAATGTAAAATGTAAAATGTAAAATGTAAAATGTAAAATGTAAAATGTAAAATGTAAAATGTAAAATGTAAAATGTAAAATGTAAAATGTAAAATGTAAAATGTAAAATGTAAAATGTAAAATGTAAAATGTAAAATGTAAAATGTAAAATGTAAAATGTAAAATGTAAAATGTAAAATGTAAAATGTAAAATGTAAAATGTAAAATGTAAAATGTAAAATGTAAAATGTAAAATGTAAAATGTAAAATGTAAAATGTAAAATGTAAAATGTAAAATGTAAAATGTAAAATGTAAAATGTAAAATGTAAAATGTAAAATGTAAAATGTAAAATGTAAAATGTAAAATGTAAAATGTAAAATGTAAAATGTAAAATGTAAAATGTAAAATGTAAAATGTAAAATGTAAAATGTAAAATGTAAAATGTAAAATGTAAAATGTAAAATGTAAAATGTAAAATGTAAAATGTAAAATGTAAAATGTAAAATGTAAAATGTAAAATGTAAAATGTAAAATGTAAAATGTAAAATGTAAAATGTAAAATGTAAAATGTAAAATGTAAAATGTAAAATGTAAAATGTAAAATGTAAAATGTAAAATGTAAAATGTAAAATGTAAAATGTAAAATGTAAAATGTAAAATGTAAAATGTAAAATGTAAAATGTAAAATGTAAAATGTAAAATGTAAAATGTAAAATGTAAAATGTAAAATGTAAAATGTAAAATGTAAAATGTAAAATGTAAAATGTAAAATGTAAAATGTAAAATGTAAAATGTAAAATGTAAAATGTAAAATGTAAAATGTAAAATGTAAAATGTAAAATGTAAAATGTAAAATGTAAAATGTAAAATGTAAAATGTAAAATGTAAAATGTAAAATGTAAAATGTAAAATGTAAAATGTAAAATGTAAAATGTAAAATGTAAAATGTAAAATGTAAAATGTAAAATGTAAAATGTAAAATGTAAAATGTAAAATGTAAAATGTAAAATGTAAAATGTAAAATGTAAAATGTAAAATGTAAAATGTAAAATGTAAAATGTAAAATGTAAAATGTAAAATGTAAAATGTAAAATGTAAAATGTAAAATGTAAAATGTAAAATGTAAAATGTAAAATGTAAAATGTAAAATGTAAAATGTAAAATGTAAAATGTAAAATGTAAAATGTAAAATGTAAAATGTAAAATGTAAAATGTAAAATGTAAAATGTAAAATGTAAAATGTAAAATGTAAAATGTAAAATGTAAAATGTAAAATGTAAAATGTAAAATGTAAAATGTAAAATGTAAAATGTAAAATGTAAAATGTAAAATGTAAAATGTAAAATGTAAAATGTAAAATGTAAAATGTAAAATGTAAAATGTAAAATGTAAAATGTAAAATGTAAAATGTAAAATGTAAAATGTAAAATGTAAAATGTAAAATGTAAAATGTAAAATGTAAAATGTAAAATGTAAAATGTAAAATGTAAAATGTAAAATGTAAAATGTAAAATGTAAAATGTAAAATGTAAAATGTAAAATGTAAAATGTAAAATGTAAAATGTAAAATGTAAAATGTAAAATGTAAAATGTAAAATGTAAAATGTAAAATGTAAAATGTAAAATGTAAAATGTAAAATGTAAAATGTAAAATGTAAAATGTAAAATGTAAAATGTAAAATGTAAAATGTAAAATGTAAAATGTAAAATGTAAAATGTAAAATGTAAAATGTAAAATGTAAAATGTAAAATGTAAAATGTAAAATGTAAAATGTAAAATGTAAAATGTAAAATGTAAAATGTAAAATGTAAAATGTAAAATGTAAAATGTAAAATGTAAAATGTAAAATGTAAAATGTAAAATGTAAAATGTAAAATGTAAAATGTAAAATGTAAAATGTAAAATGTAAAATGTAAAATGTAAAATGTAAAATGTAAAATGTAAAATGTAAAATGTAAAATGTAAAATGTAAAATGTAAAATGTAAAATGTAAAATGTAAAATGTAAAATGTAAAATGTAAAATGTAAAATGTAAAATGTAAAATGTAAAATGTAAAATGTAAAATGTAAAATGTAAAATGTAAAATGTAAAATGTAAAATGTAAAATGTAAAATGTAAAATGTAAAATGTAAAATGTAAAATGTAAAATGTAAAATGTAAAATGTAAAATGTAAAATGTAAAATGTAAAATGTAAAATGTAAAATGTAAAATGTAAAATGTAAAATGTAAAATGTAAAATGTAAAATGTAAAATGTAAAATGTAAAATGTAAAATGTAAAATGTAAAATGTAAAATGTAAAATGTAAAATGTAAAATGTAAAATGTAAAATGTAAAATGTAAAATGTAAAATGTAAAATGTAAAATGTAAAATGTAAAATGTAAAATGTAAAATGTAAAATGTAAAATGTAAAATGTAAAATGTAAAATGTAAAATGTAAAATGTAAAATGTAAAATGTAAAATGTAAAATGTAAAATGTAAAATGTAAAATGTAAAATGTAAAATGTAAAATGTAAAATGTAAAATGTAAAATGTAAAATGTAAAATGTAAAATGTAAAATGTAAAATGTAAAATGTAAAATGTAAAATGTAAAATGTAAAATGTAAAATGTAAAATGTAAAATGTAAAATGTAAAATGTAAAATGTAAAATGTAAAATGTAAAATGTAAAATGTAAAATGTAAAATGTAAAATGTAAAATGTAAAATGTAAAATGTAAAATGTAAAATGTAAAATGTAAAATGTAAAATGTAAAATGTAAAATGTAAAATGTAAAATGTAAAATGTAAAATGTAAAATGTAAAATGTAAAATGTAAAATGTAAAATGTAAAATGTAAAATGTAAAATGTAAAATGTAAAATGTAAAATGTAAAATGTAAAATGTAAAATGTAAAATGTAAAATGTAAAATTAAATGTAAAATGTAAAATGTAAAATGTAAAATGTAAAATGTAAAATGTAAAATGTAAAATGTAAAATGTAAAATGTAAAATGTAAAATGTAAAATGTAAAATGTAAAATGTAAAATGTAAAATGTAAAATGTAAAATGTAAAATGTAAAATGTAAAATGTAAAATGTAAAATGTAAAATGTAAAATGTAAAATGTAAAATGTAAAATGTAAAATGTAAAATGTAAAATGTAAAATGTAAAATGTAAAATGTAAAATGTAAAATGTAAAATGTAAAATGTAAAATGTAAAATGTAAAATGTAAAATGTAAAATGTAAAATGTAAAATGTAAAATGTAAAATGTAAAATGTAAAATGTAAAATGTAAAATGTAAAATGTAAAATGTAAAATGTAAAATGTAAAATGTAAAATGTAAAATGTAAAATGTAAAATGTAAAATGTAAAATGTAAAATGTAAAATGTAAAATGTAAAATGTAAAATGTAAAATGTAAAATGTAAAATGTAAAATGTAAAATGTAAAATGTAAAATGTAAAATGTAAAATGTAAAATGTAAAATGTAAAATGTAAAATGTAAAATGTAAAATGTAAAATGTAAAATGTAAAATGTAAAATGTAAAATGTAAAATGTAAAATGTAAAATGTAAAATGTAAAATGTAAAATGTAAAATGTAAAATGTAAAATGTAAAATGTAAAATGTAAAATGTAAAATGTAAAATGTAAAATGTAAAATGTAAAATGTAAAATGTAAAATGTAAAATGTAAAATGTAAAATGTAAAATGTAAAATGTAAAATGTAAAATGTAAAATGTAAAATGTAAAATGTAAAATGTAAAATGTAAAATGTAAAATGTAAAATGTAAAATGTAAAATGTAAAATGTAAAATGTAAAATGTAAAATGTAAAATGTAAAATGTAAAATGTAAAATGTAAAATGTAAAATGTAAAATGTAAAATGTAAAATGTAAAATGTAAAATGTAAAATGTAAAATGTAAAATGTAAAATGTAAAATGTAAAATGTAAAATGTAAAATGTAAAATGTAAAATGTAAAATGTAAAATGTAAAATGTAAAATGTAAAATGTAAAATGTAAAATGTAAAATGTAAAATGTAAAATGTAAAATGTAAAATGTAAAATGTAAAATGTAAAATGTAAAATGTAAAATGTAAAATGTAAAATGTAAAATGTAAAATGTAAAATGTAAAATGTAAAATGTAAAATGTAAAATGTAAAATGTAAAATGTAAAATGTAAAATGTAAAATGTAAAATGTAAAATGTAAAATGTAAAATGTAAAATGTAAAATGTAAAATGTAAAATGTAAAATGTAAAATGTAAAATGTAAAATGTAAAATGTAAAATGTAAAATGTAAAATGTAAAATGTAAAATGTAAAATGTAAAATGTAAAATGTAAAATGTAAAATGTAAAATGTAAAATGTAAAATGTAAAATGTAAAATGTAAAATGTAAAATGTAAAATGTAAAATGTAAAATGTAAAATGTAAAATGTAAAATGTAAAATGTAAAATGTAAAATGTAAAATGTAAAATGTAAAATGTAAAATGTAAAATGTAAAATGTAAAATGTAAAATGTAAAATGTAAAATGTAAAATGTAAAATGTAAAATGTAAAATGTAAAATGTAAAATGTAAAATGTAAAATGTAAAATGTAAAATGTAAAATGTAAAATGTAAAATGTAAAATGTAAAATGTAAAATGTAAAATGTAAAATGTAAAATGTAAAATGTAAAATGTAAAATGTAAAATGTAAAATGTAAAATGTAAAATGTAAAATGTAAAATGTAAAATGTAAAATGTAAAATGTAAAATGTAAAATGTAAAATGTAAAATGTAAAATGTAAAATGTAAAATGTAAAATGTAAAATGTAAAATGTAAAATGTAAAATGTAAAATGTAAAATGTAAAATGTAAAATGTAAAATGTAAAATGTAAAATGTAAAATGTAAAATGTAAAATGTAAAATGTAAAATGTAAAATGTAAAATGTAAAATGTAAAATGTAAAATGTAAAATGTAAAATGTAAAATGTAAAATGTAAAATGTAAAATGTAAAATGTAAAATGTAAAATGTAAAATGTAAAATGTAAAATGTAAAATGTAAAATGTAAAATGTAAAATGTAAAATGTAAAATGTAAAATGTAAAATGTAAAATGTAAAATGTAAAATGTAAAATGTAAAATGTAAAATGTAAAATGTAAAATGTAAAATGTAAAATGTAAAATGTAAAATGTAAAATGTAAAATGTAAAATGTAAAATGTAAAATGTAAAATGTAAAATGTAAAATGTAAAATGTAAAATGTAAAATGTAAAATGTAAAATGTAAAATGTAAAATGTAAAATGTAAAATGTAAAATGTAAAATGTAAAATGTAAAATGTAAAATGTAAAATGTAAAATGTAAAATGTAAAATGTAAAATGTAAAATGTAAAATGTAAAATGTAAAATGTAAAATGTAAAATGTAAAATGTAAAATGTAAAATGTAAAATGTAAAATGTAAAATGTAAAATGTAAAATGTAAAATGTAAAATGTAAAATGTAAAATGTAAAATGTAAAATGTAAAATGTAAAATGTAAAATGTAAAATGTAAAATGTAAAATGTAAAATGTAAAATGTAAAATGTAAAATGTAAAATGTAAAATGTAAAATGTAAAATGTAAAATGTAAAATGTAAAATGTAAAATGTAAAATGTAAAATGTAAAATGTAAAATGTAAAATGTAAAATGTAAAATGTAAAATGTAAAATGTAAAATGTAAAATGTAAAATGTAAAATGTAAAATGTAAAATGTAAAATGTAAAATGTAAAATGTAAAATGTAAAATGTAAAATGTAAAATGTAAAATGTAAAATGTAAAATGTAAAATGTAAAATGTAAAATGTAAAATGTAAAATGTAAAATGTAAAATGTAAAATGTAAAATGTAAAATGTAAAATGTAAAATGTAAAATGTAAAATGTAAAATGTAAAATGTAAAATGTAAAATGTAAAATGTAAAATGTAAAATGTAAAATGTAAAATGTAAAATGTAAAATGTAAAATGTAAAATGTAAAATGTAAAATGTAAAATGTAAAATGTAAAATGTAAAATGTAAAATGTAAAATGTAAAATGTAAAATGTAAAATGTAAAATGTAAAATGTAAAATGTAAAATGTAAAATGTAAAATGTAAAATGTAAAATGTAAAATGTAAAATGTAAAATGTAAAATGTAAAATGTAAAATGTAAAATGTAAAATGTAAAATGTAAAATGTAAAATGTAAAATGTAAAATGTAAAATGTAAAATGTAAAATGTAAAATGTAAAATGTAAAATGTAAAATGTAAAATGTAAAATGTAAAATGTAAAATGTAAAATGTAAAATGTAAAATGTAAAATGTAAAATGTAAAATGTAAAATGTAAAATGTAAAATGTAAAATGTAAAATGTAAAATGTAAAATGTAAAATGTAAAATGTAAAATGTAAAATGTAAAATGTAAAATGTAAAATGTAAAATGTAAAATGTAAAATGTAAAATGTAAAATGTAAAATGTAAAATGTAAAATGTAAAATGTAAAATGTAAAATGTAAAATGTAAAATGTAAAATGTAAAATGTAAAATGTAAAATGTAAAATGTAAAATGTAAAATGTAAAATGTAAAATGTAAAATGTAAAATGTAAAATGTAAAATGTAAAATGTAAAATGTAAAATGTAAAATGTAAAATGTAAAATGTAAAATGTAAAATGTAAAATGTAAAATGTAAAATGTAAAATGTAAAATGTAAAATGTAAAATGTAAAATGTAAAATGTAAAATGTAAAATGTAAAATGTAAAATGTAAAATGTAAAATGTAAAATGTAAAATGTAAAATGTAAAATGTAAAATGTAAAATGTAAAATGTAAAATGTAAAATGTAAAATGTAAAATGTAAAATGTAAAATGTAAAATGTAAAATGTAAAATGTAAAATGTAAAATGTAAAATGTAAAATGTAAAATGTAAAATGTAAAATGTAAAATGTAAAATGTAAAATGTAAAATGTAAAATGTAAAATGTAAAATGTAAAATGTAAAATGTAAAATGTAAAATGTAAAATGTAAAATGTAAAATGTAAAATGTAAAATGTAAAATGTAAAATGTAAAATGTAAAATGTAAAATGTAAAATGTAAAATGTAAAATGTAAAATGTAAAATGTAAAATGTAAAATGTAAAATGTAAAATGTAAAATGTAAAATGTAAAATGTAAAATGTAAAATGTAAAATGTAATGTTTTTTTTTTTTTTTTCAATATATTTATTTGCGATCTATTTATACGTACAAAATAATAAGCAAATTTGTTGGTATATAAAATTATGACAGGGTTGCTAAAGTCCATTGATCTTAGCAGTTAGTTATATTACATGGTTAACTTATAAATAAAAATATATTAACAAAGAATGTAGATAATTTATTTTAGAAAGGGAAGATCTAGTATATGGTTTCTTTTTAATCTTCTGATTTCATCACTGTCATCTAAAAGGGATATAGCTAGTGCATTTGTATGATTACTTAGCCTAGTGAGGTATTTACTGCTAAACTTTACTATTTCATCTCTGATATTTCTTATACCAAGGTCGTTGTGAATACAGCTGTTCTTCACAAACCAAGGTGCACTTGTTATTAATCTAAGAGTCTTGGACTGATATCTCTGCAGAATTTCTAGGTTCGAGTTGCTTGCCGTTCCCCAAAGTTCGATCCCGTAGGACCAAACTGGTTTCAAAATAGTTTTATAAAGTACAACTTTA